>JARFIW010000447.1:4067867-5267867 GCA_036346225.1 Platerodrilus igneus | reverse complement strand
GTGCTGTATAAATGACCCTAATTAGGGAAGTAGGATCACTAACTCTACTAGATTGTAACCAGCAAGATTCCCCACCCCCCAGCACCAAATTATTTAATTTTCTGTATAGCATCTGATTGCACCAACATTGCACCACATGGCATCACAAGACTGGTAGCTAGTACCCAAAACCTATGTCGGTTATTACAGTTCAAAGTTTGTGAGGCTAAGGTGATGCCAGCTACCTACACTTTTTTAAATTCTTTTCTTACACCTGATGGCAGTAACATTGCACCACCAGTTTCACAGCTAGCACCCAAAAATTGGCGTAGGTATAGCAATTTAAAGCTTAGGGTCCTGGGCCACATCAGCCTCCTCCCCCCACTACATTTTTTTTTTAATTTTTCCTCTTGCACCTGTTAGAACTAACATAGCACTACATAGCACCACCAGTCCGATAACTAGCACTCAAAAAATGACGTAGATATAGCAGCTTAAACTTTATGCCCATAGGTGATGTCGGTCCCCACACCACTTTTTGTTAATTTTTTTTGCACCTGCTAGTACTAACATAGCAGCGCACAGCATCACGAATCGTATAGCAAGCACCCAAAAATGACAAAGATATAATAGCACAAACTTTGGAGAGAATTAAAATGGCGTGAGCCTCCTGACAAAATTTTCCTCGTATTTTTTTTCGTTCCTGATAATACTAACATAGTACCGCATAGCACTGCCAGTTACATAGCTAGCACCCAAAAGATGACGTAGATATAACAATTTAAAGTTTGGGGGTTCAGGTGATGCCAGCCCCCAAAATTTTTTTTATTTTTTCTCTTGCACCTGCTAGTACTAACATAGCACTACATAGCACCACCACTCCCATAGCTAGCACCCAAAAAGTGATGCAGATATAGTAGCTTAAAGCTTATGTCCTTAGGCGATGTCAGCCCCCCCTCCCCACTCCACTTTTTTCTAACTTTTTCTTGCACCTGCTAGTACTAACATAGCACTGCATTGCACCATCAATCGTATAGCTGGCACCCAAAAATGGCGTAGATATAACAGTTTAGAGTTTAATTTTTTTGTTACAGCTGCTAGTACGTTAGCCCACCCCCACTTTTTTGAAATTTTTCCTCTTGCAACTGTTAGAACTAATATAGCACCACATAGTACCAACAGTCGCATAGCTATTACCTAAAAAATGGCGAAGGTATATCAGTACAAACTTTGTGGAGGGCTAGAATATCGTAAGCCTACTGACAAAATTTTTTTCTAATTTTTTCTCGCTCTTGCTAATATTAACAAAGTACCGCGTAGCGCCACCAGTCGCATATTTAACACCCAAAATATAACGATTCGAAGTTTGGGGCCATATAAGATGTAACACCAAACCCTCACCCCGCTTTATGCACTTTATTTTAATATTTTCGTGCACCTACAAACACTAACATAGCACTGCGTAACTCCACCGATTGCTTAACTTTAAACCAAATGGGTGAGATGTAACAGTTGAAAGTGGTGCCAGTAAATTGAGTGGGATAGACCTAGTTTTACAAACTCCCAAACAACATCTTTCAGAATTTTTCCATTAAATGAATGGCAAAACGTATTATTTTATTTTGTGTTTTCGTCCAATTAGATTGCCAACCCGTAAAATCCCGGAGTTTAAATAGTTCTTAGCTTGTAGCAACTAAGATATGCCTACAGCACACACCTTTCTCATTTGATTGAATCTTTTACATAGTAACGATTACCGCTTTAAAGTTTCAGACAATAAATCAACTTAAAATCTGATGAAAACAGTGGTAGCCTGGTAGCGCTATATAAAATTATTTCCGCAACACCTACTATATCTGCTTTATTGGAAGATTTGCAGCACTAATTTTTGCTGTGCAATTCGGTGCTTTTATAATGCCAGAGGCACCTAGTGATTAAAAGACCATATATTAGATATGTAGCTTGTATGTGACTTATACCAAAAATACACTTATAGACCTGTTAAATATAATGTTTTCTAAAGGACAGAAGCTATACAATACGTGGTGCTATGTTAGTACTAGCAGGTGTAAGAAAAAATTTAAAAAGTGGAGTGGAGAGGACCTGACATCGCCTAAGGGCATAAACTTTAAGCTGCTATATCTGCGTTATTTTTGGAGTGCTACCTATGGAACTGGTAGTGCTATGTAGTGCTATGTTAGTACTAGCAGGTACAAGATAAAAAATTTGAAAAAATTTGGCAGGGGCCTGACTTAGCCTAAATTTTAAATTGTTATATCTATGCCAATTTTTGGGTGCTAGCTATGTGACTGGTGTTTCTATGTAGTACTATGTTAGTACTAGTAGATGCAACAGAAAATAAAAAATTCGGAGGACGGGAGAGGTGGCATCACCTTAACTCCCCAAACTAGAAATTGTTATATCTATATCATTTTTTGGGTGCTAGCTATGTAACTGATGGTGCTATGCGGTAATATGTTAGTGTTATTAGGAACGAGAAAAAATAAGAGAAAAATTTTGTCAGGGGGCTTGTCCCATTTTTGTTATCCCCAAAGTTTGTGCTGTTATCTCTTCACCATTTTTTGGGTGCTAGCTATACGATTCATGGGGCATAAACTTTAAGCTACTATATCTACATCACTTTTTGAGTGCTAGCTATGGGGCCGGTGGTGCTATGTAGTCCTATGTTAGTACTAGCAGGTGCAAAATCAAAAATTTGAAAAAATGTAGCGGGGGAGGGTGGGCGACGTAGCGTAAATTTTAAATTGCTATATCTATGCCAATTTTTGGGTGCTAGCTATGAGGCTGGTGGTGCTATGTTAGTACTATCAGATGCAAGAGAAAAATTTGAAAAAAGTGTAGTAGGGGGGCTGGCATCACTTTGCCCACCTCCCAAACTTTGAACTGTAATAACTGACATAGTTTTTGGGTGCTAGCTACCAGTCTTGTGGTACAATGTTGGTACAATCAGATGCTATACAGAAAATAAAATAATTTGGTGGGGGGAGGGAGGATCTTTCCCTAATAACACCGGATTTAAAATTCTTTGAATACACTCTTTAGTAACCTATAACATTGTCGCAAACTTAACAAAACTGCGCCAAGTTACAGATGTATATAACCTACTTATATTATACACTTTTTATAACTGCTTTTTTCAATAAATCGTTTGTAATTAAAATTACTACCAACTACCAAAATGCAATTTATGATCGATTTTATACAAAAGGGTTAATTTTCTTGTTGATACTAATTGATAACAATCAAACAGGAAATAATAACTGTGAAAGTTTTTACATTTGATTAGAGTATTTTTTTAAAATTTTGGTCGTCAGGTGACTAAGAGTAAATTTCAGTCAAAAGTTAGTAATCTAGCTTTATCGGAAGAGAATTAACTACTACTATGTATAAAAAAGAGCGCTAGTTTGCTAGTTATTACACCCGCAGTTATAAGTACGGTAGTTAATTCGTGTAAATGTAGCCAATGACGTTTGATGGACGCACTTCTAGTTACTATTCTATTTGAAGTAGTATTTATTGGTACTGCAACATTAACAACTACTTTGGAAGGAATTTTTTAAAGACCATTTCATATATAAAAATAAAAGTTTTTTGTCCATCACTATAAGAAAAGCTTATGGCGACTTTTGTTTTTAATCATATATAAAATTATGTACAAATTTACTATCTAAAAAAATTTAATAAGAGTAATAACCCGCATACGGTTGTTGAATTGTACAACCAGTTAGCAGATTAAACCGTAAAAAAAACCTCATTTTTTAACCGGTTAACTGCTTAACATAACCGGTTAATCAAATTACCGGTTATTTTTGCCCATCACGAGCTCAAAACTGCAGTAGTTTTGATCAAGTGACATTTGCAGTTGCAAGTTACGTGCATAATAGTTCAGAACATTGTTTATTTAATTAAATTCTACAAAATTAGCATTAAACCGATTACAACCCAAGGATTATTAGTAGGAACCCTGAGGTGTTATCATATAGGTCATATGACATTTTGTCCGATAGTCATGAGTAAAACAAGTAAAAGGTTTGGCGCCACCGCATCTAGTTAGATAATCGAATATAAGAAATTATTCCAAGGAAAGTCATGGAAACCCCTGGAACGCAACAAGTCTGCGAGATAAACAACACTCAAAGTTAATTTACCATGCATGCCTTACTTACTTTGGGCCTATGGAACCTTCTCTTCTAAAACTGTTTTATGGAACTATACCTGAAAACATAAAATCACCACATTACACTGCATAATTTGGGGACACTGCGCCTCAGCATAAAAAGTAGAAGTTTTTTTTTACAGAGGCAGTGAATTCTGTTAATAACCAACATAAACAACTTTTGTTTACTCTTACTTGAATGCCGTGACCTCATTTAAATTTACTTTAGCACTTCTGAAATGACAAATATTATGACTTGAGTCACCTCAAATTAAATTTCTATTATTTTAAAAATTTTGAAATTAAATTTTATGTATAAATGTGGTAATCACAATATATAATCTTTAAAATTTAAGAGTGTGAAAAACATTAACACGCTTTTTCATTAAGTAAATAACGTTTCAATTTAGTTTATATAAAATAATATTTTAGCTCAATTTCTTTAAAATTAATAATTTTATTACAAATTATATTATGTTAATAACTAAAGAAAATATAAATACTCGAATAGTTGATATTTGTGCACATCGCTAGTTGTTTAATGCACGAGGCGTCTTTTTTGTATATCGACTTACCTCCGCGTTATTCAATCGTTGTATGGTGTAGTTCCTACTCTTCAACTAAGTGGACTGTATGGCGAATTATTGTACGTGTTACGTTTGCACTTTCACTGTATTTTTTAGGGGTTTATCGATAAAATCACATTCGGCGATACTAATGACTAACTCACTTTACCGAACGAACAACCGTTTCGCTTCGTTATCGAGGCGCAAGTGTCTGTCACTGCCCCTTTTTTAATTTAATTTCCACATGCACAAAGGAAGTTTTACGGGACAAGGGATGATAGCTTTACTATTTGATTTACAACTACGAATTTAAATTAACTTAAAATTAACCACGAAAACGTGTGACAAAGAGATCAAACACTAATACAACCTTACATTTTTTTTAGAATTTACAAACTATTCACTAGAAGCCAAACAAATCTAGGCTATCTTTACAAACCAGTATCATTTGCTTTAACTTTAAATTTTATCAGAACTCTACTTTTATAATTAAAGAACAAGTGTAAAAATTACCTTGACTTAGGTATAATTTATTTTTACTACTTATATCACTACAAAAATGCTTTCAGCAAGTTTGTTTTAAATACAGGCAATACAAATTTAACACATTAGCTTACTTAACTTAGGTGTACAACACAATTTGTACTTCGATTAATTAGAACAATAAGTGTCTCTAAAATATTCAATTGTACAGAAAGTCTATTTAACTATCAAAAAAATTTCTAAACACGGGATGAAATGTGATTTTAACGCACTTATTCCAAGAACAATAACAACAAATTTCCTTATTTTATACACATTATAACTCGTTTAGTTTAACAAAACGACATGAACCATCATTATCAATCAGACAAATTTTATTTCCATAAATTTACTTCGCTTTACAGAACAAATGCTCCAGTCTGAACAAATTCATACAGGAATGAAACTTTATCTAAGCCCTGTACAGTCGCTAACAACTGCAACGGCCATTGTTGTGTACTCCACCAAACGACGGCGAAAATAATTATTTTCTAGTAGTATAACTTAGATTAGTTAACATTTTATTCCGGACTAAGTCAGGGGTAGCTTACATTCAAACACTTTTTGCTTGCTTTGCAAGGAAAGAAATTAGCCCGTGAACACATGATAATAAGTACAGACCGTTAATAACTAAAAACTGTTATAACACTAACAGCCATTGCGTTCAATTGACTAATTCTCAAAGAGTGAAAATTAAATTCCTAGTCAGGTCTACACGACTGCTTGACTACCTAATTGACAGTACTAGTGTTATAAATCAGGAATAAACCAAGGTTCGTTCCATGATCCAAGAAAAAACTTAAACTCTACATCACGTGTATATTAAGTCAATTCCAAATTGGTGCTATATTCTTCCGCGAATACAGCTTTAAGCTGGAAGAAGTACTTTGAAGATGAATTAGAATAGTATTACATATATACTGTTACCGTTTGAGTGGTCGGCGCCCGACTTCTAAGGCAGTGTGTGTGAGTTTTGGCTCTATTATAGATTAATATGTATAAAGCAATACATATTTACAGGTTATATGTCATAAAGTCCATAGATATACGTATATACAAGTTAAACAGTTATGAAATCAACATATATACAGGTTAAATCAGTTCGTAAGTCTTCGGCGGTCTTCGGCAAACTTCGGAAGGCGTCGTGGTTTACTGCAGGTGCTAAGTATAGGAAGTGACGGCGTATGGTACAGATATATAAGCTTAAATAGTTATGAAATTAATGTATATACAGGTTAAATCAGTTTGTGAATCTTCGAAGTGAGTCGTGGTTTATTGCAGAGGCCGAGTATAGAAGGTATCGGCGTGTGGTGCAGCGTACCATTCGTTGCGGCGTAAGCAGGCTTTGAAGTGAGCAGTTCTGGTTAAGGTGTGGATGTAGGAGGCGACTTCATGATGTAGCGCATCACTCGTTGAGGCGTCGACGTCGTGATGCAGCGCACCACTCGTGGAGACGTACACGTTAACAGGCCATGGGTTAAGCGCAGCTTGTAGAAGTGTTGGCTAGATGTGGATGTGGAAGGCGGTGGCGACGTGAAGCAACGCAGCACTGGATGAGGCGTCGTCGTCGTGATGCAGCTTGCCCTCGTGGAGGCGTCGGCATCAGCAGGCTACGGAATAAGCACTGTTTAGCAAAGGTTTGGATGTGAAGGCGTCGGCGTCGTGATGCAAGGCATCACTCGTCAAGGCGTTGGCGTAAGCGGGTTTTAGGGCAGCGCCGCTAGTGCTGGAGAAGGTGGCAGGCTATGGTGAGCAGTACTAGTTGATTCTTCGGGCTATGGTAAGCTCCAAGTGAATGCTTCTTGTTGAACTCGCAATTATATTTATATTTCACCTCGTTGTAATTTAGTCATAACACCTAGGATACGAGATATGTAAACATATTCATAACACCCGGGGCGTAATGGTTTCATAACGCTCGCTCATTATGCCGTCAAACAAATCAATTTTTTATCTATTTATATACCAAGTGTGTTATTAACCTTTCTCATAGCTCTGTTTAGATCTAATGGGTAGCAAACTTGCAGTTGCGTTTAGAGCTTGCTTTGCAATTATTGCTGGCAACTCTTGATCGGCCATTTTGCACTATTAATATTAAATAAATGTACCAAATGTCCAAAACATAGGAACATCAAACATCAAACTGTCATCATGGAAAACATGATGTAGGTGTGTTTAATAGTTATATAGTAAAATCCGAGGTAAATTCTAAAATAGAAAACTCACCTATCACGTATTTTTTATTTTATATATGAGGTGAAATATAAAATTTTGTATGCACCACTTGTGTTACTAGATGATAACGCCCATCGGGCAACTCAATCCATCCCTCGGACCATAGGCCCTCGGGCTGGATGAGTCGCCCTCCGGGCGTTATCATTTTAATAACACACTTAGTGCATAAATAGCTGTTATCCTCTTTTCTCCCTATGCTGGCTATGTAGAAGAAGATTAATTAGATGTTTAATCAATGAAAACGTGAGGTTTAGTTTTAGCATGTAAAAGAAAGTCTATAGGGTTTTAACCAATGGAAAATGCAGGGTTTAGAATAGTTCGTTTCTTAGTTGAAAATTCCTGGAGTTTCTCGGGATTATTCTATTTTCAGCTCATGCATTTTGATATAGGTAACAATACAGGTTTAATTCACTATTTACGTTTTAAAACATACAGATTACATGCATGTGTAAATTATTTTAAACAGGAAAGTGTTTATATAAAACTAGATATTAAATATAATTCACTTGTTATTTTATCAACAAAAATATTACACAAAATTTTTTAAACTATTTATCTTGAAAATAACCGTATAAATTAATATTAAAATATGTGGGTGTAAAAAATTTGGTCGATTCTATTGTAGTTAAATATCATGATGGTTAAGCATTTTGCAGATGTATAGTTTTTTGTATTGGAAACATTTTTTCTCGAATATCTTTTATATATCAATGAATATTATAATTTCATCACATTTCTTCAGTACTTTGTCTTTAGGTATCACTTCTCACGCTGTTAGTTCTCGAGCCTGTGTCCAAACAAAATATTTTCAAGTGTGATAGAATTATCAGTGATTTTCAGATATTATATTTCATATTCTGATCAATTATATTTCTACGGAATTACTCCATCAAAGCAGAATCATATCAAAACAAGCCCAGTTCTGTTATCACTATTAGTAAAAATTCTAGTGCTATTACTGCTTAACTTAATTTGATATTTTTTATATTTACAGTTGAAGTTGATCGTTTCGTATTGCAAAATATTTTCTTATCTCATATCTCTTACGCATTAATAAATACTTAATAAGTTTACATTTCTTTAGCGTGTTGCTTTTTGATAGCAGCGCAAAACACTTCCCCCTTAAAATGTAATAGAATTATATTGTAGTTATCAGTATCTTTGACATATAACTATAAAATTTTTTATTACAAAATGGTTCAATAAAATGTTTGATTACCGATGCGCAGTTCTATGAAGTGAAAGTAATAACAAATTTTATGATTAAATAGCCTAACCACCTATAAAATTAGTTTTCAGTTTTCATTATTAGACTATATTAATTTCATTTTTTTCTTAATGTCTGAAAATAGATTTGCTGTAATTTTTATTCGTTAATGCTACACATACACGAAGTTTCATTAGGCAATCGTTCGAATCGTCTATTCACTTCCTTCGCTACTTTGTTCAAATCATTATTAAAGTTTCCCTTCATTACTTGGCTTTTTTTCTCTTACAGTATGTTACGAAATAATAATACGTGCTGAAGAAACAAATTATAGCCTTGCTATAATTTTTACTATTGCTATACAGGTTTTCACGTTGCACGCGATTTGCTAAACGTGTTACATTTTAAAAAAATAAAGTTTTTATACATAGAAGATGGAAACTGAATGCCAACGACTAACTTGGCTATTACCCCAAGGGAAAGATAGAGATGGGTCGTGGCTGAATTTACTTAGTTAAATAGAAAACAATAATAATAGTAATAAATGTAACTCTTATTCAAATAAATAATATTTGAAATTACAAGACGAGGTTCAGCATCATCCTGTTCTTACACGTAAGCCTTGACAACTATTGAACTATGTTTGGCGCAACTACTAAATGAATACCTACTATAAATACATTAATTAGAGACTAAAGATCAGACAAAAATACAGAAAACCTACACCCACACACACGCACGCTCGCACGCACGCACGCACGCACGCACGTACACACGCACGCACGCACGAAAGCACGCACGCACGCACGAAAGCAACACGCACGCACGCCTTCAGGTCTCTAATTATATGTAGCGGAGGGATAATGTTAAACATTTTGAAGAGAAAGCAAATTTTTCTTGTATCGAAGTTTAAAGGATGAACGACTTTCGCATATGAATTCAGGCCTAAGGTTATTAATCACATTTGCAATTTGATAAGAAAACGTGATTTAAACTTTTCTGTTGTATGTTTGGGTATGAATATCGGACAATGAGTGCGAAGGCAAACGTTATGAATATCGGACGTAAACTTAATAATCCTATACAAGTAAAATGGAGATTTGTTCATTAAAATGTCAATATACATTTGAGTTGAGTGCAGTAAACGCCTATTGTAAGTTGTTAACCATCCTGTCTCTTGAAGCCTGTAGGAGACCCCTTCCATATTTTTTTACACCCTAGACATATCGCAATCACGAAAGTTGTATTTATTGTAATCTGATCTTGACCCTACTGCTCAGACAAGGGCTATAAACCACGTCGCAATAGTTCACATGAGATAGAACAAGCGACTCGCACAGTTTCATCTTTACTTTTACAGAAATGTAATGCCTATAAGGAAATATGACCTTCGGTGAGATATAAGTTTTTTAGGATTTGAACAACATGCTCGGAAAATTTCAAACGATCATCAATGATCAGTCCTAGATTTTTAACGGTTTTAGAAAGTTTTACTGTCTGTTTATCTACAGGAATGGAAATTTATGGTGTAACTAAATCTAAAATCTTTACTAGTCCAAACAATGTAATTTTAAATTCGACGGCACTGTATACAACTATTTATCAATCTAGAAGGGTAGATGTGGTTTGTCGATTCTAAAATCTTCTATTTAAATTTTTGGTGAGACATAAAACATATAGAAGTCTTATGTCAATCAATCAGACGTCTTCCTTAAGAGAGAAATATTTTTAACCTATGTATTTCTACACAAATTATACTAGCTTGGTAATAAGTCTAATTCATATCAAGAAATAAAGAATTTTTTTAAACTTTTAACTACTTGAACAAGATTTAGACATTTAATATCTTTAATTATGAGGTGTCAGATCTGGCAGCTATTTACATATTCAAATAAGCAAAATTTTAATTTATAGTTAGAATTTTAAGGGTATGTAGAACTTTTTAGATTAGCACAGAATAAAAAAAAGTGAACTACGTCAAACCTACCTTAAGTAAGGTCGAAAACAAAATGGTGATGAGAATTTTAAGTGATCTTTATACAAATCTTATTTTGTTACAAATAAAACTTTTAACATAATTTCAATTCTGCTTCTCGCAAGTGAGAGAGCTCCAATGTTTATAAAAATTAAAGAATGTTTGCTTAAGTGATTTTTCTTTTACAAAACGACAATTTTAAATGCAATTACGGTTTTTACGAAACGGAACCTCTCGACAGAAATGATGGGTTTTTATGAGTAGTAGATTAACCTTTCATGCTTGAAGGGGATTCTTTACTACAACTGGTTTTCTTTTATAAATTCGTCTAAGAATTCGGCAAAATAAATCACTCACCTTTAACAACAGGTCACAGACAGCTAGCCCTAAGTAACTGTCCTTGTACAAGTTTCAGACCATAAATATTCATCCGTTGTCCATTTTTAGTTAACAAAACTGAAAACTCCAGATCAACTCTTTTGAAAGGCGGTATTGTTACCCTTAGGATTTTTGCTCTAAAAGAATATAGATTAAGGCACTGTCTTAATTTTCACCATTAATTTTTACCATCAACGACTTTCATTCCGAATTACTTGAAGCATGAAATGGAAGTGATCAAATTATTAAATTGATTCATAGAAATAATTTGACCTGGAAAACTTCATCTCTCGAAATTTTAATGTCAGTCAGAATAAATGAACGATTAGGATTGGCCACGCGCTGTATTTATGAAACAACTTGGAAACCTCAATATTTTTGTGAACAATAACTTATTTATTTTGAATTTCTAATGATAAAAATGCTATTTAAAACAATTATCTTTATGTTCAGAGCAAGCTTTCGATCACCCGAAGTATTTAAATTTTGTTATTGCAAAAAACATGGAATTTAGCTTCGAGATAAAATTAATAGGAAACAACAACTCGTTTATTGTTTCCTACATGGGACTAAAAATTTATTATAAATATGAAAAGTATTTAGAATGGAAATAAACATTTTTTAGTAATTTTTTCATATCGTTGCGAAAAATAAACATACATTTAATGTACTTGTCGATCCCTTCCCCGTGTCCCTTCTTTTATAATTTTTGTATGCGTGGCATCTAGTGAGATGTGCATTCTTGTTTTACGCGCCAACAGTTCCCCTATCCGATTGTCACCTAGGCAGCGTCCTGTGATAATAATATCATCTCGCTGCTCCTCTCTTTCGGCTGAGCTCACCTCCAATAATCTCTGCTTCTTTTTGTCCTCTGCGACAATTACCAATGGGCTTGCAACTTTCTACATAGCCATACACTTAATAATAACAGCTTCCACAATAATCTTCTCTTTATTTTAAACAAATTATACACACCGAGCTTGTTTCTTCAACGACAAACAAAATAAACTTCCTTTACACTCAATACATTCCATTTGGACTATGTGCCAATGATAACAATAATATTACATTGCTTTATATTCGCAATATTATTTATTCACTACTATTAAACACGGTATACATTCAAAGGATAAAACACCATTATAAATTTTGAAGCCCAATACCAAAACACGTTTACTAGTATCGAATCTAAAAACTGTCTCCTTGTTTATCAATTAGCACATAACTACCATTACTATAGTTCCCTACTATTTATCCTCACCCTCTAAATTATTCATAAATGTGTTATAAATTCGGAAGCCTAGCCTCGACATACATCCCCTTGCTGCTGTTACACATATCAGCATAACGTAAATGATACTCGTAAACAATGAATATGACTCAATAATAATCAAAATCTCCAATACTTATATAAAATCCCAATATAAACATAAATACAGTAACGACAACAATAATAACACTCGACAACTAATCTAAAGATCTTGTTACAGGCGGAAAAGCTACTAGGTGTATTATTTTCATTAAAATTATAAAATGGGGGCGGCCTGTAAAACAATAATTAAAGGGGGTCGCCGGCACTAGCTAGCGGAAGGCGGTGGATTGTATAGAGGGTTAAAATTTTGCAGGAAGGGCTAAATTAATATATAATGTACAACAAAAACATTTGGCACTTACCTTTTATAAATATTTTGGCTTGAAAATGATTACCAAGGGCGCCAGACAGTCGAGAATGTCCAAATGTTCATGCAAAACCTTGAGAGACTTGTCATTCCAAGGAGGACAATTGTTTCTTTTAATCAATTCTTACCTTTTTGACTACTTATGCAACTTTCATGATCAAAAATTAAAAAAAACTATTGTCTTAATCAACGGCAAACAAAAACTATTTAATTAACAGAGCAATAAACGTGAACCTCTTACATTAGGAAATTTATTGATTTTAATTTAGAAATTTGATTGAATGGTTGATATGGATTCTGATAATTTTATGTACATAAGTAATTCCCAAATACTGTATATAGAAGAAAACTTATCTTGTAAATTTTACACTAAATTAATCCTACGGTTTATGGCCAAAACGTCCTAACAAATAAATTAACTAAAAATTCGTCATGCTAGCTCAACTATAAAAATTTACTAAAAAACGTCAATTGTCTGATGGCTTGCCTTCCAACCCAGAACAGCTCTTAGATTGGGGGAGAGAATCTCGTTTGTTGCTCTTGTTCCTCGCAACTACTCAAATAATTCAATGGCACACGTACCCGGAGGATATTGTTGATAACTTAACTTGTACGCCACACGCACTTATAAATCCGCGAACACACGGGCATAAACCATTGCGAACTGGATGAGTTAATTACTCGTTTTCACTTTTACTGACGTCATACTAAGTTCGATATCATATCTGTTACGCCGGAGAACGCTATCAGCGAACTTCTCTGGCTACGTTTCTTTCTACGTTTTTAAAACTGAAAACCCCATTAGAATCTCCCTCTTTTGACTAAAGCCTGAAGTTATATATTAATCCTAACCTTCACCATTATTTACGTCATATTTCAGTTATCCAATGACTATTAACAGAACCTCCCAGAAACAAGATTTCAGAAACCAAATCCATCCCTTTTCAAAATGAGTGCCACGGATAGCAATTATTTTTCTAACGGTATAAATATGTTGTACATTCTTGGAATTTTAAATACTGAAATTGTTGACCATATCTATTGGCGACAGTTGTCTGCCATTGACAAAAGACCGGGTAACCCACCCGAGCCGAAATGGATTTTAATACAACGGTTGTCTCCAGACTACTTAAAATTACTTGCAATCTTTGAACAAATCAAATTGGAAAATAGTTTGGCTATTTGTAATGTTTCGTTTTCTAGAAACCCTTGTCAATCACTGAAATATTAAGAAAATTAAGTTTTTAATTCATCTGTTAAAACGTTAACATTTCAAAATAATGTTACAATCTACCTAGGTGTTACAAAATTATCTCATCAGTGAGCAATTTAGAAATATTCAACACAAGGTCCTGTATCCCAAAATTTCTAAAGGGAATCAAAAATTATTTAAAACCTTACCAATTTCATATTCTTGCCAAATTTAACCCCTTTTCAAAATATAATTGCAAAAGGCATGTTGATTAATACTAAGGTATTAGTTAATAAGATGAAATAATAACGTAGCCTTTTATGCAAAGCCAAAATGATCATTTCAAATCGAGCTAGTAACTGAAAGATGGAAAATATAAGGTCCTGGACAGGATTTGAACCTGCATCTTTGGCTTTTGAGACCGATGCGTTTTCCAATTTTTTTATTTTTAAGATTTTTTAGTTTAAACATATGTCGAAGATATTTTTTTCATCATCATTAGGTCTTCAGTCCTAGAACTGGTTAGACGCGTACCATCATTGTTCCCTATTCTAAACTAACCTACAGATTTCCCTGAAATATGCACAGTTTGCATCTATAACTGTCTGGTCTAGGTCTACATCTACCTCTTTTTTCCTATCTCTGCTTGTAATATATCACATACTATTCCCCAAAATGCCTTAGAACGTATTCCGCCCTACTATTTCTCTTTTCCCCAGATATCCTTGTTCCTCTACTATTTCTGTAACTTATTTGTTATTATCTTTGTCTGTCCATGCTATCGTCCTCATACATCTGAAGCACAGCATTTTAAAAGGCTGCTACCGTTTTTCTGTCTGCGTTTCAGACTGCCCGTATTTCATAGGCATACTGTGCTGTGCTCACACATATGCTTTCAACAATTTTCTTCTTATTCTATGTTTGTTGTCTTTCCTCATAGGCGCTGTTCTTTCTTGTTAGATGCAATTCGATCACTTTCTATTCTTTTACAGTTATATGCCCTATTTCTCCGACCTTCAATGGTTGTGAAGGGAGGTAAGCAGCCTGTGGCTGCCAAGTTCCCCCAACACTTAACCATTTGGCGATTTAATATATTTTCCAATTTATCTTTTCGCACAGTCAACATTAGTTGCAGGTATTTCGCAACCAACAACTAGTTGTTTATACTAATCATCACATTTATCTGCGCTTATTTTTTCGTCATTAGGTTTTCCGTCTCAAAACTGGTTGGACACGTACCTGCACTTATTTATATTCTGAGCTAGCCTACATAGTTCCCTGAAATTCTCACACAGCATGTGTATTCAGCTCGTTCTCTTTCTATTGTTTTCTAATTTTATACACTATTTTACCGAGATTCAGTGAAGGAGGTTAAGCAACATGTGGCTACCAAGATCCCCCAACACTTAGACATTTGCCGAAATAATGGTTTTCCAGTAAATCCTTTCACACACTTAACATTATTCGAGAATATTGCCCAACCAATTCTTGTAGTTACTTATAATAATCATCATGTTTAAGCACAGTTATCTTTTCGTCATTAGTTTATCCATCTTGGGATTGGTTGGATGCGTACCTCCATTGATTTCTATTCTGGGCTAGCCTACACATCTCCTGAAACCTCTACAGCCTACATCTTTTACTATCTGTGTGTAGTAGTCTAATCTAGGTCTGCCTCTTCTTCTCTTTTTTCCTATCTCTGCTTCGAATATATTCCGCACTATTCCCTCATGCCGTAGTATGTGGCATATCATCCTATCTCTCCTATTTTTTATCGTTTTCCACATATTTCTTTCTTCCCCTACCATTTTTAGTACCTCTTCGTTCTTAACTTTGTCTGTCCATGATATCTTCATCATACGTCTGTAGCACCACATTTCAAAGGCTTCTACCTTTTTCTTGTCCGCTTCTCCTACTGTCCAGGCTTCACATCCGTACAGTGCTGTGCTCCACACATATGTTTTAAGCAATCTTTTCCTTGTTTCTATGTTTGTGGTCTTTGAGCACAGTAGTTGCTTTTTCTTGTTAAATGTAACACGACCTTGTGCTAATCTTCGTTTTATATCTTTTGTGCTTTTCCCATCTTGCGTTATTTGGCTTCCTAGGTAGCAGAAATCCTTAACCTCTTGTAAGTTCGTGTTAAATACTTGTATTCTTGTTTTTGATTTATTTTCCCCACCTTCCCTGCATAGTAATTCCAAATGTCTTCCTGCATTTGACAGTATTCATTGCCTCTTCTATGTACAAGTTAAAAATCAATGGGGATAGGGCACATCCCTGTCTCACCACTTTCCTAATGTTTACTTCTCTATGTTCCTGCTCTAATTCTATTACTGCTGTTTGCTCTTTGTATAAGCCATGTACTATTCATCTATCCCTATAACTCATTCCAATCTTTTTGAGTATTTCAAACATTTTTTTCCAATTTACATTGTCGAATGCTTTTTCCAGATCTACAGACCCTATATACATGCTTTTCCCTTTTTCTATTGTTTTCTCCATTATCACTCTCAGAGCTAAAATAGCCTCCCGTGTTCCCCTGTTTCGCCTAAACCCAAATTGGTCTTCTCCTAGTATTTCTTCAGCTCGTTTTTCCATTCGTCTTTGCACAATTCTGGTTAATATTTTTGACACGTGTGCTGTCAAACTTATTGTTCGAAAATTTTCACATCTATCCGCGCCTTTCTTTTTTGGTATAGTTACTATGATGCTACGTTTGAAATCTTTGGGTATCTCGCCTGTCTCATACATATAGCTTACAAGTTGGAAGAGACGTTCTGTTACTGCTTGTCCAGCGGCTTTTAGAGTTTCTGCTTGCACCTTATCTGTACCCGGCGCCTTACCATTTTTCAGACTCTTTAATGCTAATTCAAACGCATCTCTAAGTATAGGATATCCCAAGTCATCATTTTCAATGTCTGATTCCTGTTCTAATGCAGTTAGTTCCTCTCCTGCATATAAATTCCCTATATATTCTTGCCATCTACTCACTTTCTCTACGTTTTCTATAATGACGTTTCCTTGTGCGTCCCTTATATTTTTGCTATACGGTTTTATATCCTAAAATTCATTCTAATTAATTTGTATGCTTCGTCTGTCTTTCCTATTTCCATCTTAGTTTGTACCTCTTTGCACTTTTCATCAATCCATTGTTCTTTAGCTTTCCTGCATTTTCGAATAATTTCCCATTTTATGGCTTTGTATCTCTGTTTTCCTGTTTCGTCTGATTTATTTTTGTTTTTTCGTCTTTCTTCTATTAAATTCACGATATCCTTTGTTATCCATGGTTTCTTATTTTCTTTTTGTGTATACCCCAGACTATATCTGGCCGCCATGTCTAGGCTGGATTTAATGTTATTCCATTCTGTTTCTACTTCCTTAGTTTCAGATATTTTCTCGATATCATTCAGCAATTCATTTGACTTTTTTCGAATCTTAGTTGAATATCTTTATCTTTTAGTTTCTCTAAGTCCAAGTGCATTTTTGCGTTCCTTTTTTTCAGATATTTAAATTTAAGTGCGGCCTTCATAATTACGATGTTGTGGTCAGTATCTATATCTGCTTCTGGGTAGCTTCTACAGTCTTTTACTTGATTCCTAAACCGTTGTCTAACAAGAATGTAATCTATTTGATATCTTCCTATATCTCCTGGCATCTTCCACGTATATCGTCTTCTAGCATGATGTTGAAATAATGTGTTTGTGATGATTAAATTGTTCTTGTCGCAAAATTCTACCAGCCTATTTCCCTGTCGTTTCTCGTGCCTAAACCAAATAAACCTACTACCGCTCCTTCCTCCCTCACCTACCACGGCATTAAAATCCCCGTAATTATTAAATGTTCATGTCCTTTTACGTATCTTAATATGTCTTCGATATCTTTGTAGATGGCTTCTATCTATTCGTCACTGTAGCTAGAGGTGGGCATGTATACTTGTAATATTACTGTGTTTACCGGTTTAGATTCTAATCTAACCATGAGTACTCTTTCGTTCTTTTGTAAGTAATTTTCTACACAGAATCCTATCTTTTCCGCATAACTATCCCCCACCCAAATTTCCTTCCTCTGCTCCTGTATGAATTACCCTGAAGTCTTCACTCCAAAATCCCCGCCTCTGGCCACCGAACTTCGCTGATTCCTACTATGTCTAGTGATAACCTATTCATTTCGATTTTAGGTTCTCTAGCTTACCTACTTGCTTCATACTTCTAACATTCTACGCTCCGACTCGCAGAATGTTTCCGACTCTTATTTTAACTTTCCGATCGCATCCTCCGAAGTAGTCCCTCCCGGAGATCCGAATGGGGACTATTTTAACTCCGGAATTTTTTACCCCAGAGAATGCCATCATGTTTGTAACAATTTAAGTACGCTGTGTACTTGGGAGATAATGTGGTGGTTTCCCGTTGCCTTCCACATCGCGGTAGTGTGTCTTAGACTGCCATACCGACCCCTATGGTCTCTGCCAATCTAAGTACCGAAAGAGCCGCTGCCCTCTTTCGGGGACCTGTCTTAGTCTGGTTCCTCACTAACGACCCTACTACTTTGGTTGGACCTGTAGTTTGGCTCTTTAGCTCATTAGAACACGCAAGCCATTTCACCTGTTCTAGTAATCTAGAACTTCGGCAAGGTGCAGGTCCATTCGAAATGGAATATTTTTTTATGAAGATTTTATTTTCGGTGATATTTCTACGCTCGGATCAATTTTTTACGGTATCCGAAAATTGATCTAGTACTTGGATTTATTCTAACACGTCAACTTCCAAAAATTAGAAACCTTCCTAGGAAAATTTCTAGCACGTGGTCTGTTATTTCTCAACAGCCAAAGGCTTAACTTTATTTCTAGTAGAATTTTTAAGCTGGTTTTAACTCTTCAGCCCTATCACAAATTAAAAATCTTTTATTCAAAGTTCCAAGCATTTGACACATAATTTCTCAAATGTTGAAGTGTTAGATTTCATTTCTTGTAGAATTTTTAACTTTTCCATAAAGAAATTGTTACGTTAATTCGTGGCAGCCACGTTGAACGCCAAATTTATGCTACGTTGGCTCGTAGCCGTGCGTAACACCAAGAAAATCAAAGAAATGACCGGGCTCAATCGGAGATTAGGGGGGGGTTGTAGAAAGCAGACTGACATATGATGTATGCGGCGGTAAGGAGTTAGTGACAATACCTGCAAGAAAATTAGTTAAGCAAACCTGAAAAAAAAAGAATAAGCATAGCAGCAATGAAACGTCTAAGTTATTCAGTACTTTGTAGAATGTAAATAAAACTGTTTAGATAAACTATATAATATAATCACGATAAAAGCATTACAAAGATTTTTATCACAAAGTGAGGTAATATTGGGGAGTAGCAGAAACGTTTCCTCACACACCAATTAAACATAAAGCAGACAAAAAGTTAACAAAAGATAAATAGGTAAGTCACAATTGATATGAGTAATTCAGTAGTATTGATTCTTTTTTTTTCTTCATAGCAGGCAAGTCTATTGTAAAAGGTATCAGAACGACGAAGACATGACAAAACAACGGATAGATATTTAAAGTAATAACAAGTAAGAAATAGTTCAACTTACAAAAAGTCCTTCAGTAACGCTTCCCTGCAATCCAAGTGTGGGATTCACGATGTTCTGCACTAACGAAGCACTTCACCCTTGACTGTGGGGGTGTTGATGGAATTTCTTACACTTTACACTAATCACACCTACGCATTTCACTAGTGTTAGCAGCAGACATTATCATGCTGATGGAACTATGTAGCATTGATAAATTTCTTGTTCATTCTATTTCCTGAGACAATAATTCCGAAATATTTTGTAACACAAATCGAAAAAAATGGTAATAAAAATTTAGAATCACGGGCTTTCAAGGCACGATATAATGCATTAAACTAACAGTAACGTGAGGTGTTTTATTTGCTACCTATGGTAACAAAGAAAAATCTAATGCTTTTGAATAACGAAATTTGCGCAAACAACGATCTATTTTGTATTCTTTGGGGTTGGAAAATTCAGAAACTATAGTATCACAACTGTATCATCATTTTTTTTTGTTTTTAGAAACACTCAAGCTTGAAACGGTATTTGGCTAATCCAAAGTATGCACTACTCTGATAAAAAAAAGGGACCACGAAGACTAGATCGCACACACAGTTCAAATATAAAAAGATAAATCAACAAAAAAAACACAATTAGTAAAGCAACGCGTATCACTAAGTCAATGACCTTAAAACCGCGCTTGTGGTCAATCAAACACGTTACATATAAAGCATAGTTTCTTCAAAAGCCATCAGAACTACACTCTCTACAGATAATATACAACTAAAATCGTGTCGTGCTTTTTCATGAACAATTCGGAAATTCATACCGCATTAAATTCTCACTATTGTCAAAGCAAAAAGGAAAACAGTATTTTTACCGTAATTAATATATAGGAACGACGAACAAACTGCAACTACTCAAATGTTTCTATTCAATAGTTGTTACCATAACCTCTTATCGGCTATTCTCCTTCGCTAATAACATAAGGAACGTCCAAAACGTGAATGCCGCAATCATATCTAATAATTAATTACAGCGGTTTATCATTTCCGATAAGTTGGAAAGTAATTTACGAATAATCCAAGTTACAATTCATTCCTTGGAATTTATTTATTAATGAAAATCAATCTTCAAATTATCTACTTTTAACGTAATACCCACGAGTTAAATTACATACAAATCTGAATTATTCTGAAGTATTTCCTTTATACAAACAGCGATCCCAAAGAAACGATGTATTTTTAAGTACGTTAACAGAAAGGAAGCGTAAAATGTTAAACTACAAAAATGCCCGTTACAAAATGTCCCCATAAGTTTCGAGCAGGTGATGTATTATTTCTCAAAATTCGAAGGCCTAAATATCAGATCTACTAGAATTTCTACCCTGGGATTAATTTTTGTATCCCGTCTCAAAATCTGAAACCCTACTCCGAAATTTGCTGTGCATGTAAGGATTTGTTTTTCAAAAGTCGAAGTTCTAAATTTTATTTCAGTAGAATTTGTACTCTAAGGTTCATTTAAAGTGTAGGAAAACCTTTTGGAATTTCTGAATATGCGACGTAGTAATTTGCAAAAGCAAGATGCCTAAAATTAATTTTTTGTGTAAGTTGTAACTTGCAATTAACCATACACTCTCGACGCGTGCCGCATGGTGTCTATGTTGACTACATTGGTACGTCGACGTCATTGAAATGCCATCAATGGGAAGAAAGCAACCCATTAGAAGATTCAAACTTACAACCGTTTTTGAGTGGAAACCGTTTACTACTTATATAAACCACTTAACCTGAATTGGTGATACTAAATGAATGGTGGCAATATTTAATGTGCGATATACGTTCGGCAGGTAACAAATCAAATAACGGTACCAATTAATTACATAAACGATTTGAGAAGATTACACAACGTAGTTTATTAAAAATATTCTGGAACGGAAGTTTAGCCTTTACTCCATATCCAGCAGAAACTTGTTTGGAAAACCTTCAAAGTAGTAACGGTACACCTGCTGTATAGTTATTTGCACGTGCTTGTACCCACATCGAGCTACACAATTAAAATGCCCCTTCTCTATACCACATCAGATTTAGAAATCATACACCAACATGTTTTAACCTTTCAATATGATTTTATTATTTTGACTGCTGATTCCTTCAACATTGCTAATTTAACCTTTTTTGAGCACCAACATTACATAGTTATCTATTAGTAAACTATATGTCAATACCCAGCAGAGCGAGTCTGGAACACCACCTCCCGCCCCTCCTAATACTATTGAAGAGCGATCTTCTTGTATCTAATTACTTATTCAGGAAATCCGGCAATCAAAACCTTTGAATCGCGTTGGAATGTCGGCCATTTTGTCAGTTTATGTCGTCCATATTTTATGGGGAATCAATAGCAATATTTGACGTCTGCAGTATAATTATTCAACCCTTTCTGTAAATACCATTTAAATTACGTTATATCAACAAAATTGTGCTACAATTTTAATAGTCACTCACATCTATACCCCCACCTGAGAGAAAGGTAAATATGGGGCTTATACGGCAGTATTTAACTCTTCCCACCACTTTTTTCTCATAAGGGCCTATGTAAATAGGCTTTCTGTCATAAGCACATTGAAGAAAACTTCAATTACCACCTCCCACCACCTAACCTTTAGAATCCGCTGTAATAGATCGTACTCTTCTGGGCAGCCAATATAAATACAGGAAACGCTGGCCATATTGTTAGTATATATCGTCCATGTTTTACGGAGAATATCTGAACATCTAACATCTCGAGTCTAATTATTCAACCGTTTCTGTCAATACCATTTAAATTACGTTACACAATACTGGTAGGCGAAAAAAACTGGCAGTTCTGAGGTTTGAACCGAACCCCGAATGTGCTAGGCTCATGCATTAACCGCGAACTAGACTCAGGGGTATGGACTTTTAGTTACGGATTCTTTTCGTGGGTTCCTTAAAAACATGAAATGAAAAATTACTGGATTCTAGTTACGTGGTTTTATTTTCCACAATAATAAAGAAAAATGAACATCCTAGTTAATGCTTATACTCACTGCTAAAAACAAAAACCTAAAAGGGTACAAAACATCCATACTGCACCCCTCCTATTCTAACTAAAATATTCATAACTATTTAGGCTCAAAGAACTACCGGACATAGGTAGAATAAACTTAGGTAATGATAATAATGCTAGCAACCACTTATCATAAATTATGCTAATATTAGTAACTCGAATTTTCCGCGCCAATACTATTTCACTTTCACACGCCTCTGAAGTTTATTAATATAATTCCTTCCCCAAGTTTCGCGGTTTGGTAACGTCAGCGAGGTAAAATATAACACCAAACGTAGATAAAATAATGTGATATAGGGGCCCCTTCCTGTACGAGATTGATCGTATACAAATGAACCATCGGCATACAAGGCAAACAACTACCTTTTCACAAAACACAGGCGATGGTTGAAAGCAGTGCTGGATAATATTTGTAACCAGATCACCACTATCTACAAACCGTGAATTCTAATATTTCCTCATAACAAAAAGTTGAAGCATGCTTAATACTGTAAAATAATACGATACCTACAGATTGTTTTCGGTTCTGAATTCCAACTTAGCACTGCGTCCCTTTTCAGTTATTCTGTGAGCTTTAATTTATAAAGCATCACTTTTAGAACGGAACCACATTAAATTCTCAACGCGAATATAAACATAAATAATCACCTAAAAACCACGTTTCTTAATGAATACCTCGCCTGACATCTCACTCAGCCTACCGTTCAGGCGCAACTAACTGATTATGTATCTGCCCGCAACCTGCAGATTATACAAGTTACCCTTGTTCTTGCACCATGATGCGCTTAACACGCTTAACCGACTTAGATATAACTTACTTCCTAGAACACAACATTGTTTTTGATGCACGGACAGAATTTAAGAAGATGGAAGATTATAATTTAACAAAATAAACTATGTATACCGGGCGTGCCTAGCACAACCATTACGCTTCTGAGGGCACATAATAATAAAAGGAGTAGATACTCTATTTAAATTATTTAACGCATGGTTTGAATTTTATTTAGAATAAAGGATGACGGCTGGAGTTACATAATAAAAATAACAATTTAATTATATTCTAGCATGTCATATACAGATATTGACCAGTATTTTAGTTACTGATAAGAGCATATCAATATTCGATTTAATTTACTGTGCCCGAGGCTATATAAAGCATTAGCATATATGAGCCTTTCAGTAGCGCACGGCTGAAAGACGTAAACTTGAATTCTTACGTTGATAGCATATTTGATATTTCAGGTTTTTCAAATATATGTAGATATACGCTGTAAAAATTCCTGACCTAGTATTTCATATATTTCAAATATTTGAACAACATTTTAGTTACTGACAATTGCATATTGATACTAGATTTAATTTAATGTGCTCGAGGCTATATAAAGCTTAATGTGATTTGTATGCTTTTCTTTTAAGATGATCGGCTTCATACTTTTTAGTTTTTCTAATATATAGGTATGGATATATTTGAAAAAGTGTTTTTTAATAAAAAATCTATTACAAGTAAAATTACATACGTAGTAGGTATACACATAAAAGATTTTTACAAGGATTGCATCTTTATGTTTTACTGTAACCTAATATATATTGCTGTGACAACGGTTGCGCATTGGGCGTCATTAAAAGAATGCTGTATCACGTCTGTGAGTAGAAACATCGCTAACAGAGTGCTGTGACACAGGTACAAAAGTGGAAAATTTGAAATCACTGACTTATCTTTCTTTCTAACTTTTCTTTGCCTGACTAGTTTAACGGAAGTAATGGCATTTACAAATTGAAATCAATCACAGCAAAAAGTATCTATACATTCAAAAAAAATTTTCTCTCGTACAAAAGAATATAGAACATTTACAGCATAATTTTTAAACAAAATTATTTCTAACAAGTACCTATTTACTTAATTATTAAAATATTCCTCACCCAATCTTGGTTGAAATTTACACAACTGAAATCTCTTCTCCTGTGGATAATTTACCTGTCGTTTACTACCTCGAGGGAAAAGTATAATTGGCCAACTATGCTTCAAATAATCTATTAAGGATCAAAATGTTTCGAACTCTGACCTCTAAACTTTCTGGTAAATATCCTTACAAAATATATTATATAATTAAGACTTAATCTGCCATAAATGCAAATGACAAAATACTGAAATATCAGTTACAAACAAAAGAATCTAAATACTTGCAAAATCCAATAGCGCTTATTCAATTCTCGTAATTAACAGTAGTAAATATCTTCTGCTTTTATTTTTAAATTGACGTTAAAATCCCAGTTTACAACAGTTTCCATATTATTTAAAATCTCCATTTAGGACATCAGTTTGCAAAAGTGCATCTTCGATTTAATTAATTAATTAGCGTAAAAAGTAACTTTTTGTATCGAAGATTGTTCCATCTTCAATTACAAAACAAAGAATACTTATCGAAAGGCATGCAACTTTGCATGTTTTTAGGTTTAGAGATAATCAAACGCGAATTAATTATTCAACGTTACATTTTGCTCGCTTAGTACCGAATTATTAATGAATCTGTTCAATAAAGTTCTCGTTTTTATATTAATTATCTAACCACGTCATGGTTTTCCATAGTTTTCGGGAGTTTATTCGAATCTTAGTCACTTACGTGGTTTAATATTTCTCGGAATTTCACGGTTTTAATGGCTTAATGAGTGTCAAATCACCGCGGCCGATTGATTTATGTTCACAGTAAGGCGTTGTTTATCTTTCTCTAACGCACAAAGTTACTGGCCGTGTCGTATCCCTTCTTACAGTAACACAGAAAGATAATAATTCTTATCGATTTTACTACATTTTTAATAGCCGCGCGAGTTCGTTTATTTATCAATTAGTTTATTTGACATTTCTTAGTATTTGATGACGAATTTGTCTCTATAAATAAAGTACTGGAGAATTCTAGAACTTCTTTTATTTAAAATTCCTAAAATGAATAAAAATGATATTTCGGTACACACGGAAGTCAATTTCATATAATTAATTAAAGTTTTAATTGTTTTATTTATTCTTTGTAAATGCAAAAGATTGATATGGTTCTTACGCTAAACAAAGCGAATGTTTTATGCACTGAAGGTGTATTTTTATAATAAATGAAAATGAATGGATTTGTACTTATCTCTTAAAATAATTACTTACATACACGGGAGTCAATTTAACTAATTAAAGATGTAATGCTTTCCCAACGGGTTTTGCACTTTGCAAAAAGATTTGCATCTTCATAATTGTACATAGAACGCTTTCTATTGTATATTTTATATACATATTTAATAAAAATGCAATAAAATTTGCATTGTTTTACGGTAAAGGAAAATAAATCCCTTTATATCTTATAGATTGAAATTTATTTTTACAGTATCTTTCAACGATTTATTATTTTTACATATACGGGTTAATTTTGTAGAAACGGTTGTATTATTGATTTAAAATTGGCGCTTTTAAATACATGGGATGTCTGTTTTGCTTTGCACTTTAATGGCTAAGAAGTACGCTTGTATTGTACAGGGTGCAACAATGAATCTTCAGAAATTTCAACTTTTCCGGTTTCTTTTCTAATTTGGGTAGGTTTTATTTATATAATTTGGGTTTAAGGACCTCTCGCGACTTCCTTATCACGTCAATATATATGTATATGTATACTTAAAAAATAACTTTAAAACATCTTCATAGTAATAGCACGCCCTGTTTAGCGCATGAAAGGTCGTTAATATTGTGAAGTAAGCACTTTCTTTCGTTACCTTTCTCGTACCGTAACTACTTCAAACTAGGTAGACCATACTTTCCCAGATCTTATACATCGTTGTGTGGTAAATGTTTATATAAAGCTTTTTGTTTTCAATTCTCTTTGTGCAACAACATGCTCTGGACGCAATGCTCATGCAAATATATTTCAGTCAAACATGGTTAGACCGTTCGTGGCATCACTATGCCATTCCAACTCCTATACATGTCTAAGTAAATATCGATTTTGTTATAGGAACTATGGGCTTAAATTGCAGTTCTGTAAAATATTTAGACGTAATAAAGGGTACACGCATATTTTTTTTTAATTACGTCACATGACCAAGGCCACCAGTGCCATTTTGTAGACGTCATCGACGCTATTTTGAACGCCATGTATTAAAATAATTTCTTTTTTGACTATCCCATAACTTTTCCAATATTTTCAATTTTTGCACAACTTTTACACAAGTACAGTTTTCTAGCACAACTGTAACTTTATAATACAATTTAGTAGTATTGTATATTTAATTTTTCTATAAAAAAAATAATGGTATAATAGAAAAACAGAAAATTTATTATGAGTAAAGTATAATCATCTGGTGCAGATGCTTGTTCTTAGTCAACAAAACATTTTTCAAGAAAATAGTCGGTTGTTCAGCGAGTACCATGAGTAAGGATTTAGAAGAAAGGTTGTAAAGAAACTGACAACTACTATATACAAACCAATAACTATATACAAAATACTTAACATAAAATTAATAAAAACTATGTAAAATAGAATTTATCAATTTCTTTTTACCCTCATGCATAAGTTGACGTGCTGCCGGGGATGATGTAACGTTTATCATCCTCAAAAGTACAAAATCACAAATCTTTTATAGCTTCTGGTACATTAAATTAAATCGAGTATCAATATGCAATTGTCAGTGACTAAAATATTGTTCAATATCTGTAAATGAAATGCTAGGTTAGGAATTTTTACAGCATATATTTAGACCTATATATTAGAAAAAGTTGGAATACCAAACATGTTAACAAAGAAAGAATTCCAGTTGGTCATCAGTCGTGCGTGACGGAAGGTCTCATAAATGTTAAAACTTTATATAGCCTCTGGCATAGTAAATTAAGTCGAGTATCGATATACAATTGTCAGTAACTAAAATACTGGCCAATATCTGTATACGAATTGATAGAATTTAATAAATTTAATCATTTTTATTATGTAACCCAGTCATTATCCTTTAGTCTAAATAAAATTCAAAGGATCCTATAAATAATTTAAATAGCAATCTAGTCGTCTTATTATCATGTGCTCCCAGTAGCGTAATGGTTAACGTATGAACCTAACACTCTAGAAATTCCCGCTTCGTACCCCAGAACTACCAGCCTTTTTCGCCTACTAGAATTGTGTAACGTAATAATGGGTATTGACAGAAAGGGTTGAATTATCAAATATTTGTATAGGTTTCCCGTAAAACATGGACTACATACACTGGCAACATGGCCAACGTTTCCCGTGTTTCTATTGGCTGCATCTAAAAGTATGACACTGAGCCGGGCTTTAAAGGTAAAGTGGTGCAAGGAGGTAATGAGAATTTTTTGCAGCGCACTTGTGAGAGAAGGCGGAACCTATTTACATGGTGCCTTATGAGAAAAGAAGTGGTGGGAGGAGGTAATTACTGTCCCAAAAGCAACATATTTACCTCCTCTTTCTCAGTTGGAGGTATGCATGTTTGAATGTATATATATATATATATGTGTGAGGTAGGAGGTGGTGTTGCAGACTCGTTCAAAAGCACCTACTCCTGGTGCATGTTGCTCGTATTGATGATGTGAAGGTCGTTCTCAATTAGACCCATCGAATGATAATATATAATATTTTTCCTATTTTAAAGACTAGTGAAGGATTACCCGTGTTAGAATTTATGTGGATGTTATTTTCGAACATTTTTAATTTCTAATAGTTTTCTCTTTGTTAGGAACCTTTTGTATACGTAAATAAGTGTCCAGTGTTTCTATCCATAATGGTGACCGAACTTTTTTTTACACCTATTTACCCAATAATTATAATAGCGCAGATTTTCTATAATGAAAGAAATTTTTAGTGCACTAACTGGAAATGCATAGATTTCAACAGTGCTTTTAAAGTCTTTATTAAAAATTAAAATCGTTTTATTTGATGTATGTCCATGCTCATTATTTTAATCACTAGCGCATGAATTACCAAAGCAGAATGGTAATAATGTTATATATTTTTTACATTTGCCATTATTTTTGCTAGTGGAAACGTTCACCCAAATTAAAGTTCTTATTGTGAAATATTTTGAAGCTTCTTTAATATAAAGTTTTAATTAATGAGGTATTGGGAACACCATATCCATAGTTTCTCATTACTGGGATTCCATTCTACGATAACAGTACGTATAAGGCAGTCCTTTTGTTCGTGCAAATTCATTTAATTAACTTTTGGAAGTAGATTAATTTGATATGTTGAATATAATTGATTTAATCAAGGCTCTTTTTAAACAATTGAACCAAATTGGATAATAGTAGGTCACTCCAGGTCATACTAAAAATTTAGCAAGACAAACACGTTTATTGATCGGCTCACGAATGAGAGTAAACACCGCTCTGTTTTATTATTAAGGGAATGAGTTTCACCCCTGTAGAGAATTGCATAATGGAGTTGAAACTTCTTATCATCCATCAATGAATTAATTGATAATGTGTTATATATTATCCTACAATAAGGAAGCCATAGATTTAGTATCTGTTTAAATTATGAAAACGAATGCTCGATCAATATTAAAATATTTTATGTTGATTTGTAAGGAAAGGTACTATGTTCTAGAGAATTTGTAACTCGGATAAGTTGATGTGGTATAGTATTCTGTAGATATACGGTTAGGCTACATTATAAGTGGTTAAAGCAGTTATATCTAGATGTCCCAATGTGTGTGATTTGTACTATAAACAGTGTTTAGGTTTCAACATCTTGTTTTTATTTGTAACGAAAACTTTTGCAATAACAACAGTTCTTTATTTTCATACAAGCCTATTCAGCAACTACAATAAAATTTCTAAAAGCGATCACACAATAATTCACTTTCCTAACTATTCGCTAACAGTACAAGTATTATCTTTTTAACACTACAATGCTAATCTTCTTAATTAACTTATATCGATGCACTATTGGTTAATTTATATAAATTTATATTATCACTACAATAAATTTATATTGATCTCTACAATAATCTCACGTAGGGTAATTTATTTGTAACACTAATTTATATCACATGACGACTTTCAAAGTTTTAAACTAGAACATATCGTAATTAATGCTTTAATCAGAACTGCCCTCCAGAACCCCTTAACGCTAATTTATACCTTATCTAACTATTCTATATTAATCTTGTTACGTGGTGCAGTTTTATCCCCAGAAAATCTAGCTGGTAATCCTCACATAAACTCAGTGAAATACTCGGCTAAAAATCATGTTTCGGTAAAATACCAGAAACCTCGACTTTACTAACAAAAGGTTGCTGAATATCTTAGTGGGACGGGTGGTGTAAGTGTTTGAAGAAACCCCAGAAGACTATCGGGTGTGAAATATGTCTTTATCGAGAAGTATGTTGGACACCACCTAATTTCGCAGAGTTTCTAGGGTAAGCTCTACAAAGAATAACGGGTGCCGAAACATAAGATCAGGAGAGTGATTCAGGCTTAAATTTTTTTTGAGAAATTGTTAAGTACACTATTGTCTAAACATAAAACAAATATTAACACTAAGAACACTAATAGGCATACCTATAACTGCTAGCTGAAAAGAGGTTTTCTACAATCAATTGTTAAATGACCTGAAGTGTCAATCACGCTTCTAGGTCATTATCTATATTTTTTATATCAATCTATTCCACAATAAAATTGTGGTAGATTAATATTACCTATCGAGAATTCTTATGTAACTGTGTCAAGCCCAGGTTAAGGTTTGGATGGAAATTGGCTTATAGTAAAAGAACACTTTTAAGACATTTAGCTAACTGGGTTTTTGGCCCACGGTCGCATGAGATTGGGTCAGTGAGTATATTTAAGTTGAAAGAAACGAAATAAAGGACGCCACCTAAATTTTTTATAAAGCAACTGACTAAATGAATTTGCTTAAAGGAAAATTTGGAAACCTATATTATCACAAACCACTTTACATACAAAGTTTGATTGTCACACATATCATACTTACATCTGATCGTCTTCTTCAAGGATCTAACGATGAGTGGGGTGACTCTGAAACATAATTTCTACCAACATAGACATCCTATATATATATATATATATATATATATATATATATATATTGCTGTGATATACTCCTTTGAATGCGGGAACTGGGTCCTTTCAACAAAAAAATTCTAGTCCCACCGATTGGGCGTCATAAACTGCTGTGATCCTGGTTTCGCTTCAGCTGCTCACCTAATTTTATAAACCTCCTCATTCATAAAATTAAACAACACATTCCTACCACAAACATCAACGTTAACTCTATTTACATCAATATTCAGAATACATTAAATTTTCAAATTAAATTTCAGCATAAAATTCAGTTTTAAAAGAATTTCAAGATTAATTTTATTATCACTTTAACGTGCATCCAGAATTAAAGTCCTTGTTGGATGCCTACTAATTAATATAACAATATAAGCAGACCGGAGTCTGAGTATAAAGGAGCATCTACCACCCTTTACGTTAATTAACCAGGTTCGTCTAATTGAGCTCAAAGACATACCCAAAGTTTCATCATATTCCCGAACATCAATACTAAATACCCCTTTCTACTTAAACAAGCAAATTTCATCTTAAAATTAAAATTTTATGGTTAGTACAATTTCACTAATGTCCATTTAAAGTAAATCAATTATAAAGTTATTCAACACACACAAAATGTCAAACAAAATAGTATAATTTACCTGAAGGTTACTGTCCTCGAAGCTTCAATGTACATCGTCCCTTTAGTTAATCACACCATTCCAACAGGATTATATTTACGGCTTCTAATTCTTAACGCTTTTAAAATTTTCTCCATCACCATTTATTTAAAGTTGTTTCTGGGCTTTTCCGGAACTCATCTGTGTATATCTGACCCTTGTTTCGTGGATCCAGACACGTATTTGAACCATTTAATTATTAACACCCCCGAAAAATAGCAAAGAAATTCATGCGTCTTTTACCAATATACGCCAAAACTGCCTACTTTTGTGTATACATTTGTCGTTGTAAATTTTGCTAATTGGTACAGTGATGCTAAATTTTATTACCTTGTATCTAAGTGCACTGAAGTACATTCATGTTAGCACGTAAATAACAAACTATTTTGAATCACTAAAATATACGAGCAAAATTTAAATTATTTTATCAAACTAAAATGCACTGTTTAACATCTTGAATCAAGTCGCGGATGTAAGAGCTTTTAACGCATCGAATAGTCAAAAGTCTAAGAGACCGAAATTCATATTACCACCGGTATATATAGCAAAAGCCTGTCTGTCGGTCTGTTCCCAAAACAGACAATTCTTACGAATTTCTCATTCTATGTTCCCAGTCCGTCGCTCGCGCGTCGGTTTTTACGAATTTTTCACTCGCCCCATTTAAATTTCAGAAATTCTCACACGGCACGCAAACATGTCCGAGAAAAACTAATTAATTTTGTACAGAAATTGTTGTTTCTACCTCTGATATTTGCATCCTATTTTCAACCAATTGTGACCCTCGTGACGTTGCTTAAATCACGCCTTTTACTCTATGTGTCTTTGCTTGACGCATTTTCTCTTTCCTTTTCTAACCTGTTCGTATTGGTGCAAATTGATATTCTTTATTATCGATTATATTTTAGTCCATGTGGACTATCTGGGTTTAATAACCCCGTATCGCACATTCTCGTGAATATTAAGCCCCGGTTTCTCCAAGATTCTTTGAAACCATTTGCTATCTACACAATTTTCGCCGTGCGTGATATTTAAACCACGCAGGTGTTCAAAATAATACCAATTCTCAGAGCTTTTAAATAAACCCTGTTTTGTATTTCGTGCTAAAGCATCTGACCGTTTCCAATATCCTTAGAATCGACATGTTTATCTAAACAAATTAAACTGAAATTGCCTTTTAAAATACGCAGGTGTGTTCAAACATCCTACTTCTAACTAACACTTCTAGGATTTGCATTTCATTGGGTTTTTACAAGTTTCTATAGATATTATCTGTACGTTTTGTTCAATACCGGTTACTTGAAATAGAGTTAATTAAGATAAATTTTGCACGTAATTTCCATTTGTTTAGGAATAATTACATTACACGCAGAGCTTTTTAATACTGCTTCTTTTGATATAAAGCGTCTTGTACATGATTTAAATCTCTTATGTTTAATGAAACTAATAAATTTTTATGCTTCACGGTTTTAATAACGCGTATTATCTAATAATATTCATTATACACGGTGATTAAAATTATTTGATGTGATTATTTAATTTTCTACCCTGGTCTAAATATGAGTAATATATATTGCGGATCAGTATGAATATGTGAGCTTTAAATTAAGTTCAATTGGTTTCTACTATCGTGATGCTCTTTCGGATAAGTTTACTTTGTAAACACCGAACAAAATTTGGAAAATTTAATGTTACTGAAAAATGAACTGAAGTCCAATAAAAATAATTCTGTATTCTTTTTTAAGAAAAGTAAATAACATCATAATAAATAAGAGTACTTAATAAAATTCAATTCTTATGAAAGTAATTTTTAAATCAGATATTTAATTATGGACATTATTTTTTTTATTAGGTAGTCACTGTAGCGCTACTCGACCTCACAATGTTTAAATATTTCTTATTTAACTTTTGGCAAATATTAAAAATTGACAGATTACTTTAAGTTCCAATTTTCATCATATAGCATTCAGGTCTTATAACTTAACATATTAATATTTTAATTCGTCATAAACAAGATAACTGTGACGAAGTATGTCTACACCTGAACAATCGGTGAGATATGATATCTTAAGTTGAACACACTATTAATTAGAAATAGGTTATAGTACTCATTGTACTTTATACTTTACAAAATGATCTTTTGAAAATTAATTAACAAAATTATTTATACAAGTCATAATAAATTGCATACAGCAACCTGAAGTAAAACAAGTTTCAAAAGGAAATCATTACATGCAAAATTTAAGTAATGGACTTTGTAACGTTAGCATTATTTTAGAAACTAATACTTTCTTACCGATAGCGACAATGACCTGTAACCTTCAAACGACCTGTGCATCAGTAGAACACGCCGGTTGCATAGCGACGTCGGCCACGTGTGGATCACAGTTGTTTACTCATTTACCTTCTAAACGAGTTCCATAAATTTAATTAAATCAAACCAAATAAAATATTTTCGTTGATCCAAGACTGCATCGAAATTACGTGAAATTACATCAAAATTATTACAAGACCATCCACATTTCCAGAGTTATCGAAGTTTTGGAAGTTTTCAAAGTTTTAAAATTTCAAAGTTTCAGAATATCAGAGTTTCAGGGCTGCACTATAATAAAATAATTAATTTCATATGTTTACTCACGTATACAAACCGTTTGCCAAGGGATTTGTACACTACATATAGTTGTTACTCTGGGAACTAATATGCCCCTAAAATTAAAAATAACCAATTTGGTAGGGAATTAGTAATTAACCTACTAAAGTTGCATGTTGATTGTTGGGATGTCAAGTACGAGATGCTCAAATAGATCTACCCTTCCAAAAGTAATTCCCGACATCCTCGGCAAAATGAAAATACCTTATGTAGTTTTCTATCTAATCTGTGTGTATAATTAACTTACGGATAGCTCGACTAAACCAGAAATTGGTACTTTTTATTTATTTGAATCAGCACCAATCTGACTGTGAAGTCTTCATGCCCAGCTAATGAGATTATCGGCGTGTTAGTGTAAATGCATTATTAATCAAAACAAGTGAATGATGAAACTGTAATTATTTAGAGCGAAATTACGATGATAACATCATTTGAGTTTGAACCATATATGATACAAAATAATTTTAGCTTGAATCAAAAATGTAGTAACTTAAAAATTATATTTCTTAAAAGAAATTACTTAATCTTATTGGTGGGATTTACTAACACAGAAACTGTTAAAATGAAATATGATTAAAAACATTTCCAAGGAACGTCACAATCACAACATACCGGAATTTGCTAATAACATCTCGAATGTACCTATTATAATCTTTAAATGCAAAGTCTTGTAACTGTCAAATCAAGAGATCTCGCATCGCATGGCATATCAATCATCTTTTGTGTATAAACGGTTGGCTTACATTGCGATATATTATTTTTAGACTAAGCGGCGTTGTAATATTATACTCCTGTAAATTTTGCTCATCATCATTAGGCCTTCAGTTCTGGAACTGATTAGACCCTTATCTTCATTGTTTCATATTCTGAGCTAACTTTCACATTTCCATGAAATTCCAACAGCCTACATCTTTCACTATTTGCGTGCAATAGTCTGATATAGGTCTACCTCTATCTCTGTTTTTCCTATTTCCGTTTGTAATATATTCCGCACTATACACCAAATGCTATAGAATGTGTCCTGTCCTTCTATTTCTCTCTTTTTTTTTGTTTTCCACAGTTTTTCTGCTATTTCTAGAATCTCTTTGTTAGTAACCTTGTCTGTATATTCTATCATCATCATATATCTAAAGCACCACATTCCAAATGGTTTCTACGTTTTTCTTGTCTGCTTCTCGTACTGTCGTTATTTCATAGCCGTACACTGCTTTGTTCCACACATATGCTTTCAGCAATTTCTTCCTTGTTTCTATGTTTGTTGTCTTGAACATAGCAGCTGCTCTTTCTTTAGATACAGTTCGGTTCCTCTGCTATTGTTTTCTAAATATGTACTTTATTTCATCAATATTCAGTGGTATGTAAGGAGGGGCGGTGGCTCCGTGGCGTAGTTGGTATGCATCTGTCTACTACGCCCACGGTCCCGGGTTTGAATCCCGACACAGTCCGCTTGAAAAATGTTAGGCGAACATTTTTCACAAAAATACGCCCCCATTCGGATGAGTGGTAAAATGGAGGTCCCGTGTGTGCGTTGTCACGCACGTTAAAGGTCCCTACCTTGCTTGGAATAGCAAGGGTTCAGCAAAATTCAAAATTTTTCAGGTAAAAAAAACTCGCTTCCTGGCCAATGTAGTACTTTCGGGTGGAGCATATGAAAATCATATGTAAGGTATGTGAAGGGGAGGCTGCTCCGTGGCGTAGTTGGTATACGTGTGACTGCTATGCCCAAGGTCCCGGGTTCAAATCTCGACACGGTCCGCTTGAAAAATGTTAGGCGAGCATTTTCTACAAAAATACGCCTTCGTTCGGATGAGAGGTAAAATGGAGGTCCCGTATGTGAGTGTTGTCACGCACGTTAAAGTTCTCTACCTTGCCTGGAACAGCAAGGGTTCGGCAAAATTCAAAATTTTTCAGGTAAAAAAAACTCGCTTCCTGGCCAATGTAGTACCTTAGGGTGGAGCATTGGAAAATCACATGTAGGGTATGTGAAGGGGGTTAAGCAACCTGCTGTTACCAAGATCCCTCACCACTTATACATTTGCCCAATTAAAAGTTATCCAATAAATCCTTACATACAATCAACATTAGTTGAGAATATCAATACCTGTAATTATCAGGTTTAAATACAGTTATATTTTTCGTCACAGTATTTGAACTTGTTGAACGCGTACCTACATTGATTTCTATTCTGAGCTAGACTACACATTTTCCTGAAATTCCCACAGCCTACATCTTTGACTATCTGTGTGCAATAATCTAACCTAGGTCTACCTGTACCTCTCTTTTTTCCAATCTCTACTTCTAATATATTCCGCACTATTCCCTCATGCTATACTATGTGACTTATCATCCTATCTATCATATTTTTAATGTTTTTCACATATAGCTTTTATCCTATACAGTTTCCAGAAACTCTATGTTCTTAACTTTGTCCACGGTATCTTTATCATACGTCTGTAGCACCACATTTCAACGGCTTATATCTTTTTCCTGTCCACCTCTTCTACTGTCCAAGTTTTACAGCTATGCTGTACACATATGCTTTCAGCAAACTTTTCCTAGTTTTATGTTTATCGTCTTTGAACATAGTAGTTGTTTTTTCTTGTTAAATGCAGCACGGCCATGTGTTAATCTTTGTTTTATATCTTTTGCGTTATTCCCATCTTGCGTTATTTGGCGTCCTTGCAGCAGAAATTCTTAACTTCTTGTAAGTTCTCGTTTCCTATTTGTATTCTAGTTTTTGATTTATTTTCCTCTCGTTTACATACTAGTACTTTAGTTTTACTTTTGTTAATTTTTATACCGCATCTCCTGTTTCCATATCATTAAGAGCTGTTTCTAAGTATTCCTGGCTAGATGGTAATAACGTTACATCATCTGCAAATATAAACATATCAATTTTTTGTCCCTTCGATGTGCAAATTAAAAATTAACGGGAATAGGACATATCCCTGTCTCACCCCTCTTCTAATATTTGCATTGCTACATTCCTGCTCTAATTCTATTAGCCGTGTTTTCTCTTTGTATGAGCTATGTACTATCCGTCTACCCTTAAAACTCATTCTAGACTCCTTTTTAGTATTTCCATTTTACATTGTCGACTGCTTTTTCCAGATCTATACCTATTCCTATACATGGAAGATTTCTCCTTTTTCTATTGTTTTCTCCATTATCACCCTCTTAGCTAAAATAGTCTTCCCTGTTTCGTTTAAACCCAAACTGATTTTCTTCTAGTATTTCTTAAGACCGTTATTTCCATCAGTTGGATATAGTTATTGTCATTTAATTCCCCCTCTTTCGTACGTTCAGTCGGAATTTTGACATGGTACGTCTTCCTATTGGGTTTATGGAATGAATCTAGGGAAAGTACTTGTGGTATTATGTGATTTGCTTAAGTTAACGTTATGTTTCCTTTTGTTTTCTGCAATATAAACTGAATACGTTGTAGCGTATTGTACGAAATGATTAAATCATTTTTAATCTGATATTCGTGAATACTCAGCAACGGGGTTTTTACATTGTATAACTATATAACATTAATTCTAATTTATTTAACTAAAATTTGTAAAAAGCACTCCTGTTGCTGTTACTGTTATTTACGCAGTGATTCCAAAGCTTTCTTAAAAGAACATGGTCACGCTATGAAAATTTACTGAAACAAATATTTTGTTTATCTTTTTTGTGGTTTATAATAATATATGAATCCGAATTCCATTCTAATATATATTTTATCATTAATAACTTTTTGATTTCGTAGTTTGGGTTTATTGCATGACGTCCTGCATTCATCCCATATTTATCATATTATATGATATTATGGAATCTGTTATTTCAGCGGTTTATAGTGTCGCGACGTTTATTCCATTGAACGACTATGCGTTATCTTAGTTATGTTTTAAATTGTACCAATTTATTTTAGGAAAATTATTTTTTTTTATTGCTTTAATTATACCAACTGCTTTATTTGAAGTTAATTTATCATATAAGGTGTGCCATATTTATTTTGTCAATTTAAAAATGTTTTTCTATCTAATTTACAACTAACGTAACGCAACGCAAATATTGTAGTTAACTCTTGAGTAGAGCTATTGTAATTTTATTACTGACTTAGAACTGTAGGCATATTCAAAAACCAATTGCTAGTGTTAAATACTGCACGTAAAAATTTGTTATATACATGGAAATCGTATTTTTTGCTTGCCGGAAATCATGAATACAATGAGATAGGTTAACATGGAGTTGAAATTTTTACTTGTAGTATTCTATGGCTTCGCCGTATAATTGATGAAAAATTTACAACTATACTAACGATTCTTTTTTTTTCCAAAATAACACTACCATGTCCATCTAGTTTTGTATTAAGGCGTACTTCTTTTAATTTGAAATTATTATTAATTTAGAAAACTGTTCATTCAAAAGTAGTAAGGGTTTTATTGAATATTCTTTATACTTTATCTTTCATATATATATATATATATATATATATATATATATATATAATTACTTTGTCTATGTGAGAGGGAAACAAGAAAATTGACCACGTTTCATGCACAGAAAACAAAAAAAAACTTGATACTTTAAGTGATGCGCTATTATACTTAATTTTTTCTTGAAACTTGGCATACGTTTAGTTAAAAGTTTATACTATTAAACGTAACACAGATTTTTTCGTACCTGTATCACAGCTGATGTTATGTAATTTTTTGGCAGAGCTTTGAGGATACACTAACATATAAAATCGCTAAAAATAGTGCAAGCATTTGGCAAAATTGCCAAACTTTAGTGTCGAATATTTTCAACGTGAACTATACAAATTTATCGTTAATTTCTCATTTAAATTAAAACAATTACCGAGGGCTTATATTTCGGAGTTTGTTCTTTGACACATTTTGCAATACAATCAAATTTTTGCGTAAGAAAGTCAACTATTAATAAATAATTTCTTATATAATAAATGGAGAATTGTAGGGATGATATAGGTTCTAAAGCCACCATAGAAGTACATATAAAACAGAAAGAAAAAGTCAAATGAATTGCTCTAAGAGATCGGGAAAATATCTGATACTAAGGAAGTAGAAACAGAATGGAATAACATTAAATCCAGCCTAGACATGGCGGCCAGAGATATTCTGGGGTATACACAAAAAGAAAATAAGAAACCATGGATAACAAAGGATATCCTGAATTTAATAGAAGAAAGACGAAAAAACAAAAATAAATCAGACGAAACAGGAACACAGAGATACAAAGCCATAAAATGGGAAATTATTCGAAAATGCAGGAAAGCTAAAGAACAATGGATTGATGAAAAGTGCAAAGAGGTACAAACAAAGATGGAAATAGGAAAGACAGACGAAGCATACAAATGAATTAGAATGAATTTTAGGGATATAAAACCGTATAGCAAAAATATAAGGGACGCACAAGGAAACATAATTATAGAAAACGTAGAGAAAATGAGTAGATGGCAAGAATATATAGAGAATTTATATGCAGGAGAGGAACTAACTGCATTAGAACAGGAATCAGACATTGAAAATGATAACTTGGGATATCCTATACTTAGAGATGAGTTTGAATTAGCATTAAAAAGTCTGAAAAATGGTAAGGCGCCGGGTACAGATAAGGTACAAGCAGAAACTCTAAAAGCCGCTGGACAAGCAGTAACAGAACGTCTCTTCCAACTTGTGAGCTATATGCATGAGACAGGCGAGATACCCAAAGATTTCAAACGTAGCATGATAGTAACTATACCAAAAAAGAAAGGCGCGGATAGATGTGAAAATTTTCGAACAATAAGTTTGACAGCACACGTGTCAAAAATATTAACTAGAATTGTGCAAAGACGAATGGAAAAACGGGCGGAAGAAATACTAGGAGAAGACCAATTTGGGTTTAGGCGAAACAGGGGAACACGGGAGGCTATTTTAGCTCTGAGAGTGTTAATGGAGAAAACAATAGAAAAAGGGGAAAGCGTGTATATAGAGTTTGTAGATCTGGAAAAAGCATTCGAAGATATCATGGACAGACAAAGTTAAGAACGAAGATGTACTAAAAATGGTAGGGGAAGAAAGAAATATGTGGAAAACGGTAAAAAATAGGAGAGATAGGATGATAGGCCACATACTGCGGCATGAGGGAATAGTGCGGAATATATTAGAAGCAGAGATAGGAAAAAGAGAAGAAGAGGCAGACTTAGGTTAGACTACTGCACACAGATAGTAAAAGATGTTGGTTGTAGGGGTTTCAGGGAGATGTGTAGGCTATCCCAGAATAGAAATCAATGGAGGTATGCATCCAACCAATCCCAAGATGGATAAACTAATGACGAAAAAATAACTGCTTAAACATGATGATTATTATAAGTAACTACAAGAATTGGTTGGGCAATATTCTCGAATAATGTTAAGTGTGTGAAAGCATTCACTGGAAAACCATTATTTCGGCAAATGTCTAAGTGTTGGGGGATCTTGGTAGCCACAGGTTGCTTAACCCCCTTCACGGAATCTCGGTAAAATAGACCATAAAATTAGAAAACAATAGAAGGGGAACGAGCTGTATACACATGCTGTGTGAGAATATCAGGGAACTATGTAGGCTAGTTCAGAATATAAATAAGTGCTGGTACGTGTCCAACCAATTTTGAGACGGAAAACCTAATGACGAAAAAATAAGCGCACATAAATCTGATGATTAGTATAAACAACTAGTTGTTGGTTGCGAAATATCTACAACTAATGTTGACTGTGCGAAAAGATATATTGGAAAATATAATAAATCAGTAAATGGTTATGTGTTGTGGGAACTTGACAGCCACAGGCTGCTTACCTTCCTTCACAACCGTGCATTTATATTTCCAATGCTCCACCAGAAGGTACTACATTGGCCAGGAGACGAGTTTTTTGTTGCCTGGAAATTTAGAATTTTTCCGAACCCTTGCCGTTCCAGGCAAGGTAGGGATCTTTAACGTGCGTGACAACACTCACACACGGGACCTCCATTTAACCTCTCATCCGATCGAGGGCGTCATTTTTCAAGCAGTCGGCCGTGTCGGGATTTGAATCCAGGACCTTGGGGTCCGTAGTCTTACGCTTACTATATTGATCCACGGCGACGTCCTTCCTTCACAACCACTGAATGTCGGTGAAATATGGTATATAACTGTAAAACAATAGAAGGTGACCGAACTGCATCTAACAAGAAAGAACAGCGCCTATGAGGAAAGACAACAACCATAGAACAAGAAGAAAATTGTTGAAAGCATATGTGTGGAGCACAGCACAGTATGCCTATGAAATACGGGCAGTCTGAAACGCAGACAGAAAAACGGTAGCAGCCTTTTGAAATGCTGTGCTTCAGATGTATGAGGACTATAACATGGATAGACAAAGATAATAACAAATAGGTCATAGAAATAGTAGGGGAACAGGGATATCTGGGGAAAAAGAGAAATAGAATGGCGGAATACGTTCTAAAGCATTTTTGGGGAATAGTATGGGATATATTACAAGCAGAGATAGGAAAAAAAGTGGTAGATGTAGACCTAGATCAGATAGTGATAGATGCAGACTGTGCAAATTTCAGGGATACCTGTAGGTTAGTTCAGAATAGGAAACAATGATGGTACGCGTCTAACCAGTTCCAGGACTGAAGACCTAATGATGAAGATAATCTTATTAATATTTTTGATATTTTGAGATATTTAATACAAGTAGTAATGAGACTTGTATTTGCCTATAGATCAGACTACACGAAAAAGATGTATTCAATAACACCAATGGTTAAAAAACATTTTCTTGTGCTGTGACCACCTGAAACGTTTACTTCACTACTTTAGAGCAAACGTTAATGTACAGAAAGTGCTTCGGGTTTGAGTATGTCATATATAATTTGGAATATGGGACGTACAGAATAGATTAGTAGTAGGTGATTTTGTCCGTATTTGGCACACCTCTTTTGCACAACGTCTTAAAGCTGCTACACAAATAGCACTCACGGTATTACGACCGATACCTTTAATTTTTTTAATAATGCCATCTTCACTGATTATAGAGTAATTATTGGCTCGGGTGTCAATAAACTCTTAACACTAAATCGCCATTAAATTTATCTTTACATTTACCTAAATCTTTCTTATTAACTAAGGGAATTCCGCATTTGTTGTCTGGTGTATTGTCACTGGTATCAAAATGTACTATAATATCACTTATATCAATATACAAATCGGGGGTATCAACACTATAAACTAAAGAATTGGTGTCTGTATATAGAGGTGGATTTCGTCATTATACGAAGATTTCATCGATATGTTTGATATGATCAAAATTGAAAAACTTGCATACATGGGTTTATTATAACTGATTTTCACACGATCCATTTGGATGTTAACCAAATTCTCTCCTAACACAGTACAACTGTTAAAATTAACGATCTATATCAAATCACTTACGCAAAACTTTTACCTTCTGTCTCTCAGCGTGAACAAACTTCTCGTGCACTATCTTGTCAACATTTTCCATGGTTTTCCCAAAAATTGCGTTATTCGTCAATTTATAGAAACCTTTTTAAAATGTATTTCTTGCCGCAAGTTCGAAATTGGGCGTTAAGATCTGGGGAGCGATTCTTGAACTAATTCGAATACGGAAAGCCCACTGTTTCGAACGATTTTACCTGAATTGCATTCTCGAGTTTATAATGCGACTCGCTTACGGATTTACATCAAGCGGTGGTTTAGCATTCGGATTTTGTTTTCGAACGGAAACGAATGAATTGATATAGCATTAAATGAATTAGTGCAATTAAATGCAATTGGTGTCCTAGAAGAGGCTGAAATTAATGCTCAATTTCAAAGAAGAGTACGGCGACATGTGCCAACTACTTTTTCAAATTGCTATATGTTAATGTTGATGTTAAAAACATAACCTTATTCTATTCAGTGTTGAATGGAAAGATTCCCAAATAAACGAGAATTTCTGCGTTGCCAATTCAAGAATTTGACCGCTCTACTGAGCGCATTCAAGAATGCATTTTCAATTCCGTATACGTAAATTCCTGTTCGATTTGTTCGTATACGAATCAAAGTCGAACGATTTCGAGAATTGATCCACTGTGTATGAATTTAGCCAGGTGGACTGATCGAATTCCAATACGCGATAAATTGCGCTCAGTTTGAGTTATTTTTAAATCCCGCTGCAGGTTTCGGTAATGGATGATGCCGTTCTTTCTATGTAGCAATGTGGCAAGTAACTTGGGGGAGGTTGAATCCCCGACAGAGTAGTACCATATTCTTGGAGCAAAACGGCAAGTGGTGTTCATCGTAGAGATTTTGTGGATATTTCAAGCCCATCTTCTAGGATGCAACCTTTATCGGAAATAATTGGTATGTTTATAATGTCTTTCTGGAGACTTTTGATGTTTTCTTCACTCACCCATTCAAAACCACATATTGACAAGTACTGTGACATTGCCAAGACGTAAAGGTTATTAGCATCGAAATACGCCAAGTATCTCGATAATTCTTTAGATCTATAATTAATACTCCATATATTTATTGTTTCCGCGAGCGTATTGTTGGTTGCACTGGTTTAGCTTAGCGCGAATTTCCTTTTTTACAAAATTATGCATACTAACAGCAGTCGATGATTTAAATTTTACGTTAGTGTATTGCATGGTGTCAAAAGAGAGGGAAGATGCTGTCATGCAGTAACAGGGGTATAAATCATATGTTTTTAAGCAGACTGGCGGCGAAGGATGACTCCGTATGCCTCTGAGATGATTCTTCTTCAGCTTTGGTTGCAGACCTTTTCTTGTAGTGGACAAAGAACAGAAGTTTGCTTAGTATCGCACTGGTGGAGTACCATTTCCAAATAAAAGAAATGTGTGTGACTACTACGCCCAAGGTTCCGGGTTCGAATCCCGACACGGTCCGCTTGAAAAATGTTTTATCGAGCATTTTTCACAAAAATACACCCTCGTTCGGATGAGAGGTAAAATGGAGGTTCCGTGTGTGAGTGTTGTAACGCACGTTAGAGATCCCTACCTTGCTTGGAACAGCAAGGGTTCGGCAAAATTCCAAATTTTCCAGGTAAAAAAAACTCGCTTCCTGGCCAATGTAGTATCTTCGGGTGGAGCATTGGAAAATCACATGTAAGGACCCCTTCATTCAATACATGATCAAAGGCGGATTTAAATAAGAACAGGAAATATGTTTTTACACATACATACCACCCCCCTTGAAAATATTTAGGGGATACATTTCAAAATACTCCAGGAAAACTTATACTAAACTAAGATAAGCAAAATAAAGAAGGCCGAAGGTTCTATATAAATAAGAAGCAAATACTGTTTAAAATGGTACAAAATGCTTTTATTTACTAAACTTCTAAATATCAAATTATTAGGTAGAATTTATTTCCACTGGTAACAGACACACCTTCACAACACTTCGTCGTATCATACCACTGGAGGTTTTTACACTAACTACTCGCACGCGGCCATCCCTTCCAGTATGTACAGCAGTGATACGACCTAGGGGCCAATGAATCGGAGGAATGTTGTCTTATTTCAATAAGGCCATGGCTACTAGCAGTTCGGAAGACGCAGGAGCAAATTTCTATTTAGACTTTTGTTGTAATGTATACTCCGGGTTCCATCGTGTCCAAAAATGCTGATGCATGTATTGTACATATTGGTAGCGGGATAAACACCTGACTGGCTCGTCCTTGATGTTGAGGTCCGGAAACATGTTTAAAGGATGTCCCATCAAGAAATGACCTGGTGTTAGGGGTTTCAGATCATTTGGATCGTTGCTGAGTGGGTACACAACGGGCGGGAATTTAGGACACCTTCGATTTGCACTAAGAAAGCTTAAAATTCCTCATAGGTCAAGGAATTCGAGTCAATTACAATACGTCGTAAATGATCCTGGATCGATTTTACTAAGCTTTTCCAGATTACTCCAAAATGGGGCAACTTAGAAGGACTGAAGTGCCAATTGATTTTGTTTTCTCCACAAAAGTTTTGTATTATATTTTGTTGTATAACGTCACGAATATTCCGTAGGTCGCTACTGGCGCCAACGAAATTTGTCGCATTGTCAGAATATATATCCTTACATAGACCTCGTCTAGAGATAAAACGACGCAAAATAGTTGGAAAATATTGAGTCATTAGCTCGGTAGCTAACTCAATATGCACCGCCTTGACAGCCATGCATACGAAAACGCGGGCGTATGCCTTAGAGAAACTGCGATTAGGATATTTAGATTCTTTCGACAAAAAAGGATCAGCGTAATCAACGCCGAAGACAAAAAAGGAATGAAACACATACTGACGCGAAGACTAGGTAGGTTTTCCATTATGTTCATCAGCGGTTGCGGGTTCGCCTTAAAACAAGGAATGTATTTTTTAGGATAGTTTTGACTGCAGTTTCACCATTTAGGGGCCAGAAGTTCTGCCGCACAAAGGATAATGTGGCATGACTACCAGCGTGAAGGTTACGAGTATGCTCGTTTAAAATAACGAGATCGGTAAATATATGCCTTTTGGGGAGCACCACGGGATGCTTGGCTGAACTGTTTAGGTCAGAATTTATGTCGACCTCCGCCCCTCAGAATTCCAATATTATCAAAAGATGGGTTTAAAGTCTTTAGTTTGCTGCAAGCTTTCACTCGGGCATGGGTTCTTAGATAATGGACGTCGTTTGAAACTGCTGCATTCTGAACAGACTGTATAAAGGGATTTTTACTGTGTTATTTCTTCGGGAGTAAGCGGCTTTGATATCCTAGAGTTTGTATGTACCTTGCATTTTTTATGAACCTTAAATGGTAAGCTGTGACATTTAATAATTTAAATAGGTTGGACATATTTTTAATAAATGTAAATTCTTGTTGTGGTTTGGTTTCGTGCGAGGTTAAAACAAAGGCCCTGGCATTAAATTCAGGAATGTCGTGTGTAGCTGACTGGGGTGTAAAGTTAGATATAAGAGTATTACTGAGCCAATTTGCAGCTAGCTCAGTTAAAAATTTGAGCCTGTGCTACTATAATTTACAACTTTGAAGCTTTTGGGGGCTCACTCCTCTGTATATTGGGTCGGCAGGATGATCTGCCTAGCTTATATGGTTCCAACTTTCAATATTAATGGACATCTGAATTTCCGCCACTCGATTACAAAAGAAAGTTGTTATGCTTCGGGGTTTTAAAGCGAGTCAGCATAGAACTATCGTAGAATCAGTATAGTAAAACATTTGATCAAATTTCATATCAATTGTAGCTAGATGCCTTTGATAAGACGTGCTAACATCAAAGCACCGCATAACTCTTCACGGGGCAAAGAGATGGCCTTAAGAGGCGTAACACAAGATTTCGCACAATATAAATTGCTTCCAATGTTACCTCTAGAGTCTATAGAACGCACATGAATTGTGGCACCATAAGCATTTAAAGAGCTGTCGGAAAAGCTGCGTAACTCAAAATAACACGGTTCCCTGACGGTTACTTGGCGAGGTATTTTAAAATGATTGAATTAAAGATAAATTATCAATAAAATTTCTCCAAGTTCTTCTATATGTGTCACGAGGTACAGGATCGTCCCAATCAATCTTTTGCAATTATCGCCTTTGTAGAAGAATTTTTATAGTAATTATCATAGACCCAAGAAGACCTAACGAATCCCAAATCGTAGATATAGTAGACTACAAATTTCTTTTAGTAAGTTGGCGCGGTTTAGACTTAATGTTTGAAGTGAAAACGAAAACGTCACCTCGAGAATTCCAGATTATATTCAACGCTTTGCTGTGCGCTAGGTCAGTTAGTATAAACTCTACATGTGAATTATTTTCATCTATGTCGGATAATACGGCAGAACTATTGGATGTAAATTTTCGTACATCGAGGCCTTAGGATTTTAGTATCTTAGTCAGGTTTTGACGGACAAGTTTAAATTCATCAATTTCATCAAACATCACGTTGTAACGAACGATTACGCAACCAGGTATTTTCGACGTTTGTAAATATTCTTTTGCCACTGTATGTTTTGCTACATGTTCGTAATACAATTTCTTTGTTATTGAGGCTTTCGATTAAATTTTCTTTCTAGATCATTCACCGCACTCTCTGACGTTTTTGAGCTAGCCCGAACTCTTGATTCTTTTGGAGTTCGATACTGTCCCTGTTTGGATACGGTATCGTTGTCGGCAATTTTCTACTACTTACTGTGCTGTGTTCTTTCTTGTCGGCACAGAATACCGTAACACTTAACAAAGTTCTTAGCCAATTTGTCTAAGCTGGAAGCCATGAATCGCAAGGCCTCAATAAAAGTGAACTGAATGGTTGTGTTATGATCGTCCACGGGCTCATCTTCAGATCTTACATGTTTTGAAGAAAAAAAATGATTCGCTCCTTATTGGGAATAACAGTTACCGGTTATTTGTTATGTGTTAACTCCTTGATGATGAAATGACCGTCGTATCCACTTAGTTGTGGAATATCACCGGTGTAAAGTCGGTCATTGTGTATTTAAAATTACGTTGGGAATGTGCTGCGAAGCAGAAGCAACCCGTTAAATGACAACGATCCCTAACACATCATCGCCCAATGGTTTTTTTGCAGATACCACTATCTACCACCATAATATAATAACTCTTTGAGTGTTTGATGATATACTTGCAAACGAATAAAGCATAATTACATAATTCTTCTCATTGGCAGACAAGGGTATATATTTCTTCTATCTGTGTCAAACTTATGCAGGCGCTACAAAATATAGACTCGGTATAACGATCGCATTATGGAAGCAAGATGAGACAAATTGTCGATATTTTTTTTGGATCGTTTAAGCAGCGATATGCCATATTTAACATCTGCAAAAATATGCTTGCAGTGTTAGAATGGGGATGACGCGAAACACAATCTTATAACTATTGTTAAAAATTTTGAAATCGATATAGAAGGAATTTCGATTACTATATAAGTATTGGAGAGGCTACACATGGATAACTGTAATCTAGAGTTAGATATTGGTAGATGTAAAGAATTTATTGCAAATAAACGCAACTTTCAGCTGATGCAGGATGCTGTACGTAAAAAGTTTGTTGAGTACAAAGAGGGATACATCACGTTCTAGCAAGTTTTCAAAGAAGTCTATAAACAATTGATTGAACCTTATTACGTGCCAAAGTGGCCCTTAAATATATGTATTAGTTTAATTTTGAAGTACGGGAGTTTCGCGCCATAATTTCAAAAGACGCGGTGCGTGGAATTTTAATAGATTAGGCGCGTACTTCCGATACGTCATAGTGAGTTTGCGCAGATTGCGCGACCCTAGAGGGTTGGACGAATAAGTTCGCACCGATGGAAAAAAGACAAAAGATTGGGGAAGTTTCTTGTTCTCTCTATAACGTGGCTGTTTGCCTTTGATCTTCAAGAAGAGTGGTCGTGCCTGGTATCGTATCTTATCCTATTATGTAGATTCCCTTGTCTTGCTTATCTTTGTTTGTCTTTGCCTGATTAAACTTTTCCTGTCGTTCCACTACATTTAGGAATCTGATACGACCCTGGAGCAGCCCGCGACCCGAGATGAGTGGATGTCCATGTTCCACCGGAGCCCGGAGCAAATACCATCTTTATCTATCCGGAAGGATGATAGGCGTACTTCGCGGGAATCTGGACCTATCATGTGAGTATTTCTTCCGTTAAAATTATTCGCTTTTATCTTTCATTGTTAAATTATGTAAATTTTCCGGTTATGGCGCAATATAATTTTGTGTATCGGTGACGTCATGGTAGTTGGCAACGCGGAATCTGTAATAAGGTTCGCGCTTCCGGCCGCCAGGGGCGTTACATTGCTTTCGTATTCATTGCGCTTGCGCGATGTATTTTATTAACTTTGGTAACTGTATTATCGACTTTTAACTGTTTTATCGACTTTTTTGGTAAAGAACTATCACCATTTAAATTGTAAGAATTATCGTATCGTATTTTTAAACTGTAATAACCTTTGCAAGTCACCGGGTTACTTGCCGGTAAATATTGTTGTGAAAATGGAAGTTTTAAGTTTGACGATTTAAAAAAAAATACAGCACTCGATCAAGTCATTGTTTGTTACATTTAAACAATTTTAGATTGTGCAAAGCAGAATGTTATACTTTTACAGAGTATTTTTTTTTTAAATAAATTGTTAAATTAATTTGATTCTTTTAGTTAAAATTGGTTTATTGAAGTACGTATTGAGAACTAATATGTCCTAAAATTTAAATGTTTCTTCTGAACGTGCAGACTCCCATGCATAATCGAGCCGAAAAGCGTCTTACGGCAAAGTAACTGAACGACAAAAACACCCCGCTTCTTAACATGCATGTTTTAAAAATACATATTTAAAATAAAAAGTGTAGTGCTTATGTACGATTCAACGTTGAAAATTCCAAAAAACTTAAAGCCTCTTTTGAGACGCTAAACTATCGTATTTTCTTCACAGATAATTTCGCTGGTTTTTACGTTCACCTAATTAAACAAGATTGTATAATTACAATCAGCGAATGTTGTACATTGTTTGGGAAATACCTTCAAATTGAGCATAAATTAGTTTAAAAGTCATTTAGTAAAAGAGTATAAATAAACACAAATCCTGCTCGAAAGAGGTGAAAGGTGAGAGATGGGAAGTGGAACAAGGAGGGTGGATGTGTGCGAAATACGGCCAAAATCACCTACTAATAGCCTACAGAATGAAAACCTTTAGGTGCAATGTGCGTTACTAATTATCTAGGATAACGATAATTGTTAAGAAAAGCTTGTTTAGCAGCAAAATATGAACACTAAGTAAGAAGAAAGTAGAAAGTTTTCGGATGTGATGCTATAGGAAAATGTTCAAGATTAATTGGGCTGATAAAGTTATTAACCACGGGCACTAAAAATGGTTCAGAAATATTTAAGTACCACAAATGTAATTAAAAAAAGTTACAGGGTTAAGGAGAGGTTACTATGCGAGAAACGTATGCTAATTTAAGGTGAAATCATAATCCCTAGACACCTTTAGAGTAGTTGATTCATCGATTGTCAATCGACTATTTTTAACTTCAATCTTATCTAGTTGTTACAATTTATTGTTTGCATGTTTACATTATACAATAAAACTCGCATGACTGCTTTTGAAAGGTTTGGAAACCCTTATCTGTATGTGAATGTATGTGAGCTTCAACACGCAGCCAGGTGGGTCGATGCGTTTATTTTATTGTCACTTGACGAATCCATGTTTCTCGGGGTCCCAGACACCGGATGACTTGCCTTTCTCGTTGTCTCGTTTGTTATCCAGGTCATGCACACATGTAATATTTGTCTAGAATCCATAATCTTTTAACTACAATAGTCCAGTTTTTAGTTGCTGTAATTAAAGTCTCTGAAGTGCCAGCTGTTATCACAATGTGTTCTAGTAAATATTGTTGAGCCTTCTTTGAGGTTAATATGACATGAATTGCGTCAGAGATATTATTGTACGTAAATACTTATGTGAATAATCCTCGTTATAGATTCTTAAGTACCCGTGGATACCCTTATACAAGGTGATAATAAAAATATGAGTAACCTCCTGGGGATTATGGCGCTACAACGCTTTGTTAAAACAGAGGATTTTAGTCTGTTATTTTTTTAGAACTTATACTTTTAAGTCCAGAAATATTTTAGATATTAGTATAAAAAATCGTTTATCCTTTTTTTTTGTGAAGATATACAAGTGTTTAGAAACTCCCCTGCCAAACTGAAGCTACATTTACTAGACATGATTTTATGTCGATTTAAAATTACCTCAATTTAAAAATACTTCCTAAGAGAGCTAGAGCTTTTTAAAAATGGCGTCTTTGAGTTAGTTTAGAAAAAATCCTAAAAATGCTGTTATATAAATTGTTCAAACTTGACAAAATGATTAATTCCCCATTGACAACTCGATCATTGTAGATACGATTTCTTCATTGAAATCGCAAGGAGGTGGGCGAATAGACATTCTGCGATGAAGCTACATTTACTAAAGATGGGGTTTCTAATTTACTTAATGCACATCATTATTCCCATTCTGAACGGACCTGCACCTTGACGACGTTCTAAAATACTAGAACAGGTAGAATGGCTTGCGCGTTTGAATGAGCTAAAGAGCCGAACTATAGGTTGAACCAAATTAGTGGGGGTCTTTAGTGAGGAACCAGACTAATACAGGTCCCCGAAAGAGGGCAGCAGCTTTTTCGGTACTTAGAATGGCAGAGACCATAGGGGTCGGTATGACATTCTAAGACACACTACTGCGATGTGGAAGGCAACGGGAAACCACCACATTACTTCCCAAGAACACTGCGTACAGGAATTGTTGAACATGATGGCATCCTCTGGGGTAAAAAAATCCGGAGGTAAAATAGTCCCCCATTTGGATCTCCGGGAGGGGACTACTTCGGGGAATGTGATCCGAAAGAATAGAAAAACATCCGTGAACATTCTGCGAGTCGGAGCGTGGAATGTCAGATGTATGAAACAAATAGGTAAGATAGAGAACCTGAAACTCGAAATGCATATGTTAGCACCAGACATAGTAGAAATTAGCGAAGTCCGTTGGCCAGTGGCGGGGGATTTTTGGAGTGGAGACTTCTGGCAGCCAGAGGAAGGAAATTCGGGTGTGGGGATAGTTATGCGAAAAAAGATAAGACGACGTGTAGAAAACTACTTACAAAAGAACGAAAGAGTACTCGTGGTTAGATTTGAATCTAAACAAGTAAATACAGTACTAATACAAGTATATATGTCCACCTCTAGCAACAGTGAGGAAGAGGTAGAGGCGATCTACAAAGATATCGAAGACATACTAAGATACGTAAAAGGACATGAAAATTTAATAATTACGGGGGATTTTAATGCAGTGGTAGGTGAGGGTAGGGAAGGAGCGACAGTAGGTTTATTTGGTTTAGGCACGAGAAATGACAAGGGAAATAGTGTGGTAGAATTTTGCGACAAGAACAACTTAACCATCACAAATACATTATTTCAACATCATGCTAGAAGACGATACACGTGGAAAATGCCAGGAGATGTAGGTAGATATCAAATAGATTACATTATTGTTAGACAACGGTTTAGAAATCAAGTAAAAGACTGTAGAAGCTACCCGGAAGCAGGTATAGACACTGACCACAACATTGTAATTATGAAGACCGCACTTAAATTTGAAAATCTGAAAAAGAGGAACGGAAAAAGGCACTTTAACTTTGAGAAGCTAAAAGATAAAGATATCCACGAAAGATTTGAAAAAAAGTCAAATGAATTGCTGAAAGATATCGGGAAAATTTCTGATACTAAGGAATTAGAAACAGAATGGAATAACATTAAATCCAACTAGACATGGCGGCCAGAGATATTTTGGGGTATACACAAAATGAAAATAACAAACCATGGATAACAAAGGATATCCTGAATTTCATAGAAGAAAGACGAAAACACAAAAATAGATCAGACGAAACAGGAAAACAGAGATACAAAGCCATAAAATGGGAAATTATTCACAAGTGCAGGAAAGCTAAGGAACAGTGGATTGATGAAAAGTGCAACGAGGTACATACTAAGATGGAAGTAGGAAAGACAGACGAAGCATCCAAAGTAATTAGAATGAATTTTAGGGATATAAAACCATATAGCAAAAATATAAGGGATGCGGGAGGAAATGTCATTGTAGAAAATGTAGAGAAAGTAGCTAGATGGCAGGAATCTATAGGAAATTTATATTCAGGAGAGGAATTAACAGCATTAGAACAGGAATCAGACATTGAAAAGGATGGCCTGGGATATCCTATACTTAGAGATGAGTTTGAGTTAGCATTAAAGAGTCTGAAAAATGGTAAGGCGCCGGGTACAGATAAGGTGCAAGCAGAAACTCTAAAACCCGCTGGAAAAGCAGTAATAGAACGTCTCTTCCGACTTGTAAACTATATGTATGAGACAGGCAAGATACCCAAAGATTTTAAACGTAACATAATAGTAACTATACCAAAAAAAAAGAGACGCCGCTAGATGTGAAAATTTTCGTACAATAGGCTTGACAGCACACGTTTTAAAAATATTAACTAGAATTGTACAAAGACAAATGGAAAAACGGACTGAAGAAATACTGGGAGAAGATCAATTTGAGTTTAGGCGAAACAGGGGAACACGGGAGGCTATTTTAGCTCCGAGGGTGATAATGGAGAAAACAATAGAAAAGGTGGAAAGCGTATATATAGGGTTTGTAGATCTGGAAAAAGCATTCGACAATGTAAAATGAAAAAAATGTTCGAAATACTCAAAACGATTGGAATGAGTTTTAGGGATAGACGGATAATACATTGCTTATACAAAGAACAAACAGCGGTAATAGAACTGGAGCAAGAAAGTAGAGAAGTAAATATTAGGAAAGGGGTGAGACAGGGATGTGCCTTATCCCCATTAATTTTTAACTTGTACATAGAAGAAGCAATGAATACTGTCAAATGCAGGAAGACATTTGGAATTAATATGCAGGTACAAAAGATTGATATGCTTAAATTTGCAGATAATATATCGGTATTAACATCTATAGCAAGAAGAGTTAGAAGCTGCTCTTAATGAAATGTAACGGAGAGATATGGTATGAAAATTAACAAAAATAAAACTAAAGGTCTAGTATGCAAAAGGGGGGAAAATAAATCAAAAACAAGAATACATATAGATAACGAGAACTTACAAGAGGTTAAGGATTTGTGCTACCTAGGAAGTCAAATAACACAAGATTGGAAAAGCACAAAAGATATAAAACAAAGATTAGCACAAAACCGTGCTACATTTAACAAGAAAAAGCAACTACTATGTTCAAAGACCACAAACATAGAAACAGCAAAAGATTGCTTTAACATATGCGCTACATATGTGCTACAGACGTATGATGAAGATACCATGAACAGACAAAGTAAAGAACCAAGAGGTACTAGAAATGGTAGAGGAAGAAAAAACTATGTGGAAAACAGTAAAAAATAGGAGAGACATGAGGGAATAGTGCGCAATATATTAGAAACAGAGATAGGAAAAAGAGAAGTAGAGGTAGACGTAGGTTAGACTACTGCACACAGATAGTGAAAGATGTAGGCTGTGAGAATTTTAGGGAAATGTGTAGGCTAGCTCAGAATAGAAATCAATGGAGGTACGCTTCCAGCCAGTTGCAAGATGCAAAAACTAATGACAATAATAATTACTGTACTTAAACATGGTGATTATTATAAACAACTACAGATATTGGTTTTGCAATACTCTCAACTAATGTTAATTGTGCGAATGGATTTACTGGAAAACTATTAATATGGCAAATGTCCAAGTGATGAAGGATCCTTGGCAGCCACAGGCTGCTTAACCCTCTTCACATACCACTGAATCTCAGTGAAATAGGGCATATAATTAGAAAACAATACAAGGGAATCAAGCTGTATATCGACTGTTGTGAGAACTGCAGGGAACTGTGAAGGCTAGCTCAGAACATAAATAAGCCGAGGTACAAGTACAACCAGTTTCAAGATGTAAAATCTGATGATTATTATAAACAACTACAGGTGTTGGGTGTGAAATTTTTTTAACTATTGTTGATTGTACGAAAGGATAAATTAGAAAAACTATTAATTCAACATAGGTTCAGGTGCTGGGAGAACTTAGCAGCCAAAGGTTGCTTACCTCCCTTCATATACCGTTTATTTACATTTCCAATGCTCCACCCGTAGGTACTACATTGGCCAGGAGGCGAGTTTTTTGTTGCCTGGAAATTTAGAATTTTGCCGAACCCTTGCCGTTTCAGGCAAGGTAGGGATCTTTAACGTGCGTGACAACACTCACACACGGGACCTCCATTTAACCTCTCATCCGAACGAGGGCGTAATTTTTGTGAAAAATGCTCACCTGCCATTTTTCAAGCAGTCGGCCGTGACGGGATCCCCTTCATATACCACTGAATATCGAGGAAATAGGGTATATAACTGTAAAACAATAGAAGATGACCGAACTGCATCAAACAAGAAAGAACAGCAGCTATGTTCAAAGACAACGAACATAGATACAAGAAGAAAACTGTCCAAAGCATAGTGTGGAGCACAGCATAGTATATCTATGTAATAGGGGCAGTAGGAAAAGCAGACAGAAAGAGATAGAAACTTTCTGGAATGTTGCGCTTCAGATGTATGAGGATGGTAGCATAGACAGACAAAGTTAATAACAAATAGGTTGTAGAAATAGTAGAGGAATAAAGATATCTGTGGAAAATGAAAAAATAGGAGAAATAGAAGGACAGGATACGTTCTAAGGCATTTCTGGGGAATAGTAGGGGATATACTACTAGCAGAGATAGGAAATGAGAGGTAGAGGTAGACCTAGATCAGACTTTCGCACACAGATAGGGATAGATCCAGACTGTGCAAATTTCAGGGAAATGTGTAGGTTGGTTCAGACTATAGGAAACAATGAGGGTACGCGTCCAACCAGTTCTAGGACTGATGACCTAATGATGATGATGATGATGTTGACATCATTATTTGCGTGCTGGTCGAAAATATTCATGAAATAAAGCAAACTAAGCATCAGCAAACGTCCGGATTCATCGGTACCCAGCTACTGGAACTTGTAGAGTTACCTGGTCGTTTACAGGACAGGATTGTCGTAATTTTCTTGAAAATGTTTTACCTAATATACTTGAATACGTTCCCCCTAATGATCAAAGAGAAAATATGGATTTTACATGATGGTGACCCAGCTCATTATAGCAGAGACGTTCAACAATTTCTTGATAACACTTATGGTAACCAATGTACTGGAAGAGGTAGTCCAACGAGTTGGCATCGAATATCACCAGATCTGTGATTTCCGTATTTGGGGCTACTTGAAGTCCTTCGTTTATGCTGTTCCAATAGAAATTAGTATTCAGCTATGGCAAGGAATTGAAGATGCTTGCAATAAAATTAGAGATGATTATGTAACTTTTGCAAGAATTATAGTATCTTTAGAGAAGAAAATTGATTTATGAATTCAAACATATGATTATCATGTAGAGCACATGTTGGAAACCTGGTTCCGTTGTGTTATTAGTTGTTGGCTTTTATTAAGCCCCCCTCAAACGAGATTCGTGTGATCTTAATAAACAAATCGAATCAATAGTGTCCCCATTATAATTGATTAAATGCAAATAGGTACATAATGTTGGCTGGCTAGTCAAAGTCAACTTTATATTTCTAGTGTTCGAATGAGGTTTCAGTAGACACAAAACGTTTAAATTGATTTTTCGAAAACGAAGTATGCTAGCCTTTTTAAACAAGAGCACGTTGCAGCCTTAAAGTTTTCAAATTTGACGTAAGATATGTTAAAAATTTGAAGATAATTGTAATTCTAAATGTCTCCACACCCCCACCCCCATGACACGCATGTGATTTTTTCAATAAAAAAATGGTATTTACACTGGACGAATTGCCACTTGGGGATTAATCATTTTGTCAAGTTAGGACTATTTCTATAACGGTATTTTTAAGATATTTTTAAAAACTGACTTAAAGGTGCTATCTTCAACCGGCTTTAGTTCCCTTAACAAGTATTTTGAGATTAAAGTCATTTGAGTTAAATCGACATAAAACCATGTCTAGTATATATGGCTTCTGTTTGGCAAGAAAGTTTCTGGACATCCTGTATATAATTTAGGCGTAGCGCAAATGTCACTACTCGTAAGCATTTTTAACATTTGTTGTGAATTTTAAGATTGGTAAATATTTGAAGCTAGTTTTGTTAGGTGCACACTCAATTTGTATTTTGTGGACAAGTATTTTTTTATTCAGTTACCAATATCTTACGTACGGTCCTTTTTTAACAGCTTGCAGCAAAAGGTGCTTTGTGGTATAAAACAAAGACATAAGTTAAAGTAACAGATTTATTCTAAAAATGTTTAAATTTAGTTGCACTTAGTACGCGCTGCGTGAGAATCATTGTATAACAGTACTGGAATTGTAGTGGTACTAGGAAAGAAGAGAACTGTATAAAATATTGATATCTGCAATACTTGCTGTGGTATAGAGTGTATAAAAATTCGAAAAAATAAAAAACGTACTTCCTGTACTTTTTAACAAAACGTTGTAACAAATAAATTAACCCGATAGGCCCCTATTATTTTTACGTATTCTATCAGCCGCAGCAGTTTAATGGTGTTTTTGTGCCGATGCTATATCAGATGATTGAGTTGTAGGAATATGCAACCGACCATACTCCTAACTGACTGGCCAATTAGCACGTAGCATACAAATATTTAACATGCACACTTAAAACATCCCCCAAACAATAATGGACTTATCCGACACAACTCGAATATATAATAGAATCGTCCGAACGTACAATACAAACGAATCCAGGAGCACCAAACCCTAGAGCATATATCTTCTAATTTGTTCTTTCTTTAAGCAAGCCATCCAAATTCTTGGCGAAAACTTAAGAATAGTGCAAGATCGAAGTGCACTAAATGTTTTCCTTCAGATTATCTCGTTGTGACAGCCAAATCTAACGGGATAACACCCTTGGCCTTGGTAGGTTACCTTCGGTATCATGTTTATGCTGTATGACAAATTTATCGTAAAAATTTATGGTATGGTTTGTGGTTTAAAATTTACAAACCAACAAATTGATGTGTTTTACTAGCGGTGTCATAACATTGATGGATGCTTCAAATTATGTTATTTCGCATTAGTAATCTACATTTTTTGAGTTTTGATACAAACAATGGATGTTCTAGTTTACAGGTAGCGAGCTTGTAAAACGCTACTTTGAAAAGCAAAATTTTTTGTTTTTGCGAAATTAAAACTCGCAGAGAACAAAAATAAGGTAAAGCTGGAACTGAATAAATATTAAAGAACGAATTTTAGTATGTACTAACAAATGTATACTGTCATTTGATACGTTTAAATTTATGACTGCGGTTATTGGATATTTTCAACACTGACACTAAAAAGGAAATGCAAATGCCAATCATGTGCTACTCGCTTGTAAAGTAGCGTTTTGCAAGTTCGCTACTTATAAAGTATCGTAACTAAAAAAAAGCTATTTAATGATGAGTAACAAATAAACATTATTTGAAGCGTCTGTCGGTGTCATTGGCATTACTGATAATAAAATACAATTCGTCAATTTGAAAACCTTAAACCGCAAGCCATGCAATAAATTTTTATGATAGGCTTGTCATACAGCATAAACATTATACCAGAGGTCACCCACCAAAGAATTTCAGTTAGAGTGAGTGATGAGTAGTCTCCTTATTTCTATACGTATCCTAAAAGTATCTGTTTCAATTTTAGTTTTTAAAATAATAATTTGTTTCGTTATTACCAATCTATGACCCATTCTTAAGCATCAGTTAAAATATTTTTATGAAATTGTGAATCATCCTGTATGTAGTAGTAGATTTCGTTGTATATCGTATTTCTAATAACATTGATAATAATAATAATAATAATTAAGAAACCTAAATTAGGTTACATACCTAACAAATTATTTAGCATCGATTACATGAATAGTTCTATTGTATTTTTACATTTTCGACGGTAAAATAAATAATTATAATAATGGTGTTTCTACTGTTACTTAGTTTTTTATTTAGTTCAGAGTATATTATATTAGGGTATCATATGAAACTCAGTAACGGTAATACTTGACCTTGTGTTATCCGTACCGGTTTTTAAATTCCGATAAAGCTCTAAAATTAGGATTATACTTTTGTACTGTAATTGGCCTTTAACCTTCAATATAAATTTAATCCTGCTTATTAAAGGAATTTTAAATAGAGCATATGGTAGATAGCCTCCTTAATTTTATACGTATCTTAAAAATATCGGGTTCAATTTTAGTTTTGAAAAATTTTTTTTTTTTGCAAAATACCAATGCATGACCCATTCTTAAGCCTGTATTTGAATTGTTTTTTTTTAAATGTATTTAGAAAAATTAAGTGGAAATGTTAGAGTCATCAAGGCTGGCTTATCGGGTTCGTGGATTATCAGCGGTATAATGCTTTCGTACCATTTTTTCACGTAAGGTTCAGAATTCCATGGCCTGATATTTGAATCATTCAGCTTATGAACATTAAGGCCGATACGTGTGGATAGACCGTCTTGTCCTTGTGGGAGTTATTATATTCATATGGCTGAAACCTCGCTCACACTCTGATGAACTGCATGGAATAACCAACCCTGGAGCAATTCAACCGTGGATTCAAATCCCATGGAACCAGACGGTTGCGTGTTAGATAATCTCTGTAGCTGTTTTTTATTTGCATATAACCTGACTCTGGCACAAAGCTTTTCAATTTCAAGCTGACGATATCCGACGGATTTGTCTGAAGGCCAACTATTGCTTTCCAGCACTTTCAGTTCTGAAAGAAGTAAATTGTATTTTCTTTTACAATGTTCAGAACTTGCAGCTGATGGCTCAATACTACTTCTTAAAAGGCTTCTTTTAAGGTTGTTTATTATACTTGAAAGCGACTGTTGATTGTTGATAGTTGATAATTTAGTATTGTCTATTACAGGAACACCACAAAAGTTACCCTCAGTTAATGCTCTCTTGGGTTCTAGACATTTATTTCCAGCTGTATCTTCGAGGGCTTTAAAAATGCTATGCTTCTTATAATAATTTTGACTGCAGACAATCGTTGTTTTTATCCCTTATAAAGGTACTCAAATTTATACTGCTTTAAAATATTTGTGAAAAATGAAAGAGTAGCATGGGGGTGTAAATAATTTAAATTCCTTTTTATATATACAGTGTGTACAGTATAATGCAGTACATGGGGATCTTGGAAACTGTAGGAGATACGATCTTGGTTAAATGGGACAAAAGTTGCATAATTATGAGGGTATCTCAGATCGGTTTTCAAATTTCAAAAATTTTTCATAGGTTACTAGATAGAGGCAAAAAACACAAAATTGACGATTTATTTATTTGCTCGTAGTTAGTCTACTAATTGAAATAGAATGTTCAAATTTGGTACATCATGGTAATTCCCCATTGCGCTTCACATTTTCAACTTAAATTTTGTCTAGGGCATCTAGATTTTGCGTGACGATGTTCAACTTTTTATTTTTAAATATCCGCCATATTGGATTTTTACATTTTTGAAATGCTGACAAAAAACCCTTTCCAAAGAGGTATAACATGGCTATGTTTGATTGAATCAAAACACTAAAAATCACATAACTATGTTTTGGTCGTAGTAGGCTTAAATTTCCATTAAGACAAAGAGACACAATTGCTCTAAAAATTTTAAACTTAATTTTCAGTGGTAATAAAAACAGTAAAAAACGTAGAAAATTGAAAATAAATCTGTATTAATCAGAACTTACATAACTATGCATTAACAAAGAATAAATACAAACTGGCATGTATTCAATACAAAATATTATTTAAGCTGTTTTTAGTTGTCATTCATGTTCAGACTATTGCAAATTAACAATCAAGGAAAAAAATATAACAATAGTCAGCCACATGAATTCATTATTTATTTTAAATGTTCAAATAACCCCCCCATTTTGTTGAACACACAACCGACACCTTTTATAAACATCTTTACAAGATTTTCTTATCATAGTTGGAGTTATTTTATTTACGGCCTCTTGGACTGCTTGTTGTAATTGGCCTACATTATCATACGTTTTTGAGTACACACGACTTTTTAAATGGTCCCACATAAAGAAATCTAGAGGAGTTAAATCCGGTGATCTCGCCGGCCACTTAATTGGTCCCCGATTTCCAATCCAGTTTTCATTATACTCAGAATTAAAAAAAATTCTAATAATGAGAGCATTGTGGGATGGAGCGCCATCATTTTGAAAAATCATATTTTGCAAAGTAGCGAGTGGAAGCTCCATTAGTCTATCTGCCACATTTCCCTGCAATAAATCTAAGTATCTCGCAGAGTTTAAATTTGCATCATAAAAAAACGGACCTATAATGTACCTTCCAATAATACCAATCCAGACGTTGAATCCCCATTTAACTTGATGTCTAACTTGGCGGTTCACATGTGGATTTTCATCTGACCAAAAAATTGTATTTTTGCGGTTGAACATGCCACAATTCGTAAATCGACTTTCGTCAGACCACAAAATTGTATATGCAAAATTTGAATTTTCGTTGCACTTTCTGATGTACTAAGCACAAAATTCCATTCTTCGAATTTGCTCTTCAGTACGCAATCCCTGACATGGTCGTTCATGATATGGATGGTACTTGAAACGTTTTAAAATAGCTCTTGCCGTAGAATGAGCAACACCTGTTATATTCTGAATTTGTCTAAGAGAAGTACGAGAATTTTCGACAACTGTTTGTAAAACGCTGTTTTCATTATCTTTTTTAATTTGTCTATTTCTCTTAGACAAGCCAAAACTACCATAATTTATTAAATTATTTTGTAATCTCCGAAACATACATCTGTTTGGTTGATGTTTTTCTGGGTATTTATTTAAATACAATTCAGCGGCTTTAACATCATTCCTTCCAGAAAGAATAAAACATTCTAACATTTGATATTTATCACGGTTAGTAAAGCGATCCATTTCAAGCGCAAATGCTTTGCTTAAATTTCTATGTAAATTAATTAACTGTTTTTTAAACTGCACTACTTGAAACATAAAATAAAAGACAAACTTTGACGTTTCTCAGATGTTGAGCAATTGTTTCTCTTTGTCATAATGGAAATTAAAGCCTACTACGACCAAAACATATTTATGTGATTTTTAGTGTTTTGATTCAATCAAACATAGCCATATTATACCTCTTTGGAAAGGGTTTTTTATCAGCATTTCAAAAATGTAAAAATCCAATATGGCGGCTATTTAAAAATAAAAAGTTGAAGATCGTCACGCAAAATCTAGATGCCCTAGACAAAAGTTGAAAATGTGAAGCGCAATGAGGAATTACCCTGATGTACCAAATTTGAACATTCTATTTCAATTAGTAGACTAACTACGAGCAAATAAAGAAATCGTCAATTTTGTGTTTTTTGCCTCTATCTAGAAACCTATGAAAAAATTTTGAAATTTGAAAACCGATCTGCGATACCCTCATGATTATGCAACTTTTGTCCCATTTAACCAAGATCGTATCTCCTACAGTTTCCAAGATCCCCATGTACTGCATTTTATACTGTATAACACTGTATAGTAGTTTTCATAACAAAAAATTACTTTTATGGAAAGAGGTATATCAAGAAAATATTAGAGATCTACCAAATAATTTCTATATAGTTATTCAAATTACAGTTAGAGTTTGATATATTAAAGCAGACCTGATTTACCTACAGCTTACAAGCATCTATTTCGGTATAAAAATAATTTTAACAAAAAACATAAGCAAAACTTTATACTATTTTCTTCGAACACAAAATTCTTAAGCATTTCCAATATGACAATGATAAACAATTATGCTTATGTTTAATTTCTCCTTAACATTAAATGACATTAAAAAGAATTTTCTGAAATTTCAACTTTTCATTTACCAACAATACTTGCTCGTAACGAAACTTTTCTTGTATCAATTAATGAAATGCTTTAAGAATACAAGGTCAATTATATTTTTTGATAAACAAATATTATGTTTGCTCCGTACTATGACATATGCCAAACAAATGAGACCAATCAAACACATTTCACAATTTCAAACTGTTCTCTGCTCATAAAATAACGAATGTTCTTTATCTTCTATCTTGCAAAAATTCTTCCAATATTCGGAGGCATTAAGTGGAACGTACTAATTGAAATTAATAAAGGCTGGTTTACTGCACTAACACAATCTTGAACAATTTTCACATCAATTTAGGTGCTAAAATATGAAAAGATTAAGTTTAAAAATTATAAAGGAACAATAAATTGCTAACCGTTAACTTTAATTGGGAGCTTGTTTCTCATTATGAAGAAACACTACAAAATGAACCAGGCTAAATGGCTATCCGCCGCCATAATAATTCCCTGACACATCTTCCCTACTGAACAAACGACCGTCTAATGGCCCCGATTGATGTGTTAAAAGAATAACTTGCAAATTGAAACACAGGTGGCGCTATGAATTAGAAGAAGACGCGTGTATAAATGATACCTAAATAATAATATGTGTTCAGCGCGGGGGGTCTTATAACTTTGTACATCGACTTACCTCCGCGGTTTTTTGTTGTTCTAAGCTGCAGTTCCTATTCCTTCAACTAAGTGGACTGTATGCGAGATTTAGTCCGTGTTACGTTGCACTTGCACTGTGTTTTTTAGGGGTTTATCGATAAAGTCCGCGGCACTTGACTAACTTACGTTACCGAACGAAAACCCGACGACTGTTCTGCTTCGATATTCATAAGAGAGTGTTTGTTCACTACTCTTAGTCCAACTTATTTACACATGCACAAGGAATTTTTACGGCAGGATATAAGGGAACAAGGGATGCCAGTTTTACTATTAGATTTACAACTACAAATTTACGACTTAAAATTAAACACGACAACGTGCGACAAAGAGACCGAACAATATGAAAGTATTATAATCTATTCTAGTGGATACTTAAAGCATGTATAAAATTGATTTTTAATCAATAGCAAAGCGCGAATTAAGCGCATAATTGCACTAGAATAGAAGTGTGATTTTTAAAATGCTATGACTTGAAGAATTTCTTAAAATTAATATACAATAGTTTTGAATATATAGTAGAATATCAAAAAATGTACAGTGATGTTGTGTCGATATTAAAATGATTAAGAGTTTTTTAATTCCTGGCGTCTTCTGTTGATGTATCACTGTCACAATCGACTTGTATTATTAACCCATCAACAGTCACATCTAGTGCTTTATCACGTAGGCACCGTTCGCTTATAAGCGTTTCAGTGTGTTAGATACACTTTTGCCATAAATCTTTGCTTTACATATCGAATACCTTGTTGTCGTGGCCATCGCCATCTCCTTCGATGTGCTTATTATAATAATCTTTTTTATGTGCCCAAATTATCTCTATTGCTTTAAAATGACATTGATATGGTGGTAGGCGCAGAAGTTTCATGACCTTGACTTCTTAGAAGCTCGGCTATTTTGTAACGCTTTTGTAGCTTGTGAGATTTAACAAAACTTAATAATTCACTTTTAAACAATTGTGTAATATGCTGAACGTTGTATGTAATAAGCCATTGAATTATATCAACCGTAGTCCAAGTTGCTGTTAGTACTTTGTCAAGTAATGTAGAATGATAAGGTGTCTTATCCAACACTTTTAATAATGGGTTTTCTAAATGGTGTTTTAACTTCTCTGTAACCCATATCTTCATTCATTTCACCATCATAATCGCTAGTGTTAGATTTGAACGGAAACAACAAAGAAGCATCTTCTACAAAACCTTCCTTTGATCCGGCATGAACTACTACGAAACGCTTTCCCTAATACCCGCTTAACTTCCTCGTGCTGCTAATATTACTGTCTTGCCACGATCTTGTTGGGTTTCTTTTTGAAAAGAGCCAAGTTTCGTCGACAAAAATGACTTGACGTCCTATGTTGGAATCTATATTGTCTAGATATGCCCTTAAAAATTTAATTCTTGAACTAGCAGTATTTGGTTTTTCTAACAAAACCCTGCGATTTCCGTCTTTTTGAATTTTAATCCAATTTGAAGCAATACTTGTTTCAAATTGGTAAATATTATATCATTTTCTCGAAGTTACACATTTAACGATTGGGCATTTACTTGCTTTTCTGCAAATAATGAACATTACACTATCGTTTAATTTAAAATTTTATTAGACTTACTTTGTGCGTACATTGTATACAAGATATCTCTATTATTCATTTGAACACTATCTGGGAGGTCCACAGTTTTAGTTTTCTTCTCCTCCAAGTTTGTTTGTTTTGCTGGATTCGGTCGATGCTTGTACTTCCTCCAACTTTGTTTGGGTTCTGCCAAATTGGAATTGAAATTCCAGATCACCAGTTCTTCGAATTTGGGTTCCATAGTGACTTTTGACATCCTACCGGCTGCGCCAGTTACGTTTCGGGCCTTGGAAGTGGTGTTTTTAAAAACTACTTCCAACTCTTCGTAACACGTTTATTAACTTAAACAGAAATTAATATGGAATTTTGACAACTTGGTAGTAATTATTCTAAGTCGAAAATAAAATCTTAATTGAACTAATATTAGGGCGAGTAGCCTAGGTAAAAAACAATGCTAAAGCTGTAATACTTAGACTGACTGACTGGTCTTGGGGTTCCCGGGGTATTTATGTTGTCCCTGCCCATTACAATTCTGTGGGAACTTGCAGAGCTCATGTCTGCTTATTCTTAATTCTATTCATTAATACATTGTTACAATCTTACTTTCTAGGTAATTGCGATATCTTAACCGGCTGTGACCTGCCACCTGCAGTATCACTATCGTCTGGAATACATTGTATTGCATTCGTTCTCATGAACTGTTAATAACCTCTTTATATCTATCCTTGAGTTACATTGTTGTACTCGACTTAATAATTCTTAATGATTTCTTTAACAATTTCTAATATTTTCCTATTAGATTCTAATATATATATATATAATATATATATATATATATATATATATATATATATTTGTATACCACCCCCCTTTTTTTATATTTATACTTTATTTTATTTTATTTTCGTTGCCCACCCCTTCTTATAAATTTCAATGTTTTTTCTTTTGTATAATGTGCAAACACCTATTACACGCCACGTACTTTTGCAACGTTTGGTTGGTTATCTAATCAAAATGTTTATTACTATGCCTCGACTATATGAACTCTTTTCTCAGGGTGTTCACCTACTTACCGTGGGTTCGGTGGTAAGTAGATGTGCAATGCCCAACCAAACTGCACTATCTTTTGTTTTACTACTTTTATATAAATTTACCACTGTATATGCCAAAATTTAATGATCAACGTAGCCTTGTGCCAAATTAATTAATACACACAATTTCTGACTTTGACGTTATAAGATATTTCACAGCACTCACCTGGATTATACTTCGTTGCTGGCCTTTTTTTTTTACTGCTGGCTCAAGATCTTTGTCGCCGTATGCGTCTTTACATGGATTCACTATCGTTGGAAACTTTCGTATCGCCTCCAGGTATCTTAGTATAATTTTGTTGATCCCCAATCTGAAATAAATAACCCGAATTTTAGAATTTAGAATGACCGTTTTGTTTACTTCCCCTGCGCTAATTCTTCCGTATTACTTTCTTCGTAGCCTTTAACTCTTCCAATTGCTGCTCTCAAATCGCTCAATCCAAATCTATTCTCGTTCCGCTCAATCCAAACCTATTTTCCTTTTAGCTCAATCCAAATCTATTCACGTTCCTTATCTTAAAAACCACTCAATGACCCGCTATACATAAATCTCTATCCAAATCAATCCAATCAATGCCCCATTAACCATAAATCCGTAACCAAATCAATCCAAATCTTATTCACGCTTACAATTCTTTACCGATGCCTTCTGCCTTTATCAAATCCGTTCCTAAACAATCTTACTTTTCGCCGCTTCGCTATCTCACTAATACCAATCTTCTCTTTAATTCGTCGTCGCTATTCTTTACTAACCACTTATGCTTCTCGTTACTCCACTTTAATAAATTAAACTCTTCAAATTCAAACACATTTATTTCTTTTTCAAAATATTTAAACAATTTTAGCGCAGGTTTACAAAAATACGTCTTTACACAAAATTAAATCGAAAAAGATCTTCGTTGTTTACTTTCCAAGGCGATTACTACAACAAATCATGTCTACTTAATCACATATTACATAAATAAAAATAGCCAATAACATTTTATCCCTTATTTTGTGTCACAAATACCTTCACTGTTGTCCTTTTACACTTTTCTAGTTTGTACATAATTCTATCATTGGTCCTAAATAATTCACAATTCTCCAATCACATTTGACACTGCTATAACTTATAATTTTGAGATTACAAACTCGTCCAAAAGTTGATTCTATTTAAATAAAAAGCCAAAATAATTCACACATGACCTGGATGCGTGGTTGATAGTAGACATCCGTAGAAGCATCCGGTTTTAGGATGGCAAATGTACTTTCAATGGCCTATTAAATTGTAACTCAGTATAAAACCTTGAGCACTGTGTATTTTATCAACGTCATTAAGTCATTATAATTTACCTTTTGGCACATACATTTCAAATTAACATTGTAAACACTTTAGCAGATGTAAAGTACGGCAAAACATAATTTTTGAATTACGGGATCTGATATATGGATCATTCTATTTGGCATACACCCCCTTTAACCCAAAACTACCCTTAGAACCCTCGTAGCTCCCACCTGACACTACAATATATATATATATATATATATATATATATTTGTATATATATATATATATATATATATATATATCGATATGATAACGCTGTACTCGGTGTAATAAACGTTCTACTGAACACCACCTTTCTGTGTTTCTCTCAAGTCTTCTTTTAATTTTATTTTTATTATTATGCCACGGCTAGCCCTTTTTAATCACAACGTTGCGATGATCAATTTTCTTTCAACCCTTTATGATTACCTGTTTGAATTGATAAGACGAAGTCAATCAACATTCATATAATGAAAGGAAATAATATTTATAATTTTTGAAATTCTTTAAATACACCCTTCAATCAATTAATATCATATTTGTTATTTATCCCAAAATTTATATTCCTTTAGTTTCAATATAAAGTCACCAAAAACTACCTCTTTACAAAAAAATCTGGAACGTTCGAGACTTCTTTATGATTTATTGCGTAGGCAATGTTTCTTGTTGACTCTTTACAAGTTTTGGATAAATTGAATAAATTCAGTATTAAAATTTAAATTGAAAAATATCTTAAAATTAAGTAGATCTGACTTGTGATCTGCTTATATGTTGTTTCGTGTTGTGGATCAACACCCTCTTGTTGTCATCAATCGAATACCAATGCTCTGCTTAGTTGAACCAATATTTGAGTACAGTTACCCCTTGTTTTCCAAAAATCACCTCGTGCTTCTTTATTTTATATTTCTCTGCATATGCATTGAATCTCTTCCCTTAAATACTTTCGACTCAGATTAGAATTCTTTTCGACGTAGATTAGAATTGTATCAGAATTGTACCAGAAGCCAATTAGAATTTGATTAGAAGTCAATTAAAATTGTACCAGAATCCGATTAGAAGACCTATATGATTATAAATATTTAATTTAAATTAGTTACCCAATTTCTACTCACGTTTTCTGAAAACAACGGCAAAAACTCTTCATGTATGCTTAACATAATTGTTGCACAGCACTACTTTCACAATAACATACATTTGATATATTCTAAACTTTATTTATGTGACGCCTAGATTTCTGGTTAAAAGTGACGTGCATCAAGTGTAGACTGACTTGTCTTATACCGGTGGGTGTTAAATAGCCTTTTCCCACTACATCTGGGTTGGGTTTCCAAGCAGTTTTACAGATTGTTTCAACCAACCAGCTTTTGTGTTCAATATTCCCTGTATTTTTAAGCTGTTTCTGATGAAACTATGCTTCGGATTTTCGTGTCATGGTGTTTATTTGCGATCTTTGATACCTTATTATTTGTTATCGCGGCCAGACTTTCAACTTACGTCTGTTGTTTTGTATAGATAATGCTTTTGGGGAATTGTACAAAAATAAATGATGTAACTTTAGTGCTGTTTTCGTTTATGTATTTATTTATTTGAAAGTGTGTTTTATTATCAAAGCGCTAATGATTCCAGCGTAATTGCATGAAGATTGATTAGGTTTCATCTTATTTCGTGCGTATTTTATTTTATAAACTTGTAAAACACTCCTCAACGTAGTTTAAATACATGTACGATTATTTCTCTGCTGAATACGCGTTCTATTGTTGAAAGATATGCTCACTTGTATTGTTTAAAGTTAATTACGGTCTATATACAAGGTGTTAAATGCTTGCTATTTACATAATGTACGAATTACTTATTTTTCTGCTGAATAAATGCAGTTTTCTGATTCCCATTGCTAGTTATAGTTACTACATGACCCTTACTACTTAATACACCCCTAAACAACCCCTTATCACAGCAATATATATATATAAATTAGGGGATACATAACTCGTTTTACAAAGCAATTACTTAGAGTATTATTGAAGTAACACGCATTATATACTCGCTATTTTTGTTATACTTTTTAGGAAGTTAGTACATATTTGATGTATATCATGTATTTTAGATTCAAATAGTTACGTGATGATCTTCTTTCGTGGTCCCGGCTATAGCTACGCTATTAATATTCTGATTTGAAATTTTGTTAAATGTATTGCTTGTCCTACAATTGGTCTCGGAAGTTGAACAATAACAGAATATATAATAAATAATTCTTATTATACCATTCAAGGCCAAATTAAATCTAAGCTTCCCTCAATATACTTTTTATATAAGGTCCGTTCGTTTTAACTTTAGGATGACGTCAAATGTAATAATGGAGTGTTAGAAACTGTATGCAAATGAATACCTAGAACCGCTCTTGAAGGATACTGTCATTTAACACAATAAAGGTTGGTAGTTCTGTACGGTGTTGCCATCAATTCCTCTTACCAATGGGAATATTCGTATATTTTTCACTAGATGTATTAGAATTTAAACTATTATTGGTAGTGTAGCATTATATCATTCTAAATTTAAAGCGAATAAACTATGATCAGAAAAATTACAGTTGATCTTAACTGTAAACATCAAAGCAAGTGTGTCGACATAGAATCTACTTACAGGAAAGGCAAGGTGTTTTTGAAGGGTGGGAAAAGCGCACCTTTGTAGGAAACACTCGACTTAATCGGGCCGTTAAAGAACAGCTTCTGCTAGAAAATGCAAAAGTATCAAAACAAGAAATACTGGATGTACATCTGGCAGTGCTTTGCCGAATTATTAATGGTGTAATCGTAAAGAACAAACTTTATATTCAAACTAGAAGCGCCTTGTAGTCCTTTAGGGACTACTTTTAGCGCCATATACCCATTACGCCCAAGACACCATATAACCTTTCATAGGGACCAACTCACTGAGTTGGTCGCCTCAGCTTCGGAACGTTGGTCGCCTCAACTTTGAGAAGTTGGTCGCACCAAGACCACCTCGCCCTAGTAGACTTTGTTGAAACGACTTCGAGGAGTTGAGCGACTTGAGACATCATAAAATCGACTTAGAAGAGTTCATCGATCAAGACAACTTCGCCCCAGTTGACATTGATGAAACCACTTTGAGGAGTTGATCGGATCAAGACCACTTTGTCCTAGTAGATCTCGTCAAAAGGCTTCGAGAAGCCGATCGGAGCAAGATCACTTCGTCCTAGTAGACTTCAATAAAACAACTTCAAGGAGTAGGTTGGAACAAGACCACTTCGCCCTAATAGATTTTGTTGAATCGACTTCGGAGAGTAGATCAGATCAAGGTCATTTCGGTTTAGTAGACTTTGTCGAAACCACTTCGGAGAGTAGATCGGATCAAGATCAGTTCGCCCCAGTAGACTTCGTCAAAACCACTTGCACAGTCGATCGGATTAAGATCACTTTGTCGCAGTAGACTATGTTAAACCGACTCCTGGGAGTTGGTCGCATCAAGACCACTTTGCCCTAGTAGATTTCATTGAATAAGTTGGAAAATGTAAAATCGGAGACCCGTGTATTGTTTTGAAATGTTTAAAAAAATATATTTATCAGAGCAAGGAATTTTGTTCTTAGTGCACGGTAGGCGGTATCGTCATAGCAACGTCATTGAGATCGTTGTATACACTAATGTATTGTGTAAGTACGCTAGTTTAAATCCAAATAACCATTCAAAATGTTATTTTCAAATTTATTTTTAAATAATTATAATGGAAAAAGCAATAAGTATATCGATATGAAAACACAATAGCTGAATATGTATATTCCTTTAGGTTTTTAGAACAATTTAGAACAATTTACAACAATTTAGAACAATTTGGAACTATTTAGAACAAAGAAAAGCAATTTTGTAGAAATAGTGTAATAAAGCAATGTTATATAACAGCTGTATGTGTTGTTATCTGTAAAAATAAAAACTGTATGCAATTTAAATAATGTAAATATTTTACAAACATACCATTCGAAGGAACTTTCAGCAATGGGAACAATACCAATATTATTTACAGTAAATGTTAAATACGTAGTGTAGATATAAAAGTGCAACAGATTATTTACATTGGTTAAATAAACGATTGTAATAAGCAGTAATTGTATTAAGCTTCTTCAACTGTTGTATAACTACTCAAGCTATGTTTTTGAACGTACCCTGGTCTGTCAAAGTTATTAAAATCAGCTGATCGCCTTAGTTTAATTCACGAGCAGCTATTGTATTTGGAAATGTATCAAGATACTTGTGTTTAATTATTTTTTGAAGTAGTTATACATTCTTGAAAAGAATATATGCAATTGTTTTAATAGGTGAAGTGCAAATAACACGGCCACTGGTATGTAGACACCCGGAAATACTTTACCGAACTGTGATCTTCCTATCAGTGATGGTGGTTGGTAGTTGCCGCCACATTTGAGTATAGATAATTTTAAAGAAGCGAAATTAAAATAATTTTCCATTTTTCAAATTAATAAACACACGTAATGTGTTAAGAATGTATCTTATATCCTCGATATTTAATTTTTTGAACAGTAGTTTTAAAAAGGAAAAGCATGGAAGTGCTTTAAGCTGCCGCCAGAGAAAGCATTAGTTGCAACGAAAAAAACAACCTTAGTAGTATGTAACATAGAGTATTGAAATTGATTTAAATGTTTCCCAAGTTTGCGAATCAAAGCGGCCATTAGTTTAGGTTTTTCTGTTAAAAAGTTTCGTTAACGATTAAATAAAGAAATATTTTAATTTGTCATTGCGAATCGTTAATTTGGAAATGCGTACCCGTTGTTTTAATGTATATTTTATATTTTTGACGCTTGATGTATATTAAAGTGAAGGTAATGAAATGTATTCAAAAGAAACAAATACCAAGCGAATACAGGGAGTTTAAGTACTTTTTCATTTAAGAATAAATCGCGTTAAATATTTGATTAAAAAATTTAAAAAAAGCGTTGGAATCGGGCATCGAACCCGGAACCATGAGAGTCGTAAACGTATATCTTAACGCTGCGTCACGGGGATCGACGTTTAGAGGAATATGGTTTGTTGGATTCCAAACGCCACATCAGAAGGTATTTCTTAAAAAATAGACCGCGTATAATAATGTGCGATACTTTTTTATAATTAAAATAAAGAAATATGACATGTTTTATAAGCTTTAATTTTAGAAATTTATAAAATAAGTGTGTCTTGAGAGATTTAGATAGTAGTTAATCGTTATTTTACGCCGGTCTCTGTAACCTGTTTTTGATGTTTCTTGAATTAATTGTAGTAATTTCAATAAAAGTTTTTAAAGAAACGGCAGTACTTGCGTGCAAACGGTAAATAGTAAATAATTCAGGTTATAGAATATAAGTATGGACTTTTGACATATATTAGAATTTTTTTGGGAACCGTATACGAATTTTGCAAACCAACTGTATTGTCCTTTTCTCTAGCACTAACGCTAAATGACTCGCTGTTGGCTTTATCTCACGTCGCACTCGGATTTTTGAATCGGATAATTTAAAACGATCATTGAAAATGGTTGTTTGAGTAAATGCAAATTATAAATGAAAGATTGTAGAATTCACTGAAGCACATGAAAAATTGATTTGGTTTTTATATGAGTAGTGTTAAATAAAGTGGTTATAAATGTTGTTAGTGTTTTTGTTTGCGAATAATGAATGATATTGTCTTTAAAAAATCAATATGAAATAAAAAAGTAAATTTTACTGAGCACCGAACCACTTCACGTTGTGAATGGTACACGGAGCTGTTAACTCGAAGACATCGAGGTGACGTTTATTGGAATTCAGTTGGACGTATACTTGCATAAGATCACGCCACATAAGTAATATAGCGATTTCTGACCAAATCACGTAATATTGAAATCTCTCGCTATCTTCCTAAAGAAACGTCAAATTTATTATTTAATTTTTTGTTAAGAAAATAGTTCGCCGATATTAAAATGCGAAGCTTTCGTATAATAATCAATTATTGGTACTATTAAATATATTAGATAATTTATAAGTTTAAATTTGAGAAATTTGAAAAAAAATGTGTCACCATAGATTTTGAAGGTACACACTCGTAGGTTTGCGCCGGTTTGCGTTACCTGTGTTTGACGATTCTCGAATTAATTATACAAAATTTAATAATTGTTTTAATAAAATACCATAGTACCAGCTTGCAAACCGTTAATAATTCAGGTTGTAGGATATGAGTAGTGTGTTTTAGTATATATTAGATATTTTTTAAAGTCCCGATACGAATTTTGGAAACCAACTCGATCTTCCTTCTCTCTCGTACCAACGCTAACCGACCTGTTGTCGACCTCGTCACACGACTCGTTCGGCTATTGAGATCGTAAAATTTTGTGGTATCCTAGGTTTTTAACACGTTAGCGAATACGTCGCCGCAGATTAATCTTTCCCGGGAAAATCTTTATTTCTCCCTTAGTGTCGGGATTTGCGGGATAAAGATCGGCCTATGATACGTACGCAAAAATTCCCCGCCCGATCTCGACCCACCCGCAAAAATTCCCACCCGAATTCGACCCACTCGAAAAAATTCCCCACCCAACCTCAACCCTCCCGCAAAAGTTTCCGACCGGACCTCGACCCGCCCGCAACCCAAACACCGTCCCCCACGGACACAAATCCCGAAAAACGATCGATTCGAACGTCTCAACTTTAACACAAAGACGGGCTATCACGTTTTGATTTAGGGGGGTTTCAACTATTACTTGATTAAATTGTTTGTACAGTAACCTAGGAATTCATAAATACTCCATGTATGTTTGTTGTGGTTTGTTTTTCATTTTTTAATCTTCTTTGAGAATTAACCCACTCATAGTTGTTAAAAATCGTCTTTATTTACGTTTCGATTTATAACCTATGCTCGTTGTCAAAATAATAAAAATTTCAAGTTTGACATTTATGAGATAAACTGAAGGTGACTTTGATTTATTAACGTTTGGTATATTTGATTTGAATACATTAGGTGAAAGTTTTAAAGTTTAGAAGAATGAGTGCCTTCAATTTGTGTTGCGCCCTTGGAGCGACTTTAATAAGAAAATAAGAATGCCATATGCTAATTCAAAGGTATGACTTGTAACGGGTAAATGTCAATTCAATTTTTCGAAATTTCATCTAAGGAATCGGCCAAATAATTAAATTTTTCACAATTATTTTAAATTTATGTTTGAACAAATGATGTTATAAAACGCTTTTTAAGCTACTGCAATCTTTTAGACGACATGTATAACGATGCACACTAATTTTTGGTAACTTTTATTACTATTCAACCAATTCCAATATTAAATTGCTGAACGGAGTATCTATTTTCAAAATGAGATTGCAAATCTGCACTTGTGACCTTAATTGCCAATAAATGAGATGCGTGAAGTTAGCCGCAACATTTTTGCATTTTTCAAAAATATTTTTGTCATAATTAGGCGCCATTTTACTCCGCTAAAACTAAATTATGCGCCGTCTTGGAAAAACAAGTTATTAATAAAATAAGATTTTTCCGGCCAAGTTCACGAAGCCGCACTTTTTCAATTTTCAGAAAATCTTTATTTCATAATTTAGCGCCAATTAGGCGCCATTTTGCGCCGTTGAAATGAAATTTTGCGCCCTCCTGTGTAACAAGTTATTTGAAAAACTATTTTTCCGAACTACTACTTAAAAGCATGAAGTTGGCCGCGACTTTTTAGAATTTTGAAAAAAAATTTTGTACTAGAATTAAGCGGCAATTAGGCGCCATTTTGCGCCGTTGAAACAAAATTTTGCGCCCTCCCGTGTAACAAGTTATTTGAAAAAAACTATTTTTCCGAACTAATTACCGCTTAATTGTGGTACAAAAAAATTTTTTTTTTCAAAATTCAGTAGAGTCGTGGCCAACTTCACGGTTTTAGGTAGTTCGGAAAAATAGTTTTTTCAAATAACTTGTTACACAGGAGAGCGCAAAATTTCGTTTCAACGGCTCAAAATGGCGCCTAATTACCGCTTAATTGTGGTACAAAAATTTTTCAAAATTCAAAAAAGTCGCGGCCAACTTCACGCTTTTAGGTAGTTCGGAAAAATAGTTTTTTTTTCTTTTCAACTAAATTGTTACACAGGAGGGCGCAAAATTTCGTTTCAACGGCGCAAAATGGCGCTGAATTATGGAATAAAGATTTTCTGAAAATTGAAAAAAAAGTGCGGCTTCGTGAACTTGACCGGAAAATCTTATTTTATTAATAATTTGTTTGCCAAGACGGCGCAAAATTTAGTTTTAGCGGCGCAAGTTGGCGCCTAATTGCCGCCTAATTATGACATAAATATTTTTGAAAAATTCAAAAATGTTGCGGCCAATTTCACTGGGCGGCTCCGTGGCGTAGTGGTATGTGTGTGACTAGTACGCCCAAGGTCCCGGGTTCGAACCCCGACACGGTCCGCTTGAAAAATGTTAGGCGAGCATTTTTCACAAAAATACACCCTCGTTCGGATGAGAGGTAAAATGGAGGTCCCGTGTGTGAGTGTTGTCACGCACGTTAAAGATCCCTACCTTGCTTGGGACAGCAAGGGTTCGGCAAAATTCCAAATTCTCCAGGTAAAAAAAACTCGCTTCCTGGCCAATGTAGTACCTTCGGGTGGAGCATTGGAAAATCACATGTAAGGCCAATTTCATTACGCCCAAGGTCCCGGGTTCGAATCCCGACACGGTCCGCTTGAAAAATGTTAGGCGAGCATTTTTCACAAAAATACACCCTCGTTCGGATTAGAGGTGAAATGGAGGTCCTGTGTGTAGTGTGTGAGTGTTGTCACGCACGTTAAAGATCCCTATCTTGCTTGGAACAGCAGGGGTTCGACAAAATTCCAAATTTTCCAGGTAAAAAAAAACTCGCTTCCTGGCCAATGTAGTACCTTCGGGTGGAACATTGGAAAATCACATGTAAGGCCAACTTCACTCACCTCAATAAATGCTTACCTTTTTCTGAACGAACTGAATTTAATTGTTCTAATTCCGAGTCATTACGTTTATCTAAAGGGATATTTTTGTAGAAAGAATTAAAATCATGGAAAATTTCAATTGCGCTTTCCAAAATAACTTTAACAGTGACAAAATTGTCTTGTAAATGTTTGATACTGATTCTCTAATCTATCTACAATGTAACTTTCATCATTAACTAGTGTATCACATGTTAACTTAGGCATTGTGTGCCGATAAATGCTAATCAAAAATACGAATTTTTCAAAACAATCACTGCAACAATCAATGTAACACAAGAAAACTTCCAACTAAATCTTTGTAAGGAATGTGAATAATATTTCTTTTAAAATTGTAATTATTAAGAAATTCTAAACCAGTTACTGTATTACTAGCCAGAATTCTACGTTGTATGCAAAATGTATCCTACCAGAGAGAGATAATCAACCACCTGCTTTGATAAACACCTGTTTTGATAAGCAAACGAGATGTACCTTTATAATGTTGAAATGAACGAATGCTTACCATGCGAGTGAGAGAGACAAACTATAAACTTAGTCGTTTCTCGCGAACGTTAGACTGCACCTGCTTGTTATCAGTTGTCTGAACTTTAAAACAAAGGAATAAATGTGTTTTCATGCTCGTAATAGCTTTTAAGTATTTTAATGCAACAAATTACTTGCTATACAATAAAATTTCCATTCCGAATAGACCTGCATCTTGAAGAAGTTCTAAATTACTAGAACGGTGGATTGGCTTGCGCGTTCTAGTGATCTAAAGAGCCAAACTACAGGTCCAAGCAAAGTAGTAAGGTTTTTAGTGAGGAACCTGACTAAGACAGGTCCCCGAAAAAGGGCAGCAGCTTTTTCGGTACTTAGAGTGACAGAGACCATAGGGGTCGGTATGACATTCTAAGAAACACTACTGCGACGTGGAAGGTAACGGGAAACAACCACATTACTTCCCAAGTACACAGCGTACTTTACCTGTTATTAAAGGTGATGACATCCTCTGGGGTAAAAAAATTACAGAGTTAAAATTGTCCCCCATTCGGATCTTCAGGAGAACACTACTTAGGGGGATGTGATCGGAAAGTATAACATTCTGCCAGTCGGAGCGTGGAATGCCAGAAGTATGAAACAAGTAGGTAAGCTAGAGAACTTGAAAATTGAAATGGATAAGTTAGTATTAGACATAGTAGGGATCAGCGAAGTTCGGTGGCTAGAGGCCTGGGATTTTTGGAGCGGAGACTTTAGGATAATTCATACAGGATCAGAAGAAAGAAATTCGGGTGTGGGGATAGTTATGCGGAAAAAGATAGGACAACGTGTAGAAAACTACTTAACAAAAGAACGAAAGGGTACTTACTCATGGTTAGATTAGAATCTAAACCGGTAAATACAGGAATAATACAAGTATACATGCCCACCCCTAGCTACAGTGACGAAGAGTTAGAAGCGATCTACAAAGATATCGAAGACATACTAGGATACGTAAAAAAACATGAAAATTTAATAATTACCGGGGATTTTAATGCAGTGGTAAGTGAGAGTAGGGAATGAGCGGTAGTAGGATTATTTGGTTTAAACACGAGAAATGGCAGGGGAAATAGGCTGGTAGAATTTTGCGACAAGAACAATTTAACCATTACAAACACATTATTTCAAGACAATACATGTGGAACATGCCAGGAGATATAGGAAGATATCAAGTAGATTACATTCTTGTTAGACAACGATTTAGGAATCACGCAAAAGACAATAGAAACCACCCAGAAGCAGATATAGACACTGACCACAACATCGTAATTATGAAGGCCGCTCTTAAATTAAAAAATTTGAAGAAAGGAAACGGAAAAACGCACTTTGACTTTGAGAAACTAAAAGATAAAGATATCCACGAAAGATTTCAAAAAAGTTAAATGAATTAGATATCAGGAAAATTTATGATACTAAGGAAGTAGAATCAGAATGGAATAATATTAAATTCAGCTTAGACATGGCGGTCAGAGATATTTTGGGGTGTACACAAAAAGAAAATAAAAACCATGGATAACAAAGGATATCCTGAATTTAATAGATGAAAGACGAAAATACAAAAATAGATCAGACGAAACAAGAAAACAGAGATACAAAACCATAAAATGGGAATTATTTGCAAATGCAGGAAAGTTAAAGTACAATGGATTGATGAAAAGTGCAAAGAGGTACAAAAGAACAATGGATTGATGAAAAGTGCAAAGAGGTACAAACTAAGATGGAAATAGGAAAAGCAGATGAAGCATACAAACTAATTAGAATCTTTAGGGATATAAAACCATATAGCAAAATCATGAGGGACGCGGGAGGAAACATCATTATAAAAAATGTAGCAAAAGTGGTTAGATAGCAAAAATATATAGGGAATTTATATGCAGGAGAGGAACTAGCAGCATTAAAACGGGAATCAGACATTGAAAATGATGAGTTGGGATATCCTATACTTAAAGATGAGTTTGAATTAACATTAAAGGATCGGAAAAATGGTAAGGCGCCTGGTACAGATAAGGTGCAAACAGAAACTCTAAAAGCCGTTGGACAAGCAGTAACAGAACGTCTCTTTCAACTTGTAAGCTATATGTATGAGACAGGCGAGATAGCCAAATATTTCAAACGTATCATCATCGTAACTATACCAAAAAAAGAGGCGCGGATAGATGTGAAAATTTTCAAATAATAAGTTTGACAGCGCACGTGTCAAAAATATTAACTAGAATTGTACAAAGACGAATAGGTTTTGTAGATCTGGAAAAAGCATCCGACAATGTAAAATGGGAAAAAGTGTTTGAAATACTGAAAAAGATTGAAATGAGTTTTAGGGATAGACGGTTAGTACATAGCTTATACAAAGAGCAAACAGCGGTAGTAGAATTAGAGTAAGAACGAATAGAAGTAAATATTAGGAAAGAGATGAAACCGGGATGTGCTTTATCCACATTAATTTTTAACTTGTACATTGAAGAGGCAATGAATACTGTCATATGCAGGAGGGGACAAAATATTGATATGCTTAGATTTGCAGATGATATAGCGGTATTAGCATCTAGCAAAGAAGAGTTAGAAGCTGCTCTTAATGAAATGGACACTTCTAACAGAGAGATACGGAATGAAAATTAACAAAAATAAAACTAAACTTCTAGTATGCAAAGCAGGGGAAAATAAATCAAAAACAAGAATACAAATAGGTAACGAGAACTAACAAGAGGATAAGGATTTCTGCTACCTAAGAGCCCAAATAACGCAAGATGGGAAAAGCACAAAAGATATAAAACAAAGATTAGCACAAGTCCGCGCTACACTTAACAAGAAAAAACAACTACTGTATTTAAAGACAACAAAGCTAGAAACAAGGAAAAGATTGCTTAAAACATATGTGTGCAGTACAGCACTGTATGGCTGTGAAGCCTGGACAGTAGGAGAAACTGACAGGAAAAAGGTAGAAACCTTTGAAATGTGGTGCTACAGACGTATGATGAAGATATCATGGACAAAGTTAAGAACGAAGAGGTAATAAAAATGGTAGGGGAAGAAAGATATATGTGGAAAACGGTAAAAAATAGGAGAGATAGGGTGATAGGCCACATACTACGGCATGAGTGAATAGTGCGAACTATATTAGAAGCAGAGATAGGCAAAAAGGGAAGAAGAGTTAGACGTAGGTTAGACTACTGCACACAGATAGTGCAAGATGTAGAGGCTGCAGTAATTTCAGAGAAATGTGTAGGGTATCTCAGAATAGAAATTAATGGAGATACGCATCTAACCAGTCCCAATATGGATAAATTAATGACGAAAAAAGTAAATGTACTTAAACATGATGATTATTATAAGCAACTACAAATATTGGTTGGGCAATATTCTCGAATAATGTTAATTGCGTGAAAGGATTTACTGGAAAACTATTGATTCGGCAAATGTCTAAGTGTTGGGGATCTTGGCAGTCACAGGCTGTTTAACCCCCTTCAATAAATCTCGATGAAATAGGGCATAAAATTAGAAAACAATAGAAAAGGAACCGAACTGTATACAGGCTGTGTGAGAATTTCAGGGAACTGTGTAGGCTAGCTCAGAATATAAATAAGTGCAGGTACGTGTCCAACCACTTTTGAGACGGAAAACCTAATGACGAAAAAATAAGCGCAGATAAATCTGATGATTATTGTAAACAACTAGTTGTTGGTTGTGAAATATCTGCAACTAATGTTGACTGTGCGAAAAGATATATTGGATTAAATATAAAATCGGTAAATGTTCAAGTGCTGGGGGAACTTGGCAGCCACAGGCTGCTTACCCTTTCTACAACCACTGTTTGTCGGAGAAATAGGGTATATAATTGTAAAACAATAGCAGGGGACCGAACTGCATCTAACAAGAAAGAACATCGCCTATGATGAAAGACAACAAACATAAAAACAAGAAGAAAATTGTTGAAAGCATATGTGTGGAGCACAGCACAGTATGCCTATGAAATACGGGCAGTCGGAAAAGCAGACAGAAAAACGGCAGCAGCCTTTTGGAATGCTGTGCTTCAGATGTATGAGAAGGATGGCATGGACAGACAAAGTTAATAACAAATAGGTTATAGAAATAGTAGGGGAACAAGGATATCTGTGGAAAAAAATAGGAGAAATAGAAGGGCAGAATACGTTCTAAGGCATTTTTAGGGAGTAGTACGGGATATATTACAAGCAGAGATAGGAAAAAAGAGGTAGATGTAGACCTAGGTCAGATAATGATAGCTGCAGACTGTAGAAATTTCAGGAAAATGTGTAGGGTTCAGAATAGGAAATAATGATGGTACGTGTCTAACCAGTTCCGCGATTGAAGACCTATTGATGATGAATTAGTATAAACTTTATAGCATTAGGCGTATATACGGTTCAGTAGCTATGCACATATTCTAATATTTTTGTTTATTTTCAGAAAATGATTTGTATATAATTAACCCTAATCTATACGATCTCGTACGAATCAATCCGAACCACTGCTTCCTTCGTTCGCTCGTACTTAACTCAAAAGAGTCGTTTTACAACAGTGGGCATAGCGAGTTGCACTTATAGACCTTCGTGTCGTACCTTTGTAATAAAGGTAATTCATCGCCCAAGGACGTGTCGTGTTCGTGGTTGGCATAAACCATTTAGTGCTCCACATTAATCTTATGGTACATAAAAAATACAGTCATATTCAAAGATTTTTAAGAGTTGTAGCTATCGATCAAAATCAAATTGAGATTAAACCAGCTTTTGTTCGTGAGTATTTAGTCAGTAGAAAGTTCACGGCACACTGTACAATAGTAGATGCTTTTTTTTTGTTAAATGCAGCACGGTCTTACGTTAATATTTGTTTTATATCTTTTGCACTTTCCCATCTTGTGTTATTTGACTTTCTAGGTAGCAGAAATCCTTAACCTCTTGTAAGTTCTCGCTTCCTATTTGTATTCTGGTTTTTGGCATATTTATCTTTTCTTTATTTTAGTCGATTTTCATATCGTATATCTCTGTTAGAACCGTTTCCATTCATAAAGAGCAGCTTCTAATTCTTCCTTGCTAGATGCTAATACCGTTATATCATCTGCAAATCTAAGCATATCAATCTTTTGTCCCTGCATAATAATTCGAAAGGTATTCCTGCATTTAGCAGTATTCATTGCCTCTTCGATATACAAGTTTAATATTAACGAGGGTAGTTATATATGCGTTCGAATTTTTAACAATAAAATTTATTGTAATGTCAAGGATGCCACAACTACCTTAAATTACGAAACCCCTTCTGGCCCTGACAAACACGTCTTTATAATAATTAAACTTTTATTAGTTATACAAAGGCGTAATTTACATACCTTTACACAAAAAAAAACCAACATTTTTGAAAAAAAAATACCTTTTATATTCATTTATACATGTACAAATTGATTAACATAAAATCACTGTAAAACTACGTATTTTTTTAGAAGACTTAAAAATATTATTATTATTATTAATTGCCAAACCTTATACGTCCACGATACTATTTAACGGAAAACGTGCTATCTATCCTTCGAGGAGAATAACAAATCTTTTTATGCTTTGCCAAACTTACGGACGCACCCAGGACATTATTTAATTTTTAAACCGTAAAGAAGCAAATAAATGATTACGAAAGCCAACTACACGGCTAATAGGTGACAGCTTAATTTATCGGTTACTCCAATAGCTATCTTACAAAAATTCTAATAATACAATCAAAATTTGGCAATCATCTATCAGTTTAAATATTTTACCTGGAGATTAACATCCAAAAAGTTTAACAAAGATCATCTATCTGCAAGAGGAGCATATTACGAAAAGAACATCACTGTTTCCAAGTTTCAGGTTTTTTTGAACTACTATGTTTCTTTAGCTCCTGCATGTTTATCCTATAGCATTATGACCTTTAAAAAGGCTTTACAAAAAAAAACGCGTCGTCAAATCGGGCTATCTGGATAGTCAAACCAAATTCGAACTTGCGAATACACTTCAATTAGCGAAAAGGTTACTGAGAATTTTTATTGTCGCTCTCACAAATGTGTAATATGGCTATAACTTGCTGGAACCATATGTTTAGATTATTTTGAACTGCAAGTAACGATGTTGGAGAAATCCCCAGTTGGGTCGCATGCCGAAGAAGAGAAACGCACAAGCTTAGTAGTTGCTTCGTCAACTAATATCTGTTCGTGGATAGCTTTCACTAAACTCCCATATGGGTATTTATGTTTCTATTCATATTTACACTGAGTGTTGTTAAAATATTAAAATGGAGGCGGTGTTTTCTTGAATATTAGCAATTGATTGTCCAGAAAAGCCTGCAAACAAAAATATTTTCTGAATGATATATAGAAATATAGATACATAGATGTATAGATGTATGGATGTATAAATGTATAAATGTATGGATGTATGGATGTATGGATGTATGGATGTATGGATGTATGGATGTATGGATGTATGGATGTATGGATGTATGGGTGTATGGACGTATGGATGTATGGATACATGGATACATGGCTGCATGGATGCATAGATGTATAGTTGTATATATGTATAGCTACACTAGCCGCGCAGATACGTAGATACGTACATGTATAGATGCGTAGATACGCAATTGCTCAGATATGCAGCTACGTGGATACGTAGAAACGCAGATACGTATAAATGTAGATACGTAGACGCGCAGAGACGTAGTTGAGTAGATACGTAAATGTGAATATACGTAGATATGGATGGATGTATGGGATACATGGATGCATAAGTGCATAGGTGCATAGATACGTAAATGTGTAGATGCTTAAATGCGTAGATGCTTAAATGCGTAGATGCTTAAATGCGTAGATGCTTAAATGCGTAGATGCATAGATGGGTAGATGCATAGATGGGTAGATGCGTAGATGCATAGATATGTAGATGCGTAGATGTAAAGGTGTATATATGCGTAGATGTATAGATGCGTAGATATATAGATGTAAAAATGTATAGATGTATAAATGTGGATGTGCATGGGTGCATGGATGCATGGCTACCTGGATGCATGGATACATAGATTAGACGCGCAGATAAGTAGATACGTACATGTGTAGATGCGTAGATACGCAGTTGCTCAGATATGCAGCTACGTGGATACGTAGAAACGCAGATACGTATAAACGTAAATACGTAGACGCGTAGAGACGTAGATGAGTAGATATGGATGGATGTATGGGATGCATGGATGCGTAAGTACGTAGGTGCATAGATGTGTAAATGCGTAGATGCTTAAATGCGTATATGTGTAGATGCATAGATGCGTAGATGTAAAGATGTATATATGCGTAGATGTATAGATGTAAAAATATATAGATGTATAGATGTGGATGCGTATGGGTACATGGATGCATGGATGCATTGATACAGATGCATAGATGTATAGATACATTAGACGCGCAGATGCGTAGATACGTACATGTGTAGATGCGCAGATACGCAGTTGCTTAGATATTCAGATACGTGAATACGTAGAAACGCAGATACGTATAAACGTAAATACGTAGATACGTAGATGAGTAGATATGGATGGATGTATGGGATGCATGGATGCGTAAGTACGTAGGTGCATAGATGCGTAAATGCGTAGATGCTTAGATGTATAGATGGATAGAAGCATTACATGAATAAATCCATAAATAGATAGATCGATATATGCATAGATGCAAAAATGGATAGATGCATAGGTGCATATATGCGTAGATGCATAGATAGATGCATAGATGCATAGATGCATAGATGCATAGATGCGTAGATGTAGAGATTGTAAAGATGTATAGATGTATAAATGTATAGATGTATAGATGTATAGATTTATAGATGTATAGATGTATAGATGTATAGATGTATAGATGTATAAATGTATAGATGTATAGATGTATAGATGTATAGATGTATAGATGTATAGATGTATAGATGTATAGATGTATAGATGTATAGATGTATAGATGTATAGATGTATAGATGTATAGATGTATAGATGTATAGATGTATAGATGTAAGATGTATAGATGTATAGATGTATAGATGTATAGATGTATAGATGTATAGATGCATAGATGCATAGATGCATAGATGCATAGATGCATAGATGTATAGATGTATAGATGTATAGATGTATAGATGTATAGATGCTGTAGATGGTAGATGGTAGATGTGTAGATGTGTAGATGTGTAGATGTGTAGATGTGTAGATGTGTAGATGTGTAGATGTGTAGATGTGTAGATGTGTAGATGTGTAGATGTGTAGATGTGTAGATGTGTAGATGTGTAGATGTGTAGATGTAGATAGATGTGTAGATGTTAGATGTAGTAGATGTGTAGATGTGTAGATGTGTAGATGGTAGATGTGTACGATGTGATAGATGTGATAGATTGTAGATGTAGATGTGTAGATGTGTAGATGTGTAGATGTGTAGATGTAGATGTGTAGATGCGCAGATGTGTAGATGTTAGATTGTAGATGTGTAGATGTACGTAGATGTATACGCATGTATACATGTATAACGTAATACGTATAGATCGTATAGATGTATAGATGTATAGATGATAGATGTATAGGATGCATGGATGCGTATAGATGTATAGATGTATAGATGTATAGATGTATAGATGTATAGATGTATAGATGGTATAGATGTATAGATGTATGATGTATAGATGTATAGATGTATAGATGTATAGATGTATAGATGTATAGATGTATAGATGTATAGATGTATAGATGTATAGATGTATAGATGTATAGATGTATAGATGTATAGATGCATAGATGTATAGATGTATAGATGTATAGATGTATAGATGTATAGATGTATAGATGTATAGATGTATAGATGTATAGATGTATAGATGTATAGATGTATAGATGTATAGATGTATAGATGTATAGATGTATAGATGTATAGATGTATAGATGTATAGATGTATAGATGTATAGATGTATAGATGTATAGATGTATAGATGTATAGATGTATAGATGTATAGATGTATAGATGTATAGATGTATAGATGTATAGATGTATAGATGTATAGATGTATAGATGTATAGATGTATAGATGTATAGATGTATAGATGTATAGATGTATATATGTATAGATGTATAGATGTATGCATGCATGGATGCATAGATGCATAGATGCGTAGATGTATAGATGTATAGATACGTAGGCGCGTAGATACGTAGATATGTACATGTGTAGATGCGCAGGTACGCATTTGCGAAGATACGCATATGCGCATAAACGTAGATGCACAGGTACGTAGATACGTAGATGTGTAGATACGTAGATTCGCAGTATATGTACATATTGCTGTGGATTGTATACGATTCTAAATGAACACGACGTTGGACGCCAATAAAAGTGACTGTAGTTTGGAGATGCCCGAGATTGAACGTCAATAAAAGATTCTGTGGACTGCAGATGATTCTAGTAAAAGTGTTGTTTTAATTATGTTATTAACTCAATTTAAAATAAAACCACTAGAATCAGACATAAAGCTTGTAATGACATGAAATATTCTTTAACAAACAATCTTTCTAATAACAGTTACTACATCCACAATAGTTGTGTTAAAAAATATACCAACAGAGATAATAATATATAAAAATAAACGGTATACTTTACGAGAACTAGTTTCGTTTATACCGCCAGTTTTCAAATCCCATCTCGCGATTGGGCACTATGTAAGCCACTACTGGAGGGATGATGTAAAACTTTGTGAATATTATGACGACACCACAAAAGTTGTTAATAGAATACGACAGCCTATCACCGTTAAATGCCAGTTTTTTGTTTATTCTTAAATAATGTATTTTTGGGTTTTAATATGTGCATGTACTTATTTGGATGAATATAGCCTTAGCTAAAATATCTACTATAAAATAACTCATTCAGGGTGCCATTCGTCCATATTATCCCTTAACTTGGTACTAGAATTCAGTTTATTATGACAAATTAAGTTGTGAAACAGCTATTAAATTTAAACCCGAATGCAGGGGTGCTGCCGTTTCCGTGACACCCCCACTTTAGAATGGTTGTTGCGGATTAGGGCTTGCAGCACAAACTCACAAATTCGGGCATAATCCTGCTCAAACGAGTACAAACGATTGGCGTAATCACAATTGAAATTTTTTGACGTATGTTGCTGTCGTTTCCATGACACCCCCACCTTAGAATCGTTATTGTGGAACAGGGTTTGCAGCATACGCTCAAATTCAGGCACAAACTAGCACAACTGAGTATCATAATTAAAATTTAAAAAATGTTAAGGTGGGGATGCTGTTGTTTCTGTGGCACTGTCATCTTAAGATGCTTGTTACGGATCAGGGTTCGCAACACAAACGCTCAAAAATATTGAGATGGGAGGTGCTGTCGTTTTCGTAGCACCTCCTACCTAAAAATAGTTATTGCGGATCAGGATTTGCTGCACAAATGCTCACATTCGGTCACAAACAAGCACAAACGTAACACAAACGATTGGCATAATAAAAATTGAAAATTTCTGTGGTAGTGGTGCCAGGGAAATGCGTATGTGTGTGATTACTACGCCCAAGGTCCCGGGTTCGAATCCCGACACGATCCGCTTGAAAAATGTTAGGCGAGCATTTTTCACAAAAATACACCCTCGTTCGAATGAGAGGTAAAATGGAGGTCCCGTGTGTGAGTGTTGTCACGTACGTTAAAGATCCCTACCTTGCTTGGAACAGCAAGGGTTCGGCAAAATTCCAAATTTTTCAGGTAAAAAAAACTCGCTTCCTGGCCAATGTAGTACCTTCGGGTGGAGCATTGGAAAATCACATGTAATGCCAGGGAAATGCACCACAGTTGTTGGGTCATTGACCAAGGCAAGTTTATTAGAATACTATAATATTAATTAATAAGATGAAATAATAACTTAGAGTTTTAAGCAAAGCCTAAATAATCATTACAAATCGAGCTAGTAATTTAAAGATGGAAAATATAAGGTCCCAGACATGATTTGATCGTGTAACGTTCAACTTTGATCGTCGATGCGCTAATCAATTGCGTCACCCGACGGGTGATTACAATTGGGAAGATATACAAATCTAATCATTCACGCAACCATACATTCTGTCCGGGCCCTTATATTTCCATCTTTCAATTACTAGCTCGATTTGTAATGATCAGGCTTTGCATAAAAGTCTAAGTTCGTTTCAAATATATCTGCTAGATTTTCGCTATAGTTTCTATAAAATACCTCCTATTTTGCAGTTTTTAATTTATTAGTATTTTATACTGCTTAAATAGAAACGAAAGCTACCACTTTAGAAGACAAAAGCGTTATTAAATTCGTAATCACAAACTAATCAGAGACTTGATCCAATAAAACTTAATTTCCCGTTTTTTGTTGGCTTCATTGATCGCCTCAGGTAATATAGCTTGGTATAACGAAGGCTGTTGAAAGATAATCCATGACATTTGAACTTGTGTAGAGCAAACGAAATTGCAAGATAGAGGAATTCTTGATCAGTATTCTCTTTTATCTGACAATCCGCCTTAAATGTTTATGCATTTGAACTGAATGTTGATAATTTGAAAAAAGACTTTACTATTAATACAGCATTATGTAATATGTACTTTATTGACAAGTTTTACACAGAGCTGGATATTTTCGAAACCCTGAGCTGTTTCACAATAATGTTTAATAATAATCGTCTAATATTTTTCATACACTTTGTGGTATGTTTCATAAATAATTTTAACTTTATTTGTTAAATTAATTTATATTGTGAATTAACTGTTAACTATTTGACGCGAAACACAAAGCATCCTACTAAGAGACGATGTTTTTACTCACATATATGTTTAGTATACTCACAAAGTACGAATTCACTTCAAAAATTGTTTTATTTCTGAAAAATGGTAAAGCGCCGGGTACAGATAAAGTGCAAGCAGAAACTCTAAAAGCTGCTGGACAAGCAGTAACAGAACGTCTCTTCCAACTTGCAAGCTATATGTTTGAGACAGACGAGATACCCAAAGATTTCAAACGTAACATCATAGTTAGTATACCAAAAAAGAGAGGCGCGGAGAGATGTGAAAATTTTCGAACAATAAGTTTGACAGCACACGTGTCAAAAATATTAACTAGAATTGTACAAAGACGAATGGTAAAACAAGCTGAAGAAATACTAGCAGAAGATCGGTTTGGGTTTAGGCAAAACAGGGGAACACGGGAGGCTAGTTCAGCTCTGAGGGTGATAATGGAGAAAACAATAGAAAAATGGAAAAGCGTGTATATAGGGTTTGTAGATCTGGAAAAAGAATTCGACAATGTAAAATGGAAAAAAATTTTCAAAGTACTCAAAAAAATTGGAATGCGTTTTAGTGGTAGACGGGTAGTTCATAGCTTATACAAAGAGCAAACAGCGCTAATAGAATTAGAGCAGGAACGTAGAGAAGGAAATATTAGGTAAGGAGTGAGACAGGATTGTGCTCTATCCTCATTAATTTTTAACTTGTACATTGACGAGACAATGGATAATGTCAAATGCAGGAAGTCGTTTGAAATTACTATGCAGGGACAAAAGATTGGTATGTTTAGATTAGCAGATGATATAGCGGTATTAGCATCCAACAAGGAAAAGTTAGAAGCTGCTCTTAATGAAATGGAAACAGTTCTAACAGCGAGATACGGTATGTTCTAGTATGCAACGGAGGGGAAAATAAATCGAAAACAAGAATACAACTAGATAACAAGAACTTACAAGAGGTTAAGGATTTCTGCTACCTTGGAGCCAAATCACGCAAGATTGGAAAAGCGCAAAAGATATAAAACAAAGATTGACACAAGGTCGTGCTACATTTAACAAGAAAAACCAACTACCTTGTTCAAAGACAACAGACATAGAAATCAAGGAAAAGATTGCTTAAAACATATGCGCGGAGCACAACACTGCACGGCTGTGGAGCCTCGGCAGTAGGAGAAGCGAACAGCCTTTGAAATATGGTGCTACAAACGTATGATGAAGATATCATGAACAAACAAAGTTAAGAAAAAAGAGGTACTAGAAATAGTATGGACAGAAAGAAATATGTGGAAAACCGTAATAAATAGAAGAGAAAGGATGATGGGCTACGTACTAAGGCATGAAGGAATAGTGCGGAATATATTAGAAACAGAGATAGGAAAAAAGAGAAGTAGAGGTAGACCTAGGTTAGACTATTACATACAGATAGTGAAAGATGTAGGCTTTGGGAATTTCAGGGAATGTGTAGGCTAGCTCAGAATACAAATCAATGGAGGTACGTGTCCAACTAGTCCCAAGATGGAAAAACTAATGACGAAAAAAATAACTGTACTTAAACATGATGATTATTATATGCAACTACAGGTATTTGTTGTGCAATATTCTCGAATAATGTTGATTGTGGAAAGGATTTACTGGAAAACTATTAATTCAGCAAATATCTAAGTATTGGGGATCTTGACAGCCACAGGCTGCTTAACCCCCTTCGCATACTTACATGTGATTTTCCAATGCTCCACTCGAAGGTTCTACATTGGCCATGAAGCGAGTTTTTTTTACCTGGAAAATTTTGAATTTTGCCGAACCTTTGCTGTTCCAAGCAAGGTAGGGTTCTTTAACGTGCGTTACAACACTCACACACGGGACCTCCATTTTACCTCTCATCCGACGGAGGGTGTATTTTTGTGAAAAATGCTCGCTTAACATTTTTCAAACGAACCGTGTCGGTATTCGATCCCGGGACCTTGGGCGTATTAGTCACACACATACCACTACGCCACACCCCCTTCACAAACTACTGAATCTCGGTGAAATAGGGCATATAATTAGAAAACAATAGAAGGAGAACCGAGCTGTATATAGGCTCTTGTGGGAATTTCAGGGAACTGTGCAGGCTAGCTCAGAATATAAATAAGTGGTGGTACGCGTCCAACCAGTTTCAAGACGGAAAACCTAATGACGAAAAAATATGTGCACATAAATCTGATGATTATTATAAACAACTAGTTGTTGGTTGTGAAATGTTTTCAACTAATGTTGATTGTGCGAAATGATATATTGGAAAACTATTAATTCGGCAAATGTTCAAGTACTGGTTGAACTTGGCAGCCACAGGCTACTTACCCCTCTTCACATACCTTACATGTGATTTTCCAATGCTCAACCCGAAGGTACTACATTGGCCAGGAAGCGAGGTTTTTTACCTGAAAAATTTTGAATTTTGCCGAACCCTTGCTGTTCCAAGCAAGCTAAGGATTTTTAACGTGCGTGACAACACTCACACACGGGACCTCCACTTTACCTCTCATCCGAACGAGCGCGTATTTTTGTGAAAAATGCTCGCCTAACATTTTTCACGCATACCAAGCCCCCCCATGACATACCACTGAATATCGGGGAAATAGGGTATATAATTGTAAAACAATAGAAGGGGACTGAACTGCATCTAACAAGAACAGCGGCTATGTTTAAAGACAACAAAAATAGAAACAAGAAGAAAATTGCTGAAAGCATATGTGTGGAGCACAGCACAGTACGTCTATGAAAAGCAGGAAAAGCAGCCAGAAAGAGATAGAAGCCTTCTGAAATGTTGTGCGTTACATGATGAGGATAATAGCATGGACAGACAAAGTTAATAACAAATAGGTTACAGAAATAGTAGGGGAATAAAAATATCTGGAGAAAACAAAAAAACAGTAGGAGAAATAGAAGAGCAGGGCATGCATTTGTTGGAAAATAGTACGGGATATATTACAAGCAGAGATAGGAAAAAAGAGAGGTCAAGGTAGACCTAGATCAGACTATTGCACGAAGATAGTGAAAGATGCAGACTGAAAATTTCAGGGAAATGTGTAAGTTAACTCAGAATAGGAAACAATGATTGTACGCGTCTAACTAGTTCCAGGACCGAAAACCTAATGATGATGATAAATTAGTGTTGATATAAATTACTGTAGTGATCATATAAAATAATATAAATTAATAATTAGTGTTTGGATAGTTAATGTGTTTCGATAGTAATTTAGAAGATAGCATCGTAGTGTTAAGAAGATAATACTTGTACTGTTAGCGATTAGTTCCGTAAATATGCATTCGAAAGAGCTTTTAGACATTTTATTGTAACTATAAGTTGTGGAAAAGCTTGTATAATCTGCTGTTGTTATTACAAATAGAGTTTTCGTTACAATAGCTTCCTACTAATATAAAAATTATACATGTTGAAAGATCAAAGGAATTTAAAAATTGGTACATATATATATATATATATATATATATATATATATATATATATTCTTCTGCCTACTACTTTTACTTTTGCTTGTTTACTCCACACAAAATTTGCTACACGACTTTTGTCGTCGTCCCTATTTTAGTATTCAATAAATGACTTCTATTTGAGGTGCTTTAGCAACGTTTGGTTGGTTATCTATTTACTGTTTACTATATATTATGCCTCGACTATATGAAACCTTAATCTCAGGGTGTTCACCTTACTCACCGTGAGTTCAATCGTGAGTAGATGTGCACTACCCAACCAAACTGCACCCTCGTTTGTTTTACCACTTTTTTAATGCACTGGTTTACTATATATGCCAAATTTTAACAGATCAATGTTGCTTGGTGCCAAATTAATTTATGTATACTATTTATGACTTTAAGTTTGACGTTTTAAGATATTCACGGTACTTACCTGAATTATACCGCGCTGAAGGCCTTCTTTTAAACTGCTGGCTCAAGATCGTATTCACCGTACGCACCTTCACAAGGATTCTCAATCGTAGTTCACTTGCGTATCGCCTCCAGGTGTTCTTAACCAATTTCGTTGACCCCAAATCTGAAATAATTTTACCCCAATTTAGAATTTAAAAAAAACCGTTGTATCTACTTCCCCTGCGTTAATTCTTCCTCGTAATATACTGCTCTCCTGTTTCTCTACTTCGTATTCCAATCAATCCTCTCCTTGCTCAATCCAAATCAATCCAGCCGTCCTATTTTAAATCAATCCTTGTCCTGCTATTCCTTTAATATCCACACGATGTCCTTACTGCCGTTAATCTGCTCAAATCACTCCAAAAATTATCAATATCGTCGTTGCCTTATATATCCACTCAAATCTCCTGCTGCCGTTTAACCAAATCTTCCTAAATCCAACACCAATCTTGCTCAAACCTAAATAATCGTCGCTTTTCCCGTCGCACTAGTAACCACTCTAAATCTTCTTTAATACTCGTTGCCTTTATACTCTCGATGCTTCTTATTACTTTCACTTTACTAAATTAAACTCTTTAATTCACATAAACTTTTATTTCAATAAATATTTGTACAACTTTTAACGCAGGTTTTGTAAAACACGTCTTTCTCTGAATATAATCGAAATTAGAATCTTTTTATTTATTTCGCTTAGCGATAAGATCAACAACCTTAGCTTACTTGAATTACAATTCTAAAACATACAATATCCAATAACAATTCGTCTTTCATTTCGTGTCCAAAATACCTTCACTACAGTCTTTATAATAGTCTTAATTTCTACTATTGGTCCAAAACACTTCACAATTCTCCAATAACCTTTATATATCTATTCACTTTTAATTTTGATTTTACAATTCGTCCAAAAGTTGATTCTATTAAAAGAAAAGCCAAAATAATTTACACACGACCTGGACGCTTTGTTGGTTGCAGATATCCATAAATGCGTTCGGCTTTCCGACGGCAAATGTACTTTCACTGGCTCATAAATTATCAACTCAGTATAAAACCTTAAGTACCGTGCATTGTATCAACGTCATAAAGTCATGTTGTCTACCTTTTGGCACATATGTTTCAAACTAAAATGGTACATACTTTAGCATATGTAAAGTACAGCAAAATATAGTTTTTTTAATTATTAGATCTGATATATTAATCCTGTTGTTTGGCATACACCCCTATTAACACAAATCTACCCTTAGAAGCCTTGTACCCCCCTTACATAATAATATATATATATATATATATATATATATATATTGTAGTGGTTTTAAAGGGTTAAATTTAAGTATAAACAAGGCAATTTCAAACACCCTGTATAGAGGAAACAACCAAAATTTACGTGCTAAATTTATATCATTTAGTTAATGTAAAGGAACAAGTATTAACAAAATTTTACAAGTAGTGATTAAAATTTAGTTAGGTTCGTAAAGAAAATTAATTGTAGAAGCCAATGCAAATTATTAATTAATTTAATTGAGTTTAGTTGAAAGGGTTATTAAGTTTAATACGCATAAGAGCTTGAAAAATCGATAATACCAAGGTGAAACGTGTTGCTAACAAGCGAACAGCCGTTGGATATAAAATACCTTGAAACGTAAACTCCTAGAAAGGTTGGTTTAAAAACGTTTGTTAATTGAACACCTGCATGTTTTCGAAATGTAATGTTCCCCTTATTTGTTTAGATAAGAGACAGGATTTGAGGTATATCGGGTAAACGGTCGGACGGTTCGCATAAATGCTAATTAAAAGTTTCCTTAGAGTGCAGAAGGGATGGACAATCAAGGATGATATGCTTCGGAATGAGACAGGCATAATAGCAGTTTATTTCAAAACGTACGTATTCAGTCCAGATGGGTTAGTTTGAAACGCGGACAGTAATATTGATTTTCTACCACTCAAACAAGGTTAGAAGGAAACATAGAATATGCATAAGAGAGGAATAGCGTTAATACAGGCGGGGTTTTTAAGACGTCACGAAATATCTCATTGGTCTATATAGTTAGTTGTAAAACAGACAAACACGGGAATATTGAATGCAGGTTTTTCGGAAAAGATAATAACGACGAGTTAAATTTCGAAGATTTCGAAAACGGTTGAATCAAAATTTTAAGAAGTATTATTTTAAATGAAGGATTTCGCGTAAAGAGCGGCCGAGAGGTGGCATAGTAAATTGTATAAATACTTTAAGAAAATTAATAGGGATCCCTTAGTATTTTCATCGCTTCAGACTACGAGCTTGTAAGTATATAAAATTTTTTAAATTAAATAGTACTGTGTTGGCCTCATAATTTGTACGCGGATAGTGTCGAGTCAAAATTTTATTGAGGTGCAACATATAATTTAACAAGCTCGTGAAGTGACGTAATGTAACGTAAATTAAATTAAGCAATTATAAAAGAAGTGTAATATATTTGGATTTGGATTTGGATGTATCGTGTATGAACAGCATTGCAGCACAACTTAGAAGGTGTTCATCTACAAATAGCTGGAGACGGCGAGCAAAGCATGAGACTCTTAATCTCAGGGTCGTGGGTTCGAGCTCCACGTTGGGCGCCATAATTTGCCGTGTAACATCTCTAAATCGAGCCTCAGTAGCAAAATTATTCGGAAATGTTATTAATTTACCAAAATCGCAAATTGCACACAATATAAAAATTTTCAAAAAAATAATTATATTTTTTACCCAGATTCCTGCCCTGAATAATACCTTATCTTTCTTTATTTATAATTAATTTTAATTAGGAAACTCTGGAGTATGGTGACCTCATGATAACCCAGTTAATTATGATTAATGTATGCTTTTTACTTTGCATATTCTTATTACAAACACAACAAAAACCCATGTACTCATAACAAAAAAATATTTAAATTCTTGAGGAACGTTAATCAGCTTTATATACACCTTTAGATTTATATTTAAATACCATAATAAAAGTTAGTTATACGTATTATTTTCAATACGTAAAATAATGCAAAATACCATCATAGTTCACTCTCATGCATCACAATAACCTTCATAGTTTATCAAAAACAACAAATTCTAAAGCGTTACCTGGAATTTCTTGAAGATCCATACTCCGTTGATGATGCCGTTAAGTTGTTTAGCTCTCGGTTTCGTGGTTCTGCTCTGCTCGCCGCCTCCAGCTATTTGTAGATGAACACCCTCTAAGTTGTGCTGCAATGCTGTTCATACACGATACATCCAAATCCAAATACATTACACTTCTTTTATAATAGCTTAATTTAATTTACATTACATTACGTCACTTCACGAGCTTGTAAGTATATAAAAATTTTTAAATTAAATAGTACTGTGTTGGCCTGATAATTTGTACGCGGATAGTGTCGAGTCCAATGTTTATTGAGGTGCAACATAATTTTTTCACTAAATAAATTTATTTTACTGTATCCAATCGCTCTCAACCCTATGAGTTCCCTTATGTCCTTATGTATTATATTGACCCCTTTAATTACACGATAATATACAGGGTGTAACAAAATAAGTGTAAAATATTTCAGGGGGGGGTGATTCCTCATCGTAAAAGAGATAGGGTCTTTCATATAAAGAAACTTCATTGGAGCATCCCTTGTTAAGACACAGCCCCTTAAAGGGGGTACATAAAATTTGTTTTTCATTTTTTTTACAAACACTAAAAAAGTTACAAAATTAAAATCAAGGTGACATTTTTTACTATCAAAAATACACGTACTCAGTAGTTTATTTGGTTTACCCAATGGTTGTAAGGGGTGGAAAACGCAACCCCTAAAATTTATTTCCAATGTAACTTTTTGTCTTATTATTATTTGTTTGCCATTTAAAAATTTATTTCCAATAGCTTATTCCATTCTAAACAGAAAATGTCTCTTGAATTTTTTGCCCAAAATTAACCAGTTCGCAGAAAAAAAATATTTTACAAACAACTACAGAGATACATCGTCATAAATGCGAACTGGATTATTATTGTTATTTTGTAGTTACTACGTGCATCAAAGTATGATCAAAGATGAATAAACAAAACTAATCTATTAATAACAAAACATACAACATGTAGAAATCATAGTAAATGTTCAATATGTCCACCTTCAGTCATTACGCATGCGTCTAGACGTCGGCGCATTGAGCCACGTATTCGCTCAAATATTCCTGGAGTCTCTCTAATTACCCTGCACGCGTCGATGATGCGGTTTCTTAAGTCCTCTACATCCCGAACAGGAGTAGGATAAACCAAACTCTGTAAATGGCTCCAAGTAGAGAAATCGAGAGGATTCAAATCCGGGGATCGAGTGGGCCAATTCTGTGGTCATCCTCGACCTATCCAATGATTTGGATATGTTTGAGTTAAATGCCGACGTGCTGCTTGACTAAAATGGGCGAGAGCCTCATGCATAAAAAAAACCTTTCTGATACCACAAGGAACTTCCTCCAGCAGTACTGGATGCACTTCTCTTAAAAATTGAGTGTATGCCTCACCATTTAATCGAGGATGTAGAAAATGAGGGCCAATTAAATAATTCCCAATAACTCCGACCCACACGTTAAGACAAAAATGTTCTTGATGGTTAGCTTGGACAATAGCGTGAGGGTTTTCATCAGCACATATGTGGATATTATGAAAATTAATAATCTTGCCCCGAGAAAAAGTACATTCGTCTGTGAATTCGATCGCCTTCAGAAAATCAGGATTTCTTCTAATCATTTACAGTATCCAATTGGAAAATTCAAGACGGTTCGGGAAATCTCGCGGTAACAGTGCCTGTACTCGTTGTAGATGGTAGGGGTATAAGAGTTGTTCCTATTAAATTCGAAATACCATCATATGATCAACATTTAACTCGAAAGCAATCTTTCTAGTACTGCTAGTGGGCTGTTCTTCAATCAAATTAAGTATTGCTTCTTCAAGCTGTGGTGTTCTAACTTCTCGATGGCGACCACAATCCTGCGTTCTTTTTTCGAATGAACCATACTCTCGTAATCGTGGATGAAGTTGGGCAAATATTCTATGCGAAGGAAGCTGCCGTTGAGGATACATTTCAGCATACCTTCTACAAGCTTCTAACCCATTAACCTGCGACAGACCGTAAAGATAATGTATATCAGCCATTTCCGCATGTGTGTATGCCATTTTAATAACAAATTAAGAACATAACAACGACACACAATTATAAATTCAATTTCAAAAATTTACAAACTGACAGCGTGATAACAATTTAATTGTCATTATCACTAATAGCGGCCTACTAGATAAATTAGTATCGCATTTTCGTCTTATGACGATGTATCGCTGTAGTTGTTTGTAAAATAATTTTTTCTGCGAACTGGTTAATTTTGGGTAACAAATTCAAGAAACATTTTTTGTTTCAAATGAAATAAGCTATTGGAAATAAATTTTTAAATGGCAAACAAATAATAAGACAAAAAGTTACATTCGAAATAAATTTTAGGAGTTGCGTTTTCCACCCCTTACAACTATGGGGTAAACCAAATAAATTACTGAGTAAGTGTTACCTTCAACTTCCAAACATGTATAAATTATTCTTAAAAACCCATCATGAGTGGCCTTCCGAATTTCTTACGGAGAAAATGATCGAATTGCATTACGGACTCTATCCTGGCGATCTTGTTTTGTTGTGATTGGTGAAGCATACATGATATCTTTTATACGACTCTAAAGAAAAAAATTTAGTGGAGTGATATCGGATAAGCCGGGAGGTTGTATATGGAGCCCGTTGTTTGTCATCCAACGATCTTGAAAGATATTTTGAAGAAAGTTATTTTACAAGCAAACTACTATGAGGTGGAGCTCATTCGTGGTTCCAATTCAGGTTTAACGGATGTAAATGATTTTGTCCTAGCGGTGTGCTGGCGGTGCATATTTGTAGTGAAAATTTGAATGGTATGCTTATATTGAAAAATGGAAGGCAAACATTGTTTAAAATTTTGGTTGTTTATTTCCGTAGAAAGATATCTCGAATTTTACCCTTAGCATACGTTTTTAAAAAACCAAAGCAAATTATCACACCTGTTTACTAAACATTTGCAAATGAATGTTTTATAAAAATGCCAGAGTAATTGGCTACATCGGGTTATACGAAAATAACATTTAGGTACAACAATATATAATATGATATAATTGTGAATAATTAAACAAAACTCTAAGGTGCCGAATGCTTAATTTTAACATGCCTACGGTTTGTTCGAGTTTGAATTAAATAAGTGATAAATAAATACCTGATTGTAGGTCAATTAGTAATCAATCACTAGAGCAGAAGGTCAAATACCTTGGTAACAGATTCTGCTAGTTCACGCGGGCGACACTAAAAATATTGCTGAATGTAAGTAACCTTGAACCTTGTGGTTAACCATCTCGAAAAACTAGCTGTAAAGTAATAATAATTGAGATATGGAAAAAAGCAAAAAAGAACAGAAGTAATATATTGTAAAATAATTAAGTATTAAAGATGACGCCTATTGGTTACTGTAAGAGGCCCTTTTCAACAATGCAATACTTAAATGGGGGCGTTCTTTTTCTTTTTGTAAAATCTGCCTTGGTGTACAGTCCCTTTAGGCTGCAGGTACAGGCAAAAATCGGAATCCACTTTAAAATTAAACAGCTTTTTACACGCTAGTCTGAAACAACTGGCGGCCGATGATAAATTAATTTAATAATTTTCGAGATTGGAGAACCCAACAGTATGTGCTGAAATAGGAAATGCGGTTAAGAAACATTAATTAGTATTACAAATTCCACAAACTCCTATCTGGTTACACAGAACATAAATTAGTATGAAATTGTCTATATTTTGCCAATGGCGTTGCCACCAAGAAAACGTTGCTCGACCCATCGTCAGAAGTTCTTAAACAGGAGGAAAGTAGGATTGTGCACAATACAAAAAGGCTCCTTATAAATCCCCACTACAACTTGTTGAAAATGTCAGAGAAAACATGCTCTTTGTCTAACATAACAGGAAAGTATAGTGTGTATAAAGTTGTCTAAATAACATGTTATTTAAATATAATGCATATAGAGTTGACTAACTACTGAATTTGTGACGGTGCAACTAACCCGTTACAAAAGTTACAATGCTATCTTCTTAATTACTATCGAAGCACTGTTATTAATTTATATCGAAGCACTAAGTGATAATTTATATCGATCACTACAATAATTTATATCTTATACAGCAATTCTGAACGGACCTGCACCTTGACGACGTTCTAAAATACAAGAACAGGTAAAATGGCTTGCGCGTTTCAATGAGCTAAAGAGCCGAACTATAGGTTTAACCAAATTAGTGGGGTCTTTAGTGAGGAACCAGACTAAGACATTCCCGAAAGAAGGCAGCAGCTTTTTCGGTACTTAGAGTGGCAGAGACCATAGGGGTCGGAATGACATTCTAAGACACACTACTGCGATGTGGAAGGCAACGGGAAACCACCACATTATCTCCCAAGTACACAGCGTACTTAAATTGTTATTAGTGATGATGGCATCCTCCGGGGGTAAAATAGTCCCCCATTTGAATCTCCGGGAATGGACTACTTCGGGGGATGTGATCCGAAAGAATAGAAAAAGATCCGTGAACATTCTGCGAGTCGGAGCGTGGAATTGCAGAAGTATGAAACAAGTAGGTAAGCTATAGAACCTGAAACTCGTAATTAATAGGTTAGCACTAGACATAGTAGGAATCAGCGAAGTCCGCTGGCCAGAGGCGGGGGATTTTTGGAGTGGAGACTTTAGGGTAATTCATACAGGATCAGAAGAAGGAAATTCGGGTGTGGGGATAGTTATGCGAAAAAGATATGGCAACGTGTAGAAAACTACTTACAAAAGAACGATAGACTACCCATGGTTGGATTTGAATCTAAACCAGTAAATACAGTAATTATACAAGTACATATGTCCACCTCTAGCTTCAGTGAGGAAGAAGTAGAGGCGATCTACAAAGATATCGAAGCCATACTAAGATACGTAAAAGGACATGAAAATTTAATAATTACAGGAGATTTTAATGCGGTGGTAGGTGAGGTTAGGGAAGGAGCGATAGTAGGTTTATTTGGTTTAGACACGAGAAATGGCAGGGGAAATAGGCTGGTAGAATTTTGCGACAAGAACAACTTAACTATCACAAATACATTATTTCAACATCATGTTAGAAGACGATACACGTGGAAGATGCCAGGAGATATAGGAAGATATCAAATAGATTACATTATTGTTAGACAGCGATTTAGAAATCAAGTAAAAGACTGTAGAACCTACCCGGAAGCAGATATAGACACTGACTACAACATCGAAATTATGAAGGCCGCACTTAAATTTAAAAAACTGAAAAAGAGGAACGGAAAAAGGCACTTTGACTTTGAGAAGCTAAAAGATTAAGATATCCACCAAAAATTTGAAAAAAAGTCAAACGAATTGCTGAAAGATATTGGGAAAATTTCTGATACTAAGGAAGTAGAAACATAGTGGAATAACATTAAATCCAGCTTAGACATGGCGACTAGAGATATTCTGGGGTATACACAAAAAGAAAACAAGAAACCATGGATAACAAAGAATATCCTGAATTTAATCGAAGAAAGACGAAAATACAAACATAGATCTTGATGAAACAGGAAAACAGAGATACAAAGCCATAAAATGGGAAATTATTCGCAAATGCAGGAAATCTAAAGAACAATGGATTGATGAAAAGTGCAAAAAGGTATAAACTAAGATGGAAATAGGAAAGACAGACGAAGCATACAAATTAATTAGAATGAATTTCAGTGACATAAAACCATATAGCAAAAATATAAGGGACGCGGGAGGAAACGTCATTATAGAAAATGTAGAGAAAGTAGCTAGATGGCAGGGATATATAGGGAATTTGTATTCAGGAGAGGAACTAACAGCGTTAGAACAGGAATCAGACATTGAAAATGATGACCTGGGATATCCTATACTTAGAGATGAGTTTGAATTAGCATTAAAGAGCCTGAAAAATGGTATAGCGCCGGGTACATATAAGTTGGACAAGCAGTAACAAAACGTCTCTTCCGACTTGTAAGGCGAGATACCCAAAGATTTCAAACGTAATATTATAGTAACTATACAAAAAAAAAGAGGCGCGGATAGATGTGAAAATTTTCGAACAATAAGTTTGACCGCACACGTTTCAAAAATATTAACTAGAATTGTACAAAGACGAATGGAAAAACGAGCTGAAGAAATACTGGGAGAAGATCAGTTTGGGTTTAGGCGAAACAGGGGAACACGGGAGGCTATTTTAGCTCTGACGGTGTTAATAGAGAAAACAATAGAGAAGGGGGAAAGTGTATATAGAGGGTTTGTAGATTTGGAAAAAGCATTCGACAATGTGAAATGGAAAAAAATATTTGACATACTCAAAAAGATTGGAATGAGTTTTAGGGATAGACGGATAGTACATTGCTTATACAAAGAGCAAACAGCGGTAATAGAATTAGAGCAGGAACGTGGAGAAGTAAATATTAGGAAAGGGGTGAGACAGGGATGTGCCTTTTCCCCATTAATTTTAACTTGTACATAGAAGAGGCAATGAATACTGTGAAATGCAGGAATAAATTTGGAATTAATATGCAGGGACAAAAGATTGATATGCTTAGATTTGCAGATGATGTAGCGGTATTAGCAAATAACAAAGAAGAGTTAGAAGCTGTTCTTAATGAAATGGAAACAGTTCTAACAGAGAGATATGGTATGAAAATTAAAAAAATAAAACTAAAGTTCTAGTATGCAAAAGAGGGGGAAATAAATCAGAAACAAGAATATAAATAGGTAACGAGACCTTACAAGAGGATAAGGATTTCTGCTACCTCGGAAGCCAAATAACGCAAGATGGGAGAAGCGCAAAAGATATAAAACAAAGAATAGCATAAGGTCGTGCTACATTTAACAAGAAAAAGCAACTATTGTACTTAAAGACCACAAACATAGAAACAAGGAAAATATTGCTTAAAACACATGTGTGGAGCACAGCACTGTATGGCTGTGAAGCCTGGACAGTAGAAGAAGCAGACAAGAAAAAGGTAAAAGCCTTTGAAATGTGGTGCTACAGACGTATGATGAAGCTATCGTGGACAGACAAAGTTAAGAACAAAGAGGTACTAAAAATGGTAGGGGAAGAAAGAAATTTGTGGAAAACAGTAAAAAAAAAAGGAGAGATTGATAGGATGATAGACCACATACTAAGACATGAGGGAATAGTGCGGAGTATATTAGAAGCAGAGATAGCTAAAAAGAGAAGTAGAGGTACACCTAGGTTAGACTATTGCACACAGATAGTGAAAGATGTAGGCTGTAAGAATTTCAGGGAAATGTGTAGGCTAGCTCAGAATAGAAATCAATGGAAATACGCTTTCAGTCGTTCGCAAGATGGAAAAACTAATGACAATAATAATTACTGTACTTAAACATTATTATAAACAAGTACAGTTATTGGTTTTGCAATACTCTCAACTAATGTTAATTGTGCGACAGGATTTACTGGAAAACTATTAATACGGCAAATGTCTAAGTGTTAGGGGACCCTTGGCAGCCACAGGCTGCGTAACCCCCTTCGTTCATTTACATTTTCAATTCTCCACCCGAACGTACTATATTGGCCAGGAGGCGAGTTTTTGTTTCCTGGAAATTTAGAACCCTTGTCGTTCCAGCTAAGGTAGGGATCTTTAACGTGTGTGACAACACTCACACACGGGCCCTTCATTTAACCTCTCATCCGAACGAGGGCGTAATTTTTGTGAAAAATGCTAACCTGCTATTTTTCAAGCAGTCGGCCGTGTCGGGATTTGAACCCAGGACCTTACGATCCGTAGTCTTAAGCTTACTACATTGATCCACGGCGACGCCCCCCTTCACATACCACTGAATCTCGGTGAAATAGGCATATAATTAGAAAACAAAAGAAGGGAATCGAGTTGTATATAGGCTGTTGGGAGAATTTCAGGGAACTGTGTATGATAGCTCAGAACATAAATAAACCGAGGTCCAACCAGTTTCAAGACGTAAAACCCGATGACGAAAAAATAAGTGCTCTTAAATCTGATGATTATAACTACAGGTGTTGGTTGTGAAATATTTTCAACTAATGTTGATTGCGCGAAAGGATAAATTGGAAATACTATTAATTCGACAAAGGTTCAAGTGCTGGGGGAACTTGGCAGGCAAAGGCTGTTTACCTCCCTTCACATACAACTGAATATCGGGGAAGTAGGGTATATAACTGTAAGACAATAGAAGGTAACCGAACTGCATCAAATAAGAAAGAACAGCAGCTATGTTCAAAGACAACGAACATAGATACAAGAAGAAATCTGTTCAAAGCATAGTGTGGAACACAGCACAGTTCATGCAACGTTCCTCTATTGTCTCGTTAAAGGTAGTGAGTAGAGAGTAAATTTGAAATAACGGCCACACATTCAAAAAAGTACTGTATTCATAAAATTGATAAATTAAATGTTTACACAGCAGTATACATAACGTGCTATTAATTAATTAATTGCAGGGCGTCGATTAAGCAGCAAGGCGCAATATAAACGGCAATTAAACAATGTAAATAAAGTACTCACAGAGTCTCTTCAAAGCGCTAGAATCCGCGCTTGGCAGAATACAACTCAACTTACAGCAATGACATTCCTCGAACTCCAATCTTAAAACATGACAATGCGCATAGGTACTACGCCCAGCAGACACAATTACTACACGGTTAGAATTATGGCGTAACTAAAAATTAATATAATCTCGCCCGCACATTTACATTACTTTACTAATTTAATCGTATTACAAATTAACAATCGGTACATAAATCACTTTCTAATTATACGCGTAGAATGCCCGTACTAAGGGCCGATATACTAACGGCTGCATAGCCAGCACTCGACTGATCGATCCCCTTGCTATTCGATAACCTTGGTGAAAACATACCCTTCTCTAAGGAAGACCGCAAACAATATAATTTACGTGCAAATAACTACTAACGAACGTTCTACTTAACCTAACGAAAATACGATATTCTTACAGCTAGACATTTCAAATTAATAATACATGTAAACAACTGAATGGGCGCGTTACATACATCTATGAAATAGGGGCAGGAGGAAAAGCAGACTGAAAGAGATAGAAGCCTTCTGGAATGCTGTGCTTCAGATGTATGAGGATGGTGGCATGGACAGACAAAGTTAATAACAAATAGGTTGTTGAAATAGTAGAGGATAAAGATATCTGTGAAACACGAAAAAAAAAAAAGGAGAAATAGAAGGACAGGATACGTTCTAAGTGATTTCAGGGGAATAGTACAAGCAGAGATAGGAAAAGATAGGTAGAGAGGTAGACCGAGATCAGACTTTCGCACACAAATAGTGATAGATGCAGACTGTGCAAAATTCAGGGAAATGTGTAGCTGGTTCAGACTAGGAAACAATGAGGGTACGCATCCAACCAGTTCTAGGACTGAAGACAATGATGATGATGACAGCAATTTATTTCAACAGTATATTACCATATAATAATAAATTAGAACACTGTGGCACGATACAATTAAAATAATTGATACCTCTTTACCACAAAATATTTTTAAATACTAAATACGTATTTCGACCACTATGTGGTCATCAACAGTAGTAAATTAAAAAGCATTAAACTAAAAGTTGTTCAGGAAGCCCTTCTGAGGACATTCTCCTGACTAAGTAGACTGGTGATCTCTACAAAACAATTCGCTACCCTTTAACGACTTGTTTTTTAACAATTTAACATCGCCACGTTCTACATTTACTGAGTACGGATAAGCGTAAATAGTGTGAAAAGAATTTAATATTTGATCTTCTGAAATACAGCACCCATGCTGTTGTTTGCTAACGTATTTGAAAACAACCCCAATTTTCTAATAGTTTGTCTGAATTTGAGATTTAGGGCTGAATTATAGAGCCACCTTTTAGATTTCGAAGATACTTCTGTATGTGTTTTTAAGATTTTCTAAGTAAATTTTTTAAGTCGTAGATATGTTATAAACTTTTAGGTTGCAATTTTCTCCAGAATACTTCCAAGTTTCAATTAGGTCTGAATTTATCAAGAACATACATCACTCTTAATTATAGAAGGATAGATGTGAAAATTTTTTCTTCCGCTTTCAGTTGTTTCAGTTTTTACTGATAGCTTTCTAAAAAACTAGCATACGATATAACAAATTCAAATCCTATAAGATTCTTTCGTCATCGTTCATCTTGAAATTGGTAGATAAAATACCTTTATGACAGTTTCATGTTTATCAACCTAGAAACATTCTCCAGAAAGTTCAACGTAGTGGTAGAATCGAAGCTGCAGAACGTGCGTGGGACGACGCCGACATCGCCCCTCCCGGCGACTATCTACAACAACCCTGCGTTGAGTTTTGGAGACTCCCTCATTCTAATAGAAAATATGTTTATGTGAAGTTCTAAACGTTCTCAAAATATAGTTTTTGGCCTTTTATATTTATATAAATAAATGGTGCTACTTTAAACGAGAAAATAGTTAAGGTATTCCTATTCCAGAACCATAAGAAAATTTCAAATATTTGTATAGTTATGAATGAATACGAGTGCCGGAAATTTTATTTATGTAAGTCATTCTTAATTAAAGTTTGTTGTGTATCAATTACCTATTTATATCCTATCTAACAAAAGTTTGCATGTCGTGTAGTAAATATTCTAGTGACTACCAGAGCCGACAGTTACTACTGTTTAGTGTTCTAATAATAGGACATTTCATTTTATAATGTAACTACCAGATTAGCTTCCAATTTTCTAAAATTGTTCATGACTATTGTCTTTTATAAAGCTCCACTATTTGTAAAAAATGCCCACGCGTATACATTGGTTACGACTAGAATAAATAGACATCCTTATTTCGTAATTATAGATGCGTGCATGTGCATATATGTAAATAAGTCGTCTATGTATATGATTAGAGAAATCACCTATTATAACTGTGATAACCTCCCTTCTTTTAATTTGAAATTATCTGGAATTACATAATTTATTTTTATCTTTTACATGTCAATATGAGTTCAAGGCGAATGATTTGTATACAAAATTATTTGTAAGATGCAAAGAGAATAATTACAACAGTTTGTGAAAATTTGTGTAAGCTGTTTTATAAGATCTTCTGTAAAATTTAAATTAAGTAATGCCTTTTAGTTAAATTATCACACATAGTAAGTAATTATGGCAGGTCAGTTCTAACAGAAAGCAGTCGGTTGTTAAATTTTTTTCTCAAACAAACCTGAATTGGAACAACGGCGCTTGATACATGTCGTCATTTCTCCTATATTGATTAACGATGACGTAACTGCGCGATGCTATGCATTACATAACCATTTTACTTTCTATTTACCAAGATGATATTTATGGGTCATTTATTTTAACAAAGGGAACGTGGATTACAAAGTCTATGGCATAGGGAATATTTGTACAAAATAACGTGTATAAAACTGTAATATCTAAAATTCAATTTGCAGCGAAAGAAACGGTTCCGAAGGGTATACAAATTCACTTTTAAAATATGCCGTTGAATTTTGAAACTTTCTTTAATCGATTATAAAGCCTTTTAAATTTAATTTGAATAATTGTTTGGAAAGATTATAATCAGAGTTCTATGGGATATTAATTAGAAACATCAAGTTTATGGTACTAAAATTAAAAGCATTATGTAGTGCAGAACTTAATAAATATTACAGGTGTTGAAAACTACTGTAATACAAATGAATTCAAATTAAATTCAATAAACGCTAGAGAACATTTTTTGAAAAATTTTATTCCATACTTTGGGTGTCAAATGTATTACTTTCAAAATGATTCTAATCGGCCAGAACGTGTAAATGAAAACAAAACCTTGATATTAGTTATTTAATTTTTTCAATTTTAAGTTGCTCGCGATAATTATGTACGCGTGAATATAAATAGAAGTGCATTACCCTGGCACCCCCACCGAATTTTTCAATTTTGCTAAACGTTTGTGCTTGTTTGTGTCCGAATGTGAGCGTTTGCGATTCGCAATAACCACTCCTAGGTGGAGGTGCTACGGATACGACAGCACTCCCACCTTAGCATCTTCGATTTTGATTAAACCAATCGTTTGTACTACGTTTGTGCTATATTGTTCCCGAATTTGAGCGTTTGTGCTGCGAACTCTGATTCGCAACAACCATTCTAAGGTGGAGGTGCCACGGAAACGACAGCACCCCCACTGGACATCTTTTAATTTTGATTATGCCAATCGTTTGTGCTGGTTTGTATCCGAATTTGAACGTTTATGCTGCAAACCCTGAGCCATAATAACGATTCTAAGGTGGGGGTGTCACGGATACGACAGAACCCCTGCCCTCGAGTTTAAATTTAATGGCTGTTTTACAAGTCGTTTGTCATAATAACTGAATTCTAGTACCAAGTTAAGGAATAATATGGACGAATGGCACCCTGTGTCACGCACCAGTAATAGTTCTGATATTAACGTGTATGACAATTTGGACGCGCATGTTCAGCAAACCTCTGACTTGTAGAGATTTGTTAAATTGTGCTATAGAACCAATCTAGAAACATTGATAAGACAAATGCTGTTATAGAAACTTCTGTGGTATTTCAAGAAATATTTAAATTTTGCGAGAATATGAGAAATGTCAACGAACTATTTCTTGACAGTTCTAGAAAGATTTGCAGTAGATATTTAGCTAAAACTATATTCGTCCAAATAAGTACATACATATTTTAAAACACAGAAATACATTATTTAAGAATAAACGAGAAACTGGCATGTAACGGCATTACAATGTTGTATTCTTTTAACAAATTTTATGGTGTCCTCATAACATTCCTAAAATTTTGCATGGTCCCTTCAGCAGTAGCTTACACAGTGCCCAATTGCGAGATCGGGTTCGGAAACTGGCGATATAAACGAAATTAGTCCCCGTTTAGTTTGATATATTGTTATCTCTATTGGTATATTTTTAACACAACTAGTATATCAAAATTATCATTTTGTTGGCAACCGGTTTCGAAGGACATTAAAGTTTTGATGAATAATTGTTTCCCATATTTAATTTTTTTACTCACGAGTTTGCATAATATTTGTCACATATCAACAATCTATTTTTAAGATTTGATTTACGATGTCTTCTAAGGAATCAAGTGTATCCAAAGGTGCCATTCGTCCATATTATCCCTTAACTTGGTACTAGAATTCAATTATTATGACAAACGACTTATAAAACAGCCATTAAATTTAAACTCGAAGGCAGGGGTTCTGTCGTATCCGTGTCACCCCCACCTTAGAATCGTTATTATGGATCATGGTTTGCAGCACAAACGCTCAAATTCGGACACAATGCTACGTACCTAGACGTAGCCGAAAGAAACGTAGAAACACCGGGTTAACTACCAAACGCGGAGAGGGGGTGGGATGGGGGGGATAAATTCATATAAATACCAAAAAGCACATCGCCAACGATTTTCTATTAACAACAAGGATTCTATACAAACAAACAAAAGAAATAAATTAAGAGTTACTATTTAAAAGCAAACAATTATATTATACGGACAATTTAGTAATTTAGATACGAAGTGCGTATCTCGTATTTTACATAAAAAAAAACTAATCAGTAAAGAAAATAAACGTGTGGGAGCTTTTGTCAAACATTTTTAAGATTGTACATAATACCTGTCGAAAAATTAAACTAATCAGTAAAGAGAATAAACATGTGCGTTCTTTTGGCAAACATATTTAAAAGTGATACATCGCACCTGTGGAGCGATTCTAATATCGATTCGCAGCAACAAACAATAGTCCTACAGTTTCACGTTTCTTCTCACGTAACTACACCAAACGCTGATAAGGAATACTCCCTTGATAGACACAAAAAGAAAACAAGTTATATACCTGCACGTATCGGGATACTTAGCTTGCACGCCATCGGAAGTGAATCAACACAGCATCGCCACGGTAGCCTGGATGCATTTACCATGTTACCATAACGCCACCAGCGATCTACAGGTAAAAACAGTTGGTCTGTGGCAAAGAACAACCGAGCCTACATAAAAACCCATTTGGCCCACAGCTAAGAGCTAAAAAGAGAATCTTATCAGAATGAGTAAGCGCGGAAGAACTTACCGATGCACCCAAGATACCCCCTACTTGTCGAACAAAAAAACGCGCATCGCTCTTGAAATACTAGGGCACGTCATGTAGAAAAATACCTCAACGCACAAGCTGCACAATCAAATTAAATTCGTTTAATAACAAGAATTCGAACCCCAATGCTCGCGTTATCAACTGTGATTAGAAACTCGAAACACGCTTATCAAATAATAGTATGATCCATTATTTCGACGAATCTTTTGGTCGTAACAGTACAATAATTTAATTGTTCGCTACAGTAATGTGTAGCAAGCCAGCGAACACCAAAAACAAGGTACCGACTATTTAGATCATAGAGTAAACTTTTCGTTTTAAAGTAAATACCATCGTAAAGTAAACCTAACAACAAACCAACACAAACGATTGACATAATCAAAATTAAAAGATGTCCAGTGGGGATGCTGTCGTTTTCGTGGCGCCACCACCTTACAATGGTTGTTGCGAATCAGGGTTCACAGCACAAACGCTCAAATTCGTACACAATACGGCACAATAGTACAAACGATTGGTGTAATCAACATGAAAGATGCTGAGATGGGGATGCTGTCGTTTCTGTAGCAGCCCCACCTAAGAATAGTTATTGCGGATTGGGATTTGCTGCACAAACACTCACATTCGGGCACAAACAAGCACAAACGTTTGACATAATGAAAATTGGAAAATTTTGTGATGGAGGTGCCAGAGAAATGCACCTTGTAAATTGCTTTATAGTGAACAAATTCGGACACAAAAACAAATTGAAAAATAAGGCGACGTAGTTTGTCAAATTAGAAACAAAATAAGTGAAAATTTTGAAAGATAACATTAAACTTAAGTAATTTAGCTCAAAATAATAATTACAAAAAATATGAAAAAGAAGTTTATAGAACGAATGATTGTTTGTGAATGCCAACGTGTAAAATGTGATTATTGATGCTGGTTGTTTTTGAATAAAATTGATGGTTAGGACACGCATTTGCACCTGCCAGACCTGCATACTGCGTTATTGCACCCGTATTAATGTTTGATAGCCACTAAAGAGCGCGATTTGCAACACTCATTAAACTATTTATGAATTATTAACTACAATGTGATTTTAAGACCTGTATTAGAATGTTGCTGCTTCGTTATCGGAACATTTGGTTTATGATAATAGATGTATATTACTATTGTAGTTGAGAGCAGCTTATTGAAAGTCCTTCTCCACCTCTACATCATCATGATTAAGTCTTCAGTCCTAGAACTGGTTGGACGCGTTACCTCCATTCTTTTTTATTCTGAGATAACTTACATATTTCCCTGAAATTCCCACAGCCTACATCTTTCACTATCGGTGTGCAATAGTCTAATCTAGGTGTACCTCTACCTCTCATTTTCCTTTCTCTACTTCTAATATACGTCGCGCTATTCCCTCATGCCTTGGTATGTAACCTATCATCCTATCTTCCTATTTTTACTGTTTTCCACATATTTCTTTCTTCCCCTACCATTTCTAAAACCTCTTTATTCTTAACTTTGTCTGTCGTTTATATCTTCATCATACGTTTGTAGCACCAAGTTCAAAGGCTTCTATATTTTTCTGTTCGCTTTTCTTAGTGTCCGCGTTTCACAGACGTACAGTGCTGTACTCCATACATATGCTTTCTGCAATCTTTCCTGGTTTCTATGTTTGTCGTTCTCCTCTTCTACAGGTATTGCGTTTATTGTTTTCACTTAAATTCAACCAACCTACGAATGAACTAGTAAAAATGCCAACGCGATCTGGAAAGGAATTGACTAATGATTTGAACTCTCTTAAGAAAATGTTTGAATAATCCATGAGTGAGTTTAACTCACGCCTCAGCACATCAAAATCAAATAATGATGGACTTCCTCTTGGTTCATTTGAGGAATTGTCAATAGATTTTAATAGTTGTAATGTTAATAGGTGGCGCGGCGCACTATAAACGTGAAAATAGTGTGCAGTACATTGGTAACAGGTTAGACGAATTAGTCATATTCAAGGAGAAATTATTTGATAATTCACGGCGTTCCGGAGACGTCTAATAAAGATATTGAGGAAACTGTTCAAACTTTTTTTAACATTAATTTAAAACTAAGTAACTTAACGGTTGACAAGCATCCTGGCTGATAGATGCTATCATGTCGGGGGGGCAAACCTGTATTAAGTGGTACATCTGAAGTAGTATCAAAGATAATGCGCCTTATTATTGTTAAGTTTATTTCTTATAGAATACGGCAACATGTCTTCGCTGTAAAAAAGTATTTAAAGGGCAAAAATTTGTTATCTATGAATCGCTCACGATAGCACGTCAGTATATTCTGTTATAAGCACGGAAAGAGTTCGGAATTAAAAACACACGTACATATGACAGCAAAATTGGAGTCATGTATCCTAACGGGACCAATGCGTTTTTCTTTAATATTAAACAATGTGATGAAGCAGTCGAGAAACTAGCGACTTTTACTGGTAGAGCGAGCGTCTAATGGCTAATATCCGCTAGCTTAATACTTAATTAATGACGATTGTGTTTTGATTTTTGATTTTTCTCTGTACGATGGGTGTAGAAACGCTTTCATTTTGTTATTACTTGACTACTTAGCTATAATTGTAATTGGTTGTGCGTGGGCCTGGTATACTGCTACTAGACTTATATAAAGATAGCTAAAACTGCCCACTCAAATTTACATACTTTGACACACAAATGCCCTAGCGGTAGTATGATGTGAATCAGCGTATTATTAATTTATATTTTTCTCTCTTTATAGTTTTTCGTTACTTCTATTTTTGTTTTTTCTTTTGTCAAGGTCTATGTATAATAATTGTTTATCTTTCATTAAACCTAATGATATTTCCTCTTCTGATTCATCTTCCATTCCTTGTCATTTGTCTTACCCAACTCATTTCACGTGTCATATTAATGCGCAAAGCCTTTATAAATATCATTCTAATGTAATTGCCATGTTCTTTTCGTTTACGTTGCACATTGTACTTGTGTCCAAAACATGTTGAAAACCTTATATGCCCTCTGCTATGGTCGCTGTGCCTAGATACAATCTGATTAGAAACGATAGACCAAACTGGAGAGATGGAAGGTAGCGTCTTATGTAAAGCATTGACATTCCCGCCAAATTAATAGCACAATCGACTGCTCCGACTAAAGATTCAACTGAATACATGCTAGTTGAGTGTGGTTTTGGACTATTCAAGATTCTTATTGCTGTTATATATAATCCATCGGTTTCTAACTGTATAAACTATCTGGAACCGCTACTAATCAATCCACTATGTTCCATATTGTTCTAATTTCTTAATGTTAGATGCCCTTAATACACGTCTTTTAACGGAATTAGTTCGCAAACTTCATCTACCGATCCTATTACAATCGCTTAACCTATGTTGGCAATTGCCACTCCCTTCTTGATCTTATAATAACGTCTAAGCCTGAACAAGTACTTCATTATGGGTCCCCACCTGCCGCAGAATTTTCTCATCATGATTTAATTTTTCTGGCTTATTCTTTTAAATGTCCTAAACGAAAACCTCAGACGCTCAAATGTAGGAAGTTCAGGGGTATTTTAAAATATTAATATTTTTTAACATATGTATCGATCTTGTAAGCATTTCTAAGTCGTTTCAATCGTATTATATATTCTTGTGTTTTTATATAATTGTTGAAACTTGTTGTCGTTTTGGTATTGTGTAAATGTTCTGTAGAAATTAAATGTTGAAGAGTATACCATGTAAATATAGAGAATGTATACAAATATAGGCAATATGTTGAACGTATGTGATGTACATATTTATGGAGGGAAAAATATATTGAACAGATTGTCGACGTAGCCTAAAAATAAGAAGCTTAAGTGACCAAAAAAGTATTTGAGTCCTAAAATAATATATGCATGTCTATGGGAGGTAACGCAACTTACATGGATAATGTTCTATTACGGTTAAATTAATTATTAAGGTGGCTGCACTGTTTGAAATTTATAGTTGGTAACTATAATATTACTTCCGAATACTTTATAAGGTTAAAACGCACGTGCAGACAGAAACAGAAAGGATAGTTAAGTAGGGACCTGCACGAATCACGATTACGTATATTAAAAAAATATGGGAATTTAGAAATACCGGGCTAACTACGAATGCTGGGAGTGGATTGTTCAAATAGACAAAGAAAAGTACACCCATCGAATTTTTATTGATAGTTAACACAAAAATGTTCTATTTTAAAAAAAATAAATAGAGAGTTATATTTTATAGACAATATTTTCAGAATTGACGTATAAAGTGCGTATTTGAGTAACACGCCAAGAGAACACTTCCAAAGCGTTGTAATGCATAAATATATAACGAAAACCGGCAAATTCGACTACAATTACCTTTGTTAATCACATTTGTAGAAAACTTGTGCTATTCAAACTTGCATTATTACTCATAAATAAAGCGAATCTTTTTTTCTAGAACGCTAAAGACTGTAGATAACCGAGTACATTTGCTGTGTTATCTCAAACAATAAAGATACATTGAAATACTTTTACTTAATCTAAATGCACTACTAACATTTTACAGAGTGTTGAACAAATACTTGTTTTAATTGTATTAGGATGAGTTTTACTGGAACGAATTCGTGTATTAAATTGTAAAGCGTGATCAGGGCGTCTCCCATATGTAGTTATACAAAATATCGCAGCGGAGGTGTCGAAATATTTAAGAACATCGTAAATTGAAAGAAAATATTTATGAAGGCAAAATTGAACATAACAACTTATATATATTAAATAAGAATAGCGTTGAACTCCCGTATTAGCAATATTCAGTTATGTACCAAAAATTTGGGATTTAACAATAGGTCCAGCATACAAAAAAACTACTTATTTTTTTAGCAATATTCAGAGGGCGTATTGTGAACATTGTAAACGGGTTAAGTGTTTAATAACGTACAGGTCACGTGTTTGTGAGCTAGAGAACCAAGGAGGGTTTAATTACATACTAGAAGATGTGGGAATATTTGCTAAGATGGTGAATAATAAATAAAGTACAGATGACGGCGGTCTTAGATGTACTAGCAAGACCAAATACGGATGTAATATCACAAAGTTAACTTTTTTCCCTCGCGTGTGTGCGTAATTTAAACAATCCAGAGAAAGGGTTATAGGATTAGGACTTACGGTTTGCAAATCGTGTCACGTCACCCGTAACTTGTGAAACATACACCAATGATATCAGATGTGCTAAGATTTGGCAAACAGGTTCAGTGAAAGGGTTAATAACATTAACGGTTGCGTGGTTGAGTAATTGACAAGCACAGACAAAGAACGACCTGTAATTAGCAAGTTTAACGTGTGTCTATCTCTTCTGCACTCCCATATTTTCCATAGAGAAGCAGTCTAAATGTATTTATGGGCGGAATTCTTTTTATATTACGATATATAAGCGATGATTTGTACGTCGTCTTGAGTGTTTTGTACTATTAATTTACTAGTTCAAATTTTTCTGTTTGGCATGCATTGAGGTTTTTGCAGTTTCAACAGTAAAATTCATAAATCCTTATGTTCTCCTTTTCTTATTTGTCAAACAAAATGGATTTCGATTTGATTTATTTATTTTATTTTGTTTTATTTTAAAAGTTTAACTCCTAGAATTGTCTTTTAGTCATCCCTGTATAATGCTATCACTCAGCTCGAAAAGTATAAGTTTTAATGCTCTCTCCCGTATCTATACTTTCTACCAAATTATAATTGAAAATCCCCCGTCAAACGTGACCACTGCGAACACAACGCTTAAAATCAATCTGATAATACACTGAACAAATTTTTTTTTTGTTTCTTAATGTGCGATGGACGTTTCGATCGGATTTTTCTCACTAATTATGAATATGTTAACACAACAGATTTTTCTATTATCCTTTCATCAAAGGTTATTCATATTTTTATAGTGGAATGTTCTATTATGTAACGTTTACATTTGATATAATACAAATTATGCATACCACGTCACTACCGAATTTCAAAATCTTTTTGCATGTGATTTGCGTTTGTAGGGTATTCTGGAGCATGCCACTTAGGTTCCAACAATAATCTGCGAGTATTGCGGAGCTCCACTTGCTTTGGTATTGGTTTTTACAATACACGGACGTCTTGGTGAAACTTTTCACCACATTCGTTACTCACAAGTTCTAGATTTTTGCGGGAGAAGTCAAAATGCGAGTGGAAAAAATGAATTTTCAAAGATATGTTGCAACCCATATCGCTGTGTGTGGATATTAGAAGATTCACAATTTGTTCGTAATTTTTTGCTTTTGTATTTCTCAAGAAATCAAAACACGTCTCTTTAAATCATACCCATGCAGCAGCCTCAATTCTGGTCTGTTTCGAATCAAATACACTATCCTTTTTGATGTGACGAATTTGCGGCCCGATAAAAATTCCTTCTGCTATTTTTACCTCACTCAGTCTGGGAACTTCTTTCTCAGATATTGATTAGTTATGCTAGGTCGCCTTCAAGACAAAACAGCATAGAATCCCATGTGTATTCAGGTAAAATGCGGACGTAGCGCTGGGGCTCCGGTACCTTTGTTGGTAGATAGTTTGCTTAATGATGAATGTGTAATGGGGGTTTTAGGCCTTTGCCCTCATCACTGTGGGGATCGCAGCGCCGACCGGGTGTCTTTGTTGTTAGATAGTATGGCGAATGGAGCTTCGCCTTCGTACGGGGTGCTCCTTAGAGCTTCGCCTCCCTCGTTTTCTTTTTATTCTCGTCGTATTAGTTAATTGAAGAGCGAGATTTTTAGGTTAAGCAAAAATAATAAGAAACATGGTGGATGACGTTAAACAATCTCAAAATGATAAATGCGTAATGGGGCTCCCTAGCGTGTTCTGAACGGGGCTTTCCCCCCCTAGGTGATTAACTACTTCGGCGATTTTTAGGTTAAGCAAAAATTAAACGTGATGAAGAATTTATAGGTTATGCAAAAAAAGTGCATGTGGTGAAGAATTTAGCGGTGCTCCTTAGAGCTTCGCCTTCGTTTTTATTCTCGTTGCATTAGTTAATTGAAGAGAGATTTTTAGGTTAGGTAAAAATAAGAAATGTGGTGGATGACGTAATAATTCTCATTTTACCTGGATACACATGAGATTCTATGCTGTTTTGTCTTGATAGCGGCCTAGCATAACTACTATATTGGGATGATTTAGTATATTTATTTAAAGCTTTGACAGTTTTTCAGCTGGCCCAGTTTTATGTGCAGAGGTGGTAGCAAAACTTTCTATGCATCAAGAGAGGAAAATTGGTAACATTTTTTCCAGCAACAAGGTCTTCTCGCATTTTCCAGTAGTTTACAAAGTAGTGTTTATTTTTGTTCTGTTGTCCGATTCGCAGAGAATACTGCAATACTTGGTATAACCCAATTAGATTCCTAACAAGAGTGTTAGGATTTTTAAATCACCACATACGCTCCACCCATGTTCTGTATGCTTAATTTTTCAAGTAAAGTTTTCATGTCATAGTTTTTCTTCATATATACTGCATGGGCAATAGGAACAGAGGGGTATGAATTTCCATTGTGGAGGAGAACTCCCTTAGTGTAGATGAATCAATATATGTCTTCCACTCGTTAGTTTTGTATTTGCATCGTAATGCATCCATGAACCTAGAAATATCTACACTCTACATCAACTGATCCAACGATGTAAAAAAACGAAGAAAATCTTGTTCACGTTTCCGATATGTGGAGATATACGTACCACTCTGTAATAGATTCCAACCTTTGAACCTGGATCCCAACAGTTCAGTTTAAGCTTTTGATAAATTTAAATCCCGTACTAAATCATTAATCTCATTTTGCGAATAAAATGTGGAGTACCTATATCAAATGGTTGAAAATCAGGATCCCTGACTGCTTCCATAGGTTTAACAATATGATCTTTAACGGTATTTACGTCATCGTCAATTGTATATGATTCTGGACGTTTGAGGACAGGTAAATTTTGGCTGTGTAAAAAATTGTCTGAGAATTGATTGCAGGTTTCGGTACTGTACAGTATACTTCGACTTCAGTGAAATTCCAGATAAATTCGTCAAGCAAACATAGTAATTTGTAACATAATCTTTAAGGTCTCTCCACATCATAGGGTACTGCAAAAGATATCGAATTACGGCTACTGTTAGCCGTCCTCTTAAATCCACAGTACATGTTGCGCGCGCATATGATATGCGGCGCCCACGGTTTATGCAGATTTTCTAATTTGCATCCTAAATAAAGCTCATAAGTTTTTATGATTAACGTAGTCATTGTCTTTTTATGAGATTTAATCTTAAACTCGCCTCATACGTTTAATTTACACACTTTCGTGACATTCGATAGTCTCTCAGCAACATATACTGTACTGTAAAATAGTATTTCTTTGTTGATATTTTATATCTATTTATAGGCGCATTTACGATATCAACTGCTGCTCATCCTGTCCGCGGCGCTTATTTATTTTAAGTCCGCCTTTCCAGACATTATAACGTTGTTTACATTCTAATGATGAGTTACCCGCCGGAATAAGTTCGTAACAATATGTTATACAATGTAAACCGTCTTTAACGAATATCTTAATATCTGAGGGTGATACGAAAATTATGAATGTAGATTTAGTTTCTGCGACCAAAAATACACAAAAGACGCGCATCAAACTTCAAGAAACAAAAATCGTGTTAGTCTCTAGATTAAAAGCAGTACTTCAATTGCGTTCACACATTCATTAAATGCGTAACGAACGTATTGGAATTTTTAATTAGATCCAAAGCGACAAACAAACGCAAGAAGTATAGATTAGAAGTTGGTTATATTGAAACATCAAAACTGTCGAATTTCATATCAATAAGAGGTACTTGTCTGTAATATATGAAGTATAAAACTTATTTAAAGTTTACAGTGTTACTTTTAAATTTTTGTTCTGAACCTTAAAAGATTACAAGGATTTTTCGGGCTTGCACTTCTCGGAAGACTATTCTTCTGAAATTCTCTTTCTGGATTCGTAGGTTATAACAATTTTTTTCTGTTATTTGTTGTTGCTATACATTATGCTGGGATTTTTCAAAGTGAAATAATATTTGCGGACATACACATAAACTTTGCTTATCTACGAGTAGAATTTCGATAACACGTTTCATCTGTCAGCATTCTCGGTTATTGGACTGAATGATTTCCAATTCCTTCAAGGTTTTCTGAATATTCGTTCTAGCACAGAAGTATCGTATTATCTACAAAGAGAATTAGGATTAAATAAGGCGTGGGTGGGCTGGGATATAAAGAACTGCAGGAATGGATGCGTGGGCGTTATGAAACTCTGCGAAAATTCAGCGCGTGGTGCTTTTTGCCGTTCGTTACGAAAGTTTCCTCGTGTCTTTGTAATTACTTTTGCTATTATAGCGATATGGAACAATTTCAACTAAGCCTGCTAATTGACCTTTAATGGAAAATAATAAGTTTCCATCCATATCAATGATGTATAGAGGGTGGTTTGAATCTGAATTGTAATAAGCATCGTATTTCCATTGGTGAATAACAAATTTGTATAAGCCTCAAATAGAAGCAGATATGGATGCTTTCCAGCTGATGACCTTTCAGTCTGGAAATTTTCTTTCCAAGGTCACAGGCATGCGCTTTATTTTAATCAATAAAGTCTTGTAGCTCGAGTGGAAAGAGAAAGTAATAAAAGTTAGAATCATTACACCGAGTTTCTAATATTGTAATATTGTCGTACTCCTTTTTATGAAGTGATCGTTTTGAACGAACAATTATTTATTTAAGTATGATTTTTTGTATACACGACAACTAGATTTAAAATTCATTCAATTTGAAAGTCATTTGCAATTGATTTGAAATTTATTTTAAACAAGAATTTTCTATAATGCTTTTAAAGATTACAGGTCAATTTCGTTATCAACAACGATTCTTGGTTACCAAATTTTTAATCAACGCGCTTGGTTAACCTAAACAATACAGTACTTTTCCGAAATTTCATAGATTGTGCATTTTTGTTGTTCGGTGAATATCAATCGAAAGAAACTATGTCTTATAATATTTCATATTCTATTAAAAAATTGTTGCGTTAACAAATCAAAGGCAAATGAAGAGAGTATACAATCTTGGTTCGATTTGTATGATATATTTTTAGGGGGAAGTCCCCTACTAACCCACATAAGTGAGCTATTTAAAATAACTACCACGAAAAATAATTTTGAAAATCAAACAACATAACCACAGCATTCAAATTATGTATAAATTGCCCTAAAAATAGGTCAATTTACCATTTTAAAGCTTAAAGATAACAAAAAATGCATACAAAGCTAAATATTTGTTTACTCTTTTGTCTCAACATTATAAATAAGGCATTAAAAGTTCGTGATATTGAAGTCTCACTCTTTCCAACGCAACAAACGCAGAAACTCAAACCAAAATTCAAGAATTCACTTCCTCGACTATTTCAATTCATCATCATTAGGTTTTTGGTCCTGGAACTGGTTTGACGCGCACCCTAATTGTTTTTCCTATTCTGAGTTAACCCACTCATTTCCGTGAAATTTGCACAGTCTGCAATGTTTCACTATCTGTGCGCATTAGTCTGATCTAGGCCTACCTCTACTTCTTTTTTTCCCGTCTCTGCTTGTAATATATCCCGCACTATTCCCCAAAAATGCCTTAGAACGTATCCTGTCCTTCCGTTTCGCTTTTTTTTATGTTTTCCCCAGATATATTTATTCCTCTACTATTTCTGTAACCCTTTTGATATTAACTTTCTGTCCATGCTATAATCCTCATAGATCTGAAGCACAACATTCCAAAAGGCCTCTACCGTTTTTCATAGACATACTGTGCTGTGCTCCACACATATACCTTCAACCATTTTCTCCTTGTTTCTATGTTTGTTGACTTTGAACATAGCACCTGCTCTTTTTTGTTAGATGCAGTTCGGTCCCCTTTCTATTGTTTTAGAATTATATACCCTATTTCAGGATATTCAGTGGTATGTGAAAAGGAGTAAGTAGCCTGTGGCTACCAAGACCCCAACACTTGAACATTTGCCAAAATAATAGTTTTCCACTACATTCTTTTGCACAATCAACACTAGTTGAAAATATTTCAAAACCGACACCTGTAGTTGTTTATAATAATCATCAAATTTAAGTGCAATTATTTTTATTCGTTATTAGGTTTTCCATCTTGCAACTGGTTGGACGCGTACCTCCATTGACTTCTATTCTGCGCTAGCCTACGCATTTCCCTGAAATTCCCACAGCCTACATCTTTCACTATGTGTGTGCAATAGTCTAGCCTAGGTCTACTTCTAACTCTCCTTTTTCTTCCATCTCTGCACCATTCCCTCATGCCTTAGTATGTGGTCTATCATCCTATCTCTCCTATTTTTTACTTTCTCTTACCATGTCTAGTACCTCTTTGTTCTTAACTTTGTCTGTCCATGATATCTTCATCATATGTCTGTATGAACACATTTCAAAGGCTTCTATCTTTTTCCTGTCCGCTTCTCGTAATGTCCAGGTTGCACAGCCGTACAGTGCAGTGCTCCACACATATGATTTAAACAATCTTTTCCTTGTTTCTATGTTTGTTGGGTTTGAACACAATAGTTGCTTTTTCTTGTTAAATGTAGCACAACCTTGTGCTAATTTCTGTTTTATATCGTTTGTGCTCTTCCCATCTTGCGTTATTTGGCTTCCTAGGTAGCAGAAATCCTAATCCTCTTGTAAGTTCTCGTTACCTATTTGTATTCTTGTTTTTGATTTATTTTCCACTCCTTTGCATACTAGTACTTAAGTTATATTTTTGTTAATTTTCATACCGTATCTCTCTGTTAGAACTGTTTCCATTTCATTAAGAGCAGCTTCTAACTCTTCCTTGCTAGATGCTATTACCGCTATATCATCTGCAAATCTAAACATATCAACCCTTTGTCCCTGCATAATAATTCCAAATGTCTTCCTGCATTTCCAAATCTACAAACCCTGTCAACACGCTTTCCCCTTTTTCTATAGTTTTTTCAATTATCACCCTCATAGCTAAAATAGCGTCCCGTGTTTCTCTGTTTCGCTTAAACCAAAATTGATCTACTCCTAGTATTTCTTCAGCTCGTTTTTCCATTCGTCTTTGCACAATTCTAGTTAATATTTTTGACACATGTGCTATCAAACTTATTGTTCGAAAATTTTCACATCTATCGGAGCCTCTCTTTTTTGGTATAGTTGACTGATCATTACGTTTGAAATCTTTGGGTATCTCGCCTGTCTCAAACATATAGCTTACAAATTGGAAGAGACGTTCTGTTACTGCTTGTCCAGCGGCTTTTAGAGTTTCTGCTTGCACCTTATCTGTACTCGTCGCCTTACCATTTTTCAGACTCATCAATGCTGATTCAAACTCATCTCTAAATATAGGATATCCCAAGTCATCCTTTTCAATGTCTGGTTCCTGTTCTAATGCTGTTAGTTTCTCTCCTGTATATAAATTCTCTATATATTCTTGCCATCTAATCACTTTCTCTAATTTTGTATAATGACGTTTTTTCTCGCGTCCCTTATACTTTGCTGTGCGGTTTTATATCCCTAAAATTCATTCTAATTAGTTTGTATGCTTCGTCTGTCTTTCCTATTTCCATCTTAGTTTGTACCTCTTTGCATTTTTTATCAATCCATTGTTCTTTAACTTTTCTGCATTTGCGAATAATTTCCCATTTTACGGCTTTGTATCTCTGTTTTCCTGTTCCGTCTGATCTATTTTTCCACTTTCGTCTTTCTTCTATTAAATTCGGGGGTATCCTTTGTTATTCATAGTTTCTTATTTTCTTTTTGTGAATACCCCAGAATATCTCTGGCCGCCATGTCTAAGCTGGATTTAATGTTATTCCATTCTGTCTCTACTTACTTAGTATAAGAAAATTTTTCGATATCTTACAGCAATTCATTTGACTTTTTTCAAATCTATCGTGCATATCTTTATCTTTTAGTTTCTCAAAGTCAAAAGTGCCTTTTTCCTTTCCTTTTTTTAAAAAATTTAAATTTAAGAGCGGCATTCATAATTATGGTGTTATGATGTTGCGATGTTGTGATCAGTGTCTATTTCTGCTTCTGGGTAGCTTCTACAGTCTTTTACTTCATTCCTAAACCGTTGTCTAACAAGAATGTAATCTATTTGATATCTTCCTATATCTTCTGGCATCTTCCACGTGTATCGTTTTCTAGCTTATTATTGGAGTAATGTGTTTGTGATGGTTAAATTGTTTTTGTCGCAAAATTCTATCAATCTATTTCTCCTGTCGTTTCTCGTGCCTAAACCAAATAAACCTACTACCGCTCCTTCCCTACTCTCACCTACCACTGCATTAAAATCCCCCGTAATTGTTAAATTTTTTTTTTGTAGATCAATTATACTTCTTCCTCACTGTATCTGGGGGTGATAGAGCAGGCAAAATAGCTGGATTCACTATTCATACTTTTGGCAATTGCTTAGAAAATTTGAATCCATTTTAAATTAGCTAGCTAGATTCGGATAGTTTTAAGTCGACCCTTCAGGTCGCACTGGTAAGCAGAGCCGGCGTCTGCTATCCGGTATTACGGATCCCTCCCCCTCTCATTTTTGCTTGTGTCTTGTTGATCGGGCACACTCCAAAGTCAACGCTAGGGATACCATTATTTAAACCCTGTTTTTAGTTTTTTGTTTCAGTTTGTTAGATTTTTATTTAGATTTTATTTAGGTGGATTAATTATGAAGTTAGAATTAGTAAGAAGCACGTTTATTTTCGCGTTTAAACCCAATGTAGTACCTCCGGGTGGAGCATTGGGGACGTGGCCGCAAGTATAGCGGCCCTAATTCAAATTACAATGTATCTGGAGGTGGGCATGTATACTTGTATTATTACTGTATTTAGCGGTTTAGATTCTAATTTAACCATGAGTGCTCTTTCATTCTTTTGTAAGTAATTTTCTACACAGTATCCTATTTTTTTCTCACAACTATCCCCACACTCGAATTTCCATCCTCTAATCCTGTATGAATTATCCTAAAGTCTCCACTCCAAAAATCCCCCGCCTCTGGCCGCCGAACTTGGATGACACCTACTGTGTTTAGTGCTAGCTTATCCATTTCAATTTTCAAGTTCTCTAGCTTATCTACTTGCTTCATACTTCTGACATTCCACGCTCCGATTTGCAAAATGTCCACGACTCTGTTTTTATAGTTTCCGACCACATCCCCGAAGCAGTCCCCTCTCGAAGATCCGAATAGGGGACTGTTTTAACTTCGACATCTTGTACCCCAGAGGATGCCATCACATTAACTACAATTTAAGTACGCTGTGTACTTGGGTGATAATGTGGCGGTTTCCCGTTGCCTTCCACATCGCAGTAGTGTGTCTTAAAATGCCATACCGACCTCTACAGTTTCTACCAATCTAAGTACCGAAAGAGCTGCTGCCCTCTTTCGGCGACCTGCCTTAGTCTGGTTCCTCACTAAAAACCCTATTACTTTGGTTGGATCTGTAGTTTGGCTCCTTTAGTTCACTGGAAAGCCCAAGCCGTTCCACCTGTTCTAATAATCTAGAACTTCTTTAAGGTGCAGTTCTATTTGGAAAACGGTATTTCAGTTAGTACTAGAAGCGGCTTGTAGTCCCTTCGGGACTATGTTGGGCGCCATTTACCCATTACGCCGAAGATGCATTGAATAGGCCAGTCGTGTGAGTCGAGTGATTCGAGTGACTCCAGACATCATAAAAACGACTTGGAAGAGTTGATTGGATCAAGACAACTTTGCCCCAGTTGACATTAATGAAACCACTTTGAGAAGTTGATCGGATCAAGACCACTTCGCCCTAGTAGACTTTGCCGGACCGACAACTGAGAGTTGATCGGATTAAGACCACTTTGCCCTAGTATACGTTGTCGAAACGACAATTGGGAGTCTATGGAATCAAGGTCACTTTGCCCCTATTAGACTTTGTCGAAATAACTCCGGGGAGTCGATCTGATCAAGATCAAGATCACTTCGGGGAGTCGATCGGACCAAGATCACTTCGCCCTAGTAGACTTTCGCGAAATCATTTCGGAGAGTCGATCGGATCAAGTTCACTTTGTCTTAGTAGACTTTGGCGAAAGTTACTTCGGGAGAGGAGATCGAATCAAGATCACTTAGTCCTAGTAGACTTGTCAAAATCACTTCGGGGAGACGATCGGATCAAGATCACTTTGCCCTAGTAGACTTTGTCAAAATCACTTCGGAGAGACGATCGGATCAAGATCACTTTGCCCTAGTAGACTTTGTCAAAATCACTTCGGGGAGTCGATCAGATCAAGATCAGTTCGTCCTAGTAGACTTTGTTGAAATCACTTCGGGGAGTCGATCAGATCAAGATCAGTTCGTCCTAGTAGATTTTGTCGAAATCACTTCGGGGAGTCGATCAGATCAAGATCAGTTCGTCCTAGTAGACTTTGTCGAAATCACTTCGGGGAGGAGTCGATCAGACCAAGATCAGTTCGTCCTAGTAGACTTTATCGAAATCACTTCGGGGAGTCGATCGGATCAAGATCTCTTCGCCCAAGTAGACTGCGTTAAAACGATTTCGAGGAGTTTATTGGATCAAGACCACTTCGCTCTAAATAGACTTCGTCGAAACAACAATTGGGAGTTGATCGGATCAAGACAACTTCGTCCTAGTACATATCATTAAAACGACTTGGAGTAGTCTAGCCTATCTAGATCACTTCAGACTAGTAAACTTCATAGAAAAAATAAAAGCTGTATGCAATGCAAATAATGAAAATGTAGCTTATAAATATTTTATAAATATAGCATTCGAAGGGATTTTTTTAGCGATGTGAACAATATTAGTTACGTATTGTTATTAACATAAAATAAATAACGTAGATATACAAAAGCAAGGGATATTATAAACAGTGGTTAATTAATCGATTGCACTAAGCAGTAATTGTAGAAAGCTTAATCAACTGTTGTTTAACAACTCAAGTCATGTTTCTGAATGTATCCTGGTTTGTCAAAGTTATCGAAATTAGGTGATTGCTTTAGTTTAATTCACGAGCAACGAATGTACTTTGAATTATATCTAATCACTTGTGTATAATAATATGTGGAGTAGTTATAAATAGTTGAAAATAATATATGCAAAGAAACGAAATAAAAAGAATATTCTTTGTTTCAAATTAAGAAACACGCGTATTTTGTTATGAGTGTGTCTTATTGTCGTACGTGCACTTGGGTTTTGGAATCGTATAATTTAAAACGATCATTACTTTTTTAACACATAATCGAATATTTTAATGCAATTTGGACAATTTCGGAAAAAGCTGAAGCATTGAAAATTGTTGTTTGAGTAAATGTAACTTATAATTGACAGATTTTAGAAATCACTGAAGCATATGAAAAACTGATTTGGTTTTTACATGAGTATTGTTAAATAAAGTTGTTATAAATGTTGTTGGGGTTTTTGTATGTGTATAATGAATGCTATTGGTCGTTTTAAAAGTCGAGATTAAATTTAAAAAAAGTAAATTTTACTGAGCACCGAACCACTTACGTTGCGATTGGAAGACGAACCTCTTAACTCGGTGACATCGCGGTGACGTTTATTTGAATCCCATTGGCCGTATACTTGCATAAGAGCACACCACATAAGAAATATATCGATTTTTGACCAAATCACGCTCTATTATAAACGCTCGGCTATCTTCGAAAACAAACGTCAAATGTAATAATTAATTATTTCTTAAATAAATAGTTCGTGTATATTAAAAAGCGATGATTTCGTATAATAATAATCAATTATTGGTACTATTTAGACATAATAAATAATTTATAAGGTTAAATTTAACAAATTTGAAAAAGTGTGTAATCATAGATTTTGTGCCGGTTTTCGTTACCTGTGTTTGACATTTCTCGAATTAATTATACAAATTTTAATAAATGTTTTAAGAAAATACCGTATTACCAGCTTGCAAACCGTTAATAATTTAGGTTGTAGGATACGGATAGTGTTGATTGGTATATATCAGATATTTTTTAGAGGCCTGATACGAATTTTGGTAACCAACTCGATATTTCTTCTCTTTCACACTAACGGTAGCCGACCTGTTGTCGACCTCGTCGCACGACTCGTTCGGCTTTTCAGATCGGAAAATTTCGAGGGATCCGAGCTTTTTTAACACGTTAGCGAATACGTCGTTTCAATCTAATAAATTTCAGAAAAACCCCTACTTCTCTTTTAGTATTAGGTTTTTCCCGATAAAACCACCGCCTGGTATGCACGCAAAAATTTCCCATCCCCGCACCCCTAACACAAACCCCCTCGGACGCAAATCCTTATTAGCGATCGATTTGCATCTCTCAACTTTAACACAGAGACGGACGAGTCGGTTTTTAAGATATGGGAGAAATAACATTAAAAACTTTCCAGTTCGAATAGATTAGTGCATTAACCTTGACTAAAATTTTAAAGTAAAAATGTTTACAAACAAGAGGAATAGAAGAAACAATAACAACAATAAATGAAATAAATAAATTGAGATAAATAATGACCAAAATCAAGTAAATTCCATGAAGTAAAGTAAATAAAACTTAAGTAAAGCAATCTCAAAAATTCGACAAAATCTAATAAAGCAAATCGGTGACCTTTCGACAGGAACAAGAACAAAAATATATTTTAAGGGTTACGGATAAGTGTTGGTAAATGTCGGTTACGAATTGTATTCAGTTTCGTTGGAGAAATTGACCAGGAATTTTTTAACACGTGTGTGCGTGCATGGTTGTGAAGTACAAGAGTGAAAAATGAAGTTCACGCATTGACATTTTTTTGATAAATCACGGGAATAGGTGTTTTAATGGGCCAAGGAGATAAATAGTCCATTAACGGAGTTAGTCTGGAAACCCTTAAAACGCAAATTGCGAGTACGGTTCTTAGTTTTTTATTTTGTTTGACGCTTGAAGATTATGTAAATACGAATTTTATTATATCAATACGAACTTCTAAATAATTATAATGGGTTCGTAGAACGATAGAATTAGTTATTTACATGTAAGGATAAAATTAGTCGAAAAGAAATTTGAAAATTTTGCGTAACATACGTATTAAGTGAAACGAAATTTTTAATTGTAAGATGTATCGTTAGTATTTTTTGTTGTGTGCAAATTTCACGTTTTTAATGGGTCTCGGAATGTGGAAATAGAAGTTGGTATTGTGCTACGTATTTCTAAGTCAGTTGTTTGTTATTTCCAAATAATTGGAATTTACTGTCGTATAGTGAGTTAGGAATCTTGTGCAATGAAATGGTATTATTACTCTCAGTTTAAGCTTTCTTTAAGATTTCTGTTATAATACCTGGCCAGAGGAGGTTAGCTAAGCTTTTGTTTTCTTTTAAAGTTAATGGACGTGTAATGAAGTTTACTGTAATTAATAGAACCTAAAGTTAGATGGAATTTTATTTACAGTCAGTTATAAGATGAACATTGTGAGGGGATATCCAGTTACACCCATTGATGAAGTTATATTTGGGAGAAGCACTTTTTCGAAAATGCTGTAATTGGGTAAAACGTCAACAAGTTTGTTTTTAAGTAGAATATAAAAGGAGATAGCTGAGCGGATGTTTGGAATCAGAAGCAAGGAGAGCTATCCGGAATAACCACCCTCCGGGTAGCTAATACATCGATGATATTGCCAGGATATGACAATTTGGCTGCTTTCAATCTTGACAGTTATAGTAAAACCTTTTAGGGTAAGGATTTTTAAACTAGTTTTATATTTCGGCCACTATACATTATAGATTTTATAATTTTTATTATTTTGTCATAGTAGCTTAGTCCCGCACCAGTGAAAGTTAGCAGGTGCATCTTTGAAATTGTTACGGAATTTTCGCCTTTTCTGGAAAATTCAAAATTAATAACGTCATGTCTTTTTTACCCGGGGTAGCAAATTATTTCCAACCCTACGTTGTGAGCGCTATTGTAGCAAAAAAATTTTCTAACCCCACGTTAGGAATTACTTTTTAACTCCAACTCGGGTCCCGCGATGCGGTGCCAATGTATCAGTTTCTTTTTCTATATAGATGGTGTAAATAGTGTAAATAGTTACTTTTTCGAGCCTCGAAGCGATGGGCGTTAATGTAGCGATTTTATTGTTCAGTGGTTAGGGAGAAGATAGAACAATCAATCGAAATTCAAAGGAACATGAACTTTTTATGCGTGTGAGTTGGAACTAGAAAAACTTGCTACGTCGGCGGCTGGTTTGACTATTATCCCATGGGAGATCATGAAAAGGACAGGGTTGGAATATTCTTCGTGAAACGGGAAACTAAATAAAGTGAAGTTGAACGCAACTGAATCTTGCAAGTATTAAAAGGATGTGATTTTAGGGTAGATACAGAAATCCTATTGGAGTGGATCATTCAAAATTTCTATTTTACTTTTTTTAGAAAAGTAAACCTGTTAAAGTATCCATTGTATAACAAATAACTTTTATCCAATAAAAAATTAAATCAATTCACAAGGCCTAGTGATATTAAAAAAATTGTTATTTAAACAACATTTCGTATCTTAAGACTTAAATGAGCATCTGATAATCACGTACTTGCTGTAGTTTAAGTTATTTTGCAGTGGTTATTGCTGAAAATTCCGAGTGTACAAGATTTGGAGCAATAAGTACTTTCTAAAAAAGTGTACTCTAAATAAAATATTAAAGAGTTAGCATAAGATTATTGTGTCTGACAATGGGGTGCCGACTCTTACAGACTAGAACTTGGCGGCTCAAGACATAAGCCGTAGTGAAAAAGAGGGTTAAAAACAATTAATAGATACTTTTTGGGTCCAACGAAAATCATTCACCTTTCACCACTAGTTGGTGGCGGTTGGTTAGGCACAAGTTCCAGCTGGAAAACCAAAGGCGCCGGTCCCAGACTAATGTGGTACGTGATGGATTCGCTTCAGGATTTCGAAAATGTTGGTCGGCTCGAGGTTACCCGAAGACGAACAAGTGGCTTCCACCTCTACGGCCTATTGTCTGGCTGTCGTATTATCATGGTTGGCATTATATTATTTTTGTAGTTGTTAACCCTATTGGGAGTTTGTGCCGCAATGACTTTCCAACCTGCTTGCCTCAAAGATGTGGAAGTGAGCGGATTTGGAAAATTACTTACCAGGACAGTTCATGCGTTTTGCCAGAACAAATTTTTAATGCCCTCGCGCCGTGTTTATGCAACAGGTTGGAAACCATGAGGTATTTTTTGAACATTTTTGAACTATTTACGACTTTACAAACCAGGTTTCATAACAGTTGGATTGCTTTCTGTAAGATTGTGGTTACAAAGTGTTGAACTTAACCTTGTAATTGAATTAAATTAGGAAATAATTTCTTTTTCTCCTCCCTCTTTTCAATATACATATTTCTAATTAGTTTTAATTAACAATTTTTCCTTTACAAAAAAAAGTTGTTACATCGCAACACTATCATAATAAATGAGCCATATGGCAAAAGAAAAAGATTAAAAGTATTATTTTGGTATAAAACTTTTGTTACGTCCTGATTGTTAATTATCTTTTTATGGACGAACTCGGCACTAAAAACTGCACTACTTTCCTATTTAACCTCTTCTTTAATGTTACAAATAACCGACATAGCCATACAACTTGCAGAACAAATAGGGCTTCCTGTATATTAAGAATGGTCGGATAATAGGAATAAGTAATCGTTATAGAGGGGCTACAGCATATCGGATAAGAGAAATGATAATATGGTTGTTCGAACCTGGGGAGGGTTAAGTGTATACTGTTCATGATAGTGGTGGTTTTGTTACGTATTTTACCTATGAATGTGTTCATTTTTAGGCGGGTTTTGCGGTGTAGATCAAGGTAAATGGTTGATGATGAAAAGGATAGTGGAGTGTCAAGGATATGGATTTTTGGGCTTCTTGGTAGGTTTATGTGACCTTTGAGAAAGGTGATTTTGGTTTTCTGTGAAGGTTATTGCTTGCTTATTTAAGAGGGACCATGCTTTTATGTAGTTCATTAGAATAGTAGAGGTGTTTTCTAAAGCTAGGCATGAGTTCAAATGGATAAGGAAGACAGTATCTTCAACGTAAGCGAATGTGGATGCATTTGCAATATTAAGATCTAAGAAGGGTTTATGGATAGGTTCTATAGGGTATAAAGAGTCGGAATCCTTAGGGTAACCTTGGTGTTACGTCATCATCGAACATTTATCGGTATTGATGACAATAAATACTATTCGTGCGGGTATCCTACAGTTTTAGTGAAACATTTATACCGACAGTGGAAGTGCGTGAACACAGTCGTACTTGAACCGTTGCAGAAGCGAGTGGTATGAGAGCTTTTGGAAGCGACACCATCACCCAAACGTGCGTGTTCTTGGTTGTCCGCAAGCTTTTGTGTGTGAACTTTTATTGCCCCGAGCGGCACAGGCTTTAAGGTATTTATACCCTTTATTACGTAGTTTGTTGTAGTTGTTTATAGTTATTACATAACCGCTCCACTGCCATCGGTATTGCTACAAAAAGCAATTGGTCCTTCCCTATAATTAGCATATCTATATCACCTCATTCATCCCATCCAGCCACTTGGAATAGTGATTTTGTGACAGTGGTAGTTTGTTGAGTGAGTAGCTGTGCGAGATATTATGTGAAATAGATTATAAAGGAAGTTAAGGGTTTTTAATTGATTGAAGAGTCTGGGCCACCATAAGAGGTTGAAGGTGGAGCGGAAGTCTATGTGGAGGTCAATTATGTATTTACAATGTGAGAATTATACTATTGTGATGAGGGAGTGGATAGTCTATTCGGCGCTTTCCTTGTCGAAAACCATATGGGTATAGTAATAAAAAGGAGTGTTGATCAATATGGGAATTTATATTCGTAAAGATAACTTGTTCCAAAATGTTGATATAGGTAGGAGTTGGGATCGACAGGTGGTTTGTTATGTTTTAGGAATAGAGTTATGCATGCGGTTTTTAGCGAGTTCGAAAATATTTTTGATGTTGGGCATTTCCTGAAGTGGGTGTATGTTCTCTAATGAGAGGAAATGATGTTTGTAGGATTACGTTAGTTGTTTGATCGGGACCGGGAGTTTTGTGAGGGTTAAGTTGGGATAGCATGGATTCTAAAAGTTAGGTGGGTAAATTTGTATCTGGAAGATTAACAGGAGAAGCACTGGAGTTATCGATGATTTGCTGTTGCTGTGGTGTTGCGTTGAAACGTTAGAATTGGGGGAGGGAACTGCTGCGTTAAGGAGTGTATGCAAGGTGTTCTGCATTAAAATATTATATGTCAAAAGTTACTAAAATCGGTTTACGCGAATAACTTACCGCCTGTACAACCTTCGACGATGAAGGTTATAGAGAAATTTACAAAAATCGTCGTTGTTTAAAGACGAATACGCATTTTTTGTAAAATTCTGGTATAATTAAGGAACTTACTTGAAGAATTATATATTTTAGATCCTTGTGCTCTACTAATTTTAATTCGGCTACTTATTCACATTGAAATTATTTCTACTTATTTATAAAATTGTAATGTATAAAGTGGATTGACTTTTTTTTTTACAAAACTTCTTGAATATCTTTAAGACTTAACTAATTGAACGTAAGCGTATCCCAAGTAATGAAAACTAAAAAATGTCCGTCTTCTTACTGGCTAAAATGCTTTCTTAAATAAATTCTAACAAACATTATTTGCTTCTAATTTGCTAATAGAAGTTTTTTTGTATATTTCCACTTCCGATGAAACGTTTTCTGAATCCATTCTTGCAAAATTTGCACTTGTTTACTTCATTCATCACGACAAAGATATATTTGTAGTTCTTCATTCAGCTAATGACTTTATTGATTTTTTCTATTTTTCCTTCATACAAATTCCATTATATATTCTTGAAGAGGGCATTTAATTATTGTATTGCCGCAACCGTAATAGATACTGCTCAATTTTAGAAGAATGGAGACAAAAAATTCTTGGTTAACGAAAGAGCGTACGATAGAGAAAGTGCCCTTTGTTGTTATCTACCGCATTTATATGCTTTCATCGTTTGCTAGTACATTAACCACGTCTTGCTTCTATTGTACAAGGAAATTACGTTTCATAAAACTGACTTCATTATGTACTCTTGTTTGAAAGGAGCAGTGGCATCGTTCTTAATAGGATGTGTATTATACAATTATATTAACAAATACTATTAAATAGGTTGTATTAAAATTAGATTAAAAGAAAATTTTTCTGAAATAAAATTTAGTGACATTGTGAAAACCCCCTATTTCGAATCACAATTTTTGAATATGCTTTAAAGAAGATTTAAATTAATCAACTCAAATAAGATTGATAAATAACATTGCAAGAATAATATTCTTTGTGCAATTCTCATCTACCTGTGTTAATATAAGAGAGATATCCTATTTCACACTTTTAAAGCCTTCTAATAAACGTGTTCCTGCAGGAAGTGTTTCAGTTCGGGTAGTTTGTTCCGTATTCCGTTGGCGTTCCAGTAGAGGATAGTCAATTTTCGTTTTCGTGCGGCTTCAGACATTAATTGATGAAAGAAGGTCAGTGAGAGCTGTCCAGATGATGGAGCTGACGGAATCTCCTGCCATGTATGCGCTGATGCCTTTTTGAATGACTTGCATCAGCTTGTGCAGTATCTTGCGTACAGTCGGTGTCTCGTTGTTGGTAGTAGGCGGTGCAGGATTGACGGACTTATGTGGGATCAGACGGGATGTACGAGGTGCTTCTGGTTCAGTTTTGGAATCAATTATTGGATTTGTAGTTTTGCGTCGGCGTCGTCGTCTTTTCTTGGATGGTTTTTTGTCGGTGGCGTCTTGTGTGGGTTGAGCACTCGTGTCGGAATCGCTGGAATCATCAGCTGGTCTTGCCTTCGGTGGTTTGTCGGTGGGCTGTTTGGCGGTTGCTTGGGCGTAGGTGGATACTTGAGCGTCGGTTGGTGCTATGCGTGGAGGCGTTGTGATGGTAGCTTGCTTGCTTCTTCCGTGCGTGACTCGCGTCCAACCTTCTTCGTCTGTGTCTGGTGTTGCTTGTGGTCGGGGAGGTGCTGGCGTTGTTTTATGTTTCATCCTTAGCTGGTGTTGGTACGCCGGGCAGTTTCTATAATTAGCCGGATGCGGACCGTTGCAGTTAGCGCACGTGGGCTGATCTTCTCGTTTCTTTCTGCACTGCGCTGCAGGCTGCGGTCGAGCGCACTTCACGCACCGAGGGTTGAATCCGCAGTTTAAACTTGAATGGCCGAATCTTTGACACGCAAAACATTGCGGTATTTCAACCCTCGTCTCGAAGGCGGTGACATGGATCTTGGTGCAGTAGAGTAGGTCGGTTATCTTGTATATCTCCCTGGAGATGGGTTCGTTCTTCAAAATCACCAGGAAGGTATTACAGTAGTCCCGGGTCCTGCTTTGTAGTTTACCCACGTGCTTAACTGGATATCCCCTATCCACAAGCTCGTCTTTGATTTCGTCCGTTGTAAGGTTGCTTGCGAGTCCGCGCAGCACAACCTTCAGTTCCCGTACCGTTTTTAGTGTGTAGGTGTGGAATTCTATCTTGTTTTTCTTAAGATAGTCCTGAAGGAATCGGTATTCTGCAATCTCGTTTGCGTATATACGTGCTCCTTCTCCAGAAGCACGTATATCTACTCGCTTCTTGAGTAGATCGTTGATGGTCCTTGCGTGATTCAGAAACTTCGAAAATTTGTCCACATAAATGGGCGGGATCTGAGGCGTGCTGGCTGTAGTCGTCGTCGTCGTAGGATTGTGCGGCGCTGGAGCAGTCAGTGAAGTTGGTTCTTTGCGAGAGCGTTTGTTATTATTGGAAGAACTGTCTTCTTTTTTCGAAATGTCGGTTTTCAGAAGCTGTTCTTTCAATGTCTTTATAGTGGCCCGTGTGCGCTTTCGCGGTATGTCGGTGGTCACGATCATGCCCATTGAGGTGTCGGATTGCTGGTACTCCATTTCGGTGTCGGTGTCTTGCATTATGTCTTTCGTCGTCGTCGGAGCTGGTACGGAGGTTGTCGGAGCTTCTTCTTCCATAGCTGTACTTATACAGCTGCTTTGCAATAAATTTCCAAACGTTGCACATAAAGCCGGAGCTTTAATGTACACCGCCTTCTTATAATGGAATATTTAATTCTAGGCAGTGCTTTCATACAGCTATATTGATAAAACGTTGTAAAGGCTTCGATATCGGAAATTGAGACGCAAATCTAAACGCGACGCGGTTACTTCCGATGCTGAAGTGTTACTGTGAGGGAAGACAAAACTACAACTATACATAGTACAAGTTCAGGACAAGATCTTGCTATTGGATGGAGGATACTTGAAAATAAAATGAAACACGACTTCATGGATTTTGTAATTGACTACCCCGCTAGATAGTGAATTAATCAGAGAAACGATTATTTGGTTAGAAATAATTTGTTTGACTAGTTGATTAGTCGAATAAACGGTTATTCGATTAATAGACTATCTAGACAACCATACGATTGATTGCCTAACCGATTAATGAACTAGCCAATTAGTTAACTAAAAAATTTGTTAACAATCGAATAATCGGTTAATCGATTAATCGAATAATCAATTAATCGATTAAGAATATTCAATTAACCGATTAATCGAATATTCGATTAGCCGAATATTCAATAGAAAATCGATTAATTGGTTTAATCGATTTGCGAATACTGCAAAATTCGATTAATCGAATACAATTTTTTCTAATTTTGCCAGCCCTAGTTTGTTGTGAGTTACTTTAATGAGCTTATCACTATTTCATTTTTAGAAGTTTTTAACTCAGAAATTCATAACCAGACAATAATTAACAAGCTAAGTAAAAAATGATTACATCTATCAAAATTGTAAAAATACAAATAGAAAGTGGTATGTATAAATGTCGTCGTCTTAGAAAAAGTTTGAAGTTTAAAAATATTATTTGATTCTGCTTTAGCCAACGCTAGGATCCTCTACAATTAATTATGTTGTTGTAGAAATAAAAGTCACATGTGTACATTTATTGTCATACAAATTTTATTTTTATAAGAGAAAAGCTTATCACATAAATCTGAGTAATATAACTTATAATCAAAGATATTTTTCAATTATTGTTTTTTTGCTTAATTACTAAATAATAGTTGTAATAATCAATATAATTAATAAAAAAGTACCATATGCCATTAATTTTTATATCCTATTATTAAACCAACTTTACTTAATGGAATTTGCGTGTAAATGATTAAATTCAATATAATTCGGCTTTACATATATGTGGAGGTAGTTTATAGATTGGATAGAATAACTTCAAACAAATTAAAACATTAAAAAATCTTAATAATGAAATTAGTTTTTTGCACTATTATTTTAATTATAGTTTTGATTAAAATCAGTTTGATAATATTCTCTTTACATTTTTTAAATATCTGCTGCCATGGCCAAATTTATATTAAGAACAGTTGCACCATCGTTAGGTTTTCAGTCCTGAGACTGGTTGGACGCGAGTTAAGGTTCTTGGCTGCGAGCGGTCCTTTTTAAAAAGACTTCTCCAAACTTCTTAACACATTTATTTGTTTATACAGAAATTAACATTGAATTTTGACAATCTTGAATTATTATTCTAAGTCGAAAATATATTAATTAATTGTACAAAGTGAGTTATTTAACGAACTGCAATGTTAAAGCTGAACGATGGATTAACTGTCTTCGAGTGGGGCTCCCGGGCCTTTTATAATATCTCTACCCCCTCACATGGCTGTGGGAACTTTCAGACCTAATGTCTGCTTACACTTGACTCTTATTCATAATACAATGTTGCTATCTTAAATCTATTCATAATTACGTTGTTGCGAGCTTCCTTTCCAGGTAATCTCGGTACCTGACTGTCTGTGACCGCCTGTGACCTGACATCTGCAGTATCACTTATCTCTGTGCTACAAAGTAGTGTTTCCGTTCCCATGAACGTTAATAAACTGAAATGAATTGTCCTTCATTACATTGTTGCACATCACTTAGCGCATTTTCTAATATTTCTTATAACTTCTTAATTATTAGTTTCTTTTATATATATATATATATATATATATATATATAACAAATGGGGGATTACATAACTCGCGTACCTCCATTATTTCATATTCTGAACTAACCTACACATTTCCTGAAATTCCCATAGCCTACAGCTTTCACTACCTGTGCACAATAGTCTAATCTAGGTCTAACTTTACCTCTATTTTTTCCTTTCTCTGATTCTAATATATCCCGCACTATTCTCTCATGCCTTAGAACGTATCCTATCACACCCTATCGCTCCCATTTTTTTTACCATTTTCCAGAGATATCTTTCTTCACCTCTTTGTTCTTAACTTTGTCTGTTCACGATCTTCACCTGTAGCACCACATTTCAAAGGCTTGTATCTTTTTCGTGTCTGCTTCTTCTACTTTTCACGCTTCACAGCCATACAGGACGGTGCTCCACACACATGCTTTTAGCAATGTTTTCTTTGTTACCATGTTTATCGTCTTCGAACATAGTAGTTGGTTTTTATTGTTAAATGCAGCACGGTCTTGCTCTAACCTTTGTTTTATCTTTTACACTTTTTCCATCTTGTATTATTTGCGCAAGCTTTCTATGTAGTATATGTTCTTTACCTCTTACAAGTTCTAGTTTTCTATTTGTATTCTAGTTTTTTACTTATCCCCCCACCTACTTACTAGTACTTCAGTTTTATTTTTGTTAATTTTCATACCGTATCACTCTGTTAGAACTGTTTCTATTTCATTAAGAGCTGCATCCTCGCTAGATGCTAATGCCAATATATCATTTACAAATCTAGGCATATCAATCGTTTGTCGCTTCCTGCATTATAACTTCAACGGTCTTTCTGCATTTAACAGTAGTTATTGCCTCTTTGGTATACAAGTTGAAAAGTAATGGGATATTGCGCTTTTTTTAATAAGGCTTCTCATTTTACTATTTATGTTCAGGGAATTTTTAAACCCCGCATAGTAAAGTCCTCCATTATTATTATGTTTAATTTAAGCTTCACGTGAACACCACACGAAGATTTGGTTCTCACGTCCCCTAAAACATTCACCTACAATTTGCGGTGTAAAAACTGCAAACACTGCGTTTTATAAGCCTTAAAAGTGTAGCTGCGTCCACCAGTTTAGCGTGAGAACATTAAAATATCTTGAAGGTGACGATAGTTTTTGGGAGTCAAGCATCGACACGAACCGCGACTTTACTACCGGCCTTCATAGAGTGCGGACGTGCTAGTTTGTGCGAGTCAGCGAAGTGATTCACCTTCATTTTGTTACCTATCTCATTATCGATATAAAATACCGGCGCTTCGTCGATAAAGGACCACAACCAAACACCGAACACTTGGACAACCCCCGAGGGGCAAGACGAACCTGGGCCATGATCTCTACGGAGTAAGTTTTGCGTTATATTTTGAAAGGCTTTGACGAACCGGAGGGATTTAGTCTCATAAAAATTTAAATATTCATTCCGAATAGACCTGCACCGTGACGAAGTTCTAGATTACTAGAACAGGTGGAATGACTTTCGCGTTCAAGTGATCTAAAGAGCCAAACTACAGGTTCAACCAAATTAGTAGGGTCCTTAGTGGGGAACCAGACTAAGACCCGAAAGAGGACAGCGGCTCTTTCGGTACTTGGATTGGCAGAGACTATAGAGGTCGGTATGGCATTCTAAGACATACTGCCGGGATGTGGAAGGCAACGGGAAACCAACACATTACCTCCCAAGTACAAAGCGTACTTAAATTGTATTTAAAATGATGGCATCCTCTAAAAGATACCTGAGGTAAAATAGTCCCCCATTCGGATCTCCGGGAGGGAACTACTTCGGATGACACTGTAGAAAATTACTTACAAAAGTACAAAAGAGTACTTAGATTAGAATCTAAACCGGTAAACACAGTAATAATATAAGTATACATGCTCACCTCTAGCTACATATACAACTTACCCATTCTGAACAGACCTGCAATTTGAAGAATTTCTAAAATACTACAACAGATAGAATGACTTGCGTGTTTCAGATAGCTAAAGAGTCGAACTATAGGTTTAACCAAATTAGTGGGGTCTTTAGTGAGGAACCAGATTAAGACAGGTCCCCAAAAGAGGGCAGCAGCTTTTTCGGTACTTAGAGTGGCAGAGACCGTAGGGGTCGGTATGTCATTGTAAGACACACTACTGCGATTTGACAGGCAACGGGAAACCACCACATTATCTCCCAAGTACACAGCATACATAAATTGTTATTAACGATGATGGCATTTTCTAGGGTAAATAATTCCGGTAAAATAGTCCCCCTTTCGGATCTCCGAGAGGGGACTATTTCGGGGATGTGATCAGAAAGTATAAAAAGAGCCGTGAACATTATGCGAGTCTGAGCATGGAATTTCAAAAGTATGCAGCAAGTAGGTAAGCTAGAGAACTTGAAAATTGAAATGGATAGGTTAGCACTAGACATAGTAGGGATCAGCGAAGTTCGCTAGCCAGAGGCGGGGAATTTTGGCGTGGAAACTTTAAGGTAATTCATACAGGATCAGAGGAAGGAAATTCTAGCGTGGGGATAGTCATGCGGAACAAGATAGAGCACTTACCACAGAACGATAGGGTACTCATGGTTAGATTAGAATCTAAACCGGTAAATACAGTTAATACAAGTATACATGTCCACCTCCAGCCACAGTATGGAAGAGGTTGAAGCAATCTACAAAGATATCGAAGACATAGTAAGATACGTAAAAGGACATGAAAATTTAATAATTATGGGAGATTTTAATGCAATGGTAGAATTGTACAAATGCGAATGGGAAAACGAGCTGAAGAAATACTAGGAGCAGATTAATTTGGGTTACGCGAAACAGGGGAACACGGAAGGCTATTTTAGCTATGAGAGTGATAATGGAGATAATAATAGAAAAAGGGGAAATGGTGTATATAGGGTTTGTAGATCTGGAAAAAGCATATGACAATGGTAAAATGTTCGAAATACTCAAAAAAATTGGAATGAGTTTTAGGGATTGGCGGATAGTACATAGCTCATACAAAGAGCAAACAGCTGTAATATTAGAGCAGGAACGTAGAGAAGTAAATACTAGGAAAGATGTGAGACAGGGACGTGCCTTGTCCCCATTAAATTTTAACTTGTATATTGAAGAGGCAATGAATACTGTCAAATGCAGAAAGACATTTGGAATTATTATGCAGAGACAAACGATTGATCGCTTAGATTTGCAGATGATATAGCGGTATTAGCATCTAGCAAAGAAGAGTTAGAAGTTGCTCTTAATGAAATTGAAACAATTCTAACAGAGAGATACAGTATGAAAATTAACAAAAATAAAACTAAAGTACTAGTATGCAAAGGAGGAGAAAATAAATTAAAAACTAGAATACAAATAGGTATCGAGAACGTACAAGAGGTTAAGGATTTCTGCTACCTAGGAAGCCAAATATCGCAAGATGGGAAGAGTGCAAAAGATGTAAAACGAAGATTAGTACAAGGTCGTGCTACATTTAACAAGAAAACAACTACTGTGTTCAAAGACCGCAAACATAAAAACAAGGAAAGGATTGCTTAAAACATGTGTGGAGCACAGCACTGTGCGGCTGTGAAACCTGGCCAGTATTAGAAGCGAACAGGAAAAGGATAGAAGCCTTTGAAATGTGGTGCTACAGACGTATGATGAAGATATCCTGGACAGACAAAGTTAAGAACAAAGAAGTACTAAAAATAATGGTAGATGAAGAAAGAAATATGTGGAAAACGGTAAAATAGGAGAGATAGGATGATAGGCTACATACTACGGCATGAGGGAATAGTGCAGAATATAATAGAAGCAGAGATAAGAAAAAAGAGAAGTAGAGGTAGACCTAGGTTAGACTACTGCAAGCAGATAATGAAAGATGCAGGCTGTAGGAATTTCAGGGAAATGTGTAGGCTAGTTCAGAATAGAATTCAATGGAGATACGCAAATTTGTTTCAATTTTTTGTTTTTGTGATAGTTGTAAGGTTAAAACGCACGAAACAGAAAGGACAGTTAAGTAGGGACCCGCACGAATCACGATTACATATAAAGATAAGGCAATTTAGAAATACCGGGCATAACTACAAATGTGGAGAGTGGAGTGGTTCACATAGACAAAGAAAGGACATCGCCATCGAGTTTTTATTTACAGTAAAAATAAAAATTTCCATTTTAAACAAAAAAATTAATAAAAAGTTATATTATAAGGATAATTTTAATAATTGAAATACTAAGTGCGCATTTTGTAGTGCAACATGCAAAAAAGCCAATCAGTCATGAACAAAATAGTACGATTTAGGCTTTATTTTAGACAAACATTTTACGATACATATTGTGCATTTAGGATACTCTTTAATTAAGCCATTTAAAATAATAATTAACACCAGCAAAGCTAATTTTTCAAATGAGTTCGGTACACGTGTTTCACTCGTTGGCGCAATACGATTTATCCCTTGGTATGAAAAAAAGAAAACAAGGTCACATACCTTCACGTGCCGGGATACTTATCTTAAATCTATATCAGTGGGGATGAAGACGAAACAGCTGAACGTCTTGAATTCGTTCAGTTGATGAGCGTTACAACAGTAGCAAGGTTATAAATGTTGCGATCATAACTTCAACAGAGGCCTACGCCACAGAGCATTTGGGTCTACATAAAAGAACAATTGGCATACGTAGACGAACAATTAGGCCAACGTGAAAGAACAATTGGACGTACGTATAAGAGCTAAAATGAGAATCTTACTATTATTATATTAATAATATATTATTATTAATATAATATAATATATTAATAAGGCGGAAAAGCTACTAAGTGTATCTTTTCCAGTCAAATTATAAAATGGGGGCGGCCTGTAAAACAAAAATTAAAGAGGGGTCACCGGCACTAGCTAGCGGAAGGTCGTGGATCATATAGAGGGTTAAAATTTTGAAAAAAAGGTTAAATTAATTTATAATATACTACAAAGATGTGGCACTTACCTTTCATAAAATATTGTGGCTTAATGACAATTGCCAAGGGCGCCAGACAAGTCGAGAATGTCCAAATGTTCGTACAAAACCTTGAGAGACTTGTCATACCAAGGAGGACAATTGTTTCTTTTAATCAATTCCTCACGTTTTTACTACTTATAAAACTTCCATGATAAAAAAAAATTAAAAAAAGACTATTGACTTAATCAACGGCAAACAAAACTATTTAATTCACAGAGCAAGAAAAGTGAACCTCTTACATTCATTGATTTAGAAATTTAAGTGAATAGGTGACTATGGAATTTATGAAAATTTTGAGTACATAAGTAGTTATCAAACACTTGTATATGAAAGAAACTTATATTATAAATCGTACACTAATTTAATCCTACGGTTTATGGCCAAAACGTCCTAACAAACAAACAAACTATAAATTGGTCATGCTACTTAACTATAAAAAACTTACTTACTAAAAATTGTCCATTGTTTGAGTGTTTGTTTTCCAACGTAGAGCAGTTCTTAAATTTGGGAAGAGAATCTCGCTTGTTGCTTCTGTTTATGTCTTAAAGAATTTACTGGCACACGAACCCGGCAGAATCTTCTTGACAATATCACTTACGTGTGCGTCACACGCCTACAAGCTTTTTAATAGTTACCTTGTATCACTATAAATCCGCGAACATATGGGCATAACCCTCGCGAAACTGGAAAAGTAATCACCTCTTTCCAATTTTTAAATATCGTGATACGAAGTGGAATATTCTATCTGTAATGCCGGAGAACGCTACCCGCGAACTACGTTTCTTTCTACTTCTTGACCACGGACGGCCCCATTGGAAGAACTCTGTTTTTAGGCTAAAGCCTTAAGCTATATAGACTAATTCCTACCCTAATCATTATGTACGTCATTTTCTGTTATCCAATGACTGAACAGAACCTCCCACAAAACAAGATTTCAGAAACCAAATCCAACCCCTTTTTAGATGAGAATCACGGAAGCAATTATTTTCCCAAGGGTTTAAATTATATTTTACCTTCTACGAATTACTTAATTATTGACATGTGGACCATACCTATGGAGACAGTAGTCTGCCATTAACAAAGACTGGCTAACCTACTTGAGCCGAAATGGATTTTAAATACAATGGATGTCTCCAGACTACTTAAAATTACTTGTAATATTTGAACAAATCAAATTGGAAATAGTTTCCACTATTTATAATGTTTCGTTTTGTATAACCCGCTGTCAATCACCGAAAGTATTAAGAAGGTTAAGCTTTTCAAACTGAAATTGGTTTCCTTTATTTACGCTGAAAGGTACTATTACATTTTAATTTTATCAGATTTGTCAGTCTGTAACCGACCTAACTTAGCTTTAAATTATTTTGACCTGCCGCTGGAATTTAGTAGCCTGAACCTATCGGTAACCCTGGTTTTTTATTATAAGGAAGCCTAACTAATATGAAGTAATTTATTGTTGGAAATTTTGTCTATACTTTATTCAAGTTACTGAATTTTTAATTAATTGATTTGTTTATTCGTTAACATTACAAAATAATGTTACAAAGCGTATAAGAACTTACCGATGCACCTAGGATATCAATTTCTTGCGAAAGACGTGCATCGCTCTTGGAGTAATTGAATTAACCACGCAAAAAGCACATGCTAGGATAACGAAAGGTAAGATCAAAATTAAAGTCACTTTAGGAAACGATATGATAATCGATTCAAATATTAGAGTAACACATTTCAAAAGAACACTTCTAAAGTCGTTGTAATGTATAAATAGATAACAGAAACCGGCAAGTTCGAATTCAATTACCTTTGTTAATCACATTTGTAGAAAATTTACGATATTCAAACAACGCGAACATATTCTTTCAGAAAACAAGGATTGTAGATAACCGAGTATATTTGCGGCATTTATCAAACAATATAGATAAATTGAGAGTTACTTCGACTTAAACTAAATACACTAATAACATTCTACGAGTGTTGAACAAATACTTGTTTCAATCGTATTAGGATGAGTTTTACAGGAACATCGATTTATTAAATTATAACGCGTAATCAAGGGCGCTTGCTATATGCGGTAGTTACACAAAATATTAAAGTGGAAGCGTGGGCATATTTAAAAAGAATTCTAAAACTAACGAAAATATTTAGCAGGGTACAATTGAACGTAACATAGTGAAGCACAGTTTTTTCGAAATGAATACCACATTTATAATTAAAAAATATTTATTCGAGCAGACTCTTAGTTAATTCTTCATATTAACTATAAAAAACTATGCAAATAACATATTTGGTTTTTGCAAAAATTCGACTTCTTTTTTACAGAGAGTGCTGATAGAGTCAAAATACTAACAGAATTACTTCTGACTCTACATTCACCACTCATATCGAATATTGAAGAACCTAATATTGAACTCTTTACTATCAATTCAAACCTCGTATCCGATAATAAGGAACCCGACAGAAATGATATTTCATCAAGTCATAGTTTGTCATCTTTTGTCGATAACATTTCAAGAGAAAAGCGAATAGGATCGAAAATTCTAAGGCAAGCAACAGCACCATAGTTCTGGATAGAATGGAAACTTTTCCAGAAACTTCTGAAGAAACTATGTAAACGGTTTTGACACCAAAGCTAATAGGCTAGAAATATTCGGAAAGAAAAGAGAGCTAAAGATGAATCGTACATTTCTAGTAAGACAAAAATGATTCCTGCCGTTACAATGAAACAATCTTGGCATAATTATAGAGATCGGTGCATGTCTAAAAATATCTGAAGAGAACGGTATAGACATTTTTACTGCTTATTGTGCTATAGCCGATTACACTAGGAAAAGAGATGTCAATCATCCCAATACTGAGGTTAGTCCCAAAAAGCGATTAACCGCAATAAATTCTAAGTGTAATAATTCTATTCTTTTTTCTTCCACGCCAAGGAGAAAAAGTTAATGTATGCTAAAATATGTTTTGCAATACTTTTGGACTCAAGGAAGGCATTGTGGATATTGCAATGAAAAAACTAACTCCTCAAAATATCTGTGAAGGAGACAAATGAGAAAACACGTCAAAAAACTTATCCATCCTTGAAACTATTACAGAGCACATCAAAAGTATTCCAGTTGTACCTTCCCATTATTGCCGTACGATAACTAAGCGTCATTATCTACACCTGGTCTTGAATATTACTTTGATGTATAAAATGTACTATCAGTTTTGCAATCAGAAGGATAAAACTAAAGCCTAATTGTCCTTTTATCGAAAGATTTTTAAGGAACGTTTTAATTTAGCATTTCATAAACCTAAGAAGGATCATTGTTGTGTTTGTTCATATTATAGTATTGCTTAAGAAGAGGAAAAAACATCTCAAAAATGCTTATAAAGAAGTTTTAGACCTGAAAAGTAAAGCTCGAGCACAAAAGGTGAAGGACAGGGAAGAGGCTGGAAAATTAGACGACAAATTGGTATGTGCTAATTTTGTTCTTGGAAAGTTATTCAGGTTCCATCAGCTCTAACGAACAATACTTTGTTTTACAAACGCCGTCTTAGTAATTATAATTTTACTATTTATATTCTTAAGAGCTCATCACAGCAGGTTACTTACCATTTGCTGTAAAAGCGCGGGTTGGGGTGAGGCAGCATAGAGCGGGACGAAATGTCGAGATGCAGATATTCATTAAAAAAAGATATGGAGTTAATACTCCGCTTACTTGGTTTATGAAGTGCCAGGGAGCACATATAGATGGCAGTGTTGTGGAACTTATTAGTCCAGTTATAAACCTCGCAGATATTTTAAGTATATATATATATATATATATATATATATATATATATATATATATATATATATATATATATATATATATATATATATATATATATATATTCTCTAACATTTATAACCAGTGAAAACCTTTGAAATTCCGATATCTAATATAAAAAAAAATTATTAGGGAACAAGAAATTACAAGATTTAACATTTCTACATTTCCTGTATGTTTGTTATGTTTTGTTTTGTATAGCGTGTATTCAAACCATTTCTGTTTTACAATAGTGTGTGACATGAAAGTTCTGAATTTTTCCACGGCAGCACATTGCAGGTACATTTTTCTAAAAAAATACTAATATTTGATTTATTCGATAAATAAAGTAAACTGTAGTGTGTAATTTTGATGAAAATTCATAAAAATTATTCACACATTTGGGAAAGTTACTGGTTTTGTTTAAATCGCTCTATTATCAGCAAAAAAAAATTTTTTTTAGTTAAAAAAAACCTAAATGGCTTTCCCACATAGACAATTATTTAATAAGTAACTTTTATTAAAAGCGTTCTTAATTTGGGTGCCTAATAGAAAAGAGATTTAGAGCTTTAGAAATTTCAAAATGGCCGCTACTGTGATGTGCTCTTAATGAAAACAAAAAGCTGTTACACGTAGGACTAAACTCAAGGTGACAGAGAAAGTTGCGAAATTGTAAGTGCAGTTCATTTTTTCCTTACTGAGTACATGATCTACGACGAGGTATATATATATATATATATATTGCTGTGATAAGGGGTTGTTTAGGGGTGTATTGAATAGTAAGGGTCGTGTAGTAACGGTAAATAGCGATAGGAAGCAGAAAACTGCATTTATTTAGCAGAAAACTAAGTAATTCGTACATTATGTAAATAGCAAGCATTTAACACCCTGTATATAGACCGTAGTTAACATTAAGTAATGCTAGTAAACATATCTTTCAACAATAGAACGCGTATTCAGTAAAGAAATAATCGTACATGTAATTAAACATACGTTGAGGAGTATTTTACAATAGAATACAATAAAATAAAATACGCAGAAGATAAAATGAAACCTAACAAATCTTCATGCAATCACGCTGGAACCATGAGCGCTTTGATAAGAAAACGCACTTTCAAATAAATAAATACATAAACGAAAACAGCACTAGAGTTACATAATTTATTTTTGTACAATTATCTAAAAGCATTATTTATACAAAACAACAGACGTAAGTTGAAAGTCTGGTCAACGATCACAAATAATAAGATATCCAAAGATCGCAAATAAACACCATGACACGGAAATTCGAAGCATAATTTCGTCAGAAACAGCTTAAAAATACAGGGAATATTAAAGACAAAAGCTGGTTGGTTGAATCAATCTGTAAAACTGCTTGGAAACTCAACCCAGATGTAGTGGGAAAAGGCTATTTAACACCCAACGGTTATAAGACAAGTCAGTCCACACTTGATGCACGTCGAAGCCAGGACACTTTTAAGCAGAAATCTACGCGTCAAATAAATAAAGTTTAGAATATACCAAATTTATGTTATGTGAAAATAGTGCTACATAAAAAAATTGTGTTAAGAATATATGAAAAGTTTTTGCCGTTTTTCTCAAAAAACGTGAGTAGAAATTGGGTAATTAATTTAAATTAAATATTTATAATCATATAGGGCTTCTAATCGGATTCTGGTACAATTCGAATTGACTTCTAATCAAATTCTAATTGGCTTCTGGTACAATTCTGGTAAAATTCTAATCTGCGTCGAAAGCATTTAAGGGAAGAGATTCAAAGCATATGAAGAGAAATATAAAATAAAGAAGAACGAGGTAATTTTTGAAAAACAAGGGATAGCTGTACTCAAATATTGGTTCAATTAAGCAGAGCTTTGGCATACGATTGAAGACAACAAGGGGGTGTTGATTCACAACACGAAATAACATATCAGGAGATCACAGGTCAGATCTACTCAATTTTAAGATATTTTTTAATTTAAATTTTAATGCGGAATTTATTCAATTTATCGAAAACTCGTAAAAAAGTCAACAAGAAACATTGCATACGTTGAACTTACGTAATAAATTATAAAGAGGTCTCGAACGTTCCAGATTTTTTTGTAAAGAGGTAGTTTTTTGGCGACTTTATATTGAAACTAAAAGAATATAAATTTTGGGATAAATAACAAATATAATATTAATTGATTGATGGGTGTATTTAAAGAATTTCAAAAATTGTAAATATTATTTCCTTTCATTATATGAATGTTGATCGACTTCGTTTTATCAATTTAAATAGGTAATCACAAAGGAGTGAAAAAGAAGATTGATCATCGTAACGTTGTGCATTCTGTGTAGATTAAAAAAGGGCTAGCCGTGGCATAATAATAAAAGTATAAGATTAATAAAGTGAGAAACACAGAGCGGTTGCGTTAATTAGAACGTTTATTACATCCGACTACAAAAGTGAGGGGGCTACTACAGCAAAATATATATATATATATATATATATATATATATATTGTTGTGGATTCAAAGGGTTAAATCAGTGGGAAACAATAAAATTTTAACAACCCTGTATATAGAAAAGAACAAATTATTTACGCGCAAAATTAATTTAAGTCATTTAGGGAAAACGGACAAGTATTAACGTATTTTTATAATTAATAATTGGAATGTTAAAATTACATAAAGAAAAAACAGTTTCAAAGCAAATAGAAGTTCAAGGATACGCATAATCAACCATAATTTATTTTAATCCAACACGTATAAGCATAAGGGAACGTGCTTGGGTAAGAAAATCAATAATTCCAAGGCAAATGTATCCGTTGTAGCAGCCAACTTCAGTTTTATCAAATACGAAGAAATAGAAAGTCTAGGAATTGTTTTGCTAAACATTCGATAATTAACAGAAACACCTGCGTTTTAAAAGGTTACGTTCGACGAAGTCGAGAGCATGTTAAGATAGGATTTCATAGAAAATATTTTCAACCGTCAGTTTGGTATAAACAATAAGGCTAACAAACATCTTAAAGAGCGAGGGAAATACACAATCGGTTATATACAACATATAGAGACAGATATAAAAGCGTTGGGATTGAAATGCACGTGCAGTATACAGGTGGAGTTGAGATAAGATGTCAACAATATCGATTTTCTGTAACTCAAGTGGGGTTTTGAACGAGACAACCAACATGCATAAGACGGAGATAAATAGAGCTTAGGCGGGGTTTGTGACGACAGAGAATTTTATCATTGGTTAAAAACAGACAGTTTTTCAAACGTACGCACACGCGAAGGTTGAAAGCGAATTAGGGGATACAGCACGTAGCACAGAATAAATTTTACGAATTTCGAGACGGTTATATTCAAAATTTTTGGAATTAGATTTGAAAATAAGCTTTTCGCTGGAAGTGCGTCCACTAAGGGGGTTTTGAAAGCATATAAATACTCAACCTAGGTTATGGAGGTTCTCTTCTCTTTGCTTCTATTTTACTTTACTTCGATCAAGTACTGAATGCCGACCACCATAACAGTAAAGCTTTCTGTGAGTATTTTATGTGATTACATTACCGTAAATATAGTGGTTGCAAGTGTAAAACAGTAGTCGCGGACCTCTAATTATTGACATGAAGTACGAGTAGTGCATTTTAAATTAATAAAGGTCCGGCTACTACAATACAAAGCACGAAAATCAATAAATGGAAGCATGATATATGGGGGGGGGGGGGTAAACATCACAAATAATCAAGTTTGTGTGCATGATATATGGAATAGTACTGTGAGACGAGGCGCATAGCTCGCAGTGGTGGCAGATGGTGGAGGCCTGTGGATCCGCTGAGTAGCACGGTGAATGGAAACGAAGCCGAGGTGTGCTGGCAATCATCTTCAAAGGAAAGGGAACCTGAAGAATTCTCCAGGTAATTTATTTGAAATTTCTGTTGTTTGATAAATATTTGTGAAATTTTGTGCTGTGTGGTTGACTTTTTGGGGCATATTTATGGTTGTAGAAACTTATTGAAAAAGATACATGTACTGGACAATTTATTGAGGTTCAATATTGAAAAGGGGTGTATTTAAAACATTCAAAATTTTATTCAGGATATAAATTGAATTGTAAAGGGTAAACGGGTCTGTTAATTTTGTTTTAATTTATGCAAGGTGTAAAAGGCATATACAAACTAAACAGGGTTATTATGAGCCCACCATGTGGGGCCCATCTACTCGTATCTCATTGAATTTGTTTAAAAATAATTAGAAAAATCAAGGACTTTAAAACATACCATAATTTTAGTTTTATAATTATTGTATCAAACGGTTTTAACACATGTGTATATAATTTATCTGTTAATAGCTGTAAATAAAAGGTTGTATGGTTGTTGTATTATTTGGTGATTTTATTGAATGGTGTGCGAGTGTGAAAGAGATATGTCTGTAAATTTAGGTATTCGAGAAGAGGCACAGCTGAGCTAGCCAGGGAAGCTGAAGGAGTTTGAAGGCGAAGTAAAAGGGTAAGGAATTTTTTTTTCAAATTTTGCATTTTTGAAAATTATATGTTAACCCTGGAGGGGCACGAATTTTAAATAGTGAATCTAGATACTGTCCCGACTACCACGGCAATATATATATATATATATATATATATATATATATATATATATATATATATATATACGATTACATGCTCTTTATGAAACAAAAACCTTACGAATTGAAAGAAATTTTCAGATTCAGATGACGTTTACTGGCAAAGAATGTGTTGGGCGAGGTTTGAAAAAGATCAACGGTTCCTGATGAAATTTAAAAACAATTTTGACGGTTCTTTTAGAACGCTGAACAACAAAAGAATACATCGCCAGTTGTTAATGCGATTACAGCTTCGATATGCATCCCCAATTCCTACCCCAACTCTAAAGTATCGTGATCTAGCTTCCTGCAGCACTAGGAAAGCAATTTGAACTGTTTTACTCAAGCCTGCCTCACAACGCAGGCGCTACAGAAGATATTGATGAATATGCTTGTCAAACAAACTAGGAAATAAACGTTTTGAATAAATAACTATATATTCTTGTTATGTACATTGCATTTACATTTCCAATGCTCCACCCGAAGGTACTACATTGGCCAGGAGGCGAGTTTTTTGTTGCCTGGAAATTTAGAATTTTGCCGAACCCTTGCCGTTCCAGGCAAGGTAGGGATTTTTAACGTGCGTGACAACACTCACGCACGGGACCTCCATTTAACCTCTCATCCGAACGAGGGCGTAATTTTTGTGAAAAATGCTCACCTACCATTTTTCAAGCAGTCGGCCTTGTCGGGATTTGAACCCAGGACCTTGGGATCTAGTCTTACGCTTACTACATTGATCCACGGCGACGCCTTTGTTATGTACACCTATTCTCCAAAATAAACCAGTTTTTAGTTATTTGATGTTTATAAAAATAATAATAACGTACTATCAGGAAATCTTTTTAGAAGAGCCAGTTACCACCTAACAAATTACTTTGTCTACAAATTTTTCTAATGTTATAACGAGATAACTGAATTTTTTAAAAAAGTTTTCCAGATTTTCATGTTATATCATTTCATATGGCTGTTTATAGGTGAACTTAAATACCAATACTTCTTAATACTAATAATTGTAAATTGGTTTTGAAATAAATAATTTTATAGCCTTCACATTAACTGAAAGTTTTTAAAAAACAATAAATACCATTTATCTTTAAACCACCGATTTGCAGTTATCTACTTGTAGTACTGACCCCACGATACAGAGACAAGACGAACATTTTTGATAAAGGAGTAGAGTGGGAGCATTGTAGCGATCCCACAAGCCATATCTACGTCTATTTATATATTTTAAAGAGCTATTAAGTGTGGCTTATTTCTCAACTTACCAGGAAAAGTTTTACTTTTGCAAAATTTCCTTGTGTGGGAAAAATAATTTCTGGTAGTACACTTTGAGTTTCTTTGAAACCAGTAATTTTACGCGATGTCATATGATGATACATTAAATAATAGGACTCTTGGCGTGTTGAACGATTTGTTTAATATGCATAGTCTAATTTAATAGCCTATATTTAATTACTTCATTTTCTACAATTGCCAAATTAAAAATACATTTAAAAAGTCAAGGCTGCGTTGCTTAATTGCTATCACGATGCATGTTTCGTTTTGCTTGGTGATATAAAAATGTTAAGCCATCTATAGTAAAAGATAATTGAATCACGTGAACATCGTGATATTTATTGTCAAAATCGGCAAATAGTGGCGTGTTTCACTTTAATGATAAAAACGAAATCGTGCTTTCAACGTGCGACAATTATATCGTCCTATTTAAAAAGAAATTAGATATTTTCTCTAGTTTTTAAAATAGTTTTTGGAATTTTTACATACTTAACAACGGTTAAAAAATAAAAATAGTTGGCATTGACTTTCATTCTAATTTACAGCTATAACATTCTTGAGGTTTTTGGCCCGTATCGCTATTATCTAAGCAACAATTTACAACTGCAATTCAAGATTATTAATAGCCCTTGATTGTTGTTTAGAATTAGATAATGGACAAGGCAGAGAGTTTTACAATTGGACGTAATCAATACTATTTAGAGCAGGCTCTGATACTTTATATAATATATACAATAATATAAGCGGACGTCATTGGTTAATTTGATTTATTACATTTGGCACTTGTGTAAAGTTATACCATGACTTGCCAGTGAATTTTAATATGCCTCAATAAATAAATATCAAACTAACTGCGTATAGAAAAAGTCAACAAAAATGTATTTATTGTCTAAAGTAAGTGGAAATAATTTAAAAAGGGCCTATCGCTTTTTATGTATTTGAGTGGTATTATAACTTTATTATGTCTCAAGTAATTAAATTATCAGACTGAAGAAATACGGCTCATTCAATTTCTTTCAACTTCAGGACTTAAGAAGAATTTGAAGCACTAACAATAAATTGCTCCGACTTTGAGGGAGAGTATTGTGTATCTTTGACTAATTCTCTTTCAAGAATGTTCAGAATTTTGTTCTGGCTAAAAACTGACATTTAATTATATCAATATATACTTTAATATGTTTTTAAAACCATACTAAAATTGGAAATTGTTAACTTTACTATAAATATCTTTTCATATTGATCAAAATACCCCATGGTATATCACGATAGTGAAACTAGTAGCCAAAAGTAGCGGCCGATTCTAAAGCAGTGATTGTGAACCAGCCACACTCCATAGTATAGTATACTCTAATGTACTTTTAACTACGATAGCAATTGAGGAGCGCCTAATTATTGTAGTTATAGTGAAATTCTGTCAATACAACATGATGTCGCTAAATGATGATTCGTAGGGGCACTCATAAATTGCTACTCGAGAATGTAGCTTGCATTGTGCGCATTTCAACCAAGCAAAATAATGTTCCAAATGGTTCACAGTATCCATAAATAATGGAGCAGTCAAATGCTGAGGCGTACGGATACCGGTATCCCTACGCCTCAGCATTTGGCTGCTCTATTATTTATGGATACTGTGTACCATTTGGAACATTATTTTACTTGGTTGAAATTCGCACAACGCAAGCTACATCCTCGGGATATTTTTCGGTATCCCCACGCCTCAGCATTTGGCTGCTCTATTATTTATAAATACTGTAACTATTTGGAACATTATTTTACTTGGATGCAATTCGCACAATGCAAGCCACGTCCTCGGGGCATTTTTCTGTATCCCTACGCCTCAGAATTTGGCTGCTCTATTATTTATGGATACTGTGAACCATTTGGAACATTATTTTACTTGGTTGAAATTCGCACAATGCAAGCTACATCCTCGGGCCATTTTTCGGTATCCCTACGCCTCAGCACTTGGCTGCTCCATTATTTATGGATACTGTGAACCATTTGGAACATTATTTTACTTGGTTGAAATTCGCACAACGCAAGCTACATCTTCGGGATATTTTACGGTATCCCCACGCCTCAGCATTTGGCTGCTCTATTATTTATGAATACTGTGAACTATTTGGAACATTATTTTACTTGGTTGAAATTCGCACAATGCAAGCCACATCTTCGAGGCATTTTTCTGTGTCCCTACGCCTCAGCATCTGGCTGCTCTATTATTTATGGATACTGTGTACCATGTGGAACCTTGTTTTACTTGGTTGAAATTCGCACAACGCAAGCTACATCCTCGGGATATTTTTCGGTATCCCTACGCCTCAGCATTTGGCTGCTCTATTATTTATAGATATTATGAACCATTTGGAACATTATTTTACTAGGTTGAAATTGCACAATGCAAGCCACATCCTCGGGGCATTTTTCTGTATTCCTACGCCTCAGCATTTGGCTGCTGTATTATTTATAGATACTGTGAACTATTTGGAACATTATTTTACTTGATTGAAATTCGCACAATGCAAGCTACATCCTCGGGATATTTTTCGGTATCCCTACGCCTCAGCATTTGGCTGCTCTATTATTTATGGATACTGTGAACCATTTGGAACATTATTTTACTTGGTTGAAATTCGCACAATGCAAGCTACATCCTCGGGCCATTTTTCGGTATCCCTACGCCTCAGCATTTGGCTGCTCTATTATTTATGGATACTGTGAACCATTTGGAACATTATTTTACTTGGTTGAAATTCGCACAATGCAAGCTACATCCTCGGACCATTTTTCGGTATCCCTACGCCTCAGCATTTGGCTGCTCTATTATTTATGGATACTGTGTACCATTTGGAACATTATTTTACTTGGTTGAAATTCGCACAATGCAAGCTCACATCTCGGGCCATTTTTCGGTATCCCTACGCCTCAGCATTTGGCTGCTCTATTATTTATGGATACTGTGAACCATTTGGAACATTATTTTACTTGGTTGAAATTCGCACAATGCAAGCTACATCTCGGGCCATTGTTCGGTATCCCTACGCCTCAGCATTTGGTTGCTCTATTATTTATGGATACTGTGTACCATTTGGAACATTATTTTACTTGGTTGAAATTCGCACAACGCAAGCTACATCCTCGGGATATTTTCGGTATCCCTACGCCTCAGCATTTGGCTGCTCTATTATTTATCGATACTGTGAACCATTTGGAACATTATTTTACTTGGTTGAAATTGCACAATGCAAGCTACATCTCGGGCATTTTTCGGTATCCCCGCTCCTCAGCATTTGGCTGCTGTATTATTTATAGATACTGTGAACTATTTGGAACATTATTTTACTTGGTTGAAATTCGCACAATGCAAGCTACACCCTCGGGATATTTTTCGGTATCCCTACGCTTCAGCATTTGGCTGGTCTATTATTTATGGATACTGTGAACCATTTGGAACATTATTTTACTAGGTTGAAATTTGCACAATGCAAGCTACATCTCGGGCATATTTTTCGGTATCCCTACGCCTCAGCATTTGGCTGCTCTATTATTTATAGATACTATGAACATTTGGAACATTATTTTACTTGGTTGAAATTCGCACAACGCAAGCTACATCCTCGGGATATTTTTCGGTATCCCTACGCCTCAGCATTTGGCTGCTCTATTATTTATAGATACTGTGAACTATTTGGAACATTATTTTACTTGGTTGAAATTCGCACAATGCAAGCCACATCCTCGGGGCATTTTTCTGTATTCCCTACGCCTCAGCATTTGGCTGCTGTATTATTTATAAATACTATGAACTATTTGGAACATTATTTTACTTGGTTGAAATTCGCACAAAGCAAGCTACATCCTCGGGGATTTTTCGGTATCCCTACGCCTCAGCATTTGGCTGCTCTATTATTTATAGATATTATGAACCATTTGGAACATTATTTTACTTGGTTGAAATTGCACAATGCAAGCTACATCCTCGGGGCATTTTTCTGTATTCCCTACGCCTCAGCATTTTGCTGCTCTATTATTTATGGATATTGTGAACCATTTGGAACATTATTTTACTTGGTTGAAATTCGCACAATGCAAGCTACATCCTCGGGCCATTTTTCGGTATCCCTACGCCTCAGCATTTGGCTGCTCTATTATTTATGGATACTGTGTACCATTTGAAACATTATTGTACTTGGTTGAAATTTGGACAATGGAAGCTACATCTGGGCCATTTTTCGGTATCCCTACGCCTCAGCATTTGGCTGCTCCTTTATTTATGGATACTGTGAACCATTTTGAAACATTATTTTACTTGGTTGAAATTCGCACAACGCAAGCTACATCCTCGGGATATTTTTCTGGTATCCCTACGCCTCAGCATTTGGCTGCTCCTTTATTTATAAATACTGTGAACTATTTTGAAACATTATTTTACTTGGTTGAAATTCCCACAATGCAAGCTACATTCTGGGGCCATTTTTCGGTATCCCTACGCCTCAGCATTTGGCTGCTCCTTTATTTATGGATACTGTGAACCATTTTGAACATTATTTTACTTGGTTGAAATTCGCACAACGCAAGCTACATCTCGGCATATTTTCGGTATCCCTACGCCTCAGCATTTGGCTGCTCTATTATTTATAAATACTGTGAACTATTTGGAACATTATTTTACTTGGTTGAAATTGCACAATGCAAGCCACATCTTCGAGGCATTTTTCTGTATCCCTACGCCTCAGCATTTGGCTGCTCTATTATTTATGGATACTGTGAACCATTTGGAACATTATTTTACTTGGTTGAAATTCGCACAATGCAAGCTACATCCTCGGGATATTTTTCGGTATTCCCTACGCCTCAGCATTTGGCTGCTGTATTATTTATAAATACTATGAACTATTTGGAACATTATTTTACTTGGTTGAAATTCGCACAACGCAAGCTACATTCTCGGATATTTTTCGGTATCCCTACGCCTCAGCATTTGGCTGCTCTATTATTTATAGATATTATGAACCATTTGGAACATTATTTTACTTGGTTGAAATTCGCACAATGCAAGCCACATCCTCGGGCATTTTTCTGTATCCTACGCCTCAGCATTTGGCTGCTGTATTATTTATAAATACTATGAACTATTTGGAACATTATTTTACTTGGTTGAAATTCGCACAACGCAAGCTACATCCTCGGGATATTTTTCGGTATCCCTACGCCTCAGCATTTGGCTGCTATATTATTTATAGATATTATGAACCATTTGGAACATTATTTACTTGGTTGAAATTGCACAATGCAAGCCACATCCTTGGGGCATTTTTCTGTATTCCTACGCCTCAGCATTTGGCTGCTGTATTATTTATAAATACTATGAACTATTTGGAACATTATTTTACTTGGTTGAAATTCGTACAACGCAAGCTTCATTCTCGGTGTATTTTTCGGTATCCCTACGCCTCAGCATTTGGCTGCTCTATTATTTATAGATATATGAACCATTTGGAACATTATTTTACTTGGTTGAAATTGCACAATGCAAGCCACATCCTCGGGCATTTTTCTGTATTCCTACGCCTCAGCATTTGGCTGCTCTATTATTTATGGATACTGTGAACCATTTGGAACATTATTTTACTTGGTTGAAATTTGCACAATGCAAGCTACATCCGCGGGCCATTTATCGGTATCCTACACCTCAGCATTTAGCTGCTCCATTATTTATGGATACTGTGAACCATTTGAAACATTATTTTACTTGGTTGAAATTCCCACAATGCAAGCTACATTCTGGGGCCATTTTTCGGTATCCCTACGCCTCAGCATTTGGCTGCTCCTTTATTTATGGATACTGTGAACCATTTTGAACATTATTTTACTTGGTTGAAATTCGCACAACGCAAGCTACATCCTCGGGATATTTTTCTGTATCCCTACGCCTCAGCATTTGGCTGCTCTATTATTTATAAATACTGTGAACTATTTGAAACATTATTTTACTTGGTTGAAATTCCCACAATGCAAGCTACATTCTGGGGCCATTTTTCGGTATCCCTACGCCTCAGCATTTGGCTGCTCCTTTATTTATGGATACTGTGAACCATTTGAACATTATTTTACTTGGTTGAAATTCGCACAACGCAAGCTACATCTCGGGATATTTTACGGTATCCCTACGCCTCAGCATTTGGCTGCTCTATTATTTATAAATACTGTGAACTATTTGGAACATTATTTTACTTGGTTGAAATTGCACAATGCAAGCCACATCTCGAGGCATTTTTCTGGTATCCCTACGCCTCAGCATCTGGCTGCTCTATTATTTATGGATACTGTGTACCATTGTGGAACATTATTTTACTTGGTTGAAATTCGCACAATGCAAGCTACATCCTCGGATATTTTTCGGTATTCCTACGCCTCAGCATTTCGGCTGCTGTATTATTTATAAATACTATGAACTATTTGGAACATTATTTTACTTGGTTGAAATTCGCACAACGCAAGCTACATCCTCGGATATTTTTCGGTATCCCTACGCCTCAGCACTTGGCTGCTCTATTATTTATGGATACTGTGAACCATTTGGAACATTACTTTACTTGGTTGAAATTCGCACAATGCAAGCCACATCCTCGGGGCATTTTTCTGTATTCCTACGCCTCAGCATTTGGCTGCTCTATTATTTATGGATACTGTGAACCATTTGGAACATTATTTTACTTGGTTGAAATTTGCACAATGCAAGCTACATCGTCGGACCATTTTTCGGTATCCCTACGCCTCAGCACTTGGCTGCTCTATTATTTATGGATACTGTGAACCATTTGAAACATTATTTTACTTGGTTGAAATTCCCACAATGTAAGCCACATTCTGGGGCCATTTTTCGGTATCCCTACGCCTCAGCATTTGGCTGCTCCATTATTTATGGATACTGTGAACCATTTGGAACATTATTTTACTTGATTGAAATTTGCACAATGCAAGCTACATCGTCGGACCATTTTTCTGTATTCCTACGCCTCAGCATTTGGCTGCTCTATTATTTATGGATACTGTGAACCATTTGGAACATTATTTTACTTGGTTGAAATTTGCACAATGCATGCTACATCGTCGGACCATTTTTCGGTATCCCTACGCCTCAGCACTTGGCTGCTCTATTATTTATGGATACTGTGAACCATTTGAAACATTATTTTACTTGGTTGAAATTCCCACAATGTAAGCCACATTCTGGGGCCATTTTTCGGTATCCCTACGCCTCAGCATTTGGCTGCTCTATTATTTATGGATACTGTGAACCATTTGGAACCTTGTTTTACTTGGTTGAAATTCGCACAATGCAAGCTACATCCTCGGGATATTTTTCGGTATTCCCACGCCTCAGCATTTCGCTGCTGTATTATTTATAAATACTATGAACCATTTGGAACATTATTTTACTTGGTTGAAATTCGCACAACGCAAGCTACATCCTCGGATATTTTTCGGTATCCCTACGCCTCAGCATTTGGCTGCTCTATTATTTATAGGATACTGTGAACCATTTGGAACATTATTTTACTTGGTTGAAATTCGCACAATGCAAGCCACATCCTCGGGCATTTTTCGGTATCCTACGCCTCAGCATTTGGCTGCTCTATTATTTATAGATACTGTGAACTATTTGGAACATTATTTTACTTGATTGAAATTCGCACAATGCAAGCTACATCCTCGGGATATTTTTCGGTATCCCTACGCCTCAGCATTTGGCTGCTCTATTATTTATAGATATTATGAACCATTTGGAACATTACTTTTACTTGGTTGAAATTCGCACAATGCAAGCCACATCCTCGGGCATATTTTTCGGTATTCCTACGCCTCAGCATTTGTCTGCTTCTTCATTTATGGATACTGTGAACCATTTGAAACATTATTTTACTTGGTTGAAATTTGCACAATGCAAGCTACATCCTCGGGCCATTTTTCGGTATCCCTACGCCTCAGTATTTGGCTGCTCTATTATTTATGGATACTGTGAACCATTTGAAACATTATTTTACTTGGTTGAAATTCGCACAATGCAAGCCACATCCTCGGGCCATATTTCGGTATCCATACGCCTCAGCATTTGGCTGCTCTATTATTTATGCATACTGTGAACCATTTGGAACATTATTTTACTTGGTTGAAATTGCACAACGCAAGCTACATCCTCGGATATTTTTCTGTATCCCTACGCCTCAGCATTTGGCTGCTCTATTATTTATGGATACTGTGAACTATTTGGAACATTATTTTACTTGGTTGAAATTCGCACAATGCAAGCCACATCCTCGGGGCATTTTCCTGTATCCCTACGCCTCAGCATTTGGCTGCTCTATTATTTATCGATACTGTGTACCATTTGGAACATTATTTTACTTGGTTGAAATTCCCACAATGCAAGCCACATTCTGGGGCCATTTTTCGGTATCCCTACGCCTCAGCATTTGCTGCTCTATTATTTATGGATACTGTGAACCATTTTGAACATTATTTTACTTGGTTGAAATTCGCACAACGCAAGCTACATCCTCGGGATATTTTTCTGTATCCCTACGCCTCAGCATTTGGCTGCTCTATTATTTATAAATACTGTGAACTATTTGAAACATTATTTTACTTGGTTGAAATTCCCACAATGCAAGCCACATTCTGGGGCCATTTTTCGGTATCCCTACGCCTCAGCATTTGGCTGCTCCTTTATTTATGGATACTGTGAACCATTTTGAACATTATTTTACTTGGTTGAAATTCGCACAACGCAAGCTACATCTTCGGGATATTTTACGGTATCCCCACGCCTCAGCATTTGGCTGCTCTATTATTTATAAATACTGTGAACTATTTGGAACATTATTTTACTTGGTTGAAATTCGCACAATGCAAGCCACATCCTCGGGATATTTTCTGTGATCCCTACGCCTCAGCATTTGGCTGCTCTATTATTTATGGATACTGTGTACCATTTGGAACATTATTTTACTTGGTTGAAATTCGCACAATGCAAGCTACATCCTCGGGATATTTTTCGGTATCCCTACGCGTCAGCATTTGGCTGCTCTATTATTTATAAATACTATGAACTATTTGAACATTATTTTACTTGGTTGAAATTCGCACAACGCAAGCTACATCCTCGGGATATTTTCGGTATCCCTACGCCTCAGCATTTGGCTGCTCTATTATTTATGGATACTGTGAACCATTTGGAACATTATTTTACTTGGTTGAAATTCGCACAATGCAAGCCACATCCTCGGGCATTTTTCTGTATTCCCTACGCCTCAGCATTTGGCTGCTCTATTATTTATGGATACTGTGAACCATTTGGAACATTATTTTACTTGGTTGAAATTCGCACAACGCAAGCTACATCCTCGGGCCATTTTTCGGTATCCCTACGCCTCAGCATTTGGCTGCTCTATTATTTATGGATACTGTGTACCATTTGGAACATTATTTTACTTGGTTGAAATTCGCACAATGCAAGCCACATTCTGGATATTTTTCGGTATCCCTACGCCTCAGCATTTGGCTGCTCATTATTTATGGATACTGTGAACCATTTGGAACATTATTTTACTTGATTGAAATTTGCACAATGCAAGCTACATCGTCGGACCATTTTTCGGTATCCCTACGCCTCAGCACTTGGCTGCTCTATTATTTATGGATACTGTGAACCATTTGGAACATTATTTTACTTGGTTGAAATTTGCACAATGCAAGCTACATCGTCGGACCATTTTTCGGTATCCCTACGCCTCAGCACTTGGCTGCTCTATTATTTATGGATACTGTGAACCATTTGAAACATTATTTTACTTGGTTGAAATTCCCACAATGCAAGCTACATTCTGGGGCCATTTTTCGGTATCCCTACGCCTCAGCATTTGGCTGCTCCATTATTTATGGATACTGTGAACCATTTGGAACATTATTTTACTTGATTGAAATTCGCACAACGCAAGCTACATCCTCGGGATATTTTCTGTATCCTACGCCTCAGCATTTGGCTGCTCTATTATTTATGGATACTGTGAACCATTTGGAACATTATTTTACTTGGTTGAAATTGCACAATGCAAGCTACATCCTCGGGCATTTTCCTGTATCCCTACGCCTCAGCATTTGGCTGCTCTATTATTTATGGATACTGTGAACCATTTGGAACATTATTTTACTTGGTTGAAATTCGCACAACGCAAGCTACATCTTCGGGATATTTTACGGTATCCTACGCCTCAGCATTTGGCTGCTCTATTATTTATAAATACTGTGAACCATTTGGAACATTATTTTACTTGGTTGAAATTGCACAATGCAAGCCACATCTTCGGGACATTTTTCTGTATCCCTACGCCTCAGCATTTGCTGCTTTATTATTTATGGATACTGTGAACCATTTGGAACATTATTTTACTTGGTTGAAATTCGTACAATGCAAGCTCACATCGTCGGACCATTTTTCGGTATCCCTACGCCTCAGCATTTGGCTGCTCTATTATTTATGGATACTGTGAACCAATTTGAACATTATTTTACTTGGTTGAAATTGCACAATGCAAGCTACATTCTCGGCCATTTTTCGGTATCCCTACGCCTCAGCATTTGGCTGCTCTTTATTTATGGATACTGTGAACCATTTTGAACATTATTTTACTTGGTTGAAATTGCACAACGCAAGCTACATCCTCGGATATTTTTCTGTATCCCTACGCCTCAGCATTTGGCTGCTCTATTATTTATAAATACTGTGAACCATTTGAAACATTATTTTACTTGGTTGAAATTCACAATGCAAGCCACATTCTGGGGCCATTTTTCGGTATCCCTACGCCTCAGCATTTGGCTGCTCTATTATTTATGGATACTGTGAACCATTTGAACATTATTTTACTTGGTTGAAATTGCACAACGCAAGCTACATCTTCGGGATATTTTCGGTATCCCTACGCCTCAGCATTTGGCTGCTCTATTATTTATGGATACTGTGAACCATTTGAACATTATTTTACTTGGTTGAAATTCGCACAATGCAAGCTACATCCTCGGATATTTTCTGTATCCCTACGCCTCAGCATTTGGCTGCTCTATTATTTATGGATACTGTGAACCATTTGAACATTATTTTACTTGGTTGAAATTCGCACAATGCAAGCTACATCCTCGGGATATTTTCGGTATCCCTACGCCTCAGCATTTGGCTGCTGTATTATTTATAAATACTATGAACTATTTGGAACATTATTTTACTTGGTTGAAATTCGCACAACGCAAACTACATCCTCGGGATATTTTACGGTATCCCTACGCCTCAGCATTTGGCTGCTCTATTATTTATGGATACTGTGAACCATTTGGAACATTATTTTACTTGGTTGAAATTGCACAATGCAAGCCACATCCTCGGGCATTTTTCTGTATTCCCTACGCCTCAGCATTTGGCTGCTGTATTATTTATAAATACTTGAACTATTTGGAACATTATTTTACTTGGTTGACATTCGCACAACGCAAGCTACATCCTCGGGATATTTTTCGGTATCCCTACGCCTCAGCATTTGGCTGCTCTATTATTTATAGATATTATGAACCATTTGGAACATTACTTTACTTGGTTGAAATTCGCACAATGCAAGCTACATCGTCGGACCATTTTTCGGTATCCCTACGCCTCAGCACTTGGCTGCTCTATTATTTATGGATACTGTGAACCATTTGGAACATTATTTTACTTGGTTGAAATTTGCACAATGCAAGCTACATCGTCGGTCCATTTTCGGTATCCCTACGCCTCAGCATTTGGCTGCTCTATTATTTATGGATACTGTGAACCATTTGGAACATTACTTTACTTGGTTGAAATTCGCACAATGCAAGCCACATCCTCGGGGCATTTTTCTGTATTCCTACGCCTCAGCATTTGGCTGCTCTATTATTTATGGATACTGTGAACCATTTGGAACATTATTTTACTTGGTTGAAATTTGCACAATGCAAGCTACATCGTCGGACCATTTTTCGGTATCCCTACGCCTCAGCACTTGGCTGCTCTATTATTTATGGATACTGTGAACCATTTGGAACATTATTTTACTTGATTGAAATTCGCACAACGCAAGCTACATCCTCGGGATATTTTTCTGTATCCCTACGCCTCAGCATTTGGCTGCTCTATTATTTATCGATACTGTGTACCATTTGGAACATTATTTTACTTGGTTGAAATTCCACAATGCAAGCCACATCCTCGGGGCCATTTTTCGGTATCCTACGCCTCAGCATTTGGCTGCTCTTTATTTATGGATACTGTGAACCATTTTGAACATTATTTTACTTGGTTGAAATTGCACAACGCAAGCTACATCCTCGGGATATTTTTCTGGTATCCCTACGCCTCAGCATTTGGCTGCTCTATTATTTATGGATACTGTGAACCATTTGAACATTATTTTACTTGGTTGAAATTGCACAATGCAAGCTACATCCTCGGACATTTTTCGGTATTCCTACGCCTCAGCATTTGGCTGCTCTATTATTTATGGATACTGTGTACCATTTGGAACATTATTTTACTTGGTTGAAATTCGCACAACGCAAACTACATCCTCGGGGTATTTTACGGTATCCCTACGCCTCAGCATTTGGCTGCTCTATTATTTATGGATACTGTGAACCATTTGGAACATTATTTTACTTGGTTGAAATTCGCACAATGCAAGCTACATCTCGAGGATTTTTCTGTATCCCTACGCCTCAGCATTTGGCTGCTCTATTATTTATAATACTGTGAACCATTTGGAACATTATTTTACTTGGTTGAAATTCGCACAATGCAAGCTACATCCTCGGATATTTTCGGTATCCACGCCTCAGCATTTGCTGCTATTATTTATAATACTATGAACCATTTTGGAACATTATTTTACTTGGTTGAAATTCGCACAACGCAAGCTACATCCTCGGGATATTTTCGGTATCCCCACGCCTCAGCATTTCGCTGCTGTATTATTTATAAATACTATGAACCATTTGGAACATTACTTTACTTGGTTGAAATTCGCACAATGCAAGCTACATCGTCGGACCATTTTTCGGTATCCCTACGCCTCAGCATTGGCTGCTCTATTATTTATGGATACTGTGAACCATTTGGAACATTATTTTACTAGGTTGAAATTCGCACAACGCAAGCTACATCGTCGGGCCATTTTTTGGTGTCCCTACGCCTCAGCATTTGGCTGCTCTATTATTTATAGATACTGTGAACCATTTGGAACATTATTTTACTAGGTTGAAGTTCGCACAACGCAAGCTACATCCTCGGGATATTTTTCTGGTATCCCTACGCCTCAGCATTTGGCTGCTCTATTATTTATGGATACTGTGAACCATTTGAACATTATTTTACTTGGTTGAAATTCACAATGCAAGCTACATCTGGGGCCATTTTTCGGTATCCCTACGCCTCAGCATTTGGCTGCTCTTTATTTATGGATACTGTGAACCATTTTGAACATTATTTTACTTGGTTGAAATTCGCACAATGCAAGCTACATCTCGGGTATTTTTACGGTATCCCTACGCCTCAGCATTTGGCTGCTCTATTATTTATGGATACTGTGAACCATTTGAACATTATTTTACTTGGTTGAAATTCGCACAATGCAAGCTACATCCTCGGGATATTTTTCTGTATCCCTACGCCTCAGCATTTGGCTGCTCTATTATTTATGGATACTGTGTACCATTTGGAACCTTATTTTACTTGGTTGAAATTCGCACAATGCAAGCTACATCCTCGGGATATTTTTCGGTATTCCCTACGCCTCAGCATTTCGGCTGCTGTATTATTTATGGATACTATGAACTATTTGGAACATTATTTTACTTGGTTGAAATTCGCACAACGCAAGCTACATCCTCGGGATATTTTTCGGTATCCCTACGCCTCAGCATTTGGCTGCTCTATTATTTATAGATATTATGAACCATTTGGAACATTACTTTACTTGGTTGAAATTCGCACAATGCAAGCCACATCCTCGGGGCATTTTTCTGTATTCCTACGCCTCAGCATTTGGCTGCTCTATTATTTATGGATACTGTGAACCATTTGGAACATTATTTTACTTGGTTGAAATTTGCACAATGCAAGCTACATCGTCGGACCATTTTTCGGTATCCCTACGCCTCAGCACTTGGCTGCTCTATTATTTATGGATACTGTGAACCATTTGAAACATTATTTTACTTGGTTGAAATTCCCACAATGCAAGCCACATTCTGGGGCCATTTTTCGGTATCCCTACGCCTCAGCATTTGGCTGCTCCATTATTTATGGATACTGTGAACCATTTGGAACATTATTTTACTTGATTGAAATTCGCACAACGCAAGCTACATCCTCGGGATATTTTTCTGTATCCCTACGCCTCAGCATTTGCTGCTCTATTATTTATGGATACTGTGAACTATTTGGAACATTATTTTACTTGGTTGAAATTCGCACAATGCAAGCCACATCCTCGGGGCATTTTCCTGTATCCCTACGCCTCAGCATTTGGCTGCTCTATTATTTATCGATACTGTGTACCATTTGGAACATTATTTTACTTGGTTGAAATTCGCACAACGCAAGCTACATCTTCGGGATATTTTACGGTATCCCCACGCCTCAGCATTTGGCTGCTCTATTATTTATGGATACTGTGAACTATTTGAAACATTATTTTACTTGGTTGAAATTCCCACAATGCAAGCCACATTCTGGGGCCATTTTTCGGTATCCCTACGCCTCAGCATTTGGCTGCTCTTTTATTTATGGATACTGTGAACCATTTTGAACATTATTTTACTTGGTTGAAATTGCACAATGCAAGCTACATCGCTCGGATATTTTTCTGTATCCCTACGCCTCAGCATTTGGCTGCTCTATTATTTATAAATACTGTGAACTATTTGAAACATTATTTTACTTGGTTGAAATTCCCACAATGCAAGCCACATTCTGGGGCCATTTTTCGGTATCCCTACGCCTCAGCATTTGGCTGCTCCTTTATTTATGGATACTGTGAACCATTTTGAACATTATTTTACTTGGTTGAAATTCGCACAACGCAAGCTACATCTTCGGGATATTTTACGGTATCCCCACGCCTCAGCATTTGGCTGCTCTATTATTTATAAATACTGTGAACTATTTGGAACATTATTTTACTTGGTTGAAATTCGCACAATGCAAGCCACATCTTCGAGGCATTTTTCTGTGTCCCTACGCCTCAGCATCTGGCTGCTCTATTATTTATGGATACTGTGTACCATGTGGAACCTTGTTTTACTTGGTTGAAATTCGCACAATGCAAGCTACATCCTCGGGATATTTTTCGGTATTCCCACGCCTCAGCATTTCGCTGCTGTATTATTTATAAATACTATGAACTATTTGGAACATTATTTTACTTGGTTGACATTCGCACAACGCAAGCTACATCCTCGGGATATTTTTCGGTATCCCTACGCCTCAGCATTTGGCTGCTCTATTATTTATAGATATTATGAACCATTTGGAACATTACTTTACTTGGTTGAAATTCGCACAATGCAAGCCACATCCTCGGGGCATTTTTCTGTATTCCTACGCCTCAGCATTTGGCTGCTGTATTATTTATAAATACTATGAACTATTTGGAACATTATTTTACTTGGTTGACATTCGCACAACGCAAGCTACATCCTCGGGATATTTTTCGGTATCCCTACGCCTCAGCATTTGGCTGCTCTATTATTTATAGATATTATGAACCATTTGGAACATTACTTTACTTGGTTGAAATTCGCACAATGCAAGCCACATCCTCGGGGCATTTTTCTGTATTCCTACGCCTCAGCATTTGGCTGCTCTATTATTTATGGATACTGTGAACCATTTGGAACATTATTTTACTTGGTTGAAATTTGCACAATGCAAGCTACATCGTCGGACCATTTTTCGGTATCCCTACGCCTCAGCACTTGGCTGCTCTATTATTTATGGATACTGTGATCCATTTGAAACATTATTTTACTTGGTTGAAATTCCCACAATGCAAGCCACATTCTGGGGCCATTTTTCGGTATCCCTACGCCTCAGCATTTGGCTGCTCCATTATTTATGGATACTGTGAACCATATTGGAACATTATTTTACTTGATTGAAATTCGCACAACGCAAGCTACATCCTCGGGATATTTTTCTGTATCCCTACGCCTCAGCATTTGCTGCTCTATTATTTATGGATACTGTGAACTATTTGGAACATTATTTTACTTGGTTGAAATTCGCACAATGCAAGCCACATCCTCGGGGCATTTTCCTGTATCCCTACGCCTCAGCATTTGGCTGCTCTATTATTTATCGATACTGTGTACCATTTGGAACATTATTTTACTTGGTTGAAATTCGCACAACGCAAGCTACATCTTCGGGATATTTTACGGTATCCCCACGCCTCAGCATTTGGCTGCTCTATTATTTATAAATACTGTGAACTATTTGGAACATTATTTTACTTGGTTGAAATTCGCACAATGCAAGCCACATCTTCGGGACATTTTTCTGTGTCCCTACGCCTCAGCATCTAGCTGCTTTATTATTTATGGATACTGTGAACCATTTGGAACATTATTTTACTTGGTTGAAATTCGTACAATGCAAGCTACATCGTCGGACCATTTTTCGGTATCCCTACGCCTCAGCACTTGGCTGCTCTATTATTTATGGATACTGTGAACAATTTGAAACATTATTTTACTTGGTTGAAATTCCCACAATGCAAGCCACATTCTGGGGCCATTTTTCGGTATCCCTACGCCTCAGCATTTGGCTGCTCCTTTATTTATGGATACTGTGAACCATTTTGAACATTATTTTACTTGGTTGAAATTCGCACAACGCAAGCTACATCCTCGGGATATTTTTCTGTATCCCTACGCCTCAGCATTTGGCTGCTCTATTATTTATGGATACTGTGAACTATTTGGAACATTATTTTACTTGGTTGAAATTCGCACAATGCAAGCCACATCCTCGGGGCATTTTTCTGTATCCCTACGCCTCAGCATTTGGCTGCTCTATTATTTATGGATACTGTGAACCATTTGGAACATTATTTTACGTGGTTGAAATTCGCACAATGCAAGCTACATCCTCGGGCCATTTTTGGTATCCCTACGCCTCAGCACTTGTCTGCTCTATTATTTATGGATACTGTGAACCATTTGAAACATTATTTTACTTGGTTGAAATCCGCACAACGCAAGCTACATCCTCGGTATATTTTTCGGTATACCTACGCCTCAGCATTTGGCTTATTTATGGATACTGTGTACCATTTGGAACATTATTTTACTTGGTTTAAATGCGCACAATGCAAGCTACATTCTCGAGTAGCAATTTATGAGTGCCCCTACGAATCATCATTTAACGACATCATGTATTGACAGAATTTCACTATAACTACAATAATTAGAGTACATTAGAGTATACTATACTATGTAGTGTGGCTGGTTCACAATCACTGCTTTTAGAATCGGCCGCTACTTGCTGCTAGTTTCACTATCGTTGGTTTATCGTACTTTTTGGACGGTAAGTGTTGTATGGTTGGCTGTATAATTATATTAAAGTTTTTTATTCTGTATGTATTATTTTTGTTACTTGATTTTTTGTAAGAAGGCCTTTTGTTGACATTTTTTGAGCTCATCTTGATGGTACTTTTGATTAATTAATTTAAACGACGAAAGGTCACTACTTAACCGATGCATATCGCATGAGTTACACACGCTGGTTACGATATGACGATTCAACTACCGGGAATGCCCATGGACTATTCGATGGCTTAATCACTCTTTGTTCTTCCATATCTGTGATAATTTGCTCGGCTTCCTTACGTTTTGCCAAAGGAAACCGTCTGGATGTTGTTGTATCGGTTGCCGACAGTGGACACGGCGAATCTTATACCGGGGGTATGGGTGTCGGCAATGGGCACGACACCAGATGATGCTGGTTTCCGGCTATGGGCACAGCAGTGGTAATATCTGGCTTTGGGCGCAGCGAGAAAAGAGGGTAGACACGTCTATGGGTTCGGAACACCGGTTATGGGCACGATATGATAGGTACTAACTATTTAACACTGGCTGTGGGCACAATAGTAAAAGAGTGTTTAACCTTTCAGAGCGAGTTGGCAAAGCAGACTGGTCTTTCTCGCAGAAGCACGCTGATTTATACCGCTGCTTGGCCGACTCGATTTGTGTATTTATTAACCAAATAGCGGTATAACTTGTAGTAGGCATACAATCAACTTATAACTACTTGAAACGTCACGTTGACATCGGTAAATTGTCATTACACGTAGATAGTGATCCACTTATTGAAAAAATGTTGAGGCAAAACATTTCCAGTTAAAATTACTTATAATGTAAACGATTGCAAAAAGTTTTAATCGTAATACGAATTTTGCAAATTTCGAAATTTCGAAAGCTGATTTTCTGTACAAATTCGCATTGAAGTTGGTTGCTGACTTACAACATTCAGAACCAAATAAAGTTAATTAAGAGGAACAGTAAGAATTCACAGGTAAACTTCACTACACTATAACATGCACTGAACGTACACGTCGATACGGTAAGGTAGTTCAAGATAGATTCCTCGAAAACGAGCGCTTTCACATGAACTCGTCATCAACCCATCAACCGTTTAAGGCAATAACCACACATTCTTTCGAATGTGAAAAAATGCTGCTATATTTGGTCGCATATACAATAAACTATAAGTCGTACGTCTATAGTGCATGAGAATTTAACCGCAAATCTCGTGCGTAATAATGTAATTTATACTACAAAAAAAAAGGGAAATAAAGCTTTCTCATTTCGGATTAAAAAAATCTCTTATATCTAATATTAAAAAAAAAAGTTTTGAAAAACCAATAAGGCCTAATATCTTCACTGAAAGGTGCGATTAAAGATTCTGTGTGGCAATTTATTACATTTAAATTGTATATATTATATATATATATATATATATATATATTATATTTATTATATATTTATATATATATATATATATATATATATATATATATATATATATATATATATATTGCCGTGGTATCCGGGATTAGCTTTAAACATCGAGCCTTCACCTTCTTCATTCAAGTCCCACAAATTGGGCGTCATAAGATTGCCGTGGAACCTTAGAAAAATTCATGGACGAAGCTGGGACAAAGCTTTAACATCAGTCCTTTACCAGTGTTTTTTGTATTTTTAAAAATGCACAAATTTCAAAAAAAAGATCTTACCCATTTATTTCTACTTCAAAAATCTTCAGCAGCTTCCCTGGCTAGCTTAGTTGTGCCTCTTCTCGAATACCTAAATTTACAACCATTCCTCCTTCACACTCGCACACCATTTAATAAAATCACCAAATAATACAACAATCATACAACCTTTTATTTACAGCTACTAACAGACAAATTATTTACATGTATAAAAAACAGTTTGATACACTCATTACAAAAGCCAAAATTAAAGTCCTTGATTTTTCTAATTATTTTCAAACATTCAATGAGATATGAGTAGATGGGCCCCACATATTACCCTATATTGACTGTACACTGGAGTATGGTGAGCTCATAATAACCCAGTTTAGTTTGTATATGCTTTTTTCACCTTGCATAAATTAAAACAAAATTTATTAACCCGTTTACCCTTTACAATCCAATTTATATCCAAAATAAAATTTTGTAAGTTTTAAATACACCCCTTTTCAATATTTAACCTCAATAATTTATCCAGTACATGTATCTTTTCCAATAAGTTTATACAACCATAAATAAACCCCACAAAAAGTCAAGCACACAGCACAAAATTTCACAAATGTTTATCAAACAGCAGAAATTTCAAATAAATTACCTGGAGAATTCTTCAGGCTTCCATTCCTTCGAAGATTATCGCCAGAACACCTCGGCTTCGTTACCATTCGCTGTGATACTCAGCGGATCCATAGAAGATAACACCATTTGCGAGCCAAGCGCCTTGTCTCACAGTACCATTCCATATATCAGCATACAATCTTGGTTATTTGTGATGCTTACCCCACATATATCATGCTTCCATTTATTGATTTTTGTGCTTTGTATTGTAGTAGCCGGACCTCTATTAATTTAATCTACACTACACGTACTTCGCGTCAATGAATAGATGCCCGCTACTACTGAGTTACACTTGCAAGCAATATATTTACTGTATTATCAACACGTACAATGCTCACAAAAAAGCTCTACTATTATGTTGGTCAGCATTCAGTACTTTATCGTAGTAAAGTAATATAGAAGCGAAGAGAAGACAAGAGAGCGTTAATAATTTAGATTGAGTATTTATATCGTTTCAAAACCCTACCCCTGTGGACGCACTTCAAGTGAAAAGCTTATTTTCAAATCTAAATTCTAAAATTTTTTAATACAACTGTCTTGAAATTCCTGAAATTTGCTCCGGTCTACCTGCCGTATATATCCGAAAAGCGCTCTCAACCTTCGCGTGTGTCTACGTTTGGAGAACTGTCTGTTTTTAACCAATGATAAAATTCTGTCATCACAAACCCTGCCTGAACTATATTCATCTCTGTCTTATGCATGTCTGCTGTCGCGTTTAAAACCCCACTTGAGTTACAGAAAATCGATATTGATGACACTCATCTCCACTCCACGTGTATACATTACGTGCCTTTTCAATCCCAACGCTTTTATATCTGTGTCTATCTGTAGTATATAACCGATCGTGCATTTCCCTTGCTCTTTAAGCTGTTTGCTAGCCTTGTTGTTCAAACCAAACTGACGGTTGAAAATATTTCTATGAAGTCCTATCGTAATACACGCTCGAGTTTGTCGAACGTAACCTATTAAAACGCAGGTGTTTGTTAATTATCTCGTTTAGCATAACAATTCTTAGACTTTATATTTCTTCGTATTTGTATAAAACGAACTACATTTACCTTGGAATTATTGATGTTGTTACGCAAGCACGTTCTCCTATGCTTATACGTGTTGGATTAAAATAAATTAAAATTAATTATGAATTTCTAATTGCTTTAAAACTGTTTTTTCTTTATATAATTTCTAACATACCATTATTAATTATAAAAATATGTCAATACATGTCCGTTTTCCTTAAATGACTCAAATTAATTTTGCGCATAAATAAATCGTTCTTTTCTATATACAGGGTGGTTGAAATTTTATTGTTTACCACTGATTTAATCCTTTGAATCCACAACAATATATGTGTTGATATATATGATAACGCCGTACTCGGTGTAATGACGTTTTTACTTAACTATACCGCTCTGTGTTCTTAAATCAAATTTAATCTTTCTAGTTTTATTATTATGCCACGGTTAGCCCTTTTTAATCTACACAGAGTGCACAACGTTACGATGATCAATTTTTCTCTTCTCCACCCCTTTATGATTACCTATTTGTTTGAATCGATAAAACGAAGTCGATTAGTTTCATATAATGAAAAGAAATGTTATTTACAATTTTTGAAAAATATTTAAATACACACCCTTCAATCAATCAATATCATATGTATCATTTATCCCAAAATTTATATACTTTGAATTCAATCTAAAGTCACCAAAATCTACCTTTTTTTTACCAAAGAAACCTGAAACGTTCTAGACCTCTCTATAATATATTACGTAAGTTTAACGTATGCAATGTTTGTTGTTGACTTCATTACAAGTATTATATAAATTGAATAAGTTCAGTATTGAAATTTAAATAGAAAAATATCTTAAAATTAAATAGATCTGACCTGCTACATGTTGTTCGGGTTGTGGATCAACACCCCTTTGTTGTCCTCATTCGATGAACCAGTGTTTGAGTACAGTCACTCCTCGTTTTCCAAAAATTACTTCGTGCTTCTTTATTTCATATGCCTTGAATCTCGCAACTCAAAATTGTACCAAAATATAATTGTCGACGCTGATTCGAAATATTATATTGACCCAGATTTGAATTATTCTTGTCGACACATACTTGAAATATTATTATCGACGCAACTTGAAATATCCACAAATTTGAAATATTCAGAAATACACCACACATTCGAAATGTTATATCACAGATTCGAAGTATTCAGAAATATACCACCAATTCGAAGCCCTATTATTATTAATATTTAGTTTAAATAAATTACCCCAAATTCTACTCACATTAAACGGCAAAAGAAGTTTTCGTAATCGTTGCATCACTATCACTGTAACATACACTTGATGTTTTATTAAATATTAAATTACGCGTGACTTTCTGATTAACAGTGACGCAGCTTCGCCCTGCATGTGTTATGAACTCACTCGTCTTATCATTGCTCTGTGTTAATATAGGCTCTTCCCACTTACATGTGGGCTGGGTTTTCAAGCAGTCTTGCAGATATCTCAACCAATCAGGTCTTTAATATTCCCTGCATTTCGAAGTTGTTTCTGATGTAATTTCTTCGGTTTTTCGTGTAATATCTATTTGCTATAGACACCTTGTTATCTTTGCCAGGCGTTGTTTTGTTTAGATATCGCCTTTTGGATAATTGAACAAAATAAATGATGTAACTTCAATGCTGTTTTCGTTTATGCATTTTTATACGTGTTTGAAACTGCGTTTTCTTATCAAAAATGTTTATTATTTCAGCGTAATTGCATAAAGCTTTGTTAGGTTTTATTTTTTTATCTTCGTATTTGTTTTATAACTAATTAGAACACTTCTCAACGCGTGTTTAATTGCATTTTGTATCAAATACCAAACACGTTTAAAAGTGATGCAATGATCAAATTTTATGCACAATATAAATAAAAGCAATGTACTCACTTAAATTGCACCTTACAGCCAAATCCCAGGGCCATCGCATTTTGTGGGTCACATCACGCCATTGCCGAGTCAGATTCCAATCCGTTCTAAACCACTTTTCCCCTCGTAGAGGAATGAAGGAATACCAGGCAGAGGTACCACAGAAGGGGGAAGATAAAAGAACCTACATTCTAAAAAGAGAAAGGACACACAACACCGGTAGATGTTCTTGGCTTCAGGTCTCGTAGCTTAATGGCGTCCTTTCACATACTCTGCACCTGCGTCTTGTTTTGCGCAAACGCAACTCTCCGGAATGACGGAAATTGACAAGTTCATTTAAATATATCCGCGGGAACTACCTTATAATTTATACTTAATGTAAATGGGATACATAGCCAATTTTTGGCATGTAACAAGTTTCTCGCTCTACTAAAAATATACTACTGTCCTGCCCTAAAAACTCAGTTTTTTAAAATTATTTCTCATATCAGTAACAAATAAATTTTTCTAGCAGTATAAAACTATATCTGATATAAAAAATTATCGTAATCTTTGTACTTTACCAAAGTCTTCTAAGAATTATGGGTGTTTTTCACCTCATGACTTATATAAACTGACCATTGTAATAGAAACCTGTATTTCATACCTTTATTTCAATAAGTTTGCTGTGCTTTTCTGGCCCTTCAAAGATATTCGGTACTATCTTCTCTAACTCCATTTTTCTATAGTTACAGGTTGCTGTTCCAAAGGAAGAAGCGTACGTCGATTCCATTCTGTCTTAATTTTTAATAGCGCCTCGTCGTCATTTTTCGTTCTTTGCTATCAATATTGTTATTGAATTACTTCAGACGTAATTAGAATTTTTTGTGTGTTTAATAAAATGATCCGGTACAACTCAATAAAAGTTAAAAATAGTATGTGGTTGCATCAATTGTGAGACATTTTTGTGTGCACGCAGTCTTATCTCATACGATAAAGATAACCCAGAGAAGAATTTTCGTTACTAACGTATATTCTAATAAATAATGTATATACATTGAAATATTTTATGAAAAGAGTTTATATTTAAGAATCAATGATTTATGTCGGAGTGTAATAAAGATAATAATTTTTTATTCTGTGATTGTGAAATTGAACGATAGGTACTTATGATGGTGTATGGTTTATTGCTGTTGTTTTATTGTATATCCAAATTTCATGGTAACTGGAAATTACGTGACCACGTAATATCGTGTAATTGTGGCAGGAAGTACGCCTTCTTGCATCGACGGCGACGTTTGCAAACCTTTCGTATGGATTAAAAGGATCATGTTTATATTTAAAAATCCACGCACTGAAATACGCATTCGTGGGATATATAACAAAATGAAGGCTAATATTTTTTAAATTCTATTTACAAAATGTCTTGTTAAAACTCTATTTTAAATTCAGTTGTAGTGCAATAGACCACTCGGACGTGTACCTCTAAATTAAATAAAACAAGTTCCGATTGTAATGTGTCCCAATGGTAATACGCTGCTTGTTCACGCACGTACACATACCGGCGAAAAACAACATCAACGTAAATTTATACCATTATGTAACTTCTTTCCTACAGAAATCACGTGTAGTATAATTCAAATGCATGCAACTTCTTGGCTTTTAGCTGCATGACGTTGAGCTCGTCATGTACGCTGTATGTGATCACTAGAAGATCGCGACCGCCTGCTACTTGTTCCGTTTTAAACCACACATTATAGAATGTAACATACGCGTTCGGGTACGACGACAAATCCAATTTAGACGCTGCAATTTGAAACGTCGCGCATTATATATTGTGTTTAATATCCAAACGCGCGCACTGGTTTTTGCATTATATAATCCAATTACATTTATTTATTTAAAAAAAAAATGAAAATTGGAAGTTAATCGGTGGTATAACGCCGAAATTACATTAGTATTAGACATCTAATTTTGTTGTAGTGCCGTTGAGTGTAAAGACATAATTTATTCGTCTCTCCAAATTGCCGAAAGCACTGAAGTTGCAGATAAGGACACTAATAACAACAGCGATTGTGAAGAAAGTTCCACTACTGAAGACGAGGTAGCAATCAAAGAGGAAGTTAAATTGAATAGTTCCAAGGAAGAACTTCCAACTACAGTTAAAGAGTTGGAACAATCAACTCCAGTAATTATTTCTGCAAGACCACGGACTGCAACTTCTAGAATATTCGGACCACGTACAAAAGAAATGAGCAAGGGTTATTTGATGTTTTCTGATGAGGAACCTGGTCTTACAAGTAAGTACCTATTTACTATTAATTATTATTATATCACAAATCACAAGGAAATGCAAACGGTTCAAGGTTAAAAATTCAAAACGTGTTCTAGTAAATATTTGATTCTATAAAATTATTCCACTGCAGACTGTATGTAAGCTGTAATACAATTGAAGTCCCCTTATAAATTTAAATAGTTAATTAATTTTTTATTACTAGGGATTAAAAGCTTCTTCATATTTTTATGTAATGTTTATTTCATAAATTGTCTTTCACTTTATATAGGTTATAGTTATGTTCAAAAATAGCATAGGTATTTGAACAGGTTTGATAATAGAGATCAAAGCATTTATTATTGGAACAGGTTCTTTTTATTAAGTTCAAACATTCAAATCATAAAACTTATTTTATCCATAGAACAATTTTTACATAATCTAAGAGCACACATTTATTTACTACTAGGAACCCTGGGTTAAAAACAAGTGCATCCACTTATCAAAAAGTTGCTTTTTCTATTTATCTATCACAAAAATTAATGGTAACTTCTAATATCCTATAGCGCTTATAGTTCAAGGGCTTCAGATATTTCCCAGTTTTGTAAAACTTAATTAATTTTATTCTGAAATTGCCTTGTGAGGGGGCATTTTAATTTAACATCATTGACAACTACTGCAATAAGAAAACCAATGCAGCAATAAGTAAATGTTTATCGAATTAGATGTATTGTTTACCTATTTTTTTAAATATAACACCAGATATATAGATGTATTAAGAATGTACAGGTGTCCAACAATTATTGTAATCCCTTTACAAAATAAAAAAACTAATTTTTGAGTAATTATTTCATATAAATCTACCTAAACGATTTTGTTATCGATTTTTTTTTGTTTTTATTTTCAAATATTTGTATTTTAAGAAAGGAACTCAAATATTCAATCAAAAATTGTTAGTGCAATGTTTAAATTTTCAAATGGGTAGATGGATGCACTCAGTGGCTGTAGGGGGGGAGCTGGGTGACTGCCTAAGGCCCGCTCGAATAAAAGGGCCCCGTGCACCGCAATGCATATTTTAAAAATTTGAGTTACATTTTATTTAAAAAGATAGCACAACTGTTTAGAGTATAGCTTTATGCAACATAAATCTATACAATACCTAGTATATATTGTGTAGTTTACAGTTATAATTCTAGTCACCTTCTGCGAGCGAATGAATCACTGTAAGAAACTTCTATGCTTACAATAACAAATAATGAAACGCTGTTAAGGACAAAGATAAATTTAAGAAAGCATTAAGCAGTTATATTGTGTACCTAATATCTTTGAAACTTCTTAAGACTACACACTTTACAAACCTCATTATCTTTTGTAAGGTGCCACTGTAATATTTCTTTTGTTGTTGTTTGTTCTCCCTATAGATAATCAGTGTTCAAACTAAGTACGGGTATCTTATTCATCGTAATTGTTAATTGATGGTTCTTTTTTTATTTTCATGTTTTGTTTATTTTCTACATTTAAATTGAAGTTACTTTTAAATATTAAATTACAATTCATTTGATCCTAATACAGTTCATGTAAAACATTTTATTATGTTAACAATAAAAAATCAGTATCTTTGGTAATATTGAAATCTTTTGGGCTTCTACCAAAAAAATGTAAGTCCGCATTTTAATTGCTTTAAATTTTGATCTTACAATAAAAAGGCCCCACAAAAACTTTTTACCCAGGGCCCCGCAGAATCTAAGGCTGCCAGTGGATGCAAGGCGGCTCCATGGCGTAGTGGTATGTGTGTGACTACTACGCCCAAGGTCCCGGGTTCAAATCACGACACGGTCCGCTTGAAAAATGTTAGGCGAGCATTTTTCACAAAAATACACCCTCGTTCGGATGAGAGGTAAAATGGAGGTCCCGTGTGTGAGTGTTGTCACGCACGTTAAAGATCCCTACCTTGCTTGGAACAGCAAGGGTTCGGCAAAATTCAAAATTTTCCAGGTAAAAAAAAACTCGCTTCCTGGCCAATGTAGTACCTTCGGGTGGAGCATTGGAAAATCACATGTAATGCCAGTGGATGCACTTTTTGGTGTAGGAGTCATATAATTCTACTATTACATAAATTTCCTAATTTCTGACACTATAAGAGTATTTTTGTAATTAACAAGTAATAGTTTTGGTATTTACCATACAACTGTTATATCACCTCAACATACTTTAAAGTCTTAATTATTATTTTGTATTGCAAAATCCCATTTCGAATGGACCTGCACCTTGCCGAAGTTCTAAATTACTAGAACAGGTGAAATGGCTTGCGTGTTCTAATGAGCTAAAGAGCCAAACTACAGGTCCAACCAAAGTAGTAGGGTCGTTAGTGAGGAACCAGACTAAGACAGGTCCCCGAAAGAGGGCAGCGGCTTTTTCGATACTTAGATTGGCAGAGACCATAGGGGTCGGTATGGCAGTCTAAGACACACTACCGCGATGTGGAAGGCAACGGGAAACCACCACATTATCTCCCAAGTACACAGCGTACTTAAATTGTTACAAACATGATGGCATTCTCTGGGGTAAAAGATTCCGGAGTTAAAATAGTCCCCATTCGGATCTCCGGGAGGGGACTACTTCAGAGGATGCGATCGGAAAGTTAAAAATAAGAGTAGGGAACATTCTGCGAATCGGAGCGTGGAATGTTAGAAGTATGAAGCAAGTAGGTAAGCTAGAGAACCTAAAAATCGAAATGAATAGGTTATCACTAGACATAGTAGGGATCAGCGGTTCGGTGGCCAGAGGCGGGGATTTTGGAGTGGAGACTTCAGGGTAATTCATACAGGAGCAGAGGAAGGAAATTTGGGTGTGGGGATAGTTATGCAGAAAATATAGGATACTGTGTAGAAAATTACTTACAAAAGAACGAAAGAGTACTCATGGTTAGATTAGAATCTAAACCGGTAAACACAGTAATAATACAAGTATACATGCCCACCTCTAGCTACAGTGACGAAGAGGTAGAAGCCATCTACAAAGATATCGAAGACATATTAAGATACGTAAAGGACATGAAAATTTAATAATTACGGGGATTTTAATGCCGTGGTAGGTGAGGCTATGGAAGCAGCGATAGTAGGTTTATTTAGTTTAGGCACGAGAAACGACAGGGGAAATTGACTGGTAGAATTTTGTGACAAAAACAATTTAACCATCATAAATACGTTATATCAACATCATGCTAGAAGACGGTACACTTGAAAGATGCCAGGAGATATACGAAGATATCAAATAGATTACATTCTTGTTAGACAACGGTTTAGGAATCAAGTAAAAGACTGTAGAAGCTACCCAGAAGCAGATATAGATACTGACCACAACATCGTAATTATGAAGGCCGCACTTAAATTTAAAAATCTGAAAAAAAGGAACGGAAAAAGGCACTTGGACTTAGAGAAAGTAAAAGATAAAGATATTCAAGTAAGATTCGAAAAAAAGTCAAATGAATTGCTGAATGATATCGGGAAAATATCTGAAACTAAGGAAGTAGAAACAGAATGGAATAACATTAAATCCAGCCTAGACATGGCGGCCAGAGATATTCTGGGGTATACACAAAAAGAAAATAAGAAACATGGATAACAAAGGATATCGTGAATTTAATAGAAGAAAGACGAAAATACAAAAATAAATCAGACGAAACAGGAAAACAGAGATACAAAGCCATAAAATGGGAAATTATTCGAAAATGCAGGAAAGCTAAAGAACAATGGATTGATGAAAAGTGCAAAGAGGTACAAACTAAGATGGGAATAGGAAAGACAGACGAAGCATACAAATTAATTAGAATGAATTTTAGGGATATAAAACCGTATAGTAAAAATATAAGGGACGCGGGAGGAAATGTCATTATAGAAAACGTAGAGAAAGTGAGTAGATGGCAAGAATATATAGGGAATTTATATGCAGGAGAGGAACTAACTGCATTAGAACAGGAATCAGACATTGAAAATGATGACTTGGGATATCCTATACTTGAGACGAGTTTGAATTAGCATTAAAGAGTCTGAAAAATGGTAAGGCGCCGGGTACAGATAAGGTGCAAGCAGAAACTCTAAAGGCCGCTGGACATGCAGTAACAGAACGTCTCTTCCAACTTGTAAGCTATATGTATGAGACAGGCGAGATACCCAAAGATTTCAAACGTAGCATCATAGTAACTATACCAAAAAAGAAAGGCGTGGATAGATGTGAAAATTTTCGAACAATAAGTTTGACAGCACACGTGTCAAAAATATTAACTAGAATTGTGCAAAGACGAATGGAAAAACGAGCTGAAGAAATACTAGGAGAAGACCAATTTGGGTTTAGGCGAAACAGGGGAACACGGGAGGCTATTTTAGCTCTGAGAGTGATAATGGAGAAAACAATAGAAAAAGGGGAAAGCATGTATATAGGGTTTGTAGATCTGGAAAAAGCATTCGACAATGTAAATTGGAAAAAAATGTTTGAAATACTCAAAAAGATTGGAATGAGTTATAGGGATAGACGAATAGTACATAGCTTATACAAAGAGCAAACAGCAGTAATAGAATTAGAGCAGGAACGGAGAGAAGTAAACATTAGGAAAGGGGTGAGACAGGGATGTGCCCTATCCCCATTGATCTTTAACTTGTACATAGAAGAGGCAATGAATACTGTCAAATGTAGGAAGACATTTGGAATTACTTTGCAGGGACAAAAAATTGATATGCTTAGATTTGCAGATGATATAGCGGTATTAGCGTCTAGCAAGGAAGAGTTAGAAGCTGCTCTTAATGAAATGGAAACGGTTCTGACAGAGAGATACGGTATGAAAATTAACAAAACTAAAACTAAAGTTCTAGTTTGCAAAGGTGGGGAAAATAAATCAAAAACAAGAATACAAGTATCTAACACGAACTTACAAGAGGTTAAGGATTTCTGCTACCTAGGAAGCCAAATAACGCAAGATGGGAAAAGCACAAAAGATATAAAACAAAGATTAGCACAAGGTCGTGCTACATTTAACAAGAAAAAGCAACTACTGTGCTCAAAGACCACAAACATAGAAACAAGGAAAAGATTGCTTAAAACATATGTGTGGAGCACAGCACTGTACGGCTGTGAAGCCTGGACAGTAGGAGAAGCAGACAAGAAAAAGGTAGAAGCCTTTGAAATGTGGTGCTACAGGCGTATGATGAAGATATCATGGACAGACAAAGTTAAGAACGAAGAGGTACTAAAATGATAGGGAAGAAAGAAATATGTGGAAAACAGTACAAAATAGGAGAGATAGGATGATAGGCCACATACTACGGCATGAGGGAATAGTGCGGAATATATTAGAAGCAGAGATAGGAAAAAAGAGAAGAAGCGGCAGACCTAGATTAGACTACTGCACACAGATAGTAAAAGATGTAGGCTGTAGAGGTTTCAGGGAGATGTGTAGGCTAGCCCAGAATAGAAATCAATGGAGGTACGCATCCAACCAATCCCAAGATGGATAAACTAATGACGAAAAGATAACTGTGCTTAAACATGATGATTATTATAAGTAACTACAAGAATTGGTTGGGCAATATTCTCGAATAATGTTAAGTGTGTGAAAGGATTTACTGGAAAACCATTATTTCGGCAAATGTCTAAGTGTTGGGGGATCTTGGTAGCCACAGGTTGCTTAACCTCCTTCACTGAATCTCGGTAAAATAGGGTATAAAATTAGAAAACAATACAAAGGAAACGAGCTGAATACACAGGCTGTGTGAGAATTTCATGGAACTATGTAGGCTAGCTCAGAATATAAATAAGTGCAGGTACGTGTCCAACCAGTTTTGAGACGGAAAACCTAATGACGAAAAAATAAGCGCAGATAAATCTGATGATTAGTATAAACAACTAGTTGTTGGTTGCGAAATACCTGCAACTAATGTTGACTGTGCGAAAGGATAAATTGGAAAATATATTAAATTGCCAAATGGTTAAGTGTTGGGGGAACTTGGCAGCCACAGGCTGCTTACCTCCCTTCACAACCATTGAAGGTCGGAGAAATAGGGCATATAACTGTAAAACAATAGAAAGTGATCGAACTGCATCTAACAAGAAAGAACAGCGCCTATGAGGAAAGACAACAAACATAGAATAAGAAGAAAATTGTTGAAAGCATATGTGTGGAGCACAGCACAGTATGCCTATGAAATACGGGCAGCCTGAAACGCAGACAGAAAAACGGTAGAAGCCTTCTGAAATGCTGTGCTTTAGATGTATGAGGACGATAGCATGGACAGACAAAGATAATAACAAATAAGTTACAGAAATAGTAGGGGAACAAGGATATCTGGGGAAAAAGAGAAATAGTATGGCGGAATACGTTCTAAGGCATTTTTGGGGAATAGTATGTGATATATTACAAGCAGAGATAGGAAAAAAGAGGTAGATGTAGACCTAGATCAGACAGTTATAGATGTAAACTGTGCATATTTCAGGGAAATCTGTAGGTTAGTTCAGAATAGGGAACAATGATGGTACGCGTCTAACCAGTTCTAGGACTGAAGACCTAATGATGATGATTGCAAAATCACCAACCTACGAAATATTATTAAACAGAAAAGCAAAAAAAGTATTGCAAACGTAATGTAAAAGACCATGTTAAAATAACGCCCCCAAATTTTATTATTAAAAAAAGTATTGTTCATTAATTTATACCTAATATCGACATCATCATCATTAGGTCTTCAGTACTGGAACCGCCTAGACATGTACCTCCATTGTTTCCTATTTTGAACTAACCTACACATTTCCCTGAAATTTTCACAGTCTGCATGTTTCACTATCTGCATGTAATAGTCTGATCTAGGTCTACATCTACCTCTCTTTTTTCTTAACTCTCCTTGTAATATATCCCACACTACCCCAACTGTCTTAGAACGTGTCATGCCCTTCTATTTCTCCTATTTTTTTAGTTTTTCACAGATATCTTTGTTCCCCTACTATTTCTAGATTCTAGACCCTCTCTGTTATTATCTTTGTCTGTTCTTGTCATCATCATACATCTGAATCATAACATTCCTAAAGGCTGCTATCTTTTTCCTGTCTGCTTCTCTTACCGTCCTTATTTGATAGCCGTACAGTGCTGTGCCCCACACATATGCTTTGAACAATTTTTGTTGTCTTCAAACATAGCTACTGCCTTTCTTGGTAGATACAGCTTGTTCCTTTTTTATTGTTTTCTAAATATGTACTATATTTTACTGATATTCAGTGGGGATTAAGCAACCTGCGGCTACCAAGATCTCCTAACTATTTACACATTTTTGCCGAATTAATAGTTTTCCAGTAAATCCCTTTGCACAATTAACATTAGTTGAGAATATTGTAAAACGAACGCCTGTAGTTACTTATAATAATCATCAGGTTTTAAGTATAATTATTTTTTAGTCATTAGGTTTTCCATCTTGGAACTGGTTAAATGCGTACCTCCATTGATTTCTATTCTGAGATAGCCTACATATTTCTCTGAAATTGCTACAGCTTGCATCTTTGAATATCTGTGTGCAATAGTCTAGCCTAGATCTATATTTACCTCCCTTTTTTCCTGTCTCTATTTCTAATATAATCCACACTATTCCCTCGTGACTAATATCAATATTTTACCAAAATTTAACTCATGTACACCTATAGTAGAAATTTCCTTTTATGTAGAACATCCATAAACTATAGAATTTTTGTGTCACTCTGAAAATATGTTATTAAAAAAATTTCAAGTAATAGTTGTTTAGTATTTATTTCTGTTCAACGATAACACAATATTTTGTAACAAAAAACAAATGTGCAGTACTAACAGACTTTTTTTTATAGATTTGTTCTTTTTATTGATGTAAATAGTGATTCAGCACCCACATACATAATATTTGGAAAAAATGCCTTTAAATTTAATTAATTATGGATATTGTTTATTAAGCACGTGGCTGCTTTAATTAATACAAACGCCATTGTAATTTTATAAGTGCGCGGTTATTTGCCGTATTATAAAATTTTGAAATTCCAATTTCATAAGTAAACTTTGAAATAGCTAATTTAACAAAAGATGGCGTATTGAGATTTTAATGGTGTGGTGGTAGTGAGACAGAAGGAGATCACAAACGCAACTTTGTAGTTTATTTAACAATATGTACCTTGGAAACAACATATCTTCCAGTTTACTGTTAGTAAAATATTATGCAAATTCCAAGATAGACACCTTTCTTGCAACGATTTACAAAATGAATAGTTGCACGTGCTAATAAGAAATGTGAAGATGCAAAGCTGTTGTGGAAACCCCCATGATTCACACTGCACATGCCATTTATAAGAAACAAGAAGTAGCATCCATATAATAGTTCGAGATGTATTATAACCAAGATTAAAATTTTGTACAAATTTTGAAATAAATGAGAGTTATCATAAATATTTCCTTCACAAGTGAATCAAATTTTCGTTTGAACCACACAGAACATTCAACAAGCAAAACACATGTTTCTGGTTGTCACAAAATCTTTGGTGGTGTCTAGAAGGATATACTGTGTATTAGCAAAAACACAATGTTTGGACAGAACATATGATAATCGAATTGTGAGACCATATTTTTTAAAATACTTTGACTTCAAACTTATATTTAATTCTTTAATATTTCAATTAGTTCTCGCTTTAACTGTTTTATTTCCTAATGAAATAGATCTAGTTTAAAGAACAAAACAAAAGAACACACAACCCAAATTGCCCTGAGAAAGAAACGATTCGTATATATAAATATATATTGCTGTGTTAACCCCTGTTATTCTCTCACAGCCCCTTATACCACTCAAACACTTGTGAAATGTTAATTTATAATTTTCTTTTGCCTCGACTAGCTGATTCAATTAAATAAGGAACTTCCACAATACACAGTATAATGATTGAATATTTACAACTCTTTTAACTATCTTTTCCCTTTTTATATCATATACATCTATCAAATTATTACAAAATTAAGCCAGCAGGACGAGCTTTTTATTACCTTTAAAGACTTATTGAAACGTTTCAAGCTGTCTGTAACTTTTCATAAAATATTCGCAAGAAAATCCCCAATTTGTCGGCTTTTACACTTTAATTATGATTGAGATAAAACAGTTTAAAATTAAATCATATTAAAAATATTTGAAATAAACAGTTTAAAACTAAATCATATCAAAAATATTGAGATAAAACAGTTTCAAAAATAAGACATATCAAAATCTCTAACCTGAATTATTTTCATGGGTGCTCCTAAGAATTGAAGTCGATATCCAAATCGTTATAGGTACGTTTATTGCAATGAAAGGTTTTTCATTTTCTCCATAGAGTATTTACCATTAATTTGCTTGAACAGGCAGCATTCTCCAAAATTGTATTATTAATCGTAGTGGCTCGTAATTTAAACTTCTAGAGGAATCGTAACATTATTTTACTTGTAATTTAGGATTGTAGTTTATATCGTAATTGAGATGGTCAATTCAGATTTACATTCCGAAAGGAATTTAGATCAACCTTCAGATCGACATTCAGATCGACATTCAGATTGACATTTAGATCGACACTCGGAGCCGTCTCAGAAATACGGCACAATATTCACAATTCTACACTTTATAATTTCACTGTTAACAAATATTTATTTTTCACGTAAATATTTGGCACTTTCCGTTATAGTCACTGCCCAGTTTCAAAGTGTACTAACTTGATATTCAATTCTCCAGATATTTATAAGATGTTGCCACTTTTGTTTGTGATTCGCCATCTTCATGTGCTAGGCGAGGCCAAGTATATTAACACTTGTTATGTTTGGAAAATTTACCAATTGTATGTATTTTAATTGCATGACGCGGTGCTTGAAGTCACGTAATTCAATTGCTATATCTTATATTTACTTCAGGAATTCCAGGAACTTCGTACATATCGAGCACGTAGTCTTGTTTGTTAGCTTTATTCTAATCTAAATTGAATAAATTTGGTATTTGTTTATTTCCAATAAATTGGATTTTCGAACAACTGTGATTCTCTTAGATCACGTACGCTTTTAAATAAAGCATAATTTTGCGTGCGTTTACGATAATATCTTTTACACATTTTATGAATGTTTATCTAGCCATTTCATGCAGGTTTTTCACTGATTTAATTTTTATGCGTTTCATTACCTTTTTAAATTCTAATCTCTGCTAGTAGCTACACTTGGATATGTGTTTTAATTGTCTTATCTTATAATCCATGCATTGCAGGGACAAAGCAAATGTCATTAATCGATCCACTAGCCAAAATGACCCCCTACAATATCTTTTTCGAATCTCTTACCGATGTCAGTAATTTATTTGTTTTTATTAGCAAACCAAAGTTAATGTTGGTGTTTTAGACTGTTTGAATCCAAGATTTCGTTACTCAATAATTTTTGTAAAAATGATAGCATTTGATTTTCTAATCCCTAGCAATCTCGAAACCTACTTTCTTGGATTCGCATATAGAATTTGTTTTTTTCAAATCAAGATTTTATTTGATCCTACTTGTTCAATTGAGTTCAAATAAAGATGGTTTGTACGACCCACCCTAATCCTATCAACATTCAAAATTTTATCTTAATTTATGTACTTGATTTTAGAGTATATAGGACTCCATTCAAAAATCCTAAAAACCAAAATGCTTTTATATATCTGAATTGGAGAACATTTGTGATTGCTAATGATTTCGAAGTGTACAAAACATATTGTTAATTAATCCTTCCTAGTATAGAGTCTTCATCCTTATTTGTTTTCAAGGTATCGTTATGCATTAGAATTTTTTCGTTTTGAAAAACTCGAATATCTATGAAAGAAAGATCAGTTTCAAAAATGTTTTGAGGTTAGATTTAGATTGTATGATTGAACAACTTAAATCGACAACTTTTAGTACAGGTCCACTGACTGTTTGATTTTCTGAACGTCAAAAGCATGAAATCAACATCTAACGCCTATGAGAGAGCAAACAAAGAATATTAGTTATTGTAATATATTATATCATACAGTTTTAACAACAAATATGATTGTATGCTAGTACTGTCGATCAATTCATTTTTTTCTGATAGCAGTTGTTGACGGCAAATGTCTAAGTGTTGGGGGATCCTTGGCAGTCACAAGCTGTTTAACTCCATTGGTATACCACTGAATCTCAGTGAAATAGAACATATAATTAGAAAACAATATAAAGGAATCGAGTTGTATATAGGCTGTTAGGCGGCTCCGTGGCGTAGTGGTATGTGTGTGACTACTACGCCCAAGGTCCCGGGTTCGAATCCCGACACGGTCCGCTTGAAAAATGTTAGGCGAGCATTTTTCACAAAAATACACCCTCGTTCGGATGAGAGGTAAAATGGAGGTCCCGTGTGTGAGTGTTGTCACGCACGTTAAAGATCCCTACCTTGCTTGGAACAGCAAGGGTTCGGCAAAATTCAAAATTTTCCAGGTAACAAAAACTCGCTTCCTGGCCAATGTAGTACCTTCGGGTGGAGCATTGGAAAATCACATGTAATGTATATAGGCTGTTGAGAGAATTGCAGGGAACTGTGTAGGCTAGCTCAGAACATAAATAAGCTGAGGTACAAGTCAAACCAGTTTCAAGACATAAAACCCAATGACGAAAAATACGTGCTCTTAAATCTGATGATTATTATAAACAACTACAGGTGTTGGTTGTGAAATATTTTCAACTAATGTTGATTGTGCGAAAGGATACATTGGAAAAACTATTAATTCGACAAAGGTTCAAGTGCTGGGGGAACTTGGCAGTCAAAGGCTGCTTACTCCTCTTCACATACAACTGAATATCGGAGAAGTAGGGTATATAACTGTAAAACAATAGAAGGTGATCGAACTGCATCAAACAAGAAAGAACAGCAGCTATGTTCAAATACAACGAACATAGATACAAGAGGAAAACTGTTCAAAGCATAGTGTGGAGCACATCACAGTACATCTATGAAATAGGGTCAGTAGGAAAAGCAGACAGAAAGAGATAGAAGCCTTCTGGAATGTTGTGCTTAAGATGTATGAGGATGGTAGCATAGACAGACAAAGTTAATAACAAATAGGTTGTTGAAATAGTAGAGGAATAAAGATATCTGTGGAAAATGAAAAAAATTAGGAGAAATAGAAGGACAGAATACGTTCTAAGGCATTTCTGGGGAATAGTACGGGATATATTTCAAGTAGAGATAGGAAAAGATAGGTAGAGGTAGACCGAGATCAGACTATCGCACACAAATAGTGATAGATGCAGACTGCTAATTTCAGAGATATGTGTAGGTCGATTCAGACTAGGAAACAATGAGGGAACGCGTCCAACCAGTTCTAGGACTGAAGACTTAATGATGATGATGAGCAGTTGTTGATACACATCGAACCTTTTACTATATTTGGAATTGCAATAAGGAAAATTTATTATTTCTTAATTCAAAAGAGCAAGTTTTAGGAAAGAAATGGTGCATAGCAGTATAGCAAAGTTTTTTTGAAAATTTGAATACTAAGTGTTATAAACAATATTATTGTTATGTTTTATTTGCTAATTTTTAGCCACATGGTTGATAAATTTAAAACCAAATTTGAATGTAATTTTTTTTTATAATCCGATTGCATAGACATTCAGGACACATTTACTCAGAGTTTAGAGTCGATCCCTACTATGCACACAATAAACACCTAATTTTATATTATGTATTTATCTATGTATTTTATAAATTTTTTATTCTGATTCATTAAACCTTCACTAATATATAGTACAATATTACAAACATGTGAAGAAGGATAATGGTGTTTTCCTCCTTAATCTTATCACTTTAATGTACAATATTGGTTATTATGATTAATAGGTTTCTATAGCTAATATTAATGTATTTGATATAGCATTATTAGTTCTTTAAAACTTTTAGAATTCTTATATCTTGCAAGTAATATCTAAAAATACTTGCTTACTATTTTATTAACAATGTGGCAACTAAGTTCGTTGGTCACTTACTAGTGAAGACATAAAATGTTTATCTTGGCCTGTATGCTGTTATGTCATTTATAATCATTATAATGGCATGGAATAATAGGACTAACCTTGGTAATAATACTGTAATGTGGATAATTTTGTGTATAATTGTGTTAAATTGGGTTTATTATTCAACTTTTCATTTATGTTAGAGAAGAGAATCCTGCAGACAATACAGTTTAATGAAAAAATTGGTTTATTCTGCATGCTACTTGAAAGAGTAAGAAATAAGATTTATTCAATTTTGCTTAATATTTGTGGTTTTGTAACTTACACGTTAAAGTCACGTTCTTCTTGATTGCGATTGACAGTGAAAGTTCAAAGATTTATCACATTTTTTTTATAAAACCAATCGTTGATGAATAAGTTTCATTATTCAAAAAGCAGTTTTGAAAAAACTATTAACTATTAGGATTCTGCTCTGAAAGAACGTAAAACAAATCGTTGTTGAAATAATTTCATTTCTTGACAATTATATGTCGCAATTATAACCGATTATAAGTTTTTGTTCTTGGGTTAAGCAACTAAATTAAAAATGGGAAGGGCAATATTTAGAATATAGCTAAATTGCGTATTATAATTTATGAAATTAAGAAGTAATATCAGACTTAATTGCAATAATTCAGAATTAAATTATATCCTAAAATAGGAATATATTATGAGATAGAAGAGTATGTTGATGTAGCACCATTGCTTAATGTAAGTGAAGCTATATATATTACTGCAAAGCCCCATGTCTTGGGCGTCATGAATACTGCGGGCTCATCTAAGGCGACATTAAGTACTGCCAGCTCCTAATAATGCAAAAAGCCCCACCTTCTTGGACGTCATTATTACTGTGAACTCCTCACAAAAGCCTCATGTCTGGCCGTCTATTAGTTACTGCGAAGCCCCAACTCTGGTAAAATTCTCCTACTACTGCCTCACGATTGGTCGTCTTTAATTCTGCGACCCTTCAGTTGCTGCAAAAGCCTTACAACTCTAGTTGTGGTGATGTGTACCTATTTTAAATACTACCTCTGCTTATAAAATTTTCCAAGGCTGCTCTGCTCCTTCCTGAAATAAACTATTGACAAAAAAATATTCTGCTACAGTAAATAGCCTACATTTATTAACACTTCAAAATGAATATACATGCCAAAGTCAAAAATTAAACTCCTCTTTCATACAAATTATATAAACCCCCTTTTTACTTCAAGATCAATATTTATCTTAATAAAGCATATCCAATCAATTTCAATAAAACAAAAAAAAGTAACAGGGCTTCAACACATTTCTTACTCTAACCTTGTTTCATTACGAGCTCATAGTAAAACCTAACTTTTCGTGCTAATTTTGCACATCAATAATCAAAAAAGACCCTCTTACCTTGTACATAATAACAAATGCCATAAAACATTTCCTAAACATAAATTCCCACATCAAATAAAATAAAAATGACTCTGATTAAATGCTCGATCAGGCTCTCCCCCCCCCCCCAGTTTGTTCCATTTGTTCATAAATTATACACCTCATTCCCAAAGTCATTAAACCACAAATTTACACAAGTATAACAACAAAAATTACAGTTACCTGGATTCCATATTTACACATGGGCCTGCTACCATTCTATCAAGGACTGCTGCCTTCAGGAACCACTTCAATCTGGATTGCTGCAACCAAATTTACCCAGAGATCATCAATCAGCGAACATTCGACAGTGTATCTCAAACTTCTGGCGCTCTTCAAACCTCTTCTTCTAGTACCATCAATTGTTGGTAATCAACCAAACCAATTAAACACCCACATTTACTCCAGATTACATTGCATACTTTATACAATCAGTGCAAATTAAAATCAAACTGGTTTACTTATAGTAAATTAATGTAAATTAAATTAAAACTTTATGCAAACATAAAAGCATATTTGAGTATTGTAGTTGTCAGCTTGTCGAAAAATAAGAAAGCTCAGAATCAAAATCTTGGGGCTTATATCAAAGTCCTTCGCCTCTAAAAACCTGCCACAATTCTCAAAATTTCTACAATAAAAAAACATTTTCACGTACACAATTCTTAAAACCACTCCACGCTTATAATTTTTCAAAAACAACACTCTAACATACACAAAATTTTGTGTACTGCTTCGAACCGAACTTATTTTCACAACATTTCTTTGAAACTCAAATTAAAGCTACCAATAACGCACACTTTTTGTAGTATTTTCCACGATCCCACTCCAATAACCTTGTATATTCACATCCAGTTTGACGAAAGTTAACGTTTAAACTACGCCTATCACCAACACGTGTTATATCTTTCCCACTTCTACATATGGTTGCAAATCATCTATCTCTCTTACCTTGTTTTCAAATTCGTTTGTACCGGACAATAGCTGCTGCCATCTTTGCTGTTGTTTATCAAGTTTTACGCTCTTTACTAGAAGCTATAAATTTCATTTTAGGGCTCTAACTGATGTCGGAACTAACGTACCTGGAATTTGCTGTTTGTTTGTTTCACTTCTTTGGCCCTATTTAATACAATACAAGGAAACTAGCTTCTTCCACAACATGTTCTAAAATACTTTTAAACAAATACACGGAACAATAACACCGCTAACTTCACTTTTATTTAATACTAAGAAAACTAAAACGGTTTGAAACGGTCTAAGGCTTTTTAGAAATTACTCCTCCCAACTTGTTTGTAATTTAATATTAATGGAACTAGCTTCTTCCACCACGTTCTAAAAGCTTTTAGAAATATTCCTACCAATTTTACTCTTATTAAATAAGAGGGTTTGATTTTTTTGTTTATAAATATGAAATTTAAATCCCGTCATGCACGCTATACTTTATGAGTATTTATATCTGAAGGATTGTGAAAATTAGATTTAGCTTCCTGAATTTTTCTGTACAATTATTAAATTCTAAAACTGTTGATTTTAAAAGCGTTTCAAAGTTATTTGTTGTACTTTCACATGCTGAAATCCCAAATTAAATTTCAAATTGAAAATAATACCTTTTTAACCTCCAAATTTCACAGTAATATATATCTTGACGAGTTATTAAGAAAAGTTAGAAAAGAGTTTCCTGTAAACCCACCCGTTTTCATTATACAGGGGTGATGAAGTGATATATTTAGGATAGAGACTTTAACTTGAAAATATGAACACGTTAATTGTTTATTAATACGAATTATTACGCTTTATTTTGACAAAATAGAATCTATTGGCGTAAAATAAGGGGTTATCAAACAATTTTGACCTATACTTTTTGCACACCCTGTATTTCATAAAAATTAGAACTCGTAATTATTCCTCATATAATTTGCCACAAAAAAGGTACTCTTGGTTAATCTCTGTAAAGCTCTCCATTTTCGAGATATTTTAAATTAAGTCATACTCAGTTCATGCAAGAAAACAACGTATTATTAATTCTTTAAAAAATACAAAGGTTTATTTTATGAATTCGAAAATAGTATCTGATTTAAATCAAATCATTTAGTAAAAAAGATATGCAATTAATAACCTTGTCAGTGTTTAAAAACTGAAGAATATTTGACTCTACAAGCTAAAATGTACTTACTAGGCCACTACAAATTACAAAATAGAAATTAGCTCATATTGCTTATTTAAGTAAATATGGCAAGGTTGCTATGGTGAATGTTTCAAATTGCCTGTCGTCTAATTATTTTTGACAACTCCCTGATTAATAAAACCACTGTAATCATGCATAAGATTTATAGTAATACAAAATATCCTCTTACAAACAATATCTTTCCAATACAAATTAATACACACCCAACAGATTTCAATATCTTAGATATAATATTGATCAAAAATAACTTTCTCTCAACACAAATTTTATATAGAGTCCAGAAACTCTTTAAAACTAGAATGATCACTCACTTATTCTACACAAATCTCAATCTCGTAATATTCATTCATAGACAACTCCATAATTAAATCTTCCTTAATATGCACAATAATTACTTTCGTAAGTAATGTAATTTAATGTCCTTTCCCTTTAAAACTATATTCAACTTATCTGAATTCAGCTAGGTTCAATAATCACCTTATATAATGGCGAAAACTTGTATTGTAGGTTTACAAAACCCTTTAAAATTAAATTAAACTGACTCTTTACGTATGTGACCAGAGGGGTTGAGATCATTCAGTTCATTGTTTCATTATATTTTTTTTATTGCTTCACGTTATTCGTGTCGTTTAATATGCTTATTAACCTTTAAGAGCTCTTAAGTTTATTGTTTTTTACAGTTTATTGCCGCTCCGGGATATTCACATCGTTTACATGTTTTCATTTGAACACGATCCTTTTAATTATTAATTGCAAAAATAAAAATCTTTTAGAATGTCCATGCATTCACGAGTATTTCATATACACAAAAATCCCGTTATTACATAGAATGATCATTTGATCGTAAACTGAAATCTATTAATAGCATTAGAGTTGCAAGTTTACATATAATTAAGTATTTGAACGTAACTTTTCTAAACACCGTGTTTTTATTATAAAATATGGATGAAACTCTTTTATAATGTATGATTTAATATGTAAAAGCATTTAAACGTAATAAATACCTTTCTTCGCATCAAAACACGATCCGTTTGTTATCAGATTCCTCTAATAATCATGCTTGTTATGCATTGACACATTTTATATTGTGCACCTCACAAATACGTTTTCTATACAAATAAATTTCTAAACAATTGGGTTTTTTTAATTTTCTCGTGTTAACAATGTTTTATGCTTATCAGATGATGCAATATGATCTCTCTATGACCTTTAAATCACATCATGTTTCTTTAAATTAAAGTATAAAATTTGAAATTGATCCCACTAAGCCAATGTTGAGCGCCATAGTTTTTACATTGATAAACAATTTTTTATTTTCAATTCTAATTACTACTACTTACAATTCTTTATATTAGACCTATAATGCACATGCATAACTCTTTACTTATAATGATTTTTCTCTCGAATAATTCAAAATTCAATTCATTTCACTTACTCCTTAAATTTAAATTCTATCTTTCTTTAGTCTATCCTTTGTTACTTGAAATTTTTCATTACCTTTTTCAATGTACTTCTTAATTCTCTCGTATCAATACAAACTAGCTCGATTTGAAACGATCATTTAGGCTTTGCATAAAAGTTTAAGTTATCATTTTATCTTATTAATTAATATTATAGTAATATAATCAACTTGCCTTGTGCCACTACCATGTATATATTTATTTGCAGTCCGTAATTAGTAATTTATGTACAACAAAAGTAAAACTAAGATGTATCTATAAATAAACTCTTATGAAAATAATAGAAGCTTATTCACCTTCTTACAATTTATATGGTGATAGTTCTTACAATTTAAAAGTCGGTAATACAGTTAAAAGAAGTCGATAATTACAGTTACAAAAGTTTATAAACACATCGCGCAAGCGCAATGAATAAAGCGAGCAACGCCCTGGCGGATAGCAACGACAACCTTATTACAGATTCTGCGTTGCCAACTTCCAATGACGTCACCAATGCAAAATTTATATTGCGCAATACTTCGGAAATTTACATATTTAAAACAATAAATCATATTGCGTAATAATCGGAAATATAAAAAGTTAAATCAACAGGTAATACATAATTTACTCACATGATAGGTCCAGATTTCCACGAAGTACGCCTATCGTCCTTCCGGATAGATAAAGATGGTATGCTCGACGCTCTTCCACAGCGTTCGGACCAGCTCCAGCAATCACGAGCTCGTTCTCCCAGGGTCGTGTAGTACGGTACGCCTACGTGGCTTCAAATTGACACCTACCTATGCAGGGAATGACGGGAACATGGTATAAGGCAACAACAAAGACAATTAGGCAAGGGAAATCTACATAGATAAGATAAGCACGATACGATACCTTTAACGTCCACACTCCTTGAAGATTCTGGCAAAACAGCCACGTTAAAGCGTCTAACCGAAAACTCTCACCACTTTTCCCCACTCTTTTCCAGTATTCGTCCAACCCTCTCGCGTCGCGCATTCTGCGCAAACTCACTATGACGTAACGGAAGTACGCGCCTAGTCTTTTAAAATTCCGCGCACCGCGTCTTTTGAAATTATGGCGCGAAACCTCCGTACATCAAACTTAACCTAATACAATGTTTAAGTGCCGATTGGCACGTAACAACCTATGCAAATCGAGCTAATAATTATATAACCATTAACAAAACAATAACTTTATTGTTTCACAAGGGGAAGAAACATCCACTGACCGGTTTCGGCTTTCTTAAGCCTCGTCAGAGTGAATTAGTTTTCAACAACCCTTCCTCTTGTGAAACAATAAAGTTATTGTTTTGTTAATGGCTATACAACTATTAGCTCGATTTGTATAGGTGAATAAGCTTTTATTATTTTCATAAGAGTTTATTTACAGATATATCTGAGTATATATGTATATGGTACTTACATTATATACTAATTTCATATAGAACTTAAGAATATTGAAATGATTGTACCTGTTGCATTTTTTGAATAACCAAATACTAAGCAGAATGTTTTCTTTCAGTGTTGAAAGATGAACCAGAAGATTTGACACACTTGGCCCCACAAGCTGGTGATGTCGATGTACCATTGGTTATAGGAGAAGTATGTGTTCCTCTAGAAGAACATCCTTTCCTGTCAGATGTATTGGACGATTTTCTATTTAAAGATAATTTCAATCCACTACTGACAGATGAACCTAGTGATCCATTTATATCATATAGAGATTCGTGTGATCCTTCACCACAGCTATTGTCACCAAATATATCAAAAGTAAGTTTTCTTTATTTTTGATTTTGTTTATATGTAGTTATGTTTCAGAATTCAGATTCAAGTTTACCTTCATTAAATAGTCCAGGAGGTTCACTTGGGGATGACGACCAGATGTCAACATTTATGTCATTACAAATGGATGACGATCCTGACTTATTAATGAAAGCTCCTTATATACCTATGAACATGGGAGACGATCTGCCACTTTTAATGTCAGATGATGTTATATGGAACACAAATAACAACGATAAAATAAGCACGAATAAAGGTCCTGATGTTAATTCAAGTTTAGCACAATTATTATGCTCAAATGCTAATCAATCAAAAATAAATGATCATGGTGGGGGGATAATTCACGACGATAGTGTGAGTGATATCTACAACAGTAGTGGCAAATGTAAATGTGAGTAACTTAAAAACAATGCTTATTTAATTAGATTATTTAGCAGTAAAATGGAATTTATCATCTACTAAGTCTCAAAAGGGCCGTTCCAATAAGCGTACAAACAGCGGTTCATATGATATATCGAATAAACGTGTTAAAAGTGAATCTAAAGGTAAAATGTCGTCCGAACTATTACAACAGTTAATGTCCAATAACACACAGAGAGGACATTCTAGAGGAAGAAGTAATTGGTTATTGGATTCGGGTCAAAAGGCAACGTGTGTAAGTCAGCCTAGTGAGAGTGTTCTTATGAATCTTTTGGTAAGCGGTTTTGATATAAGAGCAGGTTATATTTGTCTAGCGCCTACTAAAAACAATAAGTAATTATTTGTTAAATGTATGTGCCCTATAGTATTTAGAAACCACAAAATTCTTTGTACTAGTAGATCCTTTAAGCTAGTTGTTTTTGCTACCTCTTAAAAAAATAGTACAAGACGACTTCAGGGATCGAAATGATGCTGCCATTAATTTATTTAAAAGGCGCACGCTTTACACTGTGATATGTCATTATTAAGTAAATAATCTTGCAGCTCTCTATTTTGTATTAGGTGTACCTGGAAGTTATTAAATTATATAGTAGTCAAATATGTCTGTGTGAATTCAGCTACACCTGATAAATAAGAAACATTCCACAATTTTTGAGTTCAATGAAAAAACGTCAATGTTGCATATTTGCTCAAATGTGCTTAACTGTTTGTAAATAGAAATTTTAATGTATGGATGTTAAATTATTAGATGATTTAAAACTAAGCATATCTCTATCGAATATATGTTCAATATTTGAAGATTTTATGGATGGAATTTTCAATGTCAGAGCTTCTCCTAGGTTTGAATTGTTTAATTTTAGAAATAACTTCTTGAAAAATTGTGCTTATTGGGAAAAAGAATAAAACATATAACCGATGGGTTTATTATCAAGTTTGCAACTGTTTTTGAATTTTGAAACAAAGTATACCAAAGTTCACATATTTTTGAAAATAATAATATTTAAATGTGGACGAATCTTTGATATTTAAACGTATGTTGTGTTAATATTTATAATGTTAAGAAAGGATTATTAAACAAATAATCGTATATTATTGATGTTCCCTCTATCTCGATGTGATTTTATTATATGTAGCTGAAAAATAATTAAATAAACACCAATATTATTAGTGGCCATATATGGTAGTAGTATTTGTAATAGTCTGTTATACAGATTATAGCTATTTTTTTCTTAATTTCCTAGATTTCTAAGATAAATGTATTAAAATATTAATAAAAGGTAATGATGTTTACTAAAGTTGTTTTAATGTCCCTTGTAGTTCTATAAATTTGCCATAAAGTGTAAAGAAATGTTAAAAATTTGGCCAGCGATGATAATTGTGTAACTATGTGGTCAGTCACATACATTATGTTTTAGTCTTTAAATACTTACAGATTATATTGGCAGAACAGGAAAAATAGCTCTTTTTAATACTTTTAACATTTTTATTACAACCAAAAATATGTAATTACAAATTTTATATTAATACGGGACATATACGTAAAATTCAACTGAAAATTAAAGATGTAGAAAGTAGTTTTAGCATTTAATGTGCATTACAACTTATTCTTTATGAAATTGTTTAAAATATTAATTATTTTACATTTTCTAAAAGTGTGGAAAAAACACAAAACAGAATTTAAAAACAAAAATGTTGCTTTACTCATATTTGACTATTGACAGGACATTATAAAATAAGATACAACTTACCCAAATTATGAACATCCAATACATCGATTCCATTAACAAGTATGATCATAAACCTCCTATTTATTGTCAACAAAATTATCTAAAATTGAATATCGAATTCAGTTACATTTTTCAGTCTGTATGTACAAGATGTGTAAAAAAGAGCTCGTTGTTTCTACGAGATTAGTTTCAAGGTGCAGTTAAAAAAAATTGAGAAATGTGTTAGGTATGATATACCAGTACACGAGACTGCTAAGTTAAAATACTCTTTTGCATACACAGCGGTTGCCTTACTTAATTCAAAAATCTATAATGATATATGTGAAACTTCATTAATTAATTTTAAATTAAAATACACTGAATATCTTTTAGCTATACAACTTAAGTCATAACATCACTGAAAAATTACAAATAGGTCTACTTAATTTTTGTATTACAAGTAACTCTGAAGAACATACATATGAATGTTACCTTTTGTGTAGTATTTTATTATTATTTTTTTGCGCAATAAAGATTTATTCTATTCTATATTCAACACAAAAAAACTATTTTAAACTGGTTATTTTAATTGGCTTTTCTTTAATATAAATTTTTGTAAAGTATTCCAGGCTCAATTTTGTTATTCTATCATAGTTTTAAATAGTTGTATGAATGTTTTCAACTAGAAAAACCACTAAATTTGGCAAGCTCTTAAGAAATTTTATAAATTTAAGGCGTGTGCATGTGTGTGGATTTATTTTGTCATAACTTAAGTTAATATCAGAAACAGATGAAATAATTTTAGTACTACCTTCAAATTAGTATATTTATTGCATATTGCATATGTTAGTGTTATAAACATACAGGTGTGCGTCATTGGACTCTGATATATATTTTTAAGCGCAGGGGTCAATGACACAACTTGCGTCATACACGATATAACTAGAAATGATAACGCTGCACGCCGATGTAATTAACGTTCAGTTTCCTGCTGTCCGCCACCGCTCTGTGTCTCTTACTATCCTAAAATTTAAATATGCCTCAGCTAGCTCAATCTAATTCACACAGAGTGCACAACGTTATGATAACAAAGAATTTACCCTCCCTTTTTATCTAATACCTTTCTACTTGAATGAGAAAAACGAAATCGACTTAAGATTTGTATAACGACAAAGAAAAATTATATACACTGTACAGCTTAATATGATTCAGTATTTGACAAAGTAAACCCCTGAATCAAATAATAATAATTTCAATTTATTTATCTCCAAAATTACAGTTCCCCCCTTTAATTATTTTAAAGTCAGCAAAAATGATATTGTACACTATTGGAAAACAGCCTTGAACGTTCAATGACTTTTCTCTTTTTACAAAAATTTCCATGTATAAAAAGATTTTTGGTGACCCTTTACATAAATATTCAGGTATAAAAAAAATATAGTAAATTTTTTATGAAAAAGAAAATAATGCCTTATGATATTCTGACCTGTAGTTTCCTCGCGTGTCTTTCTTTGTTCTCCCTGGATCAGCTATTGCGTGTTGTAGACCAGTACTTCTGGATTACTTTTGGTTGAGTCCCATTGTGGCTTTTGTAGTACCGCTTGGCCAAACCTCATTCAATGCTTTAAACGAACCTCCGTCTTTGTGCTTCGATGCATAGATGCCAACCAATATTTTAATGCAATTTTAGATTTATCCCTAGAGTTATATCTAAAGATTTTTCCAGATTTCAGCTTATTACTTAGACAATAATTAGATTTGGATAATGCTTAGTTTTTCACCTGTCAGTTAGAACCGTGTCACTTAGAACCATTTTTTTGTTATCAAGTTCGAGTGATATTTAAAGGAACGCCCTTATGGGAAATCATTGGTTTTCGGCCTTGTTTGTTCAAAGTTTACGGCGTGCCATATGATGTTGTAAATACCCTGGGCTTTTACAGGTATCATTTGATAATAACCCGCCGGAATAATGTTCTTGGTCACGTAGAATACAAGTTTTAGCAGTCTATTTCTAAAATATGGGCATTTTTACTTATCTGGTTTGGTGTTATTGTAGGAATTTCTAATCCGCCTTCTCACATACTCAGCTTTTGGCTTTTGTTCTGGGTTTTGAGTATCCGTGATAAAATTCATGTAGATGAAATGACGTAAATTGAAATGCTTCTATTTACAACCTCTGTTTTCGAAACTTATATGTTTTGAAAGATGCTTTGCTATTTCCTTTCACTATCGGTCGTTTAATTTTAACAGAATTTGTATCACGATTTTCTAGTTTTCGATGCATTTAATGCGTATTTATGTAGAATTCCTAATTGCTTTCTGGTCTTAATTAAGTTTGATTGCGTACAGAGTTATCTATCTTGCTGAATGTGTTTGTATTGTTGAAGAATATGCTTCCCGACATTAATTAATGTCACTTGTGATCCTTATATAGGGTGTTAAATGTTTGTTTTCTGCATAGTTTGCGAATTACGTATTTTTCATGATAAATTTATTTAGTTTTCTAACTTCTAGTGCTATTTACATGTCGTGTGCGACCCTTATGACTCCATATACTCCTAAATAACTCTATTATTATAGCAATATATATATATCGCTGTGATTCCACCAAAATCCGGGAACTCCGGATTTCGAATCGTGGCCCACTGATTGTGCGTCAAGAATGCTGTGAATCCTACAAAAAGCTATTCATTACCTTAACTGTTCCGTTGACTTTCTTCTGTTAATCGCCTCTTTACTCCTTTCCGCCTCGGCTGCTCACCTAGTTAAAACTTTCATCCTCAATCATAAAAAAAACAAACACATTCCTATCACAAACACCAACGTTAACTCTATTTACATCATAATTTACAATACATTAAAATTTCAAAATTAAAATTCAGCATAAATTTCAGTATCAGAAAATTTCAAGATTAAATTTATTATCATTTTAATGTGCATCCAGAATTAAAGTCCTTGTAGATGCCTACTAATTAATATAACAATATATGCAGACCTGAGTCTGAGTACAAAGGGAGCATCTACCACCCCTTTACGTTAATTAACCAAGTTCGTCTAATTGAGCTCAAAGACATACCCAAATTTTCATCATAATCCAGAACATAAATACTAAATACCCCTTTCTACTTAAACAAGAAAATTTCACCTTAAAATTAAAAATTTGTTGTTAGTACAATTTCACTACTGTCCATTTTAAGTAAATCAATTATAAAGTTATTCAACACACACCAAAACATCAAAAATCGAACAACAAAGCATAAGTTACCTGAAGGTTAATGCACTCGTGGCTTCAATGTACATCGTCCTTGCTAATTTCACCATTCCAACTGGGTTATGTTTACGTCCTCGGATTACTGGTCGCTTGTAAACATTTTCTCTACACCACCATTCATCTAAAGTTGTTTCAGTGCTTTTCCGGAACTCATCAGTGTATATCTGTATCTTGTTTTGTGGATCCAGACACGTTTACGAATCATTTAATTATTAACACCCCCGAAAAATAGCAAAGAAATTCATACTACTTTCACAAATATACGCCAAAACTGCCTACTTTTGTGTATTCATTTGTCGTTGCAAATTTGACTAATTGGTACAGTGATACTAAACTTTATTACCTTGTATCTTCTTTTCTAAGTGCACTAAATTACATTCATTGTAGCACGTAAAGAACAAACTGTTTTAAATCACCAAAATATACGAGCAAACTGTTTAAATTATTCTATCAAAATCGGAAAACTAAAAAGCACTGTTTAACGCATTGAATCAAATCGAAAAATCTAAGAGCACGAAACTCATATTAACCCGGGTATATATAGTGGTTAGCCTGTCTGTCGGTTTTGTCCTCAAAACGGCCAGTTTCTAGAATTTCGTATACTATGTTCCCATCTCGCCCGCCTGTGCGTCGGTTCTTATTAAATTTGCACTCGCACCAGTTAAATCTCAGAAATTTCGACACGGCTCGCAACGTCTGGAAATAACTAATTAATTTTTATACAGAAATGTTATTTTTACCTCTCAAGTTTGCCTTTTATTTTCAACCAATCGCAACCCAGTGACGTTGCTCCACTCACGCCTTTTACTATATGTGTCTCTGTCTTGCGCATATTATCTGTCTCTATCTACCCTGTTCCGAGTGGTACAAATCTATATTTTTTAGTATCGGTTCTTTTCAATCCATGTGGATTTGTGAAATAACCCACCTTATTAGCATTTCCCGTAAATATTAAGCGACGGTTTCTCCAACATTCTCTGTAACCATTTGTTATCTGCAAATTTTACGCAGAACATAAAACATTTAAAAATACGCAGGTGTTCAAACATAATACTTCTACGATCTGAATATTATTGGGTTTTTACTAGCTTTTATACATATTATATGTTACTAATGGTCCAATTAACTCCAATTAAAATAATACCCTTTAATTTTTAGTGACTCCTAATCAAATATTAATTATTATCTGTACATTTTGTTTAATACCGGTTACTTAAAATTGAGTTAATTAATATAAATTTTGCACGTAATTTCCATTTGTTTCTTTACTCGGAATAATTAAATTACACGTAGAGCATTTTAATACTGCTTCTTTTTATAGAAGGCGTCTTGTAAATAATTTAAATCTCTTCTTTTTAATGAAACGACTGAATTTTTATGCTTCACGGTTTTAATAACGCGTACCTTTTCCCAAAGCTTCTACACGGTGATTAAAATTATTTGATGTGATTATTTAATTTTCTACCCTGGTCTAAATAGGAGTAATGTATATAAATATTGATATGATGACGTCGTACGCCGGTGTGATAAATGTCCAGCTGAACGCCACTGCTATGTTTTTCTCTAATCTTCTAATTTTATTATGTCACGGCTAGCTCTTTTTAATTTACACAGCGTGCACAACATTACAATGATCAATTTTCTTTTTACCCCTTTATGGTTACTTGTTTGAATTGATAAAACTAAGTCAATCAACATTCATATAATGAAAGGAAATAATATTTACACTTCACAATTTTTGTAATCCTTTAAATACACCCTTCAATCAATTAATATTATATGGATTATTTATCCCAAAATTTATATCCTTTTTAACTTAATTTAAAGTCGCCAAAAACAACACCTGTTACAAAAAAATCTGGAACGTTCAAGACCCTTTTATGATTTTTACGCAAGTTTCAACATATTCAATGTTCTTGTTGACTCCTTACAAACTTGTGAGCAAATTTATATATCATGTATTCTATTTATTTCAATGTGCCCCATATGAATCCACAACCCTAGAAAAACTTTAAATTCTTGTATTGTTAATGCTTTCCATTGTACTATACGAGACTGCTCAGTTGTATTTTTACTGCCAAAAACTTCTGCGTATACGATTGTTTCATTTACATGTTCAAAAAAATTTTCAGTTACCATCAAATTAAAAAAAACGTAGGGAGAATCGCCATTGATATCCAGTAAAAATTGGAATTTTCCAAGAAAAGGAATAATTTTTAAATTCTGGTCTGCAGTACATTTAATTTCAGTAGTTTTAGCTGCAGCAACTACATCCGCTTCTAAAACATAAATAATAAATTAACAACTGCAACAATTTATTTCTAGTACCTGTCTCAATGCCATTCTTTTCCACCACCGTTCAATCTTCTTTGCTTTCCTCTCCTTCAGATTTCTTGTCAGGTTCATATTCGCTCTCACTATCTTCAAATGGCTTGAAATCACTTTCTTGATTTGCGAGTATTTCTAATTCCTTGTCCGTTAGTGGTTTATTATATACATATCGTGAAAGTTTTGGTTTGGAACAACCCAGATTTTGATCCTCCTTAACAAAAAATCATATTTATAAATACAAAAATCAAATACCTAAAAATGCACTCTATACAGTACCTAACGGCCAACAAACTCACAACAATCTCAAGCAGCAGCTGGTTTAATACTGAGACAAAAATCGCTAGATTACATTTGACGACAACGGGTCGTCATTGGCCTCTGCGCAGAAACTCGCATGATGCAAGTGCGTCGTCATTGGCAGTGAACATATTAAGACCTGATATAAAACTTTGATATAAAAGCATAATGGGAGATATGGAAAATATTTTAGCAAAAAATGGTTGCAAAAGACCTAATTTAAGTTTAAATACAAAGCAACCAATTTATCATTTGTTGTTTAATTTGAGTGAAAATAATAAATTGAAGCAAGGCTTATTTAAGACGATAGCCAATATTTTCAGCATTCTGTGAAAACTATAAGCCAAATTTGGCATCAAGCACGAAAATCATTAGCCGGTGATGCTGAAGTAGCAGGTCCAGTCACGTAAGAATGAACACGGTCGAAAACCGAAAAATGTTGACCCAGATCTAATAAAGTTTATCATTTAATAGGTGTCGCGCTATTCAATCATTGGCTGCTTCTATCAATGTACCAAAATCTATGGTTCATACTATGCTGAAATCAGGTGTATTATGACGAAACTCAAATACAGTCAAACCTTTTCTCCTTTAGACATCAATAAAGTTGAAAGACTCAAGTATTGTCTCAATGCTGAAACCCGAAAGTTTAAATGCAGAATCATTCGAAATTATAGATATGTATGATTTGATTCATGTAAACGAAAAATAGTTTTACATTAACAAAATAACAGAGACATTATCTGGTTAAAGACAAATGGAAACCATACAAGACCTGCAAAAGTAAATGTTATGGGTGAACGAAGCATTAATTCTTGCATTTGTAATTGCCTAATAGGGGAAAAAATCGGTAAAAGATGCACTGGCTAAGTATAATGATGCGGGAGTGGGTCCCTATAGAAACAATATAAATAAATAGGGAAAATAATGCTACAATTTACTAGGTGCAATTTCAAACTACGTTACCAATAACACTTACCTCGAAAGGATTTAGCACTATCAAATTTATGGACGCTAACTCGTTTGGTTTACTAGTCCTATGGACAATGAGCAATCCTTAGGAGTTATAATTACATTAACCTCCTAGTGAACTAGAGTATCTTCTACAGAATGCTACCTGTATATTTGAACAAATACGACTAATTTCAACTTACGACTTAGCTGAATTGATTTTAATATAACATCATTCCATTTTCCTATAAATAGATATACATACAACAATTTTAAAGTTACATCAATGTAAACAGCGACATAACGATATTCCTGTACACAAATACTATACACACACAGAATTGTAAAATTTTATAATCAGTTCATTCTCAATTAACCATAACCTCGATTATTCAATTTGTTATGAATAAAATAAGCGTGAGGTTAATAAATTAATCTCTCCCAGGGCACAACACAAATTGAAGGCACTCATTCTTCTAAACTTTAAAATTTTTTGCCTAATGTATTCAAGCCAAATATATCAAACATTAATAAATCAAAGTCATCTTCAATTTGTGTAATAAATGTCAAACTTGAAATTTCTATTATTTTGATAACGATCGAAACATAAATAAAGACGATTTTAAGAATTATGGGTGGTGTAATTCCCAAAGAAGATTAATAAAAATACAAAACAAACCACAGCAAGCATACAGGAAGTATCATCAATTCAGTTTAAATGACACCAATGACTCTTAAAAGTTTTTAAAAGTGATATTTGTAGTTAAGTTTCAATAAAATATAAATTTTAAAGATATTGGACACTTATTTCTGAACAGGAAAAAAATCAAAATCAGACACATTTCCAGACAGAGATGTATAAAACTTCTTGAACCTCAAAAATTAATTTTTGATTTATTTGCCACATTCGTAAATTTATAAATACATCATTGTTTGAGGCAACTAATTGACTACTCTTACAATTTAAAAAGCGTCAAATTCTTACAATTAAAAACGTCAAATTCTGACGTTTTAAAACGTCGATAAATACATCGGGCAAGCGCGCAATAAAAAAGCAACGCCACGGGCGGTTGGTAACGCTAACCTTTCTACAGATTTTGCGCGCCCATCTGCCAATGACGTCACCAATGCACATATTTAATACGCCATTATCGGAAGATATAAATTTAAGACAACAGTTTATAACAACGAACAAATTAACAATGAGAGTACTTACATAATAGGTCCAGATTTCCACGAAGTCTGCCAAGCGTCCTTCAAGATAGATAAAGATGGCGTCAGCACATACATAAGGCTGCTGATGGCCGCCTTAAAGATAATTGCTGGAGGGTACGCCCAACGCTCTTCCAAAGCGCTCGGACGGGATCTCATGGCTCCAACCAGCTACGGCAGTCATGGGCTCGTTCATCTAGGGTCGTGCAGTACGGTTCGGCCAACAGCTGCAAATTATCTCTTACCTATGTAGGGAATGGACAGGAAACCAGGTATAAGGGCGACAAACAGATAATCAAGCTATGAAATCTACATAGATAAAGATAAGGCACGATACGATACCTGACACGACCACACTCCTTCAAGGTTCAGGCAAAAAAGCCACGTTACAGAGACTCACGGAAAAACCCCACTTTTTCTGTCCTTTCACGCGTCGGCGCGAAGTTATTCGTCCAACCCACTTTTGACGTAACGGAAATACGCGCACCGAGTCTTTTGAATTTATGGCGCGAAACTTCCACACATCAAAATTACACTAAAAAAATGTTTAAGGGCCAATTTGGCACGTAACACTACTACTGCGGATGTAACTATAACAATGTCCCTTTTTTTTTTTTTATAAAATAATCAAAGTATGTTAACATGTTGAACAACCAAATACGAGATAACTCATACTTGGCATTCTAGACTTGATGCCAACAACGAGATATCTTATACTTTGTAATTTCTTCTTTATTACCTGCTATGACTTTATTCATAGTAAATGCTTGGGATGTGGGAGTGCGAGCGTCGGCTGAAAGTTCAAATATAGTCAAGCTGCATACAAGATTTTTTTTCAATTATCCTTTATTTATTTTAGATGTACTAAAAGTAAAAAAATACATTTACCCGAAATTACTTATGGTAATTTTTAAAACATTGTTCCATGCACGAGACTGATTTTTCATCACACACAGTAGAATGATAATGGGTTTCTTTTTGTTTATCTCTTGTGTACCAATACGATAAGGCTTAGCAGGCCTCTGTTTCTTTTTAGTAGCAGGGATACTCTCCAAATAATGAAAAGGGACATTCCTTTTTACTGGTTGTTTTCCTGACATTTTATGCCCCCATTAAAAGTGCTGTAAATAATTTTCTAAGCTTAAGGGATTTTGTGTTTGTTTCATTGACATTGCCAAACAATAAACACGCATGTTGAAGGTGTATTTTAAAAATATGTATACTCAATTTTTTGGCCATTTCGTTTTTCGAAGAGCTGTGTAGTACGATAGTTTTGATCGGATCTGTCTATACCCCATGTTCCCTTATTGTAATCTTTGATTACATTATCATACGAACTCTCCTTTTTTAGCTTGTTGTCGACAACAAACTTGGGATTTCCTTTTCGATCAGGTCTAACGGTACCGCAAATGTATATTTTTCTAGAAATCATCAGATGTGTGAGTGAAACTGAGTTGTAAAAATTGTCTATATATAATCTACTTATACTCTTTTGTCTAAAAATATTGTCTATTAAATGCAGAACTTCTGAAGATGACCCAGAGCTTTGTCGATGGGCTCAGATTTTCTGCAAAAAATTTTTGCTTTTAATACAATTCCATTGGACTTGCACAATTCATAGAATTTAACCCTGTATTTATGTTTTTTTTTGTTCTTGATGTATCGGCAGAAAAATAACCTGTCTTGTCATAAGACTAAAGACTTGCCAGTACAAAGATTTTTATTTGGTATGTAATCGTCACGCATAATATTATTGAAATGATCTAGTACTGGTCTAATTTTATATAGTCTGTCGTCAGTGGACAAATGGTTATCCACAAAATGAAAAAACTGGAATAACAATTGAAATCTAGTGTGGCTCATACAGTTTTCCAAAAAATCATTGCATACATGCTGTCTTTACTCCAAATGATGCTCAATTGATGGAAGTATACACCACATATATAACAGCATACCAACGAAAACATGCATTTTGTAAACATCTGTGTTGGCACACCACTTTTGTCTTGACAAACATCTTACATTACTTTTCGATTTCCTTGAGCGGCACATAAATTCAATAATTCAGAAAGTCATTGGAAATATTCTTGCTTTCGTAAATCAATATTGTCACCTTGTAAATCAAAGATGGGCAGTTCATTTTCAATATCACATCACTTGCTGGCGACTCTTGTAGAGTGTTTTGTTGGACGTTTGGAACATTTTGAAGGTCAATTGTATCAGGAAGCTCTACATTAGGGTCATCTATACCAGGTTGATCGTCGTCTTCAGGGTTCTCATCACGTGTGGCACTTTCAGAACTGGCCAAGGATTATAGTATAAATCATAATCTGAATTTGCTTGCAAAAACTCGTTCCACTCATCCTCAGTCATCTTCGCATAGCGCTGAAGTTCATCTTGGTTCAAATTATATTTGAATGCCATTTTCAGTAGTAAAAAATAAAACGTATGCTACGAATAATACTCTAATTCTGCTTAATATGCAGTACATAACACTATCGCTCTCAACATGAATAAAAAAGCATTTCATGATTTCTACGTGCACCACATGTTAAACTAATGAAGAGTAGTAGGGATTTTTGAGGTATCTCAGTGTAGCAGTTTGAAGTTGGTTTTTTTAATCTCGAAACGCCCAGCTGTGGGATAGCTCTGAAGCATTTTGTTGATAAAGAAAAAATGAGATGGGCATTTTTATAACAAAAATAGTAAAATACAATCAAAATCCAAAAGGATTTCTTGCCCACATAAAATGGCGCAGATTTCCCCTATGGGAGTCAATGTGTTAAATAGTGAAACATTATAAAATTTTATATATTTATTTATTTAAACATTTTGACACAACAATAATGCATTTTTTATACTTATAATTTAATTAGTATATCTGTTACAAAATTCGTTCATAAAATAATAAATATGCCTGTGTCTCAAGGACATTTTTCAGAGACATCAGAAACATTAGAATTACTAACATAATATCAATCGAATTTCAACATTAGCTTCGGTATTTTTACATTGCGATGACAATAAATGTTTTCGATGTTTAGGTAATAATTACCACCTGTAATTATTGTTTTTTAACGGAGTTCTTATTTTTGCATATGCACATGGTGAATTGAACGAACCGTTATGTTGCACATCACTATATTTTGGTTTCCTTAAAATTGAAAGTACTGGCATCATTTTGAACAATATGGTGCTATATCTAGTAACAAAGGGAAGGAAACAGTTATGCCTCTTTGCAGATCAAAATTTTAAGATCTCAATTTTTTAAATATGAAATCAATACAGCAGGTGATTATAGACTAGAATTTGTTTAACTACAGGTCAACCATCCCTCTTTGTTCACAAATCACAATCTATCAGAGTATTTGCCTTTTTCGCACTGATATCTTGGTATTACAGTACTTTCCCATGTATCATTTATATTACACTCTTCATTCTTTTTTTTCATCTTGGTGTACATCAAGTTCTTCGTAAGCATAACCAGTTTCCTTTTCTTAAATTTTCCTATTTATTAATATTATTAACAAAAATTAGTCGCGATTCAGATCACTTAATCTCAACTTTAGTGTCTGGAACAGCAACCTTTGGTCCACAAATTAAACGATCTGAAGCATCGGTTTTGAACTGTTCTCTTTAGCTTCTTCAGTTTGGTCAATATCATCAAACCGTAATTCGATCAGAATGGTTTTGTTGTTTTCTATATCTTTTATTTGGTGTGATAATTTATTTTCATCCAATTCTTCTGCTGTGCGACATAATATTGGTAGAATTTGGTATTTCAAATCCATTTTGCAATGTTTTGGAGAAACACAATACTTATTACAATTGTTTCTGGTTTTAACTACCTGGTGACTAGTTAAATACAGATGACAAAGATTTATTGGTTGACAGATCTTTGGATGAACGGAAACCTTTAAAACACATTTTAATACAAACATTTAAAAAGAATTACAAAATGGTAGACCAGAACTATATATACCTTGTGTCGCTTTTTCAAGAAATACAGAAATAATTTCACAGTTTGCTGGAGACCAACAACATGACTTACATGAATTATTAAAGCATTTGCTAGAAGTAATGTGTAAATAATATTTAAAAAGAGTATGAAAAAGTAGCTTTACATAAACAGGTACTACATTTTAAAACATATCCACTGTGCATTGAAGGTGATAAAAAAATATAAAATTTATGAATAGCAAGCTTTCGAGTTGGTATTACCTACTGGACAAGCTTTTCGGGGTATTTTAGTTAATATAGCGCAATATCAAGATTATAAGCATATTTCATGTCTAGACGAATTTTGTCTTCATTTGAGTTACATTTCACCCACAGGCGTAAATTATTACAATCCCTGTTCAGACGTTAGTTACTACACAATAAACATCCCTTATGATTTAGGCATGAAAATTTCTATGCGAAGGTTATTATAACGTTTTCATTTTGTAAAATTTTTGTCACATTGACCTTCCAATTGTAGTGTGAGCTAAAAGGATGAGGTTAAGAAAGGCGGAGGCAGTATTTAGGTCACTACTTGCACTAAACAGCACTTTGATCTAAACGCAACCGCTCTAGTTGAGCCCCAGTAAAAAAAAGCATGCAATTCCTGCCAGAGTTAGTTCAAGGTCCAATAAAAGTTTCACATCATTTCATAGAGAACTATAACAAAATCCCACGAAAGTGATATAATCTTCCGAAGATTTTAACTTATTTTTACATATAACATCATTCTAATCCTACAGTTTTAACTATTAATGTACGACCTACTCAAGATCAGAACCAAGAAACAATGGGAATTGCTTTTGCTTTTAAACAAAATATGGTAAATTTAATGAATTTAAGAAATGGAAACTGGTTATCCAATGATTGAAAAATGTATGTTACGAGTTAATTTACTTAGCATGTAAGAATATGTATTTTAGATATTGACACACTCCTTACTCAAAAGCATACTGTTCATAATTTGTTTTTATCGCTTTCAATACATAATGAATATGTTTTAGAATTTACCTGTTATCATAGAACTACTTTTTCATACTCTCCCAAACATTCTTCAGGCACTGCTTTTAGTAAATGCCTTAATAATTCATGCGGGTAATGTAGGTCTCCAGCAAACTGGAATTATTTGTGCAATTCTTAAAAAAAGGATACTAGGGTTTTATACTTCTGGTCAATCATTTTGTATTTCTTTCAACAGTCGTATTAAAATATATTTTAAAGGTTGCTATTCTTCAAAAGCTTCCGCCAACCAATAAATCTTCGTCATCAATATTTGGCCTGTCACTAGGTTGTTGAAAATATTGCTCAGACTTTAAAGTTTCAAGAAAAAATTGTTCAGAACATTACAAAATAGAATTGAAAAAGCAAGTATTGCCTAAATTTTAAACCATGTGTGCTTGAAAAATTAACATGTAACTCATCTTGTCTTTACGTTTTGTCCATTTTTTTATTCTTACTACTTTCTTCTTTGGTTGTATGGTTAATATTTGACATTTCATCGGTTTTAGAATTATCAACATTTTCATTAAATTTGTTTGTAGTGAAAAATCTATGATCAGTACTTTCTTTGGCTTTCAACCAAATCTGAAGAATTTTTTTATTTATTTAAAAAAATCTACTCAACAGATACAATTTTCCAATTGCAGAGCAGTACTACAATCTAAAAATAGAAAACATCTTAGTGCAATGTTACGTATATAAGTAAAATTAGTATATATAATGTGTATACATTGTGGTCTTAAAGTAATAACGGTGTGATGAAGTACGTAGTAATATTTTATTTCCTTGCAAAAGCAATAGTGCAATGGATTGGTTAAATGAATTCAGTGTAATGTTAAAGATGTTCTATCACCACAAAGTTCATTGAAAAGGTTACACATTCTGTAGATGGGAGAGTTTTATACATATTAGTGGTAGCTTTTGGGATATAGAACAAGATGTGGCATCTGGTTAGTTTTATCGGGACCCGAAAAGTAATATACGCCATAGTAGATGCATCATCTGGATGGTTATTAAATACTTTAAACAACTGACAACATCTGCCTTTTTACTAGGAGCCCCTAACGATAGGTTAAATTCTAACAATAATTTGTTGTAAGGAAAAATTCCGTTCTGAATGGACCTGCACTCTGAAGAAGTTCTAGATTACTACATCGGTAGAATGGCTTGCGTGTTTCAGTGAGCTAAAGTGCGGAACTATAGGTTTAACTAAATTAGTGGGGGGTCTTTACTGAGGAAACAGACTATGACATGTCCTCAAAATGTGGCATCAGCTCCTTTGGTACTTAGAATTGCAAAGACCATAGAGGTCGGTTAGGCATTCTAAGACACAATACTGTGATGTGAAAGGCAACGGAGAATCACCACATTACCTCCCAAGGACACAGCTATTTAAGATGATGGCATCCTCTGGAAAAAAATTCTAGAATTAACATAGTTCCCCCATTCGGATATACGGAAGCGGACTACTTTGGAGGATGTTATCGGAAAGTTTAGAAAAAGAGTCTGGAACATTTTACAAGTCGGAGCGTGGAATGTCAGAAGTATCAAGCAAGTAGGTAAGCTAGAGAACTTGAAAATTGAAATGGATAGGTTAGCATTAGACATAGTAGGGATCAGCAAAGTTCGGTGGCCAGAGGTGGGGGACTTTTGGAGTGGAGACTTGTGTAATTTATGCAGGATCAGAGAAGCGAAATTCGGATGTGGGGATAGTCATGCGAAAAAATATAGGACACTGTGTGGAAAACTACTTACAAAAGAACAAAAGAGCACTCATGGTTAAATTAAAATCTAAACCGGTAGACACAGTAATAATTCAAGTACACATGCCCACCTCTAGCTACAGTGAAGAAGAGGTAGAAGCAATCTATAAAGATATCGAAGACATACTAAGATACGTAAAAGGACACGAATTTAATAATTGCAGAGGATTTTAATGCAGTGGTAGGTGAGGGTAGGGAAGGAGCGGTAGCAGGTTTATTTGGTTTAGGAACGAAAAACGACAGGGGAAATAGGCTGGTAGAATAGAGAAAAATAGAAAAAAGAAACAGAATGGAATAACATTAAATCTAAATTAGACATAGCGGCCAAAGATATTCTGGGGTATACACAAAAAGAAAATAAGAAACCATGGATAACAAAGGATAATTTGAATTAATAGTAGAAAGTCTTGGGATATTATGTACTTAGAAAGAACACGGAGAAATAAATATTAGGAAGGGGTCAGACAGGGATGTGTTAACATACTAAAATGTCGAAAGCACACATTTTTCTAGCTATCGCAGCATACCATTATATAAACCAGTTTCTTTGCTTAAATTTCTAAATTGTTGCAAGACGTGCTTGTGGGCATTCTGAGTTCAAAGTGCTTGATATATACGTTGTGCATTTGTTCAAATTCTATCAATTTTTGCGATTTTGTATTTTGTATTTCATTGTTAACACTTTTTACGTTTTAAGTGTGACACACTGACAAATTATTTCGAATTACAGGAGAGCGATTAGTTTCCATTTACGCATTATATTATGTTACATTTCTATCGAATATTTTTGAAGTTTTTGTAACACTTTGCCCTCCTTCCCTGACCTAAGTAGCATTCAAAGAAACAAGGAACGAGTTACCTAATACATGTATAATCGAATGCCAACTTTATATCACCTTTTATGGTTCAAAATTGCAATACAAGGGTCCACTTACCTATTCCCTACGGTTGTCAACTATTTCTGATCCAATAGTCTTCACTCTACTTCCCTCAAACGCCTTGGCTACTCTACAGCGGAGAATACATGGATATGCCCCAGGGTGGTTAGGCCTAGAATTCTGAAACCAATACTGGTGAGTTAACTTACCCAAAAGTTTACAAAGTATCTGTGCCTAAATGTATTCCAACAAACCCCTTTTAATTGTAATATATATATATATATATATATATATATATATATATATATATATATATATATATATATATATATATATATAATCAACATTCGTATCAAGTAATGAATTTAATAATCTTTAATATGGTGATATAACTATTTACATTTCCTATATCGACATACTTGAATGAAATAAAAGAAATATCTCTTACTTAACTAAAGTTACTTTAAGCCGGGTTGTTATATATTATACTAAACACTGCAAATTCTACAGTTAAAACAAATTGGCCCCAAATTAAACATAGCCAATAACTCTTGATATTCTACACAAAATTCATAATAATGATTGGTTACGTTAATAATAATGTCTAAAAATTCCAACCTTAATCTAGCAACTTAACATATTCATGTAAAAGCATATGTATAACTATATAAAAGTTCATACTTACAACCCCACGTGTATACATGCATATACACGTACGTTCTCTTGAACCATTTATTCAAAGATTCACTCAATACCTGTTTTGATTATGCAATACCCACTGTTGCTCCAATCTCTACAATACCTCAGAGGTAACTTATCCTCACCAGGGTTGATAGTGCTTAACACGGTTGTTGATAAATTTTGTGCTTGAAACTCTTGATATTTCCCTACTTCTGTACCAACTTGGTTTTGAATCCAGCTTCCAAAATCCAAACTTTCACAATCAATAAATAATGAACCGTACAGGTGTGGTTAGTCATCGTTTTGTTTGCAGTTAATAAACCTACAGTTCTTGCCATTAACCGCCTTACACCTTAACCATTTCGTTTTCTGATTACACTTAAATTTATTACGATTTAATTCTCCTTTAAGAGCCAAACTTATGTGTTCTTTATCCACTACTTAAATTCACTATTCTTTCCATAATAAGCATACTCACTTCTTATATTTGTTCACTAAACATTACTATAATTTACACGGGCATATACCCAATACTGCTACGCGACCTTGCAGCATAACCAGCACTAGCTCCGGGCTAGTTATTTTCACATTTGCGTGCCTTCTTTCATATCTTTTGTCTTTGTGAGGCATTGTGTGTTGTGTGTCTGAATTTTCCCACTTCTCGTATTTATATACCTTTAATCACGTGACTGTCCTAGCCAATCAAAAACCTTACATATTTGACAACCGTACATCATTCCTACACGTGCTTTTAGGTTAATGGTTTAAATCAACTTTTATTACTGCCATTGCTAATTGAAATTACCCTATATTTAAATTTAAGTTATTCTGCAATATTCTAAAGTACTTCCTGTTAATATTTTTATAGATACCACGAAAAATTACATATTATTACGCACTTCCGGTTTCGAATTCTCTAGAACAAACTAGCATTTCCTTTGGCGCCTTAATTTAAAATTTTCTAAATTTTACGGTAACTATATTAATTCTTGTCAATGATGGGTTACATTTTAGATAGAATTATCTGTGATTGGCAGAAAATATCATTTGAAATTTGGATTAATTTAAAAATGTTCTTGGGTGTTACATTTTTTACGGGTATTGTGTATTACATATCACTCTCATTGTTCTTACAATTTAAAAATGACCTAATTCAAGAAACTTGAACGACAAAGGAGAACTTGCATTCAACGCATTACAGATATCTATTAAAGCAGCTACTGATTCCACTTTCCTGGCCGAATTTAAAGTGAAAAATGCTGATCTACAAATTTCTTTCGATGCAATTAAAGTTGCATTTTCAAAAGTGTGTGCAGTAACTTCGGAAGTACCACCTGCGAGTTCTGTTACGGTTGTGTCTAGTGTAAAATTACCTTCTCTGTGTACCTATTTTCAGAGGTCAAAGATCTATGTGGACAACTTTCTATGACCTTTTTAAAAATATAGTTAATGCTAATCAATTGATTTCAAAAGTACAAATACTCCAATATCTTTTAAGTTTACTCAAGGACGAACCTCCAAAATTACTTTCAGATATTAGGAATATTTGAAAGTAATTTTGGAGGTTCCGTCCTTGAGAAAAGTTTAAACAAAATGCCATGCTCCCTTTTCAGTGCTTTGTAATGAAGCTCTCGTGCAGAAGCTGCAACTTTCTGCAGTTGCTACATGTGTAATCAAAGCCATATTCTTTCAAAATGTCCTAAATTTTTGGGCAAATATTCCACTGATCGAATGAGTTTTGTCGAACCAAAAATACTATGTCTTAATTGCTTGCATACTTCACATTTCACAAACAATTGTGCTCCCACTAACAGTTGCCGCATTTGTCTGGTTCCTCATCACACCCTTTTACATCCGGTTTCACCTAAAAAGGCTGCAGATCATCATCAAGTTTCATTGTCTTCTGATACTCCTGGTAGTAAAAATGTCTCCACTGCTAAGCAGGTTCCTAGTAGTGTTTCGAATCCCATGTGCAGAATTGTTAATTTTCAACAAAGTACCATTTTATTAGCTACCGCTCGTAGATATGTACAACGGCTATGGACTGTTTGAGCCTGTTCGGCTCTTAATTGATTCAGGTAGTCAATGTAATTTTATTACTGAAAGTTGTGTACGTCGTTTGGGGTTACTGCGACGTCCATGTTGTACTTCCATTTTTGGTTTTAACCATATGATTTCCGATTCTAATAAAGGGTCAGTTTCTTGTTTGATGACACTGCAAGATAAAGATGATCTTACATTTTTGTTCGACGCTATTGTCATTGCTACTTTGTTCAGATGCCTTTTCAGTTGAAAATAATAAATGGACTCATTCAGAGAGTTTAAATCTTGCAGATAAATCGTATTTCAATTCCAGGCACTGTAGACGCAGAAGTATTTCTGCAAATTATTAGGGAAGGCAAGTTTATTGGTAACCCAAACCGACTTACAGCCCTGAATACAGTGTTTGGATGGGTAGTTCCTAGGAAAGACTAAAAACCAGATTGCTAATTCGCAAGTTCACTCATTTCTTACGGATGTTCAGATTGCTATAGAAGTTTCAATTCCTCGATTTTGGGAAGTGGAGCATATTCCTTCGAAAATAATTCTTACGCCTAATGATGTCAGGTGTGAAGATATATTTGAAAAAACAATTACAAGCGACGAAACTGGTCGTTTTCAAGCTTCTCTTCCGTTTAGGGACAGTGAACCCGATTTAAGGGATACATATTCACAAGCAATTCGCCATTTCCTATTATTAGAAATTAGATTGCTTAAACTTCCAGAAATGTATAATGCATACTTCGATTTCACGAAAAATTATTTAGAAAGCATTCATATGTCCTTGATTTCAGATTCCGATAAAAATGGTTCCTTAGCATGCTCTTCCGTACCATTGTGTACTAAAGCCAGAGAGCACCAGTACCAAGGTTAGAGTGGTTTGGGACGCCTCTTGCAAGGGCACTAAGGGGCTTAGTCTTAACAATACATTACTTTCAGCACTAAAATTACTATTTTCTTTATTTTCTTTATTACTATTTTCATATTTTTCCAATTGTTTTTGTCGTCGACATAAAACAAATGTTCCGCCAAGTGCTAGTAGCACCCCCGCATAGAAACTTTCAGAAAATTCTGTGACGGTTTTCACACGAAGATTCTGTTTTAAAATACAAATTAAATACAGTTATATTCTATATCTAGCTATGCGAACTGTGCGAGAACAAAAAACATTTCCTCAAGTCAGTCATATTTTGCAAACGCAAATATATGTAGACGTAATGGTGGTAATTAGTACGTCTGTTTCTACAGCACTTTCCATTTAGCAAGAATTGGTCAACCTGCTGAATCAGGAGGGTTTGAATTACGTAAGTGGACTAGCAACGCTCCCAAATTATTATGTTCAGTTGCTAGACCCAAAACTTTCTACTTCTTTCAATAAAGAGGAAAGCCAGTTTGTAAAGGTTTTGGAGCTTCAGTGGTGCCTTCAGGATGATTACTTTTCCTACAATGGGGACATTAGTGCACGCCCTTGTACGAAACGAAGTATATTTTCAGATGTAGGTACGATTTTCGATCCAATTGGGTTAATTTGTCTTATATTACTTTTCGCTAATTATTTAATGCAGTGTCTATGGCAATTAAAAATTGATTGGAAGGGAGACACCTCCCCTCAAAACATTATAAACAGATGATCTTGGCTTAAAGCTGCATTTTTCTCTACTTTCGGAATTTAAAATCCTGCATCACATTAATTTCAACGATAACTTCAGATGTGAATTACATGAACTTTCTGACGCGTTCAGTATTGGGTATGCAGTTGTAGTTTATACATGCACTGTAAATTCAAATAGTATTTCGGTTTCTTTGGTGTGTGCAAAGAGTAAAATTGCTCCACTCAAAATTTTAAGTTTATCTCGCTTAGAATTTCTGAGAGCTGTACTGTTAGCAGATTTAATTTCTTTCGTTAAAGAAACATGTTCGAATAAAATTTCTTTCGAAAGAGTTTATGCCTGGACAGATTTTCAGATAGTGCTTGCCTGGTTGACTGCATCTTCGAACCATTGGAAGACGTTTATTGCAACAGGGTGAGTTACATTCAAGAGCTTGTTTCTGCATCTTCTTGGTATTATGTTCCATCTCAACTGAACATCGTTGATGCGGCTTCAATGGGTATGTTTCCATGCGATTTACTTTCCCATGACATTTGGAGGAATGGTCCTAAATTTCTGTATATGCCTAAGAAAATGTTGACTGATTTTTCTACAAATATTACACGCGATAGATATAAATTTAGAAGTAAGATCTTACATCTTTAGGTGACAATCGAGTGTCCTATTTTAATTACATTAATTGAAGCATTTTTTTCCTTATCGAAAATCCTTAGAATTTTAGCTTGTTGTCTGCGTGCCTCTACCAATTTCCGCAAAAATTCTCAAAAGATACAAGGAACTATTACTGCCACCGCATTACAGCATGCTTTAATGTGTCTCATTACACATGTACAATCATTTGTTTTTTCAGAATTTATTACGAGGATTAAAATTAATCGATTGTTGTCTAAACTGTTCATATTATTTTGCTTATTCTTTGATTCCAACGGGTTTTTAAGAGTAGGAGATGAACTGCGAAATTCAGACTAGCCTTATAAGACAAAACATCCGTTGCTATTGCCTAGCCTGCATAGGCTTACAACTTTAATTATAGAATTTACGCATTTCAAATTATTATATCCAGGATTCAAAACTTTACATTATTTACCAAAACAACAGTTTTGGATATTATAAGCTAGGGGTTATTAAAACAGACACTTTCTAATTGTTTCAAATGCCTTCGAATGTCTCTGAAAACGTATTTACCACCCCTAATGGGCGATTTACCGTATTTCCGTGTCAGTGCACTCAAATCTTTTTCTCATATCGCCATTGATTTTTGTTTTTTCTAACTCCAATTCGCTCGCATGGCTCTAAAGCTATCACGGCCTACGTGTGCGTTTTCATATGTACTTGCACTAGTGCAATTCATCTTGAGCTAACAATGGATCTTTCAACTGATAACTTTTATTGCTGCATTCCGCATGCTAGAGTCCCGACACGGCCTGATTTCAGATTTTTATTCTGACAATGGGTCAAACTTTGTTGGTGCTAATAATCAATTTATAAATCTTGCTAAAGAAGCATTCGAGAAACTTTCCATACATTGGCATTTCAGTCTCCCTCCCCCTCTTGCACCTCATTTTAATGGTGTAGCGGAGGCAGATATCAAATCCTTCAAATGGCATTTTTTTGAGTTGTTGGGAGCAACGCTTTGCCCTAGAAGAAATGAATACATTCCTTGTCAGATTGAGGCTATTCTCAATTATAGATCCTTGTGTGCTTTATGTACAGATCCCAACGATCTTGTTTTGCTTACTCCGGGACAGTTTTTGGACCTGAAGCTCAAATTTATCAATTCCGGAGCCTAATGGATCTGAGGGTCCTATCAATCGCCCTACCAGATGGTAACTTATTCAGCGACTTTGACATTTTTCTGGGAGAGATATTCTTTAGCATATTTAAATTTTATGGGATGTCTGCTCCCGCAATAGAGTTGGGGTCGCTAGTGCTACTAAAAAACTATATCACTTCCTCCTTTTGTTGGCCACTTGGATGTGTGACATAAATACATCCTGGCGACGATGTCGGGTGAATACCATAAAAACTACTACATGTACCTTTCAGCAGTCAGTCGTTAAACTGTGCCCCCTACCCACTTCTTAGTTCGTTTTATTTTCTCATTTAAATTATTTTTGTTTTTCATTTTTCGTTTTTAATGTACCTTGCTATAGAGTTAGGGAAAACAGTGTATTTCCGGCGGCCAATATGTTGATGCAAGACACATTGAAACATCTTTTATTTTATTTCCAGTTATGCCCACAGCTGTTCTGATAAACATTTTATTGGTCAGTGGGCATTCGTTCTTCTTATGATAAAGTCGTGTCTGTGTGCATGTAGTTACGTTTTATTACAGACATATTATTTCATATTTAACATTCAGTTTAGTTTCTAGTTAATGTGTATAAGTGTAAATTTCCAATCCTTCCATCGTTTTCATGTTGTAAAAATAACCACAAGCATACTGATAGCGGAACCTGCAATTTACCACTTGGATAATTGACTGGTTTTTTTTCATTTCACCTTACTGTTAATCACGCTCTGTTACCGGTGGTCCTACTGCTTCAGAATTATTTGAAGGAAAGTCACATATTACAATTTATTACATTTCATTTACATCTGGTAACAGAGTTGTATTAACACCACATACCCGTTAATTTTTAACTTGTATGTCGAAGAGGCAATAAATACTGTCAAATGCAGAAAGGTATTTGGAATTATTATGCAAGAACAAACAATTTATATGGTTAATTTGCAGAGGAGGTTGAGGAATTTGTAATTCTTTATGTTGACGATTTGTTGATAATATTAAGTAATGTGAAGGATCATATTAAACATATTCGAATTGTTATGTAAAAATTAGCTGAAGCGGGATTGACTCTTAAATTAGAAAAGTGCTCATGTGCACGTAAAGAAATGAGATTTGTAGATCACATTCCGATTACCGAATGTATTGTTATGACCTTGGACCACATTCAAACAAGTTTGGATCTTGAACGGATTCGAAACCTTAAGACATTAAGAGCTATTTTGGGATTAGTAAATTTCGTTGCCTGCTTTGTTAAATACTTCTCAGATCTGAGATTTGCTTTGAATCACTTATTAAAAAAAACTGCAGGTTGGTGTTGAACAGACTGAGAGGAGAAAATATTTGAAAAAATTAAACAAACATATTGTAAGGTTTATTTATTTCCAATAGGTGAAACCCATTTACAGGATACGAAATAACTAACTTATGATCTAATTCTAACTTATACATTCATACATTTATACATTTTTATACATTTTGGCAGTATCTGGAATTTTACTTAGAGTATCATTGTTAATATCACATTGATTGCTAATGTGATTGTACTCACTACACATCATATACATAGGTGATTTTAATAATATGTCTGTACAAGCTGTTGGCAAATAAAACAAATTTGATTGCCTACTTTCTGTTCTGGGAACTGAAAATCTTAGAAAAGAAAGCACGGGAATATTCGAGAACCATTTCAAATACTGTTGCACAATTTGATAATATGGAAATCGGTCGGTAGTTCTTAACCTCCTTTGGATCCCCATCTTTTAGCACTGGACAAACTACGAATATTATCCAGGCATAAGGAAACGTTGAAGTTTGTAGAAAAAGAGTAATCGCTATAAAATTAACATACCTCGATCTGCGTATAATATTTCATATTCACACTGATGCCTCTTGTTATGCGATAGGGTCGTGGTGATTCCAAATCAAAGAGGAAAAGGTATATGTTATAGCTTTCTATTCTAGAATGCTTTGCAGGACTGAATTAAACTCTGTCACCGAAAAAGAAGCTCTCAGATTGTCGCATCTTTAAAAAATTGGTACATGTTACTGCTCGTCATGACATAACATTTGTGACCGATCACAAAGCATTGTCATTTCTAGCAACTTGTCTTCTTCTGAATTCTAGCTTGTTGAGGTGGATTCTCTATTTGTAACAATTTTCACTTAAAATGGAATATTGTAATGGTTCATCGAATTTTGTGGCAGATACTCTATTTCGTTATGTCAAGGGACAGAGGCACTTGGTAGACAAGCCTAATCCCCATGTCTTCGAAATAAATGTGCTAAACAAAAACGAGTTTGCTACTGCAAACAGAATTCTTAAGTATGTTGATTATTTAACGTTAACTCAGGTTCAGGATGAGACATGTAATAAAATTACGCAAGCGTTAAGCCAAGAAGGATCCTTTGTAGATGGGGTCACAAAGAATTATCTTGGTTTCGATTATACGTGCCCAAAGCTGAGATTGTGCAGCTTGTGAGTGCTGTTCATATCAATAATCACCATTTTGGTGCAGAAAAATGTTAGAAAAAATGGGAGAAACATACAATAGAAGTGTTATTAGTTGCAATATTTGTCAGAAGGCAAAAATCTCTAAAAGATGCAATGGTGAAATGCTTCAGGTCTTGGTTGAAGCGCTCAATCATATAATAAATGTGGATCTAATGGGTTCTCCACCTGTGTCTCAAGGTGGCATTACGCGACTTTTTGTGGTATTGGATATTTCAGCAAAAGACTCTTTGTATACTTTGAAAAAAGCATCATCTAGATCTGTCGTAAGATGTTTGTTAGATTATTTCATTAAAGTTGGTAAACCCAAAGTAGTTCTATCTGATAATGGGTCTCAATTTAGCAGCCGATTATATCTAGATAAAATGAGTAAGGTATGACTGTGACTCACACATTTGTTTATTTTTTGCGAACTGGAAGATAGGTCGCTTGCTTTGTACCTTTTACTTTTCTCAATATCAGAAGTGGCCGCAGTTAATTCCTAAAGTCCATCTATTAAAACAAGTAATTCGGTCCAGTACCGGTTTTACGCTGTTGGAAGTCCATGGAAATAGGATGATGAAATTGCATAGCTTGGGAGTTGTTCTGTTTCCAAGGCATAATGCCGACTCTATAAATGTAGCAGCACTTGCTCAATCTATACTGATTTCGCAGGCAAAGAGGCAAAAATTGAAACATGATTTAGCTCATAAACCGATTTCTTTTTATGTCGGGGATAAAGTATTGGCGAGGAACCACAAAGCACCCTCTGGTGAAAATTAGATTAAAAAGTTTTTCCTTATTTTTCGGGGTCCCTGCACTAATTGCGTACAGTTAAATAATAATACCTACTGGGTGGTTGAGGATTCCACTGGTATACAGCTGCATACCCAGAATATTTGGAATATTAAATAATATCATTATCCTACGAATGCTTGATTTTAGATCTAGTTTATTTGTTTTTGTTGGAAAACCCCAATTTCTACTTTTTAGGATTTATGTATTTGTATAACTACGTGTTGTATGTTAAGTTTAATATCTTGTAAGCAAAATGTTTTTTTTTCCGATGTAAGATTAAGGCATATGGTTAATCGTGTAAAGTCTTATAGCGGCCAGGAATAAAAATGTTACAATTATGCTGTCATTGTTCTGTTTTTGTTGGGGGGTAATGTAACAGTTGTGTGCGTTGCTTGGCAGGAGTTATGTGATATATGTGCGCCTGCAAAATGGCTTTTTTTTTTAGCTGTCAGGTCGTAAGGTATCAGACTATGAATATTTTTCGATTATGTTAAGTTGTCTGTGTGCAGTGAATAATTTTAATTGTCTAAAATAACCTTATTTGTTTATTATTCGGTGCAAGGATTAAGTTGTGTTAAGCGGTTTCCTAATAATTTATCAAATTTTGATAAAATAAATAAGTTGTTAGCATACACGCGTAGTATGTGTGTGTGTGTGTGTGTGTGTGTGTGTGCATGCATGTGCTCGCATGCATGCGTGTTATTTATTACAAACCCAAACAACATCAAATACTACACAGTCTCTTAAGGCGCCATTTCTAAAATATATTTTAAGACATTGTAATGTGTTGCATTATGTTAGTTATAAATTACGAGAGAAAAGATAAATTTTAACTTGACAAATTAAATATGGACGGATAGTTAATATTGATTAAGTATAACATTTTAATTCTTCTATTTTTAGAAAATATAATTTCAATTAGGGCAGTTAGTATAATTAAAGCACCAAAAAAAAAAGAATTTTCTTAAAATAAATTGGTATAATGTAATACAATATTGAAGTAATGCAATAGTCATTGAATAGAATAAATGCCGTGACAATAAAATCTCCTGAAAAGAAAGATTTCTTAAATGATACAATTTAATAAATATGTAATGAATGTCCGTTACGCAATGAACTTCAACCCTGAAATCAGAAACTTATTTATGGTAAACTACATATCGACGGAACTCAGATTCATAAATTATTTTAAAACCACAAACAGGGAAAATAGATTTCAATGTTATGTATTTTTTACATAAAATGAAGAAAGCTTTTGTACATTGGTCATTAGAAATAATTCGATTTAATAATACACCAAACCAATTACAGCTATAGTAGCTGTAGTAATTACTTAAAACTCGGCGCATCCTTAGTAAGATCGACAAATATCAAGTTACAGATAAAATGTTACAATGTATTCTTTTATATTGCTGAAAAAAGAAGGAAATGCTAAGCACGGTAAGTTATACGGTATCACGCGTCTTGTACATGTATAAAACCTAATAATAAGCTACACCATGACATAATTCTCACTAAACATAAAAAAGACTAATAATTAAATGATGAGTTACATCCAACGGAAAAACAAGGAATGAATTATCCTCAAGCATTTAATCATAAAACCTTAAAGTGTAGTTATATGAGGAAGTAATACTTATTTGAAGCAATGATAATCTTTATTAGTTAGTGTTTTGGAACCGTTACTGTTGACCTCACCAATATCCACATTAATTATTTCCATAAGCTCTTCTTTTTGCAACTTTATGAATATTATTATAAATTGTATAACTGCACAATATTTTAATTTGCTTAAATGTTTCAACTCTCAATATAATTATTTACGTTAACAGAGAACTAACCTTTACAGTGGAGCGACAAAAGTCACGTCTATTCAGTTCACGTACTCGTTTTCTATTGTCTGTTCAGAATAACTGTCACCAAACAGATCCCTAATTAACATTCTACACTATTCTGAATTATGCTGAATTAGATAATTCCGTTACTATTGAGAGTGTTCTACTACCTTAGCCTTTGATGGCTGTTGCTCTAATAAGCAAAAAACAAGATTATTCCTGGTCCTCTAGTTATTTATTTTTTTAATCATTCAATAAATAAATAGAGTAAATTACATTTGAATAGTTTCTTATATTTGGTTTCAAATTAATCAAACTGTCGAGTGCTTCCTATACTATCATTAGTAAGTGTGAAAATTAAAAAATCACCTAGAAATATAAACTGATTTTGAAGGACTTCCACCCATACTTAAGATGATAAAAGACTATTTGCTAGCTCTGGACTTTACTTCAGCGTTAGAACGAAGAGTGGAGGGGTTTTACTGTAAAACTAAGTAAAAGAATTAAACTTAGGCACCATTACACCCATTTAAATACTAGTTGTTACGACCCTAGGAATGGTGTAGGAACCCTAAGGTAAATATCCCTAATAACAAAAGATTCACTATGAACAGGGTGAAATAAGAACAACTTATTATAATATAAAGAAAGACAGCAGTTTGCGTCTAATAATAATAATATATAATAATAATGTTTAGGTGAACATCTGAAGGTTTCAAGATTTTATCATAAACACTCATATACATCAAAATCATCTGAATAAAAAAATATGTACACAAAAAACATATTATTAAACAAACGAAAGATATATAATAAATTTGTCTATAGTATGTACATAAGGAAATCTCCTTGTTTGAAGTTCTTAGAAAATTTTGGTTTAGTATTACTAAATTAATTCGAATCTAGTTTCGTTCTATGTTTAAACAAAAAATTTCAAATATTAAATTCGATAAATCTGATATGTTAAAACTTTAGTTTAGCAAAAAAAGCTATTACATTACATAATAAGGGACCAAATATTTTATAGATGCTTTTAAATCAAACACCAAATCTTAGATGTTTAAGTTATTAACGGAATTAAGAATGATTCAAATATGAAAATCAGAGCTGCCTTCCTTACAAATTTACTTGTGAGTTTTTTAAAACAAAATTGTTACTTCAAATTTTATTTACTAAGATACTTTCTAATATAAAAATATAACTAATACAAAGTGGCTTTTAACAACTAAAGCAAGGTATTTAAGGAATCAAATTTACAACATAAGGAAACAAAAGTTGTCAAGTATCATATGGTAGCTCTCTAAGAACAAATACTAAAAGCTCACTATATTTAATAAAGTTTTCATGATAGTTTTAATTCTAGAACATTGTAAATAAATGTGTATTAAGAATATTTATAAGACCTTTGAGAACAAATGTTTAACCAAAGAAAATTTCTAGTGATAATCAGACATTATGCAGATGTTTTCAGTTCGGCAAACAAACAAAATAACAGATTTGACTTATCCGTGTATTGAAGGAACCTTTTTTTAAACATACTAGAAACAGGCAAAATCTATGTGTTCCATAAACATCTAGACTTTGGCATGAGTTTCTTAAGAATAAAGCATAAGATCTTAAATCCTCTCCATAATTTTCAACCCAGAAACAGATTAATACTCACAAAATACAACTGCACGGTGCTTAATTAGATAAACTCATTATGAATTAATTCCTAAATTATGTTTTGCAATATAAAATCATTATAACATTAGTTCTAAAGATGTTAAGCTTCAAATTATGTAAAACAAATAATATAAAAGTATGATAATGTTATTTCTTGATGTTAATGCTTAAATGCGTTGGTCAAAACGGAAAGTCAAATTATCTGGAGGATATTCATGCTATTTACTACAAAATCTTAAAGCAATTTGCAAATCTTGCTTCAAGATTACGAAGGAAATCTCAACCTGTCTGATACTCGAACATAACTGAGTTTGTTACTTCTTGCTGATTCATCCGACGATTAGAAACATATGCAGGTTTTCAGAGATGGCAAGAAACAAGTTTCATAATGTTAGAGCATTATATATTGTGTATTATCAACCCCGCATGTATTTATTCTATAAGTAAACGTTAACACTAATGCAGTATGTGGATACATCGTAATATTGCATAATAGAATAGCAATTTTTAAAAAATGTTACAACTTCATCAATTTTGATATTTTAAAGAATAATTGTTTAATCGGAAATGTTAACAATATGGTTATATCTTTCAAAAACGAAGCAATTGACATTTATTTTTAAAAATGAAATCTGTGTTTTAGAAATAAGCTAGATCCCTGATATGTTTAAAATTTTCTTTTTCAGTTTGATGTGCTGTACAACTATAAACATCTGTTACGAGAATATAATGCATCTTACATTTAACACTTACATTAAATCTCTTTGCTATTACTGTATAGAATTTTGTGGTTTCGTTTTCGTAATTTTAAACTGCAAGTAAAACTAAATCGTATTTCTTTTTAGGATTCTATTGGCAATACAACATCGCTGAAAACGAACAAGCTTGCTAAAAACTGTCCGAGGCCACCCGATCCCACAATAAAAACATTTAATATGCTTCGTAAAAATTCATTTTCATTATTGGATCCAGATGCTACATCCTTAGCATCGTTTTTAGACCTAACTCAACAAGACTATGAGGTTAATGCACCTGCTAATAATTTACTACTACAAGGTGAAGATTTACTAACTGCACTGGAAATGAATGCACCCATATAAAAATAAATTAGATATATTTTAATTTTGTAGAACGAGAGTTTGAAATATGTATTTTTGTATAGGTTGACTTTCTGGTGAATTGGTTATTGTTATTAAGTTACTGTATTAATTTTTTAACTATGCTGAGTAGGTACACATTTATTTTTTGTAATTGCTTAGCGAATTAGTTTATTTACTATTAAACGGTTCTAGATTGGTTATGTCATTTTTGTTTGAAATTGGTATTTTAATTACTTAAATTGTGGTTACAGAATAATTTAACTCACATATATTTGAGTTGGACACTAGTTACTGCAGAAATGTAACATGAAAATAATTTGTTAATTCGAAATGCGATTAAAGATCTGCTTTAAATTGTAGTGATAAAGTACTTAACCCATTTATTAAAATATTTATTTTCTGTGGCAATTTAGCTATAACAGTACTAAGTGCTCCAAAAAAACTATGACTGCAAAACAGAACGGTCTTGTACATTTACACCATGTTGCTACTTACTTTAAAAACGTTACAGTAAATTTGTATAAGATAACAAAATTTATAAGCAATATGCAATAAGGTGTTAGTATGCTGTTCACAATTTGAAACATATTAATATAAGTAATTAATTGAGTTGTTAAAGTTATTTTCGACAAGCGACATTAGTATAAAAATTTCACTAACTACTTACATATTCACCATGGGATACTAAGGGCATCTTGTTCCAGGTAAATTTTTAAACATGTACACGTCATATAATACTTTAACAACTGAGTTGATTACACGAATGAGAGTTCTATTTATTTGTTTGAGGTAAATGGCACAAATATTTTGTGGTTGTTATACAAGTTTACTACAGAAACCACATTTTAGAAATGAGCTTGTATTTTATAACAATAACACCGAAACCTAGATCCTTTAGAACAGTTATCTATTGTGAACTGTGCCTTAAGATGTGGAGTATGTCTTGTCATGGATTTGCTATTTACTGGGCCAGTTTTGATTATCTCCTCTATTAAATAAATAATGCTCAAGTGCACCGATTGATTAAAGAATGTTGCTATGTTAAAATGAGTGTTACTTTAATAAATTTTGATTTGCCCTGAAGGGGCAGGGATGCCGTCACAATATAAGAGTGCGTCTGTTAACTGCAGTAATGCAGAAGTGAAATTTATAAAAGAAAATAGAAAAATTTTAAATAAAAATAATAAAATGGCCGGAATGAAAACTATGTTACAAAAATCATTTACCCAGAAAGGCTTTTTCTCTTTGTCATAATTGGGAGTGCCAAACCATCTGTCCCAATAGTACCTTCGATTTTATCCCTACATGGAAGACGTGTATTCCACTTAGGTCTTATTTGCTTCGGTTCCTAAATTCTATTCCATTGTACTTTACCCTCCCTTCAAATATTTTAACGCGTAATTTGTTATAAATAAAGAAATGTTCAAAATAAAATGTCTCTTTCACATACAATTTCACCGCTGTGGTGACTGGATATCCTTCTACAATGACCTAATTTTTATCCTAATTCATAAATAGTTGCAAATAAAATTCAACCTACACTTAACCTCTATTGGCCTTAAGTAATTTCAATAAAAATACAAATATACTTTCCTAAAAACAAATCTAAATTTCTTAACGTCACTCTGACCAGTTATTAACAAAATTCCTAAAAGAAGATTATTACATTAAATGTATTAATAAAACAATCACTCCAAATTTTCCCCATTTTCTAAATTAAATTACATAGCACTCTAAATCCCAGTTTCTAGAAATATCGTTAATAACAAACAGAGAACAGTTAGACACCGCTTTTTTCTTATATCATTTTGTTGCCCATTCTAAAATATTAAATTTTTTTATTTTAACTTACACTAAATTCTACCAATAAAATTTACATTTAAATTTCTATATGTACATATTGTTTATTATTTTTAAATGTTCCAAACTATTCCAATTTGCTTACCTGATAATATCATGCTTAAATTTAACCAACACCAATCCCATTGCCAATTCATCGTTCAACATAATAAGTAAACTCTTGCATTCACTTCATTTCCTACTACATGACTACCAACTTGTTTATGCTTAAAAATTCACATATACATTATTAGAAACTAACATAAGAGTTTGTAATATTACTCACTGTTTGATACCAATCTTTAAAACTTTCAGGTTGCCCAGAGACCTCCAATACGTAAATTTCTTGTCTTTTCAGCTAACACAACTCTTTTAACTCAAAACAACACCTATTTAAGCTATACTTGCAGGTAGCCCTTCATTGCGGCACACATGCACTAGTTTGTAAAATCCCACGCATGATTAACGTCCTTATCAAATCTGCAAGCGAAGTTCTACAAAAGGTCGTGCATTATTTGAATATTATCCATTGGAGTAAGCCAAGTTACATCATGAAGCTGATTTTATTCAACATTTTACTTTTTGTTCATATGCTTATATTTCTTTACGTTTTCAAATTCACTTTTTAAGCTGCTTCTTGAGCTTAAAGTTTTCGGCCTTAACATTTAATTTGTTCTCATATCACCCCAACCATGCGCCTCTCTGCGATATTACTTCCTCATATAACTACACTTTAATATTGTACGATTTACTGCTTACAGATAATTCATTCTGCATTTTTTAGTTGGATGTAACTCTTGTCTTTCTTATGTTCAGTGAAGGGTTGTGCCTTCCCGAGTTTTATATTCATACACACAAAATGCTGATACCATATAATTTATTGTGCTTAGCATTTGTTTCAGTAATATAAAACAATACATCGAAACATGTTACATTGTATTGTATAACATGATTAAATCATGTGCAACTTAATATTTCTAAATTTTGCTAACAAAGCATCTGGATTTTAAATAATTACTACATTGTAAACTAGGCTGAAATAGTTTTGGTGTATTATTAAATGAAATTATTTCTAATGACTGATGTACAAAAGCTTTTTAATTTTGTGAGAAATGTATAACTTTGAAATCTGTTTTCTCCGTTTGTCCTTTTAAAATAATTTATCAATCCGTCCTAATATTTATTTTACCATAAATAACTTTCTGATTTCATGTGTGGAGTTGATTGGTAACGCCCTGCATTTAGTACAATGTATTATTTAATAAATCTTTTATTTCAACGCTTTTTATTGTTGCAGCATTTATTCTATTTAATGACTGATGCATTATTTTAAAATTGTATTACGTCGTACCAATTTATTTTTAGAAGACTATTTTTGAATTGCTTTAATTATACTAACTGCCGTAATTGAAATTATATTTTCTAAAAACAAAAGAATTCAAATATAATTATTCGTAGCTACTCATGAAATCTACCACACAAGGTGCATCCATATTTAATTTGTCAAATTAATATTTTTCTTTTCTCATCAAATTTATAACTCGTGGAACGCAACGCGTTACAATGTCTTTAAATATATTTTGCAAATGACGCTTTCAGAAACTCATTCAAAGGCAGATGTTATTCGCATCAAAATTACTTTAACAGAAACTTTTTGGTGGTCCAGTGTACTCCTAATTCCACCAAAGTATATACTTATTTTAAAACTAAATTTATCTTACTATATCTAAATTTAATTAACTAACTAATCCTTCTTGTTTTCTTATTCCAATCAGGAACGATTTATTAATTGATCAGAAAACAAAAGAATTGTCTTAAGAAAACAAAAACCAATTATTCCCTTTTAATATTACAAGTGGCTGCTTCACAAAATTTTAAAAATTTAAAAAGCGCTTCGAAGATAGTTTCAATCTTTACTCTTCTGAAGTAATAAACAGTAGCCTTTTACAGATTTAGTCGATTTGAGGGGTCTATGGCATTATAAAATACATTGCAATTTGTAAGTTATAAAAACAGAATTGAAAACTCACAAAACAATATTATATAATCAAAAGTCAAATTAACACATCAAAATGCCATCTATTACCATTCTTTACACATTAAACACAAACCTATTAGTTGTTGAACCAAACCATAAAACCAACAATTAATCACATTAATTAATAAATCTTAGAGATGAGTCACTTTTCAATAACGTTATTTAATTGTGGTATCTTGCGATCGTGTTAAAATATGTTCGTAAATACGATAGGTACCTGATGTTTTCACAATTCACTGTTAGAATACCAAGAACAGTATCACATTACCATTTACTAATAGCGCTTTACAGAAACGTAGTTACTCGTTCAATAAATATAAAATAATAATAAAAGCTCTTTGAACAAATACGTTCGTTACAGTAATACACTGACACCGAGCCATCAGTTGTGTTTCAGGATATGTTTAGGTTGCGGTTGCAAATATAACTCGTATATTATAATCATTAGCCACACCAATAACATAATTAAGGTCAAATAGTAAAATCATGTATTTACCTTTTCCTTGTTAATTATTACCATCTATTTATTATTGCATGATGGAATGGGTTATATTTTGTATTAGGATTAGAATTTGTAACAATTTAATGAACAACGTCTACATTTGCATATGTGCAACGGTTGAGATATACCATAAAAGTATTTACAACTAAAAAATAAACTCATTTTGTATAAAAGTAATACAATTCATATGTTAAAATAAAATAATGGAAATAATTTTTTAAAAATGCAATAAAATCACCCACTTTCATTTCCTTGTAGAGTTGACTCCATTTAGAAAAAGAAGTTGTTTGACTTTTGTTGAACTTAATCTGCTTCTACGGTCATTAATATCTACCGTGATTTAGAAAAAAGTTTTTCGCATGGCACAGATGTAGCCATTGTCACAAAATTTCCTTTACTATTTTACTTAAATCAAGAAAGTTGTTCTTCCACCACTTCCTTTCTCTGCACTAGTGACTCTTCAAGGTATCTTTGTACTTCAATAATTGTACAAGATTGTCCTGTTTCAGTCAGATGAAAATTTACAATTTTTTATTGAAATTATCCTAGAATAAAGTATTCACATCATCTTCCTTTTCTTTGTTTTCTTCTTGATTTTTGTGACCAGTTTTTGTTTCCTGTTAATGTTCTGCGTTATAAAAGATTTAGCAAGGTTTTAAATTTATTCTTTGTAAAGTCACTTGAAAAATCTAGGTATTTATATGTGGGATCTAAAAATGTTGATAAAATCAGAGAATTACTGCTTACAAGATGCCCAAATTGTGATTCTATACCTTGCAAAATTGTGCATATGATTTCTTGAGAGGGGTTTATTAATTTTGGTAATTTGCTATAAGCATGTAAGAGGTCATCTGTGATTTTTATCACAGATGATGCTGTTACACTAAGCACTTATTAAGTTTGTAACGCTTTTTATAAGTACAAATATGGTAAGAAATTTCTTTAAAAATGCCCACTCTTCTACAGATAGTATCAGAAAATCTTTATTTAAAAGAACAGTTGCCGTCTTAAGAGGTTCCTCTAGTTCTACGAACGTTTCCACCATATACCAGGTAGAATTTCACCTTATGTAAACATTCTGCAGACTGGGGAATATTATTGTGTAGACTTACATTTTATGCTAGACGGCAACTCTGTCAAATAAACATGGTTTTGCTACGAGCCAGTAGAGTTTAGTACCATTTTCATAATCAGTATTTTATTTAGTTTTGTGGAGCTGCTGTAGGCAAAAAGCTATGGTAGGAGTCATAGATACTCCCATCTTTCACATTATTTGACAGCACTAAGCTCATAATTATAAAGAGTAACTGTATTTAATTTATTTTTCGGTTCGGTTGTGCATCTTATCTGCAAGAATATAAGTTTTTACCTGAGCAGTTGTCGGCTATTAGTTTGATTTCTAGGGTTGGTTAACTTACGAATTAGGTCGTAAATTTAAAGGGATAGAATTTTTTTTGCCATATGTGCGGGCCTTTTGTTTTCTTATTAAACCCTATTGTTATTTCAGGTTACAATAACCGCTTTTGAGAAAAACGACTCTAAAAATTACGTACCGCTGTATTAAAGCATTCGTTCACAAAGCCTAGTTTATTAATTTTGGAAATTGGTTGAAGAGCAAGCGGCGCACCTGCATGTTTTTGGTTTTCTCGGAAACTGTGTATTTTAATTCAATATAACATGATCTTAATTTTATATATCTACCCTACCTTTTTACATTAAAATGGCAACATAAATCCAAGTAATTCTCTATTAGAGTCTGTACCAATAATTAAATCTCAATACAGATGAGATTGTAGTTAATTTATATACATATTAACCATAAAAATGAATCAGCTAGATCAAACTAAATACCAGGTTGTCTTGTATGCGATCCACGTAGAGCTGAAAAGTGATATTAATTGTATATATATATATATATATATATATATATATATATATATATATATTCCTCATCCGATGAGAATAAGCGTTAAAACATCCATCAAATACTTTATTACTCTCGAAATGCATGTGCCTACGATAGTCATTCTTCTTTTTACATTACCAGAATGTAGAGTATGTTTGTTACAATATTATTAAAAGTGACATGGCTAGCCCAACTCTCCTGCGACGAAAATAGTATGGCGACACTTAAATAAATCTTGCTGAACTACTAGTGAATACCGGCAGATTTAAATTTACATTGCGCTTAAGGAGAAATGCTTTGGGCACAATCTTAGATAAAAACTTAACAAAAAAAATTTTTTTTTTGTATTCTGAAACTAGGAAACATGCTTTGAAGATGATGATATAAAAATTACAACAATATTTTATTTAATTTTGTTACAAACAAATTCCAAAATATTCAAAAATAACTCAACATTTTTTATTTTTGTCATTATCTTCTTTTATTCTATTTAAAACGGATACCATTTTCACAATTAAAAAAAAAGTAGACATATCTAGATTGTGCCAAAGGAATATGAAGATAATTTCTGTAGTCTGAAGTAATCTTTTAGGTTTCTGCTTTAAAATCTTTGATGTTCTAAGAGATTTGTTGAAAAAGATGTGTTTTTTAAAATGGCCGACATTGATTTTAACTTCATTAATAATATTTGTTACCTCAAGTAACTCCTGAATAATTGAATTGAAAGTGTGAGCATAGAATTCAAAAATGTCATAATTTTAATTCCTCTTTTATAGCCGTTTTGATGTTTGCTGCTTTATTCAATACAATCATTAAGATTTTACTCTCTAGGTCCCATTCATTAATAACTTTAAGTAAGTCTGCAGCTAAATTAGCACAAGCATAGGTCTTAGGAAAATACGTGCATGCCAAAAGCAAACTTTTTATTTGCATGGTTACCTGCATATGCTAATTAATGGCACACAGCAAAACTGCAGCTTCCTTGGGTAAAATTATTGAGATTTGGCTAAACTTGCCTCAGTCCAAAAGTTGACAATAACCGCTATACAGGGTGTTAAAGTTTTAATTTGCAGTTCATTTTTTTCTTAATAATTCATCAACAGGGCTACAACTACATGGAAGTGGACATTTGGGGTTTTCTGAGATGAGAAATTCAAATTTGTTCTTAGTTTGGATGTCATTTGTAGAGGGCGTCACTTACGGTGCATTGAATTTTTATAAAATGACCCAACTTTTTGTGTCACGCTGTATTAGCCTAAATGTTACAGATTATGTATTTTTCATTTTTATTATTCAAAAAGAGCATATGGTAAATGTCTCTCCGAGTGAACGTTTTCCAGATATCTTCATATCGATTATTCAGTATACGTTAAATTCCCGAAAGTAATTTTTTTCTAAAGTAGGTTGTGACTAAATCAAATGCAACAACAAACGTTACACATTTAGTTAATGTCAAAGTTTGCTAGTGTTTGTTGACATTTTTTGTGTTTATCATAGTTTATGAAAGATTTTTTCATAAGAACGAAATGCCCAGGTATAACGAGTTGCCTAACGAAGAATGCGGGACAGTAAAAATATAATGAACTAAGCACTCATCGAATATATTTGTAAATGCATCTACAAAGGATACAGCCAAATTTTAAGAATTTCAATAATCTCTATGACTGACTGGAGAAACAGACTCTTTTTGTCGCAAATGAGATTATGCAGGACGTCTTAAGACACTGATCAGGAAGAAGAAATTCTGATCCACATAGCCATAAATGCTGAATTAAGCACAAAATGCGCTACTGCGAGAACTGGTGAATGCAAGTCCATCGTTTGCAAAATTATTCATGAAAAGGAACTATATCCATATCACTTCATGCTTGAACTGAATCTACTGCCAGTTGATTTGCCAGGTAGACCAGCATTCGCTCATTTCTATCGTATTCAACACAATGCACACCCATTGTTTTTAAACAAAGTATTATTTAAAAATGAAGCAACATTTACACATAAATGTGTTTCCAACTTTAGAAATAAACATGTGTGGGATTTATCAAATCTGCATTTAGTTACCTAAAGTTGAAAACACCTCTATGGGTAAATGTTGCTTCATCTGTAAATAATATTTTGTTGAAAAACAATAGGTCGGCACTGTATTGGGAACAACAGAAATGAGCGAATGCCAGTCTAGCTGGCAAATCACCTGGTAGTAGGTTCTGTACTGATCTGAAGTGTAATGGATACAATCCCTGTTTATAAAGAATTTTACAAATGGTTGACTTGCGTACACTAGTTCTCGCAGCAACTTGTCTTCTGCTTAATTCAGCATCTTCAGTTATGCGGATCAGAATTTTTCTTTCTGATCAGTAGTTATAGTCTTAGGGCATTCTGCAGAATCTTATTTGGGACTAAAAGTCTGTTTCCCCAGTCGGTCATTGAAATTCTTGAAAATCTGGCCATCTTCGTTGTGGATGAATTTCCAAATATTTTTGATGGGTCCTTAGTCTATTATATGTTTACTCTGTGTATGCACATACCATATCTTGCATTCTTTGTTAGAAAAAACATGTGCGTGCATTTCGTACTTATGAAAAACTCTTTCAAAACTATGTAAAACACGTAAAAATGTCAACAAACCCCAGCAAAGTTTGACATTAACTAAATGCGAAGGATTTGTTATTGCATGAATTTAAAAGGTGTACTGAATAATTGATACAGAGATATCTGGAAAACGGCCATCAGAGGGACATTTACAAAGTATACCTTTTTTGCATAAAAAATGGAATATAAGTAATCTTTAACATTTAGGCTAATACAGTTTGACACAAAAACTTTCGGTCATTTTAAATAGATTTAATGTACTGTGAGTGGCGACCTCTACAACTGACATCCAAACTAAGAACGAATTTGAATTTCGGGCCTCAGAAAATTCATGAATGTGTAATTGCATGCCGTTATGTCACCGTGTTGATAAATTATTGAGAAAAAACTAAATGTAAATCGGAACTTTGACACCCAGTACCTCGGTTATTATAAACGTTTGGAGTGAGATAAGTTTGGCCGAATCTCAATATTTTTACCCAAGGAATCTGCAATAATGCTGTGTGCCATTAATTAGCGGGCACCCAGTATTATGTGCAGTAACAGCCAGAAAACTTGTATTTCTCGACGTCCAAGAGTCAGTTGTCAACGCAACTGATTGTATATCGGGTATAATGATTTTTGTGGAATTATGAATTTCATAATACAATGCAGGCAGTAAGCAGACAGTAACTCATATGACCGATTTAAATAAAAAACATATTCTTTAAAACCCTGGTCTTCAACAATTGAAACTGGTTGAAAATCTAAAACCATAACAATACTAAGTTAGTTATTTTCTAGGTTGTTTTCCATAAGTGTGGCATATAACGCTCGGAAATTCAGTTTTATAGAACGAACTTCATACTTTCATTCGTTTTAAATAACTGCAAATAGATTTATGTGATCGAAGATCATTATTTAATAGAAAATTAATTAATTAAAATTATTTAACTATTTATTGAATGTTTTAGATTGATTCACACTTTAAATGGTATTAAATGCATATGTTCTAGAAAATTTATGGTTGTTGTGGAGTTCCAAGGGATTTAAATTATTAAAGCCTGGACATTGATATTTAAATGAATTAATTGACATATTTTTATTTTTACTTTTTTTTACAGGTAACACACTACGATTTCCTTTAGTACTTGTAGAGATTATAATCTGTTACGTGCTAAAGTGACAACAGTTACCTGAATACCAAGGAAGCGTTAACAATAAAATTATGCACGAGCTGCTTTAGTGGTGATGGGTGGATTCTATAAAAGCACATGCAAATCTTTAACACTCTAACTTACATCTACCTGGAGAGGTTTCTGAACTTTCTGTCTAATACAATTTGTTGAGCACCAACTCATGTGGATTTCGGTCTCATTAGATGATGGGTGGTCTGAGGGAATGGTTATTTCTTTTTTGCCACACTGATTGATGGAGCCTTGTATACACTTTTTCCTCACTTACTAATCTAAACTAAGCACAAACAATAATAAAATTGCAAGCTATTCACCTGACCTATATTAAAACATGAATATCACAGTATTTAATAAACACAACCAACACAAATAAACTAAAGTATCCCTAATTGGTCTAGTATTACTATATCTAAAAGAAAAGGAACAACTTAAATTTATTCAATTGTAGTTACCGAACCAATTTGACTAGTATGTATAAATTGATGTGAATGTAATAATGGTGCTTGCTTACATTATAATTTCTTATTACATTACGCTTGCAATTTAGAGCGCATCAACGTTTGTTTACGTATCAATAAATTTTATGTAATTAATGAAATATACATCAGCATATATGTGTAGCAGGTGGAAAACAAAAATTCTGTGTAGAAACTCTGCTTTGATAATGCCGATCTCATTGGTTGAAGCAATAACGCACATTACTTCAAACATGAAAAAAATGTCTGGTTTAACATTCCTCACATGAAATATATAATAAACGTAATAAGCTATTTCTAATAATCCCTGACAGTACATGAGAATTCAAAACTACATTCTTATGTGTCATAATCTGCTTATACTAGCTAAATTATGATGAGAAATATACCCACAATTTAGGATTGGAAATCCCCTATGCTGAATTATTGAAATAAGGCTTGCGGTGCCAAAAGTGGATAACAATTTCCATTTCTATGAAGTCTTAAGGAATTTATCGATGTCTCTATAATGACAATATAAGATATAAATTAGACATTATACCATAAGTCATAAACATGTGTTCACATCTACAAACGTAATTTCTACGAGTTAACAAATCGCCTACAATTTCTTTTGTGTGTTATTTTAAAGAACATAAATAACTTTTTGAGTAAAATTTTATTACTTCTAATATTTATCCTAAATAAATTTATAGCTAAAGAATAAGGAAATAAATAATCCAAAAACTATTGTGATGCGAACCAGATAACAATCTTGTTCAGTAAATTGCAATAAATTAACGTCCATATTTGGCATATGAGTTTTGTATTTAAAAACTAAACAATTTACACGTGCTGACAATATTAAAATACAAAAGTTTATATGCGCACTTACTATAACTAAATCACTACTTCCGATTTATATAAAACTGTGCACTAATTTAATTTACGTATAGCTGCTAACTTATATCGAGATTAACTAAAAATTTATTCTTATCTCATTTACTAATTTATTTTACTCTTCTTACTAGCATAATATAAAGCAGTTGTAAATTATGTTTCCGGCAAAAGTATGACTAACTTTTATTCCTGCTTATCCAATAATCGAAGTGCTATATAAATGTAAATACTACTCCAATGTACGATATAGTCCAAACGCAAGAACAAATTTCGTGCATGGGCGATATAGGCGACACATTGTGTTAACTAAATAAAATTATTACAGATTTATTCATTAATAGTTGAAAGTAAAACAGTGAAACTAATTTACAACCTATATCATTGTATACTGGGTTGCCTATCAATTAATAATCAATCAATAGTGTATTTCTAAGCCATAAGCATTGAAATATAAGTTTATATTAGATATTTTCCTAAGATGTACACAGTCAAAATCTAAAATATTTATACGAGGATTGTTCAGAGGCTGTAAAGTAACGCTTATTCGATGAATTTAAAAGAAGTCTTCATTAACATTAGGGCATGTATGGTGGGATACATGCCTAATGTAATTAGACTTCTTTAAATCATTGAATAAGCTACTACAGCCTCTGCACTCGTAAATATTTGATTTTCTGACATCTTAGAAAGTATCCAATATAAACTTATATTTCAATGCTATGGCTTAGAATACACTATTGATTGATTATTAAGATAGGCAACGTATACAATGATATAGTGTAATTACTTTCACTGCTTTATTCAACATTATACATAATCTGTACATACTTTATATTACAATGTGGTGGATTAGTGTGTAGATTCTCTGCTGGTAAAATTTTTGTAGCTATTGGTGGAATCATTCTATGATACTAAATTTGATTTTTCAATGTTCCACCCGTAGGTACTACATTGACCATTCTATGACAGCAGTCTCTATCTCAGTATCCAAATTGAACTGGTTCTTTTAATGATTGTTTTAATGCGCCAAACATGAAAATTGAATGAGGACCAGTTGGGACTACAACCTGGATGTTGACGTCATATGGTGAAGTAGGTCTTGAATCGTCTGCACTACATGAAGTTGAGAACTATCATGCATAACCATTACACTGTTTCTGAGCATCTGAGTAAGTTTTTTCCATACTGACACGTAAGCCTTTTAATGTGACTGCATAGTGCTTAGCCTTAATGTTGACACAGGGTTCTTTAAAATTCAAGAACAGCACACCCTACTAATAAAAAAAAATACGGTTGACTTACTTTGGCAGATGAATTTTCTACTGTAGAGTTGCAAATATTTTTTACAAACGTGTCAGAACTACTTATACAAACAATATGCACAAATGAATTCCGTTGTCATAGAAACGAAATTATGACTATGCTGATCAAATGTGTTTCTGTTGAACTATCCTCATGTCTAAGAGTTTTCCACATGATAGTTAAAAAAATTAAACAACAAGCGAAATGTAACTATATGCATTTTGCCGCTTGTAATTTTTCTAAAGGAGACCCTGGAATTGCCACCATTGTGTTTAGTGTGAATTCGAACAATTTAGTATACCAGTTTAATAATAAAAAAATATGTGTGTTAGGTTGCGCATTATTCATTCCACCAGTAAAAGTCTCGTTTCTGTGTCTGTTTTCAAATATTACTATTAACACCCTGTCCTAAAAATATTTCAACATTTTGTGAGAGGACGAATGAAATAGTACTTTGGATAAGAGATTCTTTTATGTAATTTTGCATGTAACCTGTAAAATTAATATTTAGTAATTATTTTGCGATTGTCTTGTTACGGGTTGTTTGTGCCACTCCCAGAAATGTGCTCCACTGATTCAAATGCACTATCAACTCTACACTGGGTACAGTCTGTAGAAAGAATATTTTTTGTTCCTTTGAGAATTGTAGAAAAGTTTCTACTACAACTAATTTTGCAGAAATAAAATTATTAATCTATCGATAGTGGTCATTAGTTACTAAACTACGATTTTGATTATGTATATAATTTTGAAAGAAATTGGCATAACCAGTTGAACTGCATATAATGTATACTCTGTCAAGCTCTCTTTTTACATTTTATATTACAATACGTTAGTATAAGTTTTAGCGAATGAATAACAAATTATACTTAAATTTACAAAATTAAAAAGGGGATATGTATTATTATATTATGTAAGTTCAGTTTTAACCAAATTTATAGTAATAAAACTGCCATTATGCATAGTTTTTATAATGTATCGTATTTTTTAAATGGCTATAATAGTGCTTTTGTAAAATTATTTTCTTTGGCGTTTATATCCTGCCAAAGACAAGTGGCATTTTTAGTTTATCAATATTATTTAGGAAATCGATTTCTTTCGTTAGTTTTCTATTGTTAACAAATATTAAGAGTATATATAGGAATGTGACTGTATTTGAAGGTTTTTACTTGGAAAATACATATTTTTAAAGGGTTTTATTTTTATTAGAGTTTCTTAGAAATTGTAGTCAAAAACAACCTTATATTGGATAAAAATAATGGCAACTTCCTAAGAAAATTTCAATAAGTAAAATAGTAGAAAATTGATTACAGTTTAAACATCTTTTGAATATTAAATAAACTAAATTAATACGACGGAGGGTAGCTGCTAAATTTTTGGGATACAAGACAAAAATGTTTAGAATTGGAAGAGACTCTTGCTTTACAGAATATTCTCCTCTTTACAATCCATTCATTTTTAATGGAAACTAACCGATATTTAAAACATTTTTTCCATTCGTAGGCGGGTACACTATAAATTCAATTTTTAGAAACTTGCGACATCTTCTGCTGAGTGAACATCGTTGACCAGAAGTTGATTTTAAATATTTTGAAAATGTAAAGAAGTTATCGATGTCAGGACTGTTTGAAAAATAGTACACCAATTCAACCATCTGACTGTTTAAATAATACATCGTTTTTGTAGTATATAACGTGAGATTTTGCATTGTCCCGGGGAGCTATTCTCGAAAGACGGTGATATTTATCGCTTGCGATATTTTATGATTTTTGCACGAAACGTCGAAGTTGATATTCTTCAAATTTCGCAAGAGATATTTATCGCACGAGCTGCAAAGAGCGATGTACTACCAAGTGATATATTTTATCGCATGAAAACACACGTATTGCGCATGATTACTATATGAAAATTGACTGACATAACACATAACCATAGACTTTTCTCTATGCATATAACCAAAAAAATTGCTACTGTTTTTAGTCTATTTCGTGGGTGTTTGACAAATAATTATAATTAATAATAATTATGGCAAATTTTTGATGATGCAGCATTATTTGCTGTTTTGGAGGTGCTGGAAGAAGCTGAAACAGCTGCCGAAGTGACTAAAAGCCAATCTATAAGCGTATACTTTCTTTTGATTTAAGTGAAAAATGTTTGTGCGTGTGTTCCACTTAATAAAATGTTGAATTTCGAGAATTTCATTCAGTTGCGTTGCTATTTTTTCCCATTCTTCGCAAGCTTTTTTTTGTAAAATTATAGGAAAATTTATGGCTGCATGATTGCCCTTTATTTATAAGTAACTCTGTTAGTCGGGCGTAATTAATGCAAGTAAACATTACGTTTGTCCAATCTTCCATCTTGCCCAACAAAATACGATCTAGCAGCTTCCTAAACCACGTGATTTCGTTCCGGCTAACTATTAACTTTTATTTTTATTCTATTAACGACATGCCTCACTTCATTCGATATTTAAAATATCATATCACATCTTGTCGAGAATACCAAGTGTCCTAAAATCCATTTCGCATGCGATACTTTTATGTCATAGATATCACTGAAGATATATATCGAACGAAGTCGAGAATAGACCCCCTGGTGTGGAATGATGTGACTGTACTTTTTTATAACGGATGGATGCATGGCGTTATTCTAGCTATAAATTAGAGGCGACGAGAAAGTTTAATTTTAAAGGGACAAGATATATGGATGTACTTTCTATAAAAGATTTTGTAAATAATCTTTCTTAATTAATCAGAATATTTCAAATTGTGTTTCTATGAAAATAATTCAGATAATCAGTTTTAATTATTTATGCGTGTTGTATGAAATTTTCATGTTACACACAACTGTTGTAATAAAATACCTTAAAAAAATTGAAGTTTTTAAGCTTAAAAGATGGAAAGGCTAAAAACTGTTTTGCTGACGGCTAAATTGGCTATCGCCCATTAAGAGATAGGTCTAGATTGAAATTTCCTTAGTTAAACAGAAAACAATTTAATTTAAAGTTGGACGCCACTGTATGTAGTAATTATTAAACAAAAAAGGGTAACTACAGAAAACCCTGTGTTTGTTTTTAATTCTAATTTTTCTACTTAAGTTCTTGGTTCAATTTACAGCATAATCGATTGGATGTTTGTAATGTAGAAACATTTTTAACAAATGTGTTTTAACAAAATTGGTCCCTACTAGTTTGTCATTATGATATTAGTTGTGTCATTTGAATATTTTTAATGTTACGAAAACTAATAATAAATAAAAGTAACACGCATGTTCAGTGCTCATAAAACGTTACAACAAACATTAAAACCAAAAGAAACCAACTCCCCTCAACTGGGTTTTAAAGAATTCCAAGAAAATTTATGGTAAAACTAAAACACCAGTTTGACATAATTTTCATGCAACCTGTCATCTATTGAAGTTACAGCCATAGCCAGTTTTAGCTTTTGATAAAAATAGAATATCTTTAAGTATAAAGTGATAAATCCTAAATGCAAAATAAAAGGAAAATAACTAAAACAAGAATCCCAATGAAGGATGAACTAAACAATAGCACACAAGAAAATTGCAACCTATATTGTAGACTATGCAATAAAAGCTTTTAGAATAGATAATGAACAGATTATGAAAAACTGATATTTAACTATTTTCCGTGTTATTATTAAAAGCATTTCCACATATTGGGATTTATAAATGTCATGTAATTGAATATTGGAAATAGGAAAGTGGTGAGTGATGATATTTTTTTTTTGATGGATTAGATTTAAGATCTTTTTAGGATTTTTCTTATAGCAATACCTGACCAGAATCTAGGTTAAGAAATTGTTTTTAAGGTAAGTATTTTATGTAATTTTGATTGAAATTGTTTTATGTTAATAGAGCTTAAACTTAGGTTGAATTTACATTTAAATTTATTGAAAATTAGGTAAACCGAGAATTGTAAAATTTAGAACACTGGAGCAAAGGAAGACCTAAGCGGAAAAAGCGTTTTTCGTATAGGGAATAATATCAAAAGAAATTGCTGTAGGAGACGGTTTGACGCCCCTCAATTTTGAGAGAGAAAAAGCCTTTCTGGGTAAGTGATACTGTAAAAAAATTCTTTTTAGTGTTTCAGTTATTATTTTTATTTCTTTATAATTTTGTATTTCAAATTTTTCTCAATTTGCTTTTATAATTTTTTTATAGGAATCCACTTCCGGTAGCTGACGCACACTTATGTTGTTACGGGTCACCGTCTCTTCAGGGTTAATAAAAATCCAGTAACAACACTCATTTTACCTGTAACACATTCTGCATTCACAGTTCTGAAGGAAAATATAAGATCTTAGACAGGATTTGAACTGCATTTTTCAGCCGTAAATTTGGGCGTGGGTTCCTATCTATATCTGACATAAGTCAAAAACTTGGCAGTCAAATATGATTGACTAAAATGCCAAACATAATTGAAAGTTAGGTTGATGGATGGTGACATACATGACTCAGATTTGTAAAAATTTCCCACTTTTATTATCAGTCTTGGTAGTGTAATTGGTATATACGTCAGCCTGGAAAGCTGAAATGCAGGTTCAAATTCTGTCTGGGATCTTTATATATATATACTCCGAGAACTTGTTTTAAACAATTAATAATTGAGCACACCTGCATGTTGGGAAGGTCATCTTCTGCTTATTTGTGAACATAACAAGGCGAGCTTCAACGAAATGTTGTTCAACCGTCAATGGTTTCGCATAAACACTAACAAGAGTTTCTTGAAGAGCAGAAGGGATGCACAATCAATAATATGCTACAGAATGAGACAGGAATAAGAACATTCGATTTCATAGAGCACGTACTCAGTCCACGTGGAGTCCATAAGACTCGGGCAGCAATATCGATTTTCTACAACGCAAGTAAAGGTTAGAACGCGACATCAAATATGCATAAGACAGGAATAAAGATATTACAGGCGGAGTTTTATGTCGTCATAGGACTATGTCATTGGTCGATATAGTCAGTTTTACAACAGATGAACACGCGACAGGTGGATGCGATAGTTTTGAATGATATAGCGTGTTGACGAGGGAATATTTCAGGAAGTTTAAGACGGTTATACAAAATTTGCGGAAATATTATTTTCAGATTAAGTATTTCGTGCAAAGTGTGGCCAAGGGGGCATGGTTTATGGTATAAATACGGGAAGAAAATTAATAGGGCTCTCTTTAATTTCGCATCGCTTAACGACGTATAAGAATTAACCGACGAGGCTTGTGAGTATTAAAAATTAGTAAAATTCAGCAAAATAGTATTAGATTATTTGGGGCCTTATAGTTAGTAGCGCGAATAGTGGCGAATGTTTAAATTTAACTAAGGTCCAACGAATACCTTAACAAGCTCGTAAATTAATAACGCAATAATAAACAAGTGTAATATATATGGATTTGGATGTTGGAATTGATGTTAATTGGTAGCACGAAGCTCAGCTTAGACTGAGGTTTCATCCATAAATATCTGGTGGAGCAGCGCGCATAATCACGAAGCCGAGGGGTTCAGGAAGATAACGGATCATCTACGGAGATGGACTCTGGATGCATTTTCCAGGTAATTCATTTGAATTTGCTGTTTTTTTCTTTGATAAACTGTTGAAATTATTTGTGATGTGTGAGTGAACTTTGATGGTTATTTTTCGTTATTTAACGTATTGAAAAAGATACGTATAACTGACTATTATTATGGTATTTTGAATATAACACAAAAGGTGTACGTAAAGCTTATTAAATTTCTTGATGAATTTAAATTTAATTGTTAAGAGTACATGGGTTTATTAAGTTTGGGGTAATAGTATGCAAAGTGGAAAGCATACATTAATAAACTGGGTTATCATGAGCTCACCATACTCCAGTGTGTAGTAATAAATAAAGATGAGGTATTATTTGGGGCCCATTTACTCCCGTTGCATTAAATGTGTTTGAAATTACAATTTTAATAAACAAGGACTTTACAAAGATAGCATTTTTTTTTAGGTGTAACTAGAGCACCGAACTGTACATAACTATGAACTATTATTTGTAAGTAGCGGTAAATAAATATTGTATGATTGTTGTATTATTTTGTGATTTTATTGAATGGTGTGTGAATGGTTAAGAGAATGATAGTAAATTTAGGTATCCGAGAAGAGGCACAGCTGAGTTAGCCAGGGAAGTTGCTGAAGAAATCAACTTGAAGCAGAATCTGGGTAACAAAATTTTGTGAAATTTTTATATTTTTGAAAATTAATTTTTTTAAACTGGCGAGGTCCAAAGCTAAGTTCCACGGAAATTTATGACGCCCAATCCGTGGTAGTAGAATACACTTTATTTTTTAAATCACCCCACAAATAAAAATCTAATGGTGTAAGTTGTGGTGAACGAGCAGGCCAATCAATTTGCATTTTGTTACCAATCATGTACTCAAAACGATCAGTTAAATATTGCTTCACTGATGTACCACTGTGTGCAAGGACACCAGCGTGTTGGAAATACTTTAGTCTGTAATGGATGTTAAGAGGTAATTCATCCAAATATTCTTTCAGTTGGTGTTTTAAGAAATTTAAGTAATTTGCAGCGGTCAAATTGTCGTTATAAAAAAAGGTTCAATAATTTTTCCACAAAATATTCCACACCAACAATCAATACCAAATTGATGTTGCTCTCTGGATTCATGCACAAGTTTAGGATTTTCTTGAGAATAAAATACTTTGTTATGCCGATTAAATATTCTGTTATTTGTAAATTAGTTTCGTCAGTAAACATAATGGTTTTCCAATAACTTTTAATCCTTAATTATACAATTATGTCAATACTTGCTAATTTAAATTAAATAAATGAAATTAATTTTGCGCATATATTATGTTCCTTTCTCTATACAGGGTGTTAGGAAATTGCTTTGTTGACCCCAAATTTAACTCTTTAAATCCACTACATAATCCCCCTATTTCAATTCTAAGAAAACTACTTCATGTTTTCTGAATTTAAATATTTATTCACTAATCTAATCTTACTTACTATTTCTATACACCTATCTACCCAACTAACACTACCTATGCCTATTTTTCCAACCTATCACTACTTATCTACCTATTTCTATCTATTTCTACACCTATCTCTACTTATTTCTATCCATCTATACCTATCTTTATTTATAGTTAACTATTCACACCTATCACTATCTTTTACCTAACTATTTCTATCTATTACTAACCCCTTTACCCTCTTATTTCATTCTATTTTCTCTTTTTATTCCACCCTTTCGTCTTTTATTGACTCTTTAAGTACCTCTTTTGTACTTTTCTCTCTATCTTCACTTTTCATACTTTTAACCCTACCTACTATCACTATCTATTCCTTATCATACCTATACATACCTAATTCTATACCTATATCTATCTCCCATATTTATCCTATACCTAACTTTATTTTTCTATAAACCTACTTCTACTCTTCTATAAACACCTATTTCTATCCCTATTTATTTCAATTTTACATTACCATTCACCTATCTCTATATTTTGTTCCTTAAGCTTCATTTCCTTATTTAAATCTAACTCTTTTCTTGGCCCTCCAAGTCTTTCTTCTAACAATCCTAATACACTTCATCCCTATTTCTCTTCCTTGTATTTCTATACTTATCATCCCTGTTACTTCACATAAGATAAAATCATCCCTATTATCTTGACTCTTAAATATTTCTTCTTCAGTCCCTATACTTGTCTGTTTCTTATTTATTATAATTTCTCTTTCTGCGGACAAACCCTACGATACTACCTCAACATCTTTATCTTTCCCCTCTATACAAAACTTTTCATCTCTTCTAGACCCTTCATGTACAATATTCACCCCATAAAAATCTTTTAAATTCAAATTCAAATTACTAAAATTATCTTTGCCCCTTAACTCGCTTATGCCTACATATATCTCTTGTGTGTCACATAATGCTGTTTTTACTTCTACCTTTATTAATTCTGACTCGTTATCCACTATTAATGCTGCGCTTGACTCTACCTCTATTTGTTCAGTCTCTTCTTTCACTACCAATTGTACCTCATCTAACTTTTCCTCATTATATTCATCTGAATCGATCTCTTTCACTTCTTCCTCATCTCCCTCTATACTATTAATACATAACCCCATGTCATCTTCTGTGACCTCATAACTTGCCTTCCAGGGCAATATCCTATCCCCAATCCTAAGTATTTTCCTCTCCATATCCATTATAACCCCTAACTTCATCATACAGTCAACCCCTAATATCCCTTTAAACTTTAACCCAGGTACAATTATAAATTCTTGTTCACAGCTTACTGAACCTAACTCTACTTTTAAAATAACCACGCTATTTACAACAGCAAATCGTTTTTTATTTGGCGCAACCAGGTGACTTCTTTTTATTGGCATTATCCTGTCACACGCTTTATCTTTAATTTCATTGACGAATTCCTCCGACACTAAACTCGCCTCAGCTCCTGAATCTAATAATGCTCCTAAATTTTTCTCAAAAATTTTTATCTCAATTATGGGCAAACGAAATTTTTCTATAATTTTTGGCTCAATTTCTTCCTCTACTTTTAAAAATTCTCTAGGATGTTCGTATTTGTACACAGTGATGTCTAGTGGTTTATCCTGCTCTAAAAATCCTGTCCAGGTCTGGTCTCCTTACTCGGTCCTGGTCTTGCTATCACTTCAGCATTTGTCCGCAGCGTCTCTGCTCTGTTCGCGTTGTCACTTTCCCTATTGTTGGTCGTCTGTGTCCCCCTTATGTCTGGCGAACTGTTCTGTCTCATTACTCCCGGTCTTGGTGCAGGTCCCCTTCCTACACTGTTACTCCAAAAAAAAAATTCGTCTTGGTTCCCAGCTATGTCTGTTGTATTGAAAATCTTGAAAATCTTGGGTAACTGGCCCGTCTGTTGTTGAACCTAACCGTGTTTACCTATCGTTCCCTTGGTTCCCGAGGTCGTCCACTGCTTACGTCGTCATACCTCTGCAGGTACTCCAAAAACATCTTCCAATCTACGATATTTTGCAATGCCACATGTTGCTGAACCTCAACATCAAAATGTCGTGAAAGGTATTTTATAATTTGTCGGTCAGTCAATGGAGGATTCAATTGCTTAGCTATGCTATACTTTCGTATAGCATATTGCTCCCTACTTCCTGAAAATTCCCCTTTAAATTTCCCTGTGATCAGATCGTCTCGTACCTGGTCCTGTCTGTGGTCACTCCAGTGTTGTTTTAGAAACCTGTCCTCAAAGTCCGTGTAAGTGTATATTGCTTTTCCAATCAAACTGTACCAAGCTTCAGCATGGTCTTTTAATAAAGCTTTCACAACATTCAGTTTCGCCTGTTCGTCATATAAATTATTTATTAAACCTCTAACGTTATTAATGAATATTTGAGGGTTTACTCTACTATCTCCATAAAATTTCATTTGTTGCTCTAACGTTGCTACATTTTGTTTAATCCCGGTCACTTCTCTCTCTACTCGACATAACTGATCCTTACATGAGTCCGTTACCTCAGTCATTTTAACATTAATCTCGTCCTCACAGAAAATCCTTACATCTGTCTTTAATTCTCCCATTTTCTGATTTAAACCTCTAATATCACGCTCATTTTTATCAACCCTATTTTCAACTTCCTCCATTTTTTACAGTTAAGCTATTTTTGAAATCAGAAAATTCCCTGGTAGATTTTTTCTATTTTATCCCCTAATTCTTGGCTTAATTGGTCAAATTTTCGATTTGATTCCTCACTCATTGGTTCAAATTTCCTGTTTGATTCTTCACTCATTCTCTCTTACATTCTCATAATTACTTCATTTCCTCCATTTTCGAATTTTTATCACACAAGGCACTATCGTCACTTCCAATTTCCACTCCTTGACTCCTTAACCACTCCTTTCTCTGCATACGTTCAAATCACTCCCACACACTCTCAAAATATTCTTAAATTTATTTACACCAGACTCTCTCTCAGATCGCCAGTTTCCTGGAATAAAATTGCTAAAATTCTATTTGGAGCTCTAGCCTCACGTTCGGGTCGCCATAAATTGCCGTGGAACCCCTATAAGACCTCGCCAGAGTAAAAAAACATTCGAGCTCTGGTACTTGCCAGTTACAAAAAAATTTATTTTCAAAAATATAAAACTTTCACAAAATTTTCCTTACCCGCTTTCTGCTCTATCAAATTAATTTCTTCCGCCGCTTCCCTGGCTAGCTCAGCTGTGCTTCTTCTCGTATACCTAAATTTATTATCATTCTCTTAATCATTCACACACCATTCAAATAAAATCACAAAATAATACAACAATCATACAATATTTATTAACCAATATTTACAAATAATAATGTTCATAGTTATTTACAGTTCGGTGCTCAAGTTACACCTCAATAAATGCTATTTTTGTCAAGTCCTTGTTTTTTAAAATTGAAATTTCTAACAGATTTAAAGCAACAGGAGTAAATGGGCCCTAAATAATACCTTCTCTTTGTTGAATACTACACTGGAATATCGTGAGCTCATAATAACCCAGTTTATAAATGTATGCTTTCCACTTTGCATACTATTACTAAAAACTTAAAAAAAACCATGTACTCTTAACAATTAAATTTAAATTCATTAAGCAAATCAATAAGCTTTACGTAGACCTTTTGTTTTATATTCAAAATACCATATTAATAATCAGCTATGTATCCTTTTCAATACGTAAAATACCGTAAAATACCCATTAAAGTTCACTCTCACACATCACAATTTTAACAGTTAATAACAAATAACAGCAAATTCAAATGCGTTACCTGGAAAAACTTGAAGATTCCATCTCCGTTGACTATGTATTATGTTCCTGAACCCCTCGGCCAAGTGGTTTTGCTTGCGACTCCACAAGATGTTTTAAAGATGACCACAATCTAAGTTGCGCTTCCTGCTACCCATCCAATATCAATTTTAATATTCAAATCCATGTATATTACACTTGTTTATTACCGCATTTTTAATTTACGAGCTTGTTAAAGTATTCGTTGGACCTCGGTTAAATTTTAATAAACTCGACACTATACGCGTTTCAAACTATAAGGTCACAACAATCTAATACTGAACTTTACAAATTTTAATACTTACAAGCTTCGTCAGTTGCTTTTTGTATGTCGTTATGCGATGCAAGATTAAAGAATAAACAGACCCCTCTTAATTTTGTAAGAGTATTTATTTATCATAAAGCTAGGCCCCCCTTTTTGGCCACACTTTACGCGAAATACCTAATTGTGAAATAATATTTCTCCAAATTTTGTCTAACCGTTTTAAGCTTCTAGAAATATTCTCGCGTCACACGCTATTTCAACAAACTCTCATCCACCTGTCGCGTGCTCGTCTATTCTCAAACTAACTATTTCGACCAATCATACATTTCAGTGACTTCTTAAAACCCCGCCTGTGATATCTCTATTCCCGTCTTATGCATATTTGATGTCGCATTCTAACCTTGCTTGTGTAGTAGAAAATCGATATAGTTGCCCGCGTCCACGTGGATGAGTACGTGCTTTGCGACAGTCGGTTGAACAATATTCCTTGAAACTTGTCTTGTTATGCTCCAAAATACATAGAAGTCGACTTTTTAAAACATGCAGGTGTTCAATTAGCGAACGTTTAAAATAACAATTCTTGGATCTTCTTTTCATGGTATTCAACCCAACCGATATATTTGTTTGTTACAACGAAAGCTATTCGCCTTGGATTTATTGATTTTTACATGCTTTGCTGCGTTTTCTGACGTTTTAACCCCTTAAATTAAACTACATTAAATTAATTACTAATTTCTATTGGCTTATAAAGCTAATTTTCTTTATGAACCTATTAACTTTTAATCATTAATTATACAATTATGTCAATACTTGCTAATTTAAATTAAATTAATGAAATTAATTTTGCACGTATATTATGTTCCTTTCTCTATACAGGGTGTTAGGAAATTGCTTTGTTGACCCCAAATTTAACTCTTTAAATCCACTAGATAATCCCCCTATTTCAATTCTAAGAAAACTACTTCATGTTTTCTGAATTTAAATATTTATTCACTAATCTAATCTTACTTGCTATTTCTATACACCTATCTACCCAACTAACACTACCTATGCCTATTTTTCCAACCTATAACTACTTATCTACCTATTTCTATCTATTTCTACACCTATCTCTACTTATTTCTATCCATCTACACTTATCTTTATTTATAGTTAACTATTCACATCTATCACTATCTTTTACCTAACTATTTCTATCTATTACTACCCCTTTACCCTCTTATTTCATTCTATTTTCTCTTTTTATTCCACCCTTTCGTCTTTTATTAACTCTTTAAGTACCTCTTTTGTACTTTTCTCTGTATCTTCACTTTTCATACTTTTAACCCTACCTACTATCACTATCTATTTCTTATCCTACCTATACATACCTATTTCTATACCTATATCTAACTATCTCCCATATTTATCCTATACCTAGTCTTGTTTTTCTATAAACCTACTTCTAGTCTTCTATATACACCTATTTCTATCCTTATCTATTTAAATTTTACTCTATTATACACCTATCTCTACTTTTCTATATACACCTATCCATATTTGTCCTATTTCTACTTCTACTTTTCTATATACACCTATTTCTATCCCTATTTATTTCAATTTTACACTACCATTCACCTATCTCTATATTTTGTTCCTTAAGCTTCATTTCCTTATTTAAATCTAACTCTTTCCTTGATCCTCCAAGTCTTTCTTCTAACAATCCTAATACACTTCATCCCTATTTCTCCTCCTTCTATTTCTATACTTATCATCCCTGTTACTTCACATAAGATAAAATCATCCCTATTATCTTGACTCTTAAATATTTCTTCTTCAGTCCCTATACTTGTCTGTTTCGTATTTATTATAATTTCTTTTTCTGCGGACAAACCCAAAGATACTACCTCAACATCTTTATCTTTCCCCTCTATACAAAACTTTTCATCTCTTCTAGACCCTTCAATATTCACCCATAAAAATCTTTTAAATTCAAATTCAAATTACTAAAATTATCTTTGCTCTTTAACTCACTTATGCCTACATTTACCTCTTGTGTGTCACATAATGCTGTTTTTACTTCTACCTTTATTAATTCTGACTCGTTATCCACTATTAATGCTGCGTTTGACTCCACCTCTATTTGTTCAGCCTCTTCTTTCACTACCAATTGTACCTCATCTAACTTTTCCTCATTATATTCATCTGAGTCGATCTCTTTCACTTCTTCCTCATCTCCCTCTATACTATTAATGCATAACCCCATGTCATCTTCTGTGACCTCATAACTTGCCTTCCAGGGCAATATTTTATCCCCAATCCTAACTATTTTCCTCTCCATATCAATTATAACCCCTAACTTCATCATACAATCGACCCCTAATATCCCTTTAAACTTTAACCCAGGTACAATTATAAATTCTTGTTCACAGATAACTGAACCTAACTCTACTTTTAAAATAACCACGCTATTCACAACAGCAAATCACTTTTTATTTGGCGCAACCAGGTGACTGCTTTTTATTGGCATTATCCTGTCACACACTTTATCTTTAATTTCATTGACAAATTCCTCTGATACTAAACTCGCCTCAGCTCCTGAATCTAATAATGCTCCTAAATTTTTCTCAAAAATTTTCATCTCAATTATGGGCAAACAAAATTTTTCTATAATTTCTGGCTCAATTTCTTCCTCTACTTTTAAAAATTCCCTAGGATGTTCGTATTTGTACACAGTGATGTCTAGTGCACGCATCTCTAAATACATCACTCACCGAGATTTTAAAAACTTTGATTTAACGGCCTTCAACAATCACTTGGAGGACATCAATGTAGAAGAGATCTTTTATATTGATGATATAGATACACAAATACGATCGCTCAACAAAATATTAATAAATCTTTTTGATACACATGCGCCATTAAGGACGAGTAGAATTACCAAAGCAAAAGCTCCCTGGCTTACCAACGTAATCACAATTATGATGAAACTGCGTGATAAAGCTCATATTAAATATAAACATAGCAGAATACAATCAGATTGGGAGCACTATAAACAGTTAAGAAATTCTGTAACAAGCTCTATAAGACGAGAAAAAAGACACTACTTTGATTTTATTGCTAAACAATTAGCTAATATTACTTGGAAAGCTCTCAGGGACTCTAAGATCGTAACATCTAAACTAAACTGTATACCAGAAAGTCTATATGATCCGGACCAAATAAATGCATTTTTCATAGACTCTATAAACAAGCTAAAAACCAACCCTCCACAACATATGTTTTAATTTTATAATAACAATCAGTTTAATAGCAATATCTTATTCTCATTTTCTACTACTACAATTGATAAGGTTCGGAAAGCTCTCAAATCCATTAAGTCTAATGCTATTGGAAGTGACTCTATATCTATTTTTATGTTAAAATTATGCGAAAAAAAATTATTGAAGCCATCACTAATATTTTCCAGAATGTTGGAAACTGGCTGTCATTACGCCTATACCTAAAGTTAATAAAGTCATTAATTTGTCTGAGTTAAGACCTATTAGTATTCTTCCGCCTCTATCAAAAATTTTTGAAAAAAATTATATATGAAAAAATCCACGAATACACGTCTTTTGCACAAATCATACCTGCAAATCAATCTGGCTTTAGAGTGGGCCATAGTACCACCTGTGCATTAATCAAAGTTACTAACGATATTCTTCAGTCTTCTGATTTGGATTTGGTTAGTGTTCTAGTGTTGTTGGACTACTCTAAGGCGTTTGACACCATAGACTACAATTTACTTCTTGCTAAATTAAAATATTACGGATTTGACAACAACTCACTACATCTTATGCGGTCTTATTTATGTAATAGGAAGCAGTTGGTTAATGTTAGTGATAAAACGTCTCTAACAAAAATATAACTAGTGGAGTACCTCAAGGTTCAATCTTAGGTCCTCTGCTTTTTTTGCTGTATACAGCTGACTTCGCAAGTAAGCTTTGTAATTGTCAATCTAGATTTTATACTGACGATTCACAAATATATTTCTCATTTAAAATTAATCAGTTACCAGTTGCAAATGCACAGATCAATGAGGATCTAAAGGAGCTTTCTGATTTTGGAGCAAATAATTCCTTAGCTATTAACCCTAAGAAATCGGTAGCAATTATTTTTGGGCCTGATAACATAAATCTAGTGGTAAATGATGAAAAAATTGAAATACAAAATCACGTTAAAAACTTAGGATTAACGGTTGACTTTAAATTACAATTTGATTGTCATATAAATAATTTAGTCAAAAGATCATACATAATTTTGCGTAAACTGTATGTTAACAAAGATTCGTTAAATCAAAAGCTTCGTAAAATGCTTTGCGAGTCACTTATCTTGTCTGCATTTGATTATGGTGATGTTGTTTATGGCCCCTGTTTAGACTTTATTACTACAGCAAGGATTCAAAGAATACAGAATGATTGTCTTAGATTGATTTTCAATTTAAGGAAATTCGATCACATTTCTGAATTGTTGCGCCAGTCGGGCTGGTTAAAAATGGAAAACAGGCGGTTACTGAATCTTGCAACTTTTACGCATACAATTATAAATTCTCAATCGGTACCAATTTATTAAAAAAATTTGCTATTACCGCGTAGCAGTTGTCATTCTGTCCAGGTAAGATCTCGTGACTTGCTGCATGTACAGCGGCACTCAACCACCCTCTTCCAGAGGTGATTCCAGTACACTGCAGTTAAATTATTTAATTCAATTGACAACTTTATGAAAACCACATCGGTATCAAGTTTTAAACTATTATTTAAAAAGTATTTACTTTCAACACAATAAATTCACTGGTCTATACATTTATGTATTCTCACATGTTCTCATACTCTTTAGCAGAAATAAGTGTTGGCTCATAAAGTACCAACTTAATGTTAGTGTTAAACTGTTTGTAGTGGCGTTCACACCAGAATTATAAACATCCGGCTTCTTTTATATGTTTCTATTCTTATTTGTAAATTTATTTTTATTGTACTGTTAGTTGCAGGTTAAGTGGTAGAACAGCCTTTGGCTTAACTTCGCCTGTTATACTACATTCTTATTTTTTTGTTATAGAACTTATTAATAATCAATAAAGACGATATTATTATTATTATTATTATTATTATTATCATTCTGCTGAGCACAATGCGTCAGGACAATGAAGTGGATAGTACGACGAAGAAAAATCCAGAAATGATAAAATTTTATAATAAAACAAAAGGTGGTGTGGATGTGATGGATCAAAAAATAGCAAATTACACATGCAAGCGGCAGACAAAAAGATGGCCTTATGTCATATGGAGCAACATAATAGACGTTGGAGCTCATAATGCCTATATTTTGTTCATTAACAAAATTAAAGACTACAAATGCGAAAGGTCAGGCCGAAGAAGATTATATCTAAGAGTTAGTAAATGCAGTTTATTCTATCATATATGGAAGATCGATCGAAGAAACCTTTTATAGATCCAATTAGAAATTTTATTCAAATGGAGGAAAAATTAGAAACAGCACCAAAGAAACCAGCAACAAGGAAGCAATGTTCCTTAAGTCCCGCATAAATGGATAAAAAATGCGATCACGTATGCAATAATCGCAGTAATATTATTTGCAAGGACCACTCAGTATATACATGTACAAAATGTGTAAATAATAATTAATTATTATGTACTATTTGTAAATTAAAAAACCAGTTAAAGCAACTTAAAGCCGTAATTATTTAGTTGAAGCAAATACATGTCAATAGATATCTAGTGGGTCTTTTTGACCCACGTTATGTAAATGTGTAGTGTCTGACAGTCATGCATCCTAGGGTTAATTACATGTTAATTTAAGGTTTGATGCTGTATTGAAAAATGCAAAAAAAAGGTTAATAGTCACACTCGGATTAAATTATATGCCATATACAAGACATATAGAATTTAACTTTTACATGTGGTTTCTCTAACACATTCAGTTACAATATACAATATAATTTCACACGTAATCTATTTAGTATGACGTTACTCATAAGTCGTAAAAAAGTACATTTTTTATAATAGGTTTTTATTGTAATATTTTTGTGTTTCTTTATAGCAATTGCTTTATTATACCTGAAATTTTGCTATCAGTTGTAAATAACATACATTACTTTGCTTCTTGTTCGAGTAATATATAGTCTGAAGTTTACCTTATGTATATTATTTCAACTTATTGTAGGTGCGTAATTAAGTAAGAATACAGAGATTATGTGTAAAAATAAATAGTGCAGTATTAATATAATTATAAAGTTGTAAAAGTAAAGGATTTGTTGTTCTTGATTAAACATTCCATAAATTACATTGTTGACTTCACAAACAGGTTACATGAAATTTGGAGTATATGCTGCAATACTGTTTTATACATTAGACCGTAACAATGCAAGTTGACAAAATTAAAAATTTTGAACAATTATTGAAACCATACCTTAAGAATAATGTAATAGTAAAGGAATATACAGTAACACCATTGACAAAAGCTGGAGACAATTATGGAAGCTTGATGTTATCTCTAAATGTTACATTAAACAATGACGATACATTAAAATTGGTAGCGAAGATGTGCCCACCAAATGATTTTATCAAAGAATTGTTTAAAATCCCACTTTCTTTTAAAAAAGAAGTAGCAATGTATACTGAAATCATACCAACTTTAAATGAATTTCGACAAAAGCAAGGTGCATTTGAAAAACTTCAACTGACCCCAGATTTTTATGGAGCTCGCATAAATTTGAAAAACTCAGAAACTGTTGATGACGATGCAATCATTCTACTGAAGAATCTCAAAGCAGAAGGATTTAGAGAACTTGACCGAATGGTGGGTTTTAATTTGGAAGCAGCTGAATGTGTTTTAAAAAAATTAGCAATATTTCACGCTGTTCCTATAGCTTTAAAGATGTTACAACCCGATGTATTTCAAGAAAAGATCAAACCGCATTTAAAAAGAAGTGGTCTTTTTGACAAAATTGAAGAACAAAGTGTTCATGAGCTTATTGAATTTTTAGCTAGCGCACTAATGGCAGAAGAAAGATGTATACCACTTTTACCCAAAGTTCGTGACATGTTAAAAAATAATTTTTATACTCTTACACATAGCAAAGAAGTGCAGGAACTTTTTGCTACAATCAGTCATAACGATTTATGGGTTAATAATATTTTGTTCCAATTAGATGATGCCGGAAAACCATTAGACAGCGTGTTGATAGACTTCCAGCTTTACGAATATGGTTCAGTTGGAAATGATATTGTTTTTATTTTATTTACCAGTTTACAAAAAGAAGTTTTAGATACACATTATGATCATTTACTAGAAACTTACTATAATGAATTTATTACTACTTTGGCCAATTTAGATTGCCCTACTAAAATATTTTCTTTTGAATTATTTCTAGAGGAAATCGAACTTGCTGCTACTACATCACAGTTTTTTCATATCTTGATAATGATGAGACACGTGTTAGCACAGCATGAACAAATGAAAGAAATAAATGAGCTTAGTATAGAAGATTTCTCAATACGTACTTCACAATTATCAGAAGCTTATTGGAAGCGGCTACCAGAAATTGTTTTGGAATTTCATAAACGAAACTGGATTTGATAAATAAGAAAAGAATTTAGATTTATGATTTGTAGTATTTGTATCAATTAATATATGAATAAACTATAATTGATCTGTTGCAATTTTAATAAATGAAACAACTGTTTCATATAATCAGTTATTAATATTTCCACTGATGGTCATTAGGGTGGATTTGCTCATTTAGTACATATTTTCAATTTTCTGTTTTCATTATTGTAACGTTTTTTTCTTCTAGTTACATATAGTTCAATAAAATAAAAATAAAACAGCTATAATTTAAAATATTTAATTTGAGAATTATCATCCAATAAAAATTAATATATAATATTCATAATAATGCATAGATTCTCGTATGTATATACTCTAAAGTTCGTTACCAAGCTCTGTCAAGTTGTCAGTCGGCACTTCATTTTCAACGTTCAAAAGTGCAAGCCGCTTTTGCAGACGAGGTGAAGTCGAAATGGCCCTGTCGAAACACATGGCTTCTAACAAAGTTAGGAAAAAGTAGAGCATTGAAAATTCTTGGTGTCGGGAGGTCGAGCCTAACAGCGGTTGCGTGAGCATGATTTTTGATAAGCCTCGCTCCGAACAGTTTAGTTGATCTCGACAGGCCTGAGAATATGGAACCCCTTTGGACATCATTTTAGACATTTTTAAAGCAAGAATTTATGGTTTCGTTCTATTCAATATAACATGCAGTAAAGTAAACGCCGATTCCACATGTGTTCCCGATATTTCAACCTTACCGATGACTAATATCACACAAGGATATTATGATGGAAATCTCCGACAGCTGAGGTCAAGGTCCAGCACTTGTAGTACATTCTTGATGCACGTGAGTGTTTTTAACTTTTGATAACTTTGAAATTATAGTAAATTATTATGAATTATCCAACATTAATTGCTTGAGTAACGTAAATAGAAAGTAGTTTTTTTGAGAAATCAGTAAATTAACGAATATGTTGCTTGCTTGACAGAATGTTTGCACATGTATGCAAACTGTGTATTTTATAAAGTTCTGAATGACAACCTATGTCAGACAAAAAAAAATATGTAGATTCCGTTTTCCTATCTAGACGCCACATGCTGTCTTGATTTAATTTACATTATGCTTGAAGACTTTCAGGTCATGTAAAGGCACTTTCATTGACATATGAAATTCGCGTATTTATTATAGACTACAATTAAATTAGAATAATAACATTTTACCAAGTCTGCACTTTGATAATTAATTTTTGTTGTAATAATCAAGGAAGTACTTCGCTGATTAAAAGAAACTTATGTGTTATGAACAATTAATAAATTATATGTATATCTAATTAAATCTTATAGAAATGATCTACTCATAGATCTTAATTTTGAATGTAAAACTTCATTTGCGTTATTATGAAAAAATTCGATAAAGAGACAAACTTTAATATTGCAGTCATATGTACATAATCAGAAATTTATCCAAATAGAATCGTTTTTGTTTTTGAAAGATGTTTTATTATTTAACATTTAAAAATTTGCAAGTCCTCCCGGAATAGAAAGAGTGTGTAGTGAAAATAAATTCCCTCAGTATATTTTAAATGCCTAAATTCTATTATTCTATTTTTGGCAAATTCTTTTGAGGACACAAATGGTGTCCATATTGTGCTTTTGTTTGTTCACAGGTAAAGCTGAGACATCTGTATGACATCTGGTGGTCGAGGTCTTGGTAAGTGTGTCCTAAAGAGTGAAATTCAGTTTTTATGGCTATGTTAGTGGTGTTAAGATAAGGTTTCCGCATTCCCCTTATACTAGCACAGTTCAATTTTGTTGGTTATTGTATTAAAAAATACGGTGGCGCTCATTAAATATATTTTTGGTCTTTTATTCACCCATGACCCAAGCTCATGATCTACCCAGAGCTAACACTCGACTAGCTGTTTACATCTTAAGAGTTTTTCTTTGTCTCAAGCCATTCTCCATCCGACATTACCTTGGGCTTAAAAGAAAAAGAAGAAATTCTCGAACTTGTGATATCAGATTAAGGTTTAGAAAATTGGGAGGTTCAATTTATAGCTGATAGTCACGAGGATAAAGAAATATAAAATTATATTTTTATATTACATTATTGGACATTGCATCAAACACTTGAATACTATGTCAACTATAGAAACTATCTAGTGATTGTTCAATAATTATTGTAGTCTGAGAGGGCGTAGAATGTCAATTCTTACTTTCATCATCATTTCGTTTTCGATCTTACTTAAGGTCGGTTTGACGCAGCTCTAACTTCTTTTCTATTCTGTGCTAATCTAAAAAGCTCTACATACCCTTCCCAACCTAAATTTCTAATAATTTGACTAATATAACTTGGTCTAGATCTTCCTATACCCTTCTCTTTTTCTTATCAACCTGGCTCTACATTGATATTAGCAACCTGATGGTTGTGAAAGAACTCCAGCATGTTTACTTGATTTCAATTTAGAAGGAAATGAAATATTACCTGGTTATCCCCTCCAAAGAAAGAAAAGTGTTAAATTATATGTTATGGTAAGGCCTAAGCAACGAATCGCTGCCATTCTTACTTCACACTTTATTATTGAATCGGACAATTGTAAAATTAACATCAAAATCAGAGAGTTTAAATATTTCATTTCTATTTTAAATAAATATTAATTATTGTTTTAAATGGCAATATAATATTAAATGTGTAGACAGGAATTAAAATATTGTTTGACAGTCAAAATGTGAAACGTTAATTCAACGATGCAATGTAAGAATCCACATTGTTATTCTATTCTACATCCATCCAGGAGTACAATAATTTGTAACGTTTTGGAGATACGTTAAATAAAAGCTGGATCGAGAAAGAAAAAAATTAAGCTGAAATGCACAAACTTAGTATTGATATACCTGTAATTTCTGATTTCATATATAGTAGTGGACAGTATTCAAGGCATTGCAGAAAATTTGTTAGTTCTATTAAAATCATAAACTTAAAAACGACAAAAGATTTGTTTACACACATTTGAACGTAATTCAAGTCAGTAACTCATCTAAAAGTCACGAAAACGAAAAAAAGATTTTAGTTTCCCTTATTTGAAAAGATTAAAAAAAAATTAAAAAACAGTTTTCAATAGCACACCAATATCTTACTACTAACGTTTTGAAAAACAACATTTGCTTTTACAACCCCTTTGAAATCACCCCCAACTTTTTATTCTTTAATTGCACCCCTTGTATCAAAAACGAATTGCTATTGTATTGTGAATACGATGACATATCACATTTATTAGTTTTTATTTACTAATACCAAAAAAATTAACAATTAATGTTTTATAAATTACATGTATTAACATAAAGGAAACAATAACAAAAATAAAACTCTTTTATTCGTTTTAATAAATTAAAGTAAATGTTCGAAATTCTTTCCTGTCAATTCTACGCAGGCTTCAAAACGTCCTAGAAGCGCTCTTGTGCACGCAGCATGAATCATAGCTGGCGTAACGCTACAGGTTGTGTTTGATAAACTAACTCTTTTATGTAGCCCCACCAAAAATAGTCCTGTGGTGTGAGGTCTGGTGATCGGACCGGCCAAGCTATCGATCCATAAGTACCAATCCATCTGTTTGGAAATTGTTGATTTAAATATTCAGCAACAACGTGTGCATTATGAGGTGGAGCACCATCTTGTTGCCAAATAGTGTATTCCGTTCTGCCAAAGGAATGTCCTCCATAAGCTCAGGTAACGTACTTTGTAGAAAACGTAAATACCTTTCCCCAGTCAATAAACCCTAATAAAAGTATGGCCCAATCAGATGACCATTAAATAATCCACACCATACATTTATACTCCAAATTGTTTGAATTCTTGTTTGTTGACCCCAGTGTGGGTTTTCTATCGACAGTAATGAGAATTGTGCTTATTCAATACACCGTTGTTGTGAAACCGACTTTCATCACTCCAACATACTTGATTTAAAAATTTAGGATTATCATGGATCATAATGTTTGTAATTATATAAATTATAATCTTTGGTCGAAATCAGTAGGTCGTAATCCTTGAACTAAATGCAGTTTAAATGGATGATATTTGTTTTGTTTCAGTATCCTCTGTACAGTGGTTTTACATATTCCTAGCTCTGTAGCTAATTTTCTAATGGAAGCATTGCGATTGACCCCAACATATGCAAGTACATTAATGATATTATTGTTTGTTCTAACAGGATTTTGGTGTGATGCATGTTGTTTGTTAGGAAAGAGGCCGGTGCGCATTTTGCGTTCTAATCTTGGAAACAACATATGAGGTACTTGAGGTCTCAAGGGAAAACGTTCATGGTATAAACAAGCAGCTGTTCGAGCATTTTTCCAACATTCTCCATAAACCAATAATATATCAATGTATTCGTCTGGACTAAACATAAACAGCATTCGTGTAAACCAAGATTAATGAAATACTTTTGAATAATTACTAACGCAAACAACAAATTCATCATCATCATTAGGTCTTCAGTCCTAGAACTGGTTAGACGCGTACCATCATTGTTCCCTATTCTGAACTAACCTACAGATTTCCCTGAAATATGCACAGTTTGCATCTATAACTGTCTGATCTAGGTCTACATCTACCCCTTTTTCCTATCTCTGCTTGTAATATATCATATACTATTCCACAAAAATGCCTTAGAACGTATTCCGCCCTTCTGTTTCTCTTTTTCCCCCAGATATCCTTGTTCCCCTACTATTTCTGTAACTTATTTGTTATTATCTTTGTCTGTCCATGCTATCGTCCTCATACATCTTAAGCACATCATTTCAAAAGGCTGCTACCGTTTTTCTGTCTGCGTTTCAGACTTCCCGTATTTCATAGGCATACTGTGCTGTGCTCCACACATATGCTTTCAACAATTTTCTTCTTATCTATGTTTGTTGTCTTTCCTTATAGGCGATGTTCTTTCTTGTTAGATGCAGTTCGATCACTTTCTATTGTTTTACAGTTATATGCCCTATTTCTCCGACCTTCAATGGTTGTGAAGGGAGGTAAGCAGTCTGTGGCTGCCAAGTTCCCCCAACACTTAACCATTTGGCGATTTAATATATTTTCCAATTTATCTTTTCGCACAGTCAACATTAGTTGCAGGTATTTTGCAGCCATTAGGTTTTCCGTCTCAAAACTGGTTGGACACGTACCTGCACTTATTTATATTCTGAGCTAGCCTAAATAGTTCCCTGAAATTCTCACACAGCATGTGTATTCAGGTTAATCTTCTTTGGGAATTAAACCACTCATAGTTTTTAAAATCAACTTTATTTACGTTTCGATCCATGACCTAGGATCGTTGTCAAAATAATAATAAAACTTCAAGTTTGACATTTATGACATAAATTGAAGGTGACTTTGATTTATTGATGTTTGAAATATTTGGTTTGAGTATACTAAGCAAAAATTTTTAAAGTTTAACAGAATGATTGCCTTCAATTTGTGTTGCGACCGGGGATCGGCTTTCTTTAGGTAGCCAATACGCTTAACGTGAAATCAGCTGATTAATTTTTATTGGTGAATTTTATATAAATTCACTAACTTGGAATTGGAAAACATTTTTTAACATGTTTCTATTTATACAATTGAGAGGATGGTTATTAAAGAAGTGTGCGATTGCATTATTGAAAGGCTTAAGTAGTCGTTTGTTTATATTTATTTTGAGGGGGAAAATTCATTATGATTTAAGTTACCTCTTTGGTAGATTTTAACATGGTTCTGAGGCGACTCTATGGCGGGTTTACACTTGTTAGATACCAATGTTGTTCTATGAAGATTGTATATGGATCTGAGGCGACCCTATGGCGGGTTTACACTTGTCAGATACCAATACTGTTCAACGGAGATTGTATATGGTTTTGAGGTAACCTTATTTGGATTTATACTTGTCAGATACCAATGCTGTTTTACAAGGATTGTTAATGTGCTTATTTTTATGTATAAATAGAAATCATGTATGTAGGCTGTATTTCATGTTAATATTGCAAGGAAAACCCAGGAAAAACTTGCAATGCTACCTAGATATTGTGGGCATTTGATTTTCATTTGTTATTTCTTTTGTTATTTCTTTTAGTAATGGAATCCATTGTTTACTGAAAGTCACGGATTCGTTTGCAACGCAGTTATTTTTATGTAGGGTTATATAAGCAGCTTCTTTGATTTTGCGTTTTGTTGGTTTTCTTCTTTTCTTCTTTTCTTCTTTTCAGGAGTATGTGTATTCAGCTCGTTCCCTTTCTATTGTTTTCTAATTTTATACCCTATTTTACCGAGATTCAGTGAAGGAGGTTAAGCAACTTGTGGCTACCAAGATCCCCCAACACTTAGACAATTGCCGAAATAATAGTTTTCCAGTAAGTCTTTTCATACACTTAACATTATTCGAGAATATTGCCCAACCAATTCTTGTAGTTACTTATAATAATCATCATGTTTAAGCACAGTTATCTTTTCGTCATTAGTTTATCCATCTTGGGATTGGTTGGATGCGTACCTCCATTGATTTCTATTCTGGGCTAGCCTACACATCTCCCTGAAACCTCTACAGCCTACATCTTTTACTATCTGTGTGCAGTAGTCTAATCAAGGTCTGCCTCTTCTTCTCTTTTTCCTATCTCTGCTTCTAATATATTCCGCACTATTCCCTCATGCCGTAGTATGTGGCCTATCATCCTATCTCTCCTATTTTTTACCGTTTTCCACATATTTTTTTCTTCCCCTACCATTTTTAGTACCTCTTCGTTCTTAAATTTGTCTGTCCATGATATCTTCATCATACGCCTGTAACACCACATTTCAAAGGCTTCTACCTTTTTCTTGTCCGCTTCTCCTACTGTCCAGGCTTCACAGCCGTACAGTGCTGTGCTCCACACATATGTTTTAAGCAATCTTTTCCTTGTTTCTATGTTTGTGGTCTTTGAGCACAGTAGTTGCTTTTCTTGTTAAATGTAGCACGACCTTGTGCTAATCTTTGTTTTATATCTTTTGTGCTTTTCCCATCTTGCGTTATTTGGCTTCCTAGGTAGCAGAAATCCTTAACCTCTTGTAAGTTCGTGTTAGATACTTGTATTCTTGTTTTTGATTTATTTTCCCCACCTTTGCAAACTAGAACTTTAGTTTTGTTAATTTTCATACCGTATCTCTCTGTTAGAACCGTTTCCATTTCATTAAGAGCAGCTTCTAACTCTTCCTTGCTAGACGCTAATACCGCTATATCATCTGCAAATCTAAGCATATCAATTTTTTGTCCCTGCATAGTAATTCCAAATGTCTTCCTGCATTTGACAGTATTCATTACCTCTTCTATGTACAAGTTAAAATCAATGGGGATAGGGCACATCCCTATCTCACCCCTTCCTAATGTTTACTTCTCTACGTTCCTGCTCTAATTCTATTACTGCTGTTTGCTCTTTGTATAAGCTATGTACTATTCGTCTATCCCTATAATTCATTCCAATCTTTTGAGTATTTCAAACATTTTTTCCAATTTACATTGTCGAATGCTTTTCCAGATCTACAAACCCTATATACATGCTTTCCCTTTTCTATTGTTTTCTCCATTATCACTCTCAGAGCTAAAATAGCCTCCCGTGTTCCTTGTTTCGCCTAAACCCAAATTGGTCTTCTCTAGTATTTCTTCAGCTCGTTTTTCCATTCGTCTTTGCACAATTCTAGTTAATATTTTTGACATGTGTGCTGTCAAACTTATTGTTCGAAAATTTTCACATTTATCCGTGCCTTTCTTTTTTGGTATAGTTACTATGATGCTACGTTTGAAATCTTTGGGTATCTCGCCTGTCTCATACATATAGCTTACAAGTTGGAAGAGACGTTCTGTTACTGCTTGTCCAGCGGCTTTTAGAGTTTCTGCTTGCATCTTATCTGTACCCGGCGCCTTACCGTTTTTCAGACTCTTTAATGCTAATTCAAACTCGTCTCGAAGTATAGGATATCCCAAGTCATCATTTTCAATGTCTGATTCCTGTTCTAATGCAGTTAGTTCCTCTCCTGCATATAAATTCCCTATATATTCTTGCCATCTACTCACTTTCTCTACGTTTTCTATAATGACGTTTCCTTGTGCGTCCCTTATATTTTTGCTATACGGTTTTATATCCCTAAAATTCATTCTAATTAATTTGTATGCTTCGTCTGTCTTTCCTATTTCCATCTTAGTTTGGTATATCTTTGCACTTTTCATCAATCCATTGTTCTTTAGCTTTCCTGCATTTTCGAATAATTTCCCATTTTATGGCTTTGTATCTCTGTTTTCCTGTTTCGTCTGATTTATTTTTGTATTTTCGTCTTTATTCTATTAAATTCACGATATCCTTTGTTATCCATGGTTTCTTATTTTCTTTTTGTGTATACCCCAAAATATCTCTGGCCGCCATGTCTAGGCTGGATTTAATGTTCTTCCATTCTGTTTCTACTTCCTTAGTTTCAGATATTTTCCCGATATCATTCAGCAATTCATTTGACCTTTTTTCGAATCTTACTTGAATATCTTTATCTTTTAGTTTCTCTAAGTCCAAGTGCCTTTTTCCGTTCCTTTTTTCAGATTTTTAAATTTAAGTGCGGCCTTCATAATTACGATGTTGTGGTCAGTATCTATATCTGCTTCTGGGTAGCTTCTACAGTCTTTTACTTGATTCCTAAACCGTTGTCTAACAAGAATGTAATCTATTTGATATCGTCCTATATCCCCTGGCATCTTTTACGTATATCGTCTTCTAGCATGATGTTGAAATAATGTGTTTGTGATAATTAAATTGTTCTTGTCGCAAAATTCTACCAGCCTATTTCCCCTGTCGTTTCTCGTGCCTAAACCAAATAAACCTACTACCGCTCCTTCCCTACCCTCACCTACCACAGTATTAAAATCCCCCATAATTATTAAATTTTCATGTCCTTTTACGTATCTTAATATGTCTTCGATATCTTTGTAGATGGCTTCTACCTCTTCGTCACTGTAGCTAGAGGTGGGCATGTATACTTGTATTATTACTGTGTTTACCGGTTTAGATTCTAATCTAACCATGAGTACTCTTTCGTTCTTTTGTAAGCAATTTTCTACACAGTATCCTATCTTTTTCCGCATAACTATCCACATACCCAAATTTTCGTCCTCTGCTCCTGTATGAATTACCCTGAAGTCTCCACTCCAAAAATCCCCCGCCTCTGGCCACCGAACTTCGCTGATCCCTACTATGTCTAGTGACAACCTATTCATTTCGATTTTTAGGTTCTCTAGCTTATCTACTTGCTTCATACTTCTAACATTCCACGCTCCGACTCGCAGAATGTTCCCGACTCTTATTTTTAACTTTCCAATCGCATCCTCCAGTAGTCCCTCCGGAGATCCGAATGGGGACTATTTTAACTCCGGAATCTTTTACCCTAGAATGCCATCATGTTTGTTACAATTTAAGTACGCTGTGTACTTGGGAGATAATGTGGTGGTTTCCCGTTGCCTTCCACATCGCGGTAGTGTGTCTTAGACTGCCATACCGATCCCTATGGTCTCTGCCAATCTAAGTACCGAAAGAGCCGCTGCCCTCTTTCGGGGACCTGTCTTAGCCTGGTTCCTCACTAACGACCCTACTACTTTGGTTGGACATGTAGTTTGGCTCGTTAACTCATTAGAACACGCAAGCCATTTCACCTGTTCTAGTAATTTAGAACTTCGGCAAGGTGCAGGTCCATTCGAAATGGAACAAATTCATATAACAACTAAATTACACCAATAAAATATGTTTAAAACAATCTGTAAATACAAAACAATTGATTAATTTTTTGACACAAGCAGTGTTGATTTCCAAAACAAAAAGACTGTTCCTACTTTTTTAACATTCAATGAGGTTTTTGTAGACTGCAGCAACAGTAATCTAGAATTTCAATATACAATAATTGTTAGATCATTTATAAAACATAAATTGTTTATTTTTTGGTGTTAACAAATGTAAACTACTAAGTATGATATGTCAACATATTCACAATACAATGGCAATTCATTTTTGGTGAAAATATACGGGGGGTGCAATTTAATAATAAAAAGTTTGGGGTGGTTTCCAAGGGTTGTAAAGGCAAATGTTTTTTTCAATACGTTATTAGAAAGGTATTGGTGTGCCATTAAAAACTGTTTTTTATTTTTTTTAATCTTTTCAAATAAGGGAGATATTGCCTGTATACGATAACATGGAACACCCGGTATACGTTTCCAAAATACATGCTTAAAGTGCTACTTCCGTAAATATACGTTTTATAATTTAAAAAATCTGTGCTTCGTCAGTAAATATACGTATGAGAAGCTCGCCTACTCTATTTTATAGTTGTTGATATGTACTTCATAAATTACAAGTATTTGCGGTTTTATTTGATTTAGTCGTGTTTAGATTTTCAATCATGTCGCAGGTTCTTTCATTGTGGTATAGTGCACTTGTAATGGAAGGATATGTCGGTTTGACTGATAAGGAAGCTGAGCAGTTACTAAGCAGTTAATGAAAAAAAATAAAGGACAGTAAATATTTTTATCCCGACTGTGACATCGGAGTTTACGAGGTACCCTATTTTGAACAATTTCACACATTGAAAAAGTTTTAAAATATTTAGCACAACTGATTCGTATTTACATAATAAAAAGTGTAGTATTTATTTGTATTTTTTCAATATCTAAGTTTGACAGGTATGCTATAAACGTATGAACACACCACAAATTATATAATGTATATGCTATGTCAGTAATTATATGTTCTATGTAATTCTGAATGCTGCATCCATATATATATATATATATATATATATATATATATATATATATATATATATATATATATACGTTTCTAAGTTTTCTTAATTCAGCACACAAGAGGTGCAGTTTCATCCTTAATTTGGCAGCGAAAGGGTTAAAATTGAAACAATTTTCTAAAGATTTGGAATTTAACTGTAGAACATCTAGTCCAAACTATGCCCAATCTAATGGATTTGTAGAACGCAATGTTCAAACTGTTAAAATCCTATTATAAAAGTCATTAGAGGGAAAGAATGATAAATATTTAGCATTGTTAGAATTTTGGAATACTCCTGTTGGACATGAACCTTCCCCAGCTCAATTGCTTTCTTCGAGGCGGCTAAATGGATTGTTGCTTTTAGCTACTTCGGCTTTAAAACCTAAAGTTGACAAATATTTTAAAACCAATTTAATGTCTAGACAAGAAACACAAAAGTTATATTATGATTCACATTCTAAACCATTTACACCTTTATGTAAAGGAGATCCTGTGAAAGTGTTTAATAAGAGCAATATGAGCTTTGGTAAAATTATTGATTTTGTGCAAAGACCTAGATCATATAAGATTAAATTGGATAGTGGCATAGATGTAGAACGCAATAGCAAATTTTTTTTAAGGATAATACTTTGCATGACTTTGTGAGCGACTTTGAAATTCCTATAGTAGAAAACACACTTGAAAACAGTAAAACTGGTGATAAATCCATAGAAGTTTCAAAGTCGAATATTACTAATGTTATAAGTGATGGACCAATTAATAGGGAAGATGTTTAGTGTATCTACTAGACTAGGTAGGAAGGTTAAAACACCAAAATATCTTACTGATTATGTTCTAGATGCGACTTAGTTTAATATTTATGTTTGAAAAGTGTTCTGTCATAATAGACGATGCAACAATATTTTGAACAAGTTCATGTGTGTGCAAGTAAATACTATCCCTTTCTTCACTTTATGACAGACCAGTGAATGGTACGGATGTCCGAGTGGTGCGGTCGTAAACAAAACGCGACCTCCAGTGTGGAGTGCTACCACCGTGTACACCGTAATTTCATCACATCAACAACAACAAAAGGTTAGTACTTTTTGATTACTGATTGTTTATTTGATTTATAATGTTCAATTTGTTGATATGTACTAACTTTAGCTATATGATTAAACATTTGTCTATTTCTTGACTGGTGGTCCTTTTAGCCTTTTTAATCAACTAAACAGTTAGATACGTAAAATACTCAGATTAAATTTGTTAAGATCATTTCAAATGAGTGTAAGTCAGTTTTAGTTACAAATGTTTTGGTTTGAATATTGTTAAGGGAGATGTTACGATGTTTGATGTACTCTGCTATGCGTGACTGACTAGATAAGTAGGCATCGTCAACATCAGTGCCCTGTACCATGGTCACGGCCAGTGTTTGGCACAGCCCGACTAATATTTGTAGCACTTAAATAAATGTTTGATTTACTTACTATCTTTTAATACAAAGAACTTTAATTTCAACTACAAAACATATAACATGGCACTGCAAATGGTTTTTGATTAAATAGTACAGTAAAATTACGTTTGACTTTGTCCTCACTTTGACAATTACATTTGAGATAAAGAATTGACCAAATTTCATAACCGTCAGCTTTAAATTTCGATGCTCCAAATATTACAGAAAAATAGAAATTATGGAAACGAAAATTCAATTTATACTAAATTGCATTTGGTGCCAGCAGCAAAGGTAAAAACTTCCAAGTGGCTTTACTATTACATATCACGGGAAGCGAGGACTTGAATATATATGATAATTTCAATTTAACACATAAAGAAGGTGAAGATTTCCAATGTGTGTTACAGGAATTTGATAACTTCTTTATACCGAAAACCAATGTGTGCATTGCACAGCATAAATCCAATATGAGGGTTCAAAAACAAGGTGAATCCTTTGAAGTTTTTGTTACCGATTTGAAAACTTTAGGTATTGAATGTAACTATGGCGATCTTAAAGATGGATTAATTGCTGACTGCATAGTGTGTGGTATATCTGATGTTCGCATAAAAGACAGATTATTAAAGGAACCAAATTTCATGTTGGACAAAGCGATTGACATCGTAAAGTCAGCCGAACTGACCTGCAGCAGATTAAAGAAAATTCAGGAAACACAAATCCCAGTGCATGCCGTAAGATATAACAAAAACCGCTTTAAAAACCGTTAATGCTAACTGCAAATAGTAATGTTAAACAGTCTTTTAATTCAAGACTAATTAATAATTGTCAAAATTATGATTCTGTACATGCTGTTAATAACTGCTCCGCAAACAATAAATCTTGTAATTATTGTAAAAAAGTAAATCACTTTGCAAAAATGTGCAGGCAAAGAAAACATGTTAACTGTATGCAAGCAGATAATAATTTTCATGTCGTACCAGTTCAAGCACAAGGGATAGAGGAATAGTACATAGCTTATACAAACAGCAAACAGCGGTAATAGAATTAGAGCAGGAACGTATAAATGTAACTATTAGGATGGGGGTGTGACAGAGATGTGACTTATCCCTATTAATTTTTAACTAGTTTATTGAAGAGACAACGAATACTGTCAAATACAGGAAGACATTCGGAATTACTATGCAGGGACAAAAAATTGATATGCTTAGATTTGCAGATGATATAGCGGTATTAGCATCTAGCAAAGAAGAGTTAGAAGCTGCTCTTAATGAAATGGAAACAGTTCTAACAGAGAGATACGGTATGAAAATTAACAAAAATAAAACTAAATTCTAGTATGAAAAGGAGGGGAAAATTAATTACAAACAAGAATATAAATAGGTAATGAGAAGTTACAACAGGTTAAGGATTTCTGCTACCTAGGAAGCCAAATAACACAAGATGGGAAAAGCGCAAAAGATATAAAACAGAGATTAGCACAAGGTCGTGCTACATTTAACAAGAAAAAGCAACTACTGCGTTCAAAGACAACAAACATAGAAACAAAGAAAAGATTGCTTAAAACGTATATGTGAAGCACAGCACTGTACGGCTGTGAAGCTTAGACAGTAGGAGAAGCGGACAAGAAAAGGTAGAAAGAAGCCTTTGAAATGTGATGCTGTAGATGTATGATGAATATATCATGGACAGACAAAGTTAAGAACAAAGAGAAACTAGGAATGGTGGGGGAAGAAAGAAATATGCGCAAAACAGTAAAAAATAGGAGATATAGCATGATAGACCACATACTAAGACATGAGGGAATAGTGAGGAATATATTAGAAGCAGAGATAGGAAAAGAGAAGTAGAGATTGACCTAGGTTAGACTATTGCACACAGATAGTGAAAGATGTAAGATGCGGGAATTTTAGGGAAATGTGTAGGCTACCTCAGAATAGAAATCAATGAAGGTACGCATCCAACAAGTCCCAAGATGGAAAAACAAATGAGAAAAAATAACTGTACTTAAACATGATAATTATTATAAACAACTACAAGTATTGTGCGAAAGGATTTATTGAAAAACTATTAATTCAACAAATGTCTAAGTGTAGGGTGACCCTTGGTAACCACAGGCTGCTTAACCACCTTCACATACCTTACATGTGATAGTTCTAATGCTCCATCCGAAGCTAGTTTATTGACCAGGAAGCGAGTTTTTTTTTTACTAGAAAAATTTTGAATTTTGCCGAACCCTTGCTGTTCCGAGCAAGGTAGGGAGGGATCTTTAACATGCGTGACAACACTCACACATGGAACCTCCATTTTACCTCTCATCCAAACGAGGGCGTATTTTTCTGAAAAATGCTCGCCTAACATTTTTCAAGCCCCCCGCTACATACCTTACATGTGATTTTCCAATGCTCCACCCGAAGGTACTACATTGGCCAGGAAGCGAGTTTTATTTTACCTTACACGAGACCTCCATTTTACCTCTCATCCGAACGAGAGCGTATTTTTGTGAAAAATGCTCGCCTAACATTTTTCAAGCGGATCGTGTCGGGATTCGAACCCGGGACCTTGGGCGTAGTAGTCACACACATACCACTACACCACGGAGCCGTCTCCCCCTTCACATACCACTGAATATCGGGGAAATAGGGTATATAATTGTAAAACAATAGAAAGTGATGGAACTGCATCTAACAAGAAAGAACAGTGGCTATGTTCAAAGACAACAAACACAGAAACAAGGAAGAAAATTCTTTAAAGCATATGTGTGGAGCACAGCACAGTACGTCTATGAAATAGGAGCAGTATGAAAAGCAGACTGAAAGAGATAGAAGCTTCTGGAATGTTGTGCTTCAGATCTATGAAAATAATAGCATGGACAGACAAAGTTAATAACAACTAGACTGTAGAAATAGTAGAGGAAAAAAGATATCTGTAGATAGCAAAAATAAAATACGAGAAATAGAAGTGCAGGATACGTTCTAAGGCATTTTTGGGGAATAGTACGGGATATATTTTAAGCAGAGATAGGAAAAGAGAGAAGACGAGGTAGACCTAGGTTAGACTACTGCACACAGATGGTGAAAGATGTAGGCTGTAGGAGTTTCAGGGAAATGTGTAAGTTAGTTGAGACTAGGAAACAATAAGGGTACACGTCTAACCAGTACCAGAACTAAAGACCTAATGATGATTATGATGTGATAAAATATTTTTATTTCCAGTAAAAAATAGTGAAGTATTGCTTTTGAAAGTTTGTTTGCTTATTATTATTATAGTTGTTGAATCTTAGGTTGATAACCTTAGAAATTTGTATACAATTGCTTGTAATCTCTGCAATAAAAAGATGTTTAAGGAGTTATTTTAGTGGCGTTTTAATGACGAGTGTGAATCATACTCTGGACAAGAAAACCCTGCATAGCTCATCCTGCGGGATTATTATGAGTTTCAAGAATAACAAACGGCTTAAATTTTACACTGATTAAAATTAAATTTGAAATAATGTTGGCATGGGGGATGTTTCTACTATAGGGAACGGTATAACGAATGCTAAATTGTCTGCCATAAAAGCGCTACACATAGTTGCTTTAATGAGGAAGCAGAACAAAAAAAAATACGAAAAGTCGTGCGTAAATTTTCTGTTTTCGAATTGACAAATGTGCACCTGGGTATGCTGATAAACTATAAGCAATAACAAAGAATTTGAAACTTGCGGATTTAATTGCGGTGTGTAATATTCTTAATTTAGAGTATGGTGTTTTTTCCGAAGACGCAATGCATCGAATATGTACATTTTTAACTAAGCTTAAGTACGAGGCTGTTGACGATAAATCTAAAGACGAAGACATATAGACGGTGCAGTAAAACCCAAGAAAAATGTCAAAAGTGACGATTTCTCTCTAACATTTAGAGACGTAGAGGATGGTATTCGACCGTTTAGTGGAAAAGACGATTATTCGATCAATAAGTGGATAGACTATTTTGATGAAATTTCTGAAATGGAACGCATTGCAGAAATTTTTGTTTGCCAAGAGGTCATTGACGGGACTTGCAAAGTTGTATATTCAGTCGCTAAAAGCTGTTAAGACGTGTGCGATTTTAAAAAATAAGTTAGTAAAATAGTTTGGGACTGTAGTCGATAGTACCTAAATGCATAAGATGTTGATGACGAGAAGAAAAAGATTTCAGGAAAGTGTTCAAGAGTATGTCTTGACTATGAGAGAAATAGGAAGTCGCGCTGGTATAGAAATCGAAGTAATTTTGCAATATATTATAGATGGAATTCAGGACCATTAGGCCAACAAAGTTGTACTTTATGGGCTCAAAATTTTTCAGAGTTTAAAGAAAAAGTAAAAGTGTACAAAAGTACAAGATGTGTGGGAAAAGTAGTGAGACTAATTTTTTATCTACTAAAGTTTAATTTTCATGTCGTACAAAATCAGGCACAAGAATATTTTTTGGGTACAGTTATCGAGACTGTTAGTAGTGTTGATGATTGGATTGAAAAATCTTATTTTTTTTTTGTAAATTTAAACTTGTTAGAAAATGTAATTTAAAATTTATTTATTGATACAATATGCTATGTATAATTACATAATTAGGGCGTCAAAATTGTGAATATTATAAATAAAAATAAAAAGAACACAATAATGCAAAATTTCAAAATTCATACGTAAAATAATTAAAAGGCTTGTACTTCAAGCATTGATTTTAAGCTTGATACAAGTGCACAAGTTAACTGTATAAATTTTAATGTTTTTGAATCTTTGAATGTTAAAAACCATACAACAAACGTCAAAATAACTGGATACAATACTGATAATATTCCCGTGTTGAGCAAATATTTTTTAAAATGTGCAACTGAACCTGAATCACACAGACTAGTTAACCTGGAGTTCCAAATAGTGGATTCTTGGTAAGCTCCGTCTATGTTAGGTTTACAAGTAGTACAACTGTTAAATTTGGTTAGGCGTGTTCATATAATAATTAATAATGGTATTATTAGATATGTTTTTGATGAGATCAGAGAAATTAAAACTCTTCCATACAAATTACATTTAAAAAAGAATTATGTTCCATCTTACATGCCTATACGTAAAATTCCATTTCACCTGAAAAGGGATGTTAAAGTTGAACTTGATACATTATTAAACTTAGGTATAATAAAGCTTGTGGATGAACCGACCGAATTTGTAAGTTCATTAGTCAGTACTAGGAAAGCTAATGGTCAAATACGTTTATGCATAAATCCTCAAAACTTAAAACAAAATGCTAATGAGAGAGCATTCAAGTTTTCCCACGTTTCAAGAAATTTCTGCAAATTTAGCTGGATGAAAATTTTTTAACATTCTTGATGCAAATCAAGGGTTTTTCCAAATTAAATTAGGCGATGAGAGTGGTAAACTCACAACGTTCCAAACCAAATGGGCACGTTTCTACTATACGTGGCTACCCTTTGGAATCTCGACTAGTCTTGAGATCTTTCACAAGACTTTTGCTAAAATTTTTGAAGGAATAAATGGTATACAAGTTTATTGTGACGATATAATTTGCCACGGCAATACAGAAATCGAACATAATTACCGATTAAATCTTGTACTAGTACGCACTCAGGAAATGGGAGTTGCATTCAATAAAAGTAAATGGCAATTTGGGGTTCAGTAAGTTAAATATATCGGTCATGTCTTTAGTCATGAAGGCATACGTGCTGACCCCGACAAAATTGAAGCAATTTAACAAATGGCAATTCTTACTTGTGTTGAAGAAGTACAATGCGTATTAGGTATGAGCACGTATATAGCTAAATTCATTCCTAATTTATTTGAACTTACATACAATTTAAGAATGTTATGCAAGAAAAATGTATAATGGACTTCGACATGTGTCCACGATAATGATTTCAATCAATTGAAAAAATATTATCCAGTTTCTCGGTATTACAATACTTTGACAAGAATAAAGAGATTGTTTCGTCGGTTGATAGTAGTCAAAACGGGTTAGGAGCAGTGCTTCTATAAAATGTTGGTCCAGTTGCTTATGCATCTAAATCATTAACTGAAACCCAAATGTATTACGCACAGATAGAAAAAAAACCTTAGCGATTCTTTTTGGTTGCGAACGTTTTAGTCAGTATATTTATTTATTTATCAACTTATGGTATCTACAGAGAAACTCCAAATGATACAAATAGTTATAAAATTCAATACGGGCAAAAGCTACATTGATTCTTTAATTATTGATTTGAGCTTATTCAAATTTTGAACATGAAATAAATCAATATTTAGAAAACTGGTATTGTAATCCTTACACAGCCTGTTTATGCAATCCATTAAACCATGATTAGTTTTATGAGGAGCTTCAACAAATAAAGCTTTATGTCTAGTAAATTTAGATGGGACTTGTAGTCCAATGCAATTTAGAAGTTCCTCACAATCAATGTTAATGTTCATAATCTTAAATAATAAAGAAACCATACTGTTATTGCATTTTTGATTTAAACTGGGCATGCCTACTAACTGACGTCTTACACTATGGTCTGAGTGATCATACCTATAATCCAGTTTATACAACAAATAATTTACAAATTTATCCTGAATCCTTTCTAGTCTATTAATATGACACTTGTACATAGGTACCCAAATAATGTTGTTATATTCTAAAATACTTAAAACTAATGGATTGTATAATTTCTTTAGGATAGGAATATGATTTATATCCTTTGTATTCCTTTTTAAAAAACCTAATAATCTGGATGCCTTAATAACAGTATAGTCCATGTGAATAACGAAAGACAGATGTTTATCGAAAAAAACACCCAAATCGCTAAAGTGGGCCACACACTCTAATGGTTCTCGATTTATGAAATAAGTATGTGTAAGAGGATGTTTACGCCTATAGAAGCTCATAGCTTTACATTTCAAAACATTAAGACCAAGCTGATTTCTCATAAAATAAGCTACTAAATTATCTAAATCCTGTTGAATGCATAGACAATCTTTGAAAGAGTTTACACAGGCATAAAACTTGAGGTCATCAGCATACAACAAACATTGTGTTAATTTGAATTCATCAACAATGTCATTAATGAAAAGATTAAATAAAACCGGACCTAGATGAGATCCCTGAGGAACCCCAGATGACGCATGTACAGCTTTTGAACGTTGATTATTTATGTACACATATTGTTTTGTATTTGTCACATACAATGATATCCAGCTCAAATAAACACCTTGGACTCCAAATGATAATAGTTTTTCCAATAATATGTCATGATCAACCATGTCAAATGCTTTTGACATGTCGGTGTAGATTACATCTACCTGATTACCAGCTTCAACTGCATTTATCAAAAATTTCTGAAAGACCATTAAATTCGTCGTAGTAGATCTTCCTGTATAAAAACGCTGTTGTTGCTTATGGTAAAAAGGTTACAATCGAATCTGATCACAAACCGTTAGAATATATATTTAAAAAACCGTTGGATCAATGTCTAATGCGGTTACAAAAAATGAGCATTAAATTATAAAACTTTGATATTGACGTGAAATACAAATCAGGCAAAGAGCTTTTATTAGCAGACGCCTTATCAAGATTAAGTTACAACTCTAAATATCTCATTGATAAAGATTCGGTTAATGAAATCAAAGATCAAGTGAAGTTAATCAAAATTGATGTTTCTGATGAAAAGCTCAAACAAATAATAACAGAAACACAAAGGGATGAATTGCAGGAAGTTGTAAAGTATATTAGAACAAGTTGGCCTAATAATAAATCGAATACTACCTGCTTGGCAAAACCATATTTTTCGTACAGAGAGTGCAAGGATTAATTTTTAAAATCAATCAACTTCTCATTCCTCGTGTGTTAAGGAGGGATATGTGTTAGAATAATGTGATGCGATACCAGCATTCCAATATTAGCTACCGTTGTTTATATAAATTTAGTTGTGATTAATTGCGTATGGTGGTGGCAGCGTAGTAATAGAAACTGTCTTCATTGTCTATTCTGATGCTGTCATGAGTAGTGCGTAGTACTGTTGAAATTATAATTACTGTCATTTTTCTGGTATATTAAATATTAATAAGTATTGTTTTCGGTAACTTCATTAATACGATTCACTTATTTAACATGGTAGCAAAGCAGGTGGTTTTTGGTTTGAAGACGGGAAGTAAGTAAATAAGTAAAAAAAAATTAAGGAAACTGTTATACGGAAAAAAATGGCGGAGGTGCAAATGGAAGGCAGTTGCCTGCAAATACCGAAATTTAGTCTGGAAAGCAAAAATTATGATACTTGAAGATATCGTTTTATGTTGTTACTGGAGCTTAAAAAGTGTAATAAAGTTGTGGAAAATTTTGTTCGACCGGAAAATATATTGGCAACAGATTGGAAAGCAAAAAAAGTACGTGCCAAAAATTATTTAGTATATGCAGTGGACGTTGACCTAATTATGAAATGTAAAACCGCTAAAGAAATGATCGTCAAACTTGATAATTTGTATCAAAAGAAATCACAAAGCCGTCAAATTATGATTGAAAAGAAACTTAATCATTTAGTGTATGATGAGACAAAGGATTTAGAGGAATTATTTTGTATGTTGGAACGGTTAATTAAAGACTACATAAATGCAGGAGGTGTAGTAGACAGTAAACGAAAGTTAAGTTATTTATTAATGGCGTTGCCTGAATTACTCGAGTACATAACTGAAACAGTTGACCTGCTACCGGAACAGCAGCGCACAGTCGATTATGCAAGAGAAAAGTTAACACTTAGAGAGGAATGTAGGAAACAAAAAAGCTCAGGAAGTGATACGTATGAAGGTAAAAAGGACTCGCATGTATTTAAAACTACATTCAACAAAAGCGACAGCAATAATAGGGAAAATCCTAAACAGGAAGCTAGGTGTTACAAATGTGGGAAACTAGGGCATGTGCAAAGATACTGCTATTCAAATAACAGACAGACAAATTATGGGCATGCTCGAGGAGCAAGCAGAGTTGTTTATCATCCAAATGGGTATAGAAATAATAGGCGAGGCACAAAGTTCCAATGGAATAATGGACAAAACAGGTTTGTTGGAAATTCAGAGGTATGTAACAACAAAGAGGAGCAACCAGATGTAAGTACGTTTCACATCGAAGTAAGTCTACCTAAAGTTAACGTCAATGAAGCTAAATCGCAAGAAAATATCAATTTTTTATTAGTTAGTGGTTGTACCAATCGTGTAATTACTAGGTATAGATATTTTTATGAATTTGTTATGTTGAGTAAGCGCCAATTGATGTTAAAACGGGAAATGGCGACAGTGTTAAAGCTCTGAAAGTATGGAATATTTTGTGTAAATTTCAGGTTAACAATACTCAATCACCTATAGACATTAAAAATGTATTTTACGTGCCAGAGATGAGTCGAAACTTACTTAGTGTTTCGTCTATAACAAATGCCCACAATGGTATTGATTATTGGCGTGATAAAGCAATTATTTATAATAGTACAGGTGATATAGTGGCTATTGCACGTAAACAGGAAAAATTGTATGAGTTGTGTAGGTTAGTAAATAATAATATAGAGACCACTGTTGCAAATTTCACGAAAACACTGGTTAAAAGGAAAAATGGCATTGTATTTCAGGACATGTTAATTTTAAGGATTTAAACATTATGTGTAGGGACCAATTATTAGAAGAGTTACCACAAAATTTAGAACAGCTACAAATTAGTTGTGAATATTGTTTAGAAGGCAAAATGGCTAGTAAAAGCTTTGAAAATAATCGTAACCCAACGAGGTACACATGTCAAATAATACTACAGATGTGAAAGGGCCTTTTGATGTAACTGGTTGTGGTGGAGAAAATTATTTTGTAACCCTTTTTGATGGTTATAGCCACATTGCTAGGGTGAATTGCATCAAGCACAGATCTGAAGTGTTTTCATGCTTTACGTCCTATCATAATCATGTTACAAATTTAACCGGCAATAAAGTATGTAAGGTTGGGTGTGATAACGGTAAAGAGTACCTAAATAAAAAGTGCTCTGAATTTGCAAACAAAAAAGGGCTCAAAATTATGCCAATCCCAGCTTATAAGCATCAATTAAGTGGTACTGCAGAACGTTTTAACAGAACATTAATGGATAAAGCTCTTTGTAGGGCGGTTAATAAGGCTATCGAAATAAATAGCTATTATTTCACCTTTGTACTTCGATATGCGCTGGTCGATTGCTTGATGTGGAATTATCTACTTGGTTGTGTAGCATGCCGTGAGATTACTGGGGACTGTAATACCAATAAACTCAGCCTTTTAATGAAAGGAGTTTCAATTGACACACTACATTTATTTATTAATATGAAAAAACTATTTACACAAAGAAACAAGACATTTTGTAAATGTAGCAGGAACGTCCTACCACACTGAAGATTGAAAAAGAAATGTTACTGGACTTTGACAGAGCCGTCCGAAGACAAGACTACCGATCATGAACGGAGGAAACATTTGCATTCATAGGCGTACCATAGAATGCGTAAAGAGTTATACAAATTAAATATATAAATTAATAAACGCTTTAACACTCTTTGTTTACGAAAAGAATCAGGTCTAAGTAAGGAATATTCGCCAGAATTTGTCATGGCATCTACATATTTAAGTAATAGGGTTATAACCTCCGCAACAAAGTAGTGCAAAACGCCATATAAAATTTTCTTTGGAATCAAAAACCCAATGCGAAAAATTTGTATAAGTATGGAAATCGCAGGTGCTTTCATTGCTGAATAATGCATTTGTAGTGGAAGGATATGTTGGTTTGACTGATAAGGAGCTGAGAAATTACTAAGCAGTTACCGGAAAAAAAAGGGTAGTAGATATTTTTGTCCCGACTGTGACGTCGGACTTTGCGTGGTACCCTGTTTTGAACACATTGAAAAAGTTTTAAAATATTTAGCACAACTGGTTCTTATTTACATAATAAAAAGTGTAGTAATTATTTGTATTTTTTCAATTTTCAATTTGACAGGTATGCTATGAACGCACCACAAATCATATAATATATTTGCTATATCAGAAATTTTACGTTCTATGTAATTCTGAATGCTACATCCATATATATATATATATATATATATATATATATATATATATATATATATATACGTTTCTAGGTTCATTAGGAAAGGGGTGAGATAGGGATATGTCCTATCCCCATTAATTTTAAAATTGAAGAGGCAATGAATACTGTCAAATGCAGGAAGACATTTGGAATTACTAATCAGGGTCAAAAAGTTGATATGCTTAGATTTGCACATGATATAGCGGTATTAGAATCTAGCAAGGAAGAGTTGGAAGCTGCTCTCAATGAAATGGAAATGGTTCTAACGGAGAGATACAGTATGAAAATTAACAAAACTAAAACTAGTACTAGTATGCAAAGGAGGGGAAAATAAATCAAAAACAAGAATACAAATATGTAACAAGAACTTACAAGACGTTAAGGATTTCTGCTACCTAGGAAGCCCAATAAAGCAAGATGGTAAAAGCACAAAAGATATAAAACAAAGATTAGCACAAGGTCGTGCTATATTTAACAAGAAAAAGCAACTACTGTGTTCAAAGACAACAAACATAGAAGCAAGAAAAAGATTGCTTGAAACATATGTGTGGAGCACAGCACTGTACAACTGTGAAGCCTGAACAGTAGGAGAAGCGAACCAGAAAAAGGCAGAAGCCTTTGAAATGTGGTGCAACAGACGTATGATGAAGATATCATGGACAGACAAAGTTAAGAACGAAGAGGTACTAAAAATGGTAGGGGAAGAAAGAAATATGTGGAAAACGGTAAAAAATAGGAGAGATGGGATGAAAGGCCACATACTATGGCATGAGGGAATAGTGCGGAATATATTAGAAGCAGAGATAGGAAAAAAGAAAAGTAGAGGTAGACCTAGGTTAGATTACTGCACACAGATACTAAAAGATGTAGGCTGAAGGAATTTCAGGAATATGTGTAGGCTAGCGCGGAATAGAAATCAATGGAGGTACGCATCCAACCAGTCCCAAGATGAATAACCTAATGACGAAAAACATAACTGTACTTAAACATGATGATTATTATAAGTAACTACAAGTATTGGTTGAGCAATATTCTCGAATAATGTTAATTGTGTGAAAGGATTTACTAGAAGACTATTAATTCGGCAAATGTCAAAGTGTTGGGGGATCTTGCCAGCCACAGGCTGCTTAACCCCCTTCACTGAATCTTGGTGTAATAGGGCATACAATTAAAAAACAATAAAAGGGAAATCGAGCTGTACATAGGCTGTGTGAGAATTTCAGGGAACTGTGTAGGCTAGCTCAGATAATAAATAAGTGCAGGTACGTGTCCAACTAGTTTTGAGACAGAAAACTTAATAACGAAAAAATAAGCACAGATAAATCTGATGACTATTATAAACAACTACAGGTGTTGGTTGTGATATATCTGCAACTAATGTTGACTGTGCGAAAAGGTATATTGGAAAAATATTAAATCGGCAAATGTTCAAGTGCTGGGGGAACTTGGCAGCCACAGGCTGCTTCCCCGCTTCACAACCATTGAATGTCGGAGAAATAGGGTATATTATTGTAAAACAATAGAAGGGGACCGAACTGCATTTAACAAAAAAAAAACAGCGCCTATTTTCAAAGACAAGAAACAGAAACAAGAATAAAATTGTTGAAAGCATATGTGTGGAGCACTGCTCAGTATGCCTATGAAACACAGACAGTAGGAAAAGCAGACAAAAAAAACCGAAGCAGCCTTTTGGAATGTTGTGTTTCAGATGTAGGAGGATGATAGCATGGACTGACAACGTTAACAATAAATAGGTTATAGAAATAGTAGTGGAACAAAGATATGAGGAAAAAAATAGGAGAAATAGAAGGGGAATAGTAACGGGATATATTACAAGCAGAGATAGGAAAAACGAGGTAGATGTAGACCTAGATCTGATAGTGATAGATGCAGACTGTGCAAATTTCAGGGAAATGTGAAGGTTAGTTCAGGAAACAATGTAGGTATGCGTCTAACCAGTTCCAGGACTGAGGAACTAACGATGATGATGAGGTTTTCTTAATTCAGCACACAAGAGGTGCAGTTTCATCCTTAATTCAGCAGCGAAAGTGTTAAAATTCAAACAATTTTCTAAAGATTGGGGATTTAACTGTAGAACATCTAGCCCAAACTATGTCCAATCTAAGGGGTTTGTAGAACGCAACGTTCAAATTGTTAAAGTCCTATTAAAAAAGTCATTAGAGGGAAAGAATGATAAATATTTAGCATTGTTAGAATTTCGGAATACTCCTGTTGGACATAATAAACCTTCCCCGGCTCAATTGCTTTTTTTCAAGGCTGCTAGATGGATTGTTGCCTTTAGCCACTTCGGCTTAAAAAAAAATTTTAAAACCAATTTAATGTCTAGATAAGAGACACAAAAGTTATATTATGATTCACATTTTAAACCACTTGCACCTTTTGTGTAAAGGAGATCGTGTTAAAGTGTTTAATAAGGGCAATATAGGCTTTGGTAAAATTATTGATTTTGCACAAAGACCTAGATCATATAAGATTAAATCGGATAGTGGCGTAGATGTAGAACGCAATAGGAAATTTTTAGTTAAGGATAATACCTTGCATGACTTTGTGAGCGACTTTAAAATTCCTATCGTAGAGAACACACTTAAAAACACTAAAACTGGTGATAAATCCATAGAAGTTTCAAAGTCGAATATTACTAATGTTGTAAGTGATGGACCGATTAATAGGGACGATGTTTAGTGTATCTACTGGACTAGGTAGAGAGGTTAAAACACCAAAATATCTTACTGATTATGTTCTAGATGCGACTTAGTTTATTGTTTATGTTTGAAAATAGTTAGTGTTCTGTCATAATAGACGATGCAACAATATTTTGAACAAGTTCGTGTGTGTGTGCGAGAAAGTACTACCCTTAACTTCACTTTGTGACAAGCCAGTGAATGGTACGGACGTCCGAGTGGCTTGGCCGTAAACAAAGCGCGACCTCCAGCATGGAGTGCTAACACCATGTGCACCACACCACATCAACAATAACAAAGGTTAGTACTGATTGCTCACTGATTGTTTATTTCATTTACAATGTTCAATTTGTTGATTTGTACTAACTTTAACATTTAACTATATGATTAAACCTTTGTCCAGTCCTTGACTGGTGGTCCTTTTAGCCTTTTTAATCAACTAAACAGTTAGATACGTAAAGTACTAAGATTAAATTTGTTAAGATCATTTCAAATAAATGTAAGTCAGTTTTGTTACAAATGTTTTGGTTTGAATATTATTAAAGGAGATGTTACGATGTTTGATGTACTCTGCTATGCGTGACTGACTAGATAAGTAGGCATCGTCAACGTCAGAGCCCTGTACCGTGGTCACAACCAGTGTTCGACCTAGCCCGACTAATATTTGTAGCACTTAAATAAACGTTTGATTTACGTACTTTTAATACAAAGAACCTTAATTTCAACTACAAAACATAACAGAATCTTTCAGGGCTGGAGTCATTATAAATATTTATGTTTCTGGGTTGAGACCGTGTCATTTTTAAACTAAGTTTAAAAATGACACGGTCTCAACCTGGAACCATAAATATTTATAATAACAGAATGTTTTACGAGTGCATGATATTTATTTGTATACTGCGTGCTTATTGGTTCGTTAGTTAATGGTATGGTTGGTTGCATGCTTACGGCGACTCCGTGTTTAGTTGATATGCGTGTGACCACTGAGCCCAAGGTCCTGGGTTTGAATACTGACACGGTTCTGTTGAAAAAGCTAGGCGAACTTTTTGCACAAAAAAATACATCTTTGTTCGAATGAGAGGTATCATGTAGGTTCCATGTGAGTGTGTGTGCGCGTGCGCGCGTGCGTGTGTTGTGTGACGTTAAAGATTACTGGAACAGCGAGGGTTTGCCAAAAATCAAAATTTATAGGTAGAAAAAACTTTCTTCCTGGCCAATGTAATACCTTCGGATGAAGCACTTCAAAATCAAATGTATTGGTTACATACTCTTATAGAACTAATAGATGGAAATCGTTACTTTCTCGGTAGCATAGATGATTATAGTCATTACCTTATAGTAGCTAGTTTTAAAAATAAGAATGAAGTGTATAAAAAATATTGGGAAATTAAAGGCAGTTAAAGAACTCACTGCAATTAGAAAAAATTGAAATGCAAACATACAACGGGAATGTATTTTGCAATATATCAAAAGAAACTATTTAAGGAGTGTAGTGTATGTCATAGGAAAACATCGACCTATATACCACAACCAAATAAGATTGTTGAGAAACCTATCAAAAACTCATTAGATGGAGTTAGAGAATTTTGGTTGGAAGCTTTACCTTCTATGGTTTATTTTAAAAATCGTATTATTTATGGTATGTTAGGTGATAAAACATCGGCCGACCTATGGTAGGGGCATAAACCCAACATGACGTATTTTAAAAGTTTGGATGTTAGCTTTTTACCATACTTCCAAAGGGTATCGTAATAAATTAAGGTTGAGCAAGACCAGGAACATTTACAGACTATTTGTTAATGCGTTTGCAACATTCACGTCTTCAGCAAATTTGCAATTCGTGGTCGAATAAAGTTGAAAAAGATACGTAACAAATGCACTACATCCTTTGGTGTGTGTAAGCTTTAAAGCAAGCCTTAAGTTTAAGTATTCAAAATTGTATATTATGTAGTAATAGTTGAAAACAATATTTAGAGCGTGGTGAGGCTTTGTACTATGATAAACGGACACAAAATCAATTGTTTGATAATTAAACTTTGTACTGCTGATTGGTTAGATTTGTAGTATATTTTAAGGAATATTAAAATAATTTTATTCTTTTTTATTTATGTTCTAAGAAACAATGACAGTTATATTTAACTAATGGGAAAAGTTTGTCCAATAGTTTTTCCCATTTAAGTAATCAAATTAGTGATTGAAGGTTATGATGTTATTGTATGGTAATTATTATTGTTAAACGTCAAAATAGTTGTTAACTAGTGTTTCTAATTGTTATCCGTAAGTAGTTTGATTACTAAGTATTATGTTACTTTGTCAATATTTCAGGTCAAGTATAAACATAACCTTAAGAATGTTTGAAGCTAATGGCCTAATTAAACGTAAAAAACGCGATAAACTTTCAATACCAAAAGGTACTGATTTTAATAATCAAAATTACTTTAACATTTCAGAACATGCTCCTTACTATTTCCCTGTGAATTATCATCAAGCACATTCAGGACCAACTTCCTTACCTGTTTATTCCTATTATACTCCTACTGTAAATTCCAACAAAACCCACTCACCTATGTTTAGTAATAATGAAACCAACGAATACACGAGTCTCCCAATTGGAAGTATGGATCAAAATGGGACTTTATCCGATAAAAGAAGGTTTTCTGATCCTGGTTTACCGTGTGATAGTGATTCTAGCAGTAACTCGGTAGATGAGCGCCTGGTTCACAAACTCACACAACAGGTACATGCACTAAGAGATAGTAATAGAAAATTACATCGAGAAGTTGCTGATTTGCGAACTGAATTGAATATGCTAAAACAACAACAGAACCTGCGACACTTTGATCGTGATTATGAACCAGGAATGTTAGCTGATATTATTAAGGAAATTCGAGATGCTGCCAGGGTTCGGGAAGATGCTTTGCTTGCTAAAGTAAAACATTTAATTGAAGAGAATCAATTGAGTATGGTAAGTTTATTTTTTTTTACTAAATGTATAGATTTCTGCACCCGTGTAATTTTGGCTTTTACTACCGAAGTATAGATGTCGCTGCATGTTTCGTTTAGATGTTGCATTATTATTCTTGGGCATGGTTGTCAATACCTGAAATCCGTGGGTTCCTCGGCGCGACTTTTATTTGATACCTTTTATGCAACCTCACGCTTCAACATAAATATTTATTTTTACTTAAGAGGAGTTTTGTTATTGTAGGTAAATTATAAAGGACTAAAGTAGTCGTAAAAGTGAATCCGCCCATGCCTTTTGTAGAAAAAACATTTGGTGTTTATTATTCTTTGGAAGGTAGAAGAAGATCCCCGGAAGTAATATATAGATCTTACTATTAATGCGGTTTCGCACTTTGCTTTGTACCTGGACGACGACCACCCTTCGAGGTTTAAACGCTCAAATTTTATGGCTTGTCATCTTTATATTTATCAATGAAGACCTGCAGAGTATAAAGGGAATGTGTATGGTAATTATTTGAGGGCAAACGTCTTTAGAAAAAGTTGCAGGTTACAAACCACTAGGCCATATCTGTGTGTCCTGTTCAGTTCTTTAATATTTTAAAAATATTTTCGAAATCCATAATTAGTCAAGAAGTACAATTAGAGCGAGGTCTCTCAAATTTTTTTTCTTTTAATAGTGGTAATTATCTGAATTTTTCGGATCCACCGATTGTCCATAAATGCGAATTTATGTTTTTAATATCTTTTTCTTATTATAAGATCATTGTTACCGTATTTGCCTAACAGTAGCGGTACTTTTAACTACAGCCAGTGTCATCAACAGGTTTTATATATATATATATATATATATATATATATATATATATATATATTACTCATATTTAGACCAGGGTAGAAAATTAAATAATCACATCAAATAATTTTAATCACCGTGTATAAGGAATTTCATTAAATAATACGCTTTATTAAAACCTTGAAGCATAAATAAACTCGGTCGTTTCAGTAAAATAAGAAATTTAAATTATGTACAAGACGCTTTATATCAAAAGAAGCAGTATTAAAAGCTCTGCGTGTAATGTAATTATTCTAAACAAATGGAAATTACGTGCGAAATTTATATTAATTAACCCTATTTTAAGTAACCGGTATTGAACAAAACGTACAGATAACAACTAATATTTAGTTAGGATTCACTAAAATTTAAAGGGTATTAATTTTAATTGGAGTTAGTTGAACCATTATTAATAATAAGCATAAAACTTGTAAAACCCAAGATTATAATACTAGAAAATAAAGCTCTGAGAATTAATATTATGTTGAACACCTGCGTAGTTTAAATGTCAAATACGGCGAAAATTTTGCAGATAATTAATGGTTCAGAGAATCTTGGGAAAACGTCGCATAATAGTTACAAGAATTGCTAAAGGTGGGTATTTCACACTCCATGTGGACTAAAATAATCGATAATACAGAATATCAATTTGCACCAATACGAACAGGTTAGAAAAGGAAAGAAAATGCTTCAAGCAAAGACACATATAGTAAAGGCGGGATTTAAGCAACGTCACGAGGGTCACAATTGGTTGAAAATAGGATGCAAATATCAGAGGTAGAAACAACAATTTCTGTACAAAATTAATTAGTTTTTCTCGGACATGCTTGCGTGCCGTGTGTTGAAATTTCTGAGATTTAAATGGGGCGAGTGAAAATTCGTAAAAATCGACGCGCGAGCGACAGACTGGGAACATAGAATGAGGAATTCTTTAGAATTACCCGTTTTGGGGAACAGACCGACAGACAGGCTTTTTGCTATATATACCGAGGTGAATATAAACAAGCTCTCTTAGACTCTTAGACTTTTGACTATTCGATGCGTTAAAAGCTCTTACATCCGCGAGTTGATTCAATACGTTAAACAGTGCATGTAGTATGATAAAATAATTTAAAGTTTGCTCGTATATTTTGGTGATTCAAAATAGTTTGTTCGGTACGTGCTAACATGAATATACTTTAGTGCACTTAGATACAAGGTAATAAAATTTAGTTTCACTGTACCAATTAGCAAAATTTACAACGACAAAAGTATACACAAAAGTAGGCAGTTTTGGCGTATATTGGTGAAAGAAGTATGAAGTTATTTGCTATTTTTCGGGGGTGTTAATAATTAAATGGTTCAAATACGGGTCTGGATCCACGAAACAAGGGTCAGATATACATAGATGAGTTCCGGAGAAGCCCAGAAACAACTGGTGATGGAGAAAATTTTAAAAGCGTTGAGAATTAGAAGCCGTAAATATAATCCTGTTGGAATGGTGTGATTAACTAAAGGGACGATGTACTTTGAAGCTACGAGGACAGTAACCTTCAGGTAAATTATACTATTTTGTTTGACATTTTGTGTGTGTTGAATAACTTTATAATTGATTTACTTTAAATGGACATTAGTGAAATTGTACTAACCATAAAATTTTAATTTTAAGATGAAATTTGCTTGTTGAAGTAGAAAGGGTATTTAGTTTTGATGTTCGGTAATATGATGAAAATTTGGGTATGTCTTTGAGCTCAATTAGACGAACCTGGTTAATTAACGTAAAGGGTGGTAGATGCTCCTTTATACTCAAACTCCGGTCTGCTTATATTGTTATATTAATTAGTAGGCATCCAACAAGGACTTTAATTTTGGATGCACATTAAAATGATAATAAAATTAATCTTGAAATTCTTTTTAAAACTGAAATTTATGCTGAGTTTTAATTTTGAAATTTTAATGTATTCTGAATATTGATGTAAATAGAGTTAACGTTGATGTTTTTGGTAGGAATGTGTTGTTTTTTTTTTATGAATGAGGAGGTTTATAACATTAGGTGAGCAGCCGAGGCGAAAAGAGGATCACAGCCGTTTATGACGCCCAATCTGTGGGACTAGAATTTTTTTGTTGAAAGGACCCAGTTCCCGCATTCAAAGGAGGATATCACAGCAATATATATATATATATTGCTGTGATAAGGGGTTGTTTAGGGGGTGTATTGAATAGCAAGGGTAGTGTAGTAACCATAAATTGCAATAGGAAGCAGAAAACTGCATTTATTTAGCAGAAAATTAAAGTAATTCTTATATTATGTAAATAGTAGGCATTTAACACCCTTTATATAGATCATAGTTAGCTTTAAACAATGCAAATAAGCATATCTTACAACAATAGTACTCGTACTTAGCAGGAAAATATGTAATTCATACATTAGGTAAATAACAACCATTCAACACTCGGTATATAGACCTTTATTAATATTAAGTAATGCAAAGTAAGAATATCTTTCGGTAAAAGTACGCTTATTCAGGAGAAAATGATAGTAAATGTAATTAAACACGAGTTGAGAAGTGTTCTAATTAGTTATAATATAATACGAAGATAAGAGATAAAACCCAACAAAGCTTTACGCAATTACACAGAAATAATAAACATTTTGATAAGAAAACGCAGTTTCAAAAATAAATAAACGAAAGTAAAATTGAAGTTACATCATTTATTTGTTCAATTATCCAAAAACGCGATATCTAAACAAAACAACGTATGGTCAAGATAGCGAATAATAAGGTATCAAATAAACACATTACACGGAAAGCCAAGTAAATTACATCAGAAACCACTTCAAGATGCAGGAAATACAAAGACCTTATTGGTTAAGATATCTACAGACTTGTTGAAAACCCAACCCACACGCAAGGGGGAACAGCTTATATTTAACAGCGAGCAATGATAAGACAGTTCAGTTTAAACTCAGACAGGACGAAGCTGCGTTTCTGTGAATCAAAAGTCACGCGTAATTTTAAATATTTAATAAAATATAACAAGTGATAATAGTGCGACAATTATGAAGACTTTTTTTTGCCGTTTAACGTCAGTATAATTTGGGGTAATTTATTTAAACTAATAATATAATAATAGGGCTCCTAATTGGTTGATAATAATTCCGAATGTGAGAATAATATTTCAAATGTATGATAATTCGAAGGTGTGGATATTTCGAATGGTTGATGACAATTCTAATTGATGGTATAATTCTTTAAATGTGTGGATAGATATAATAATTCGAATGTGGGGATATTTTAAATGGATTAATATAATATTTCAAATTAGCGTCGACGATTTTGGTACAATTCTGGTACAATTTTGAGTTGCGAGAATCAATAAAGAAGCACGAAGTAATTTATGGAAAACGAGGGGTTCAACTAAACAGAGTAGTGATAGATGAATGAGGACAACAAAGGGCTGTTGATCCACAATCCGAAGAACAACCTGTAGCAGGTCAGATCTAATTAGTTTTAAGATATTTTTTCTATTTAAATTTCAATCCTGAATTTATTCAATTTATATAAAAATTGTAACGAAGTCAGCAACAAACATTGCATACGTTAAACTTACGTAACATATAATAAAGGGATCTAGAACGTTCGAGGTTTCTTTGTTAAAAAGAGGTAGTTTTTGATGACTTTAGATTGAATTCAGAGTATATAAATTTTGGGAGTAAATGGTACACATGATATTGATTGATTGAGGAGTGTATTTTAATATTTTTCAAAACTTGTAAATAATATTTCTTTTCATTATATGAAATTAATTGACTTCGTTTTGTAATTCAAATAAAGAGGTAATCATAAAGGGGTGGAGAAAAAAAAATTGATCATCGTAACGTTGTAATACTAATAAGACCTAATACCCGCAAACACAATTATAATCAATTATATATATATATATATATATATATATATATGTATTGCTATGATAAGAGGGTAGTTTAAGGGTAGATTAAGTCATAGGCTAACTAACACACCACTGTACGTCAAAAAAAAATTTTAATTTAATCAGGGGGGGCGAACTTCACACATGTCAAATATCGCATTTTTGTGCAATTCTAACATGTGATGACGGAAATCAAAGTAGCTTCGTTTGCACATCATGAATCAAGTCGCTTTTTCGTTTGCACACCTTTAGTTCAAAACTAGTTTAACATTTAAGAGCGTGGATTTTCATTAATAACGCTCGTTTTATAAAACTACGTTAAATGGATGGATGTTTTACTCATATTCATTCAGTATCAGGATAAAATTTTAAATAAGAAAGAGATATTTATTTCACTGAAAAATTGCATTTATTTTACTATAAGGTGCTACAGGGAAAACTCATACTTGTTCGTTATTCCGTTCAATGAGAGCTCATATTTGAAACAAATTTTCTATTTATGAAAGAAACATTTAGAAAGATTAATAATTAAAATGAGCGGAATTTATGTATGGTATAGCAGGCTGAGTTGTCATTGTTGAGAGTGCTAGACGAATCATATATTTTGTTACGAACTGATATGTTTGTTATTGGTTTGAATTACGTTACTTGTAACAAGTTATATACTAGGATAATATAGCGGATTTCTTAAAGATATTGTTATTTATAATTTTATTGAGAGGTTATATATACTACTACAGTAACAAATGAAGCAATCTAAAAATAGGTGTTCTATAAAAAAATGAATGCAAGTGAAATATTACGAATATTATAAAAGTGTTTTGCAGTTAGTTGATTTTCGCCGATTCAGAGAAATTGTAAGCAGATCTGCATATTTTAATTAATTTAGTTAATAGGGGTGTTTTATGGCTTCAAATTCATTTCGAATTCAAATTATATACAATTTCAATTAAATTCTATACGTGATTTAGTTCTACTCCAATTAAATTCGTTGCTAATTAGTTTTTTTAGCTTTGTGCTGGGAAGGTCTTGTGTAATTTTATTCAAAAAATCATCACGTCCTGAAAGAAGTTTGATAATGATTAATAAAAAAGAGAAGATCCGTATTTAAAGAGTATTTACTTTTCTAGTGATAGCAGTGTAAAATATAATATAAGATTTGTGTTTTTTTGTTTAAAAGGATTTATGAGGATATTCAAAACCGCATTTAGTATTTAGTAGTTTTATTGTGAGAAATAGTAACTATACGGTTTAATTAATTCTAACTTTCACTTACGAAATTATTTATATAACAAAGGGATTTAGACGTATCTTTGATAAAAGATATTTTTGAAAGAGTAAGTACGAGTGTTAAAGTATACTCTGACGCTGGAGTTCAACGTAAGTTTATTCTGGTATAAGTTGAAACTTTGGTATTTTTTTATATTTTTGTGCGATTTATACTATGCAAATTTTCATTCTTCTATATCTTATTATATTTGTAAATATTTGTACTTTAAAAGTAAAGGTTAATATACTAATCTATTCGAGCAGGAATCTTTTTATGTTCTACTGACTGAAATAGTCGAGGAAGGTAGATTTTTATATTTAAATTTGAGATTCTGGATCTGTTGTATAGGGAAATCGGGCTTATTTCAGTACCACAGCAGAATTAATTTGCACCCAGCTCGTGAGACCTCTTCAATATCACTGCAATATATGTAGGACTTTCTTTCATTGTCTAGGGTATGATTCACACTCGTGATTAAAACACCACTAGAATAACTTGTTAGACATCTTTTTATTGCAGAGATTACAGGCAAATTTTCAACATTGTCAATTTGACATTCAATAATAATAATAATAATCAAACCAACTTTCAAAAGCAAAGCCTCAATATTTTTGTTGGCAACAAAAATATTTTATCACAAATAACACAAATTAGAATGTAAACACAAGCTTATCTATACACAAGAAATACATCCTACACTCGGCCATCCGACAAAGATTCCGCCTCGGAATCGCTTTTACGCTGACTCCAAGGATTCATAAACTCTACACATGGTGTCCTACTTTAACGACAACATATCCTTCATAATTTCTTACTTTCACCATCTGGTACGGTCCCAAACATTTTCGGTCAACCTTTAACCCGGGGCCAAATTGTGTGCGTTTGATTTCTATCATATCTTCGTTGCTGTAAATTCTTGCCTTCTTCCTTCTCAAATTATAGCCTTTTCTATCCTGTTCTTGCACGCTGAGTAGTTGTTTTGTGCACAATTTTCTAGTTTCTTCTCTATTCTGGCAAAATAATACTTTTGCCTCTTCTTCTATTCAGTCGTTTATTAATATTTCTTCCGATTTTTTTCATCTTTATGTCTTCTAACACTTCGAAGGGTGTTGTACCAATACTCCGTTGATAAGTAGAATTAAGCGCTCTATGTGCCTTATCGACACACTTGTACCATTTCGTTCAATCATGGTGCTAATAGTTTCGTGAGGATTGGTATAACTGTTCAATGTATTCTTTCAATTTGTCAATTTCCGCGAAAGACTCCTGCTGTTATGATTACATGATTAATTTTTTCCTCATTGCAATATTCTTTAAACTCGTTCACTTTATCACTAATAATTCTATTTGGATTTCCAAAAGCTTTTTACTCCTTTATTAAACAGTTTACCGTCCCTTTCGCTGTAGTGGTTTTTGTTGGATAAAGCCAAACAAATTTAGTAAAATTGTCTCATTATCATTAGGTCTCCAGTCCTGGAACTGGTTAGACGAGTACCCTCGTTGTTTCCTGTTCTGAGCTAACCTATACGTTTCCCTAAAATTCCCACAGCTTACATCTTTCACTATCTACGTGAGGTAGTCCGATTCAGATCTACTTTTACTTTTCTCTTTTCTATATCTGCTTGTAATAATATCCCGCACTATTTACAATTGCCTTAGAACGTGTCCCATCCTTCTATTTCTCTTATTCGTTTTCGTTTTCCACAGATATCTCTCTTCCCCTACTATTTCTAAAACCTCTTTATTATTAGATATACAGGTCCATGCTATCATCATCATCATACATCTGAAGTACCACATTTCAAAAAGCTTCTATCTTTTTTTGTCGGCTTCTCCTAGTGTCCCTATTTCATAGGCGTACAGTGTTGTGTTCCACACATATGCTTTCAACAACCTTTTCTTTGTTTCCATCTTTGTTGTCTTTGAACATGTTAGTTGCTTTTCTTGTTAAATGCAGCAGGACCTTGCGCTAATCTTTGTTTTATATCTTTTGCGCTCTTCCTATCTTGCGTTATTTGGTTTCTTAGGTAGCAGAAACCTTTAACCACTTGTAAGTTCTCGTTACAGTAATAGGAATACAGGCTATCCGCCGCCTCATTTCCTCCAGCTTCCCTCATTTCCTCGCTCATCTGGACCAAATTTACATGTAAATTCCCATAAGGAGGAAATGAGGAGAGGAATCTCCTCCTTGCTTCCTCCTTGCTCTCCTCCTTGCTCGGACACTCCCACATCAACCATTTTGATTACGTCACACCCGCATTCTTTACACCCGCTAGATAAATCTTTCTCCACATTTGCACCCACGAGATAAATCTATATTGTTTGGTATCGATTAATATTAGATTTTTTTAAGATACCTAAATTTCTAGGAATTTTTTAGATGGGATCACCCCCAGAAAGCTACCCCATTTTAAGATTTTTTAACCGCTAACATTCTGAACCAAATAGTTTTCTTCGACTAGCCATTTCCACCCACGAGATAAATGTACCTTGTTTGGTATCAATTAATATTAGAATTTTCCCAGCTACCCAAATCTCTTTAAATTTTTCAGATAGCATCATCCCCCAGGAAGCTACCCTCATTTTAAGATTTTTTGCTGGTAGCGATTTTTGCCCGTCCTTACAAATTTTTTAGCCACTATATCCTGAATACGTATGTCGTTAGTTTGATCGACTTCTTCTTGTCGGTATTGGAAGGAATCCTTAGCGGTTAGTAAAAAGGACTCTTTTAGTTATGTGGGCGTCCTTGCGGAAAAGGATGGTACTAAATCCGTATATATTTTAAAAACGTATTTATCAAAATGGGAGATGACATGGACGAACTAAGGAATGCGGGTTTCGTAACCTTAACGTACACCACACGCAAAGGGGTTCCGCTAAACATTGTATATTTGCCTAGTAAAGAACCTTTCGGATCATTTAAAACCAAGGGCCATATATTCCCAAAAGTGGTAGACATGCAACTACACAACAGTGAGTGGGAGAATAAAGATTTTCTCCAATACCGACAAGAAGAAGTCGATCAAGCTAACAAGAAACGTATGTAGGATATAGTGGGAAAGCTGCGATTAAAAGATTGTCATAAGCTGCAAAAATTACACGAAGGAATGGATCTGGTTGTCGGTGGAATCAAATACTTTATATATAGAGACAAACTTCGGCACATCTTGCAATTCGAAAACCTAGACGGTCTCTATGTATCAAACTATTGGCTATTAATAAAATTAGTTTATCGAGCGAAGATGACAAGCGTAACGTCATCCATGGAAGCATATCAATCTACGCATGGGAGCATAAAGATATAAATCTAAAATAGTTGTTTATATTTGTATAGATTTTGTAAATCTATTGTATATATTAGTTTTAAGATTCCATAATTTTTAAGTTCTGCTCCCACCTTCCCTTTTTCCAAATCCTTCCTGCTTCTATTCTAGTGGACAAAGTATACGTGTTATCCCCACGTGGTGATCGCGGGACACATCGGTTTTAGATTTCTCGGGAAATGGTTGGTTAAAGCATATGTCTTGGGTAGCGAAAAAAGGTTTTAAAGATAGAATTAAATAAAGATGAGCAAAAATTAGAGGTTTGGGTCTTTAAAAGGCGTAACTTTGTAAGGGGTGGTCCTATTTAAAATCTATTTGCAGATTTGGGCTCCCTAGATAAATCTAATATTAGTTGATACCAAACAAAATATAGTTATCTTAAAAGAGCGACCACCCCGCAGATAATAAATACAATATACCGCTTGTCGACAAAAAAGTTGTAGGGAAATTCAAAGACGAATTTAATGGGGATCTAGTATTAGAATTTGTTGGTAGTAGGGCTAAGTCATACTGTGTTGTAAGCGAGAAAGACACGATTAAAAAGATTAAAGGGGTCTCACGAAGTGTAGTTAAGTAAAACCGAGGGTCCTACAGCCTATAACGAGCGTATATCCCCAAAAGGGGTGGGCATGCAACTACGCAACAGTGCGTGAGAGAATAAGGATTCTCTCCAATAAGAAATTAAAGTTTCCATGTACGTAGCACCAGTCATTGGGAAATGGTAGAAATGTTAAATCTATAAAGGCGAATATTAATTGTGGTTTAGAAAAATAGTAGTTTTCGTGGACTAAATAAAATAGCTTAGACTGATTAATGTATATGGTTACATATTCTCGTACACATCCACAAACATCTGCTTACGTCCACATACGGACATGGCAATGCTGGTAATTTTTGTTTAACAAATAGTAGGAAAGATACGTTAGGTGTTAGTGTGTGGAAGCCCATCGGATCGTTGGATTCAAAAAGAACGGTGCGGCAGAATGTATGGTGGATTCCGTTAGAATAATCGAAAGTGGTTAATCGATCGTATTAGATGTTTAAAAATGCGAAAGTGTAAAAGCCTACATAAGCAAAATTTAATTATCAGACAAAAAAAAGTGCGTGATGTGCTGTACTTATAAAGAAAGTATAGAATGGTGCTTTGCAGCGGTCCTAGCAGTAAAAAGGCGACTGACTTTTTCAAGCAACTACAAGAATAGCAGTAGCGCAGAGAAGAGGTATGTATGTATTATACAGCGCACTGTTACTATAAAATATGTTAGTTTACCGGTAGCTCGAACGTGTAATTGATCACGACTTATAGATCCCTCGAAGATTTAAAAATTCTGAAACCATTGTCGTTTGAAAAATGTTTGGAAATTATCAGAACGGGAGCGGGTCGAAGTATAAGTTAGATGGATGATTGACCGAGTTTTTTTTCTACCTTTTACGAGGAAATCTGAAGTTAACAGACATCGAGCATCTAATTCTCAATTTGGGTGATATCGAGTACTTGCCGGTTCTAGAAATAATTACGTGCTACCGACCGCTATGCGGAAGATTTGGTTCTAGGAAATGAGCAACCTACGAAAGTACGGAATACTTGGTATTAATGCTAATTGGTTTAGTGACCGCGCTTGTGCACTCTTCGAGTGTCTTCGGTAATCTTTGATTGTTTCCAAAATGTATATAAACCATGGCGCTATCCATGGAAGCTGGTCGAAGAAAAATGTCATCCAAAAATATTTTTAATTGCAACTCTTGTGGTGCTTCCTATACCCGGAAAAATGCTCTCCAACGGCACCAGAACAAATGTCGTGGTGTAACATCGTCTACGGTTAAGCTTATACATCTGTCAGCAGCAAAGTACTTAAACTGTGGGTCTTGCGGTATCGCTTTTACGAGAATGGACAACTTACTACGGTACAAGAAAAAACAGGATTGTATGTCATTAAGCCGTAAACGTTCAGCTCCGTCAGCTGTTAAAGGGTCTTGTACGACACAACCACAAATTCTATGTAAAGTATTCAATTTCGTTATTTAAAACAAATTAAATTTTAATCTATAATTAGCTGCGCTTGTAGAATGAGAAACTAACGGTTAATTTTAATGCCGCTAAGCATATATTTTCGCTTGGTTATTCATTTAGCAAACATTCAAGCCTGCCATTTCCGAAAATATGACGTACAAGTTATTTAAAATTAAATTGCTTTATTAGTAAGTATCCTGTATACAACAAGTTTGGTATTCCCTTAGTAAAGGTTTAAAGTGTTTTATTAAGTTTTTGTTTATAGTAGCACTGCATCTTCTACCACACGACTTGCAGCCAATTTGTGTGCGTGAGCTACCACCCTTTTGGATTTTTAATATGCACGCGACGCGATTGCTGACCCGTATAACATGGAAGACGTTTCCGGTGTTTCTACTAACTGCATTCGCAGCATAGACGATGCGAACCGGGCGCATGCATTGGTGCTAAATGTACTGGACGAGCAGCAAGAATTGGCAAAAGATGACGTCATTTAGTTCCCCGATGAATCCTTAACTTCGTTCGGCTGTCTTCGAAAACCTTCGGTTTGCATTCTATAGGGCACATAAAGCAGGTACGCAAAAGTAAACTTTTTAGTTATAAGTTAGTTCGCTTACAAGTTTCACCAAAGTCCTATAGTGCTGATTTTGTTTTGTACTAAAATGCCCTCCGAAAATATTTTTAATTGCAACCCTTGCGGTGCTTCCTATACCTGAAAAAATGCTCTCAAACGGCACCAGAACAAATGTCGTGGTGTAACATCGTCCACGGTTAAGCTTATACATCTGTCAGCAGCAAAGTACTTAAACTGCGGGTCTTGCGGTATCGCTTTTACGAGAATGCACAACTTACTACGGTACAAGGAAAAACAACACGGTATGTCATTAAGCCGTAAACGTTCAGCTTCGCCAGCTGTTAAAGGGTCTTGTACGAAACAACCACGAATTATGTGTAAAGTATGCGATTTCGAAATGGAAAAGACTACGCATGCCGCACACTTGAGGAGCAACAGACATAAAAATGCAACAGTTACCGCAACTAGCGACGATGGCGTAGAAATGGTTAGCACAGCGTTTAACAACCGTATGGCTAGCTATCGCATAAAGAACGACAATGCCGACGATCAAGTGTCCGAGTTTCTTTGGAAGCAGAAAGAGCGGTTTATTCGATTACTTAATTAAAAAAGAATACAACATACAGCAATAAAAGTTAATTGCAAACCCTACAGCGTTTACACCAAAATGGGAGGAGAGACTACCGATGTGAAATCCTTTAACACAGAAAATATGGTTATAACGGCTTCTAGTAATCTGGAAAATATGTACGAGGTCTTAAGCGAAATCATGAGAACAAAATCAGAGGAATTTGAAACACGTGGCTCCGATTGGTTTTTGGAAAAGGTGCTCTATTTAGAAATAAATATTAATAAGTATAAGCCGGTTTGAGAAGTTCTAGGTTAAGAATAAAAACTGTGAATATGTATTTAGAAATGTGGTTTACAAAATTTAAACTGTATAGTAAAAATTGTCTGTAATAAAAAGTTGCAAGAATGGTTTTTAGATTTTCTTTTACGGATAAGCTGCAGGAAAGTTATAATTTAGAGGGTATGTGTGTAAAACAGTAAGGGATGGTTCAATTTTAAATCTATTTACAGTATCGGATTCTGCGTAAAATTCTAGACTAATTTGACGTATCGCATGGCTAAAAATTTATAAGGACGGGCAAAAATAAATTGCTACGCAAAAAATCTTAAAATGAAGGTAGATCCCTGGGAGATGATGCTATCTGAAAAATTTAAAGACATTTGGGTAGCTGAGAAAATTCTAATATTAATTGATACCAAACAAGACATTTATCTCGTGGGTGGAAATGGCTAGTCGAAGACAACTATTTGGTTCAGAATGTTAGCGGTAAAAAAATTTTAAAATTGGAGTAGCTCCCTGGGCGGTGATGCTATCTAAAAAATTCCTAAAAATTTAGGTAGCTGAAAAAATCTAATATTAATTGATACCAAACAATATAGATTTATCTCGTGGGTGGAAATGTGGAGAAAGATTTATCTCGCGGGTGGAAAGAATGCGGGTATGATGTAATCAAAATGGTTGATGTGGTGGTGTCTGAGCAAGGAGGAGAGCAAGGAGGGAGCAAGGACGAGATTCCTCTCCTCATTTCCTCCTTAGGGGAATTTACATGTAAATTTGGTCCAGATGAGTGAGGAAATGAGGGAAGCTGGAGGAAATGAGGCGGTGGATGGCCTGTATTCCTACTACTCGTTACCTATTTGTATTCTTGTTTTTAATTTATTTTCCCTCCCTTTGCATACTAGTATTTTAGTTTTATTCTTGTTAATATTCATACTATACCTCTCCGTAATAGTATATTGTACAACGAGCATGGAATGATGCCCATTTCTCACGAGTATGATAAATTGCAGCACGAGCTGAAAGCGAGTGCTGCAAATCATACGAGTGAGAAATGGGCATTCCATGCGTGTTATAAAATTCGTTGGCGATGTATTAATTTTGTGTTGCTAGGATTCCTCACCTCTCCGCATTGGTAGTTAGCCTATGACTTAATCTGACCCTTAAACTACCCTATATATATATATTGCTATGATAAGAGGGTAGTTTAAGGGTAGATTAAGTCATAGGCTAACTACCAATGCGGAGAGGTGAGGGAATCCTAGCAACACAAAATTAATACATCGCCAACGATTTTCTATTTACAAAAAAAACACAAATATAGAAATTTCTACCGAAACAGCAAAACAAAATTAACTAAGGTTACTATTTAGTAAAACAATTTTACTCTATGGAAAAATTTACTAATTGTTCCACGAAGTGCGCAATTCGTAGCTAACATGCAATAAATCTAATCAGTACCAAAAAGAATAACGCTGATACTTTCGTATAAGCGGATGGGCTAATTAAAAAAACATTAAATTTCGAAACTTTTCTAGTAAGGATTTTACCATACGAAGCATTTGTTATAACTCTAATCAGTAAAAAAAGAATACTGCTGATACTTTCGTATAAGCAGATGGGTTAAGTACAAAAAGCAAAAACATTAAAGTTCGAAACTTTTCTAGTACAGATTTTACCAGAACAAACATTAGCGTATCTAATTTCAAATTGGATTTATCCCTGGGTATGTTAGAAAAGGAAAATAAGTCACATACATGTGTCGGAATACTTATCTTGTAGCCCTCGGAAGCGAATTGACACAGCATCGCCGCGGTAGTCAGCAACAACCATGCAAGAGCAGTTGATCTACATCAAGGAATAATCGGGCTACGCAACAAGCAATTTAGCCTCCAACTAAGAGCTAAAAAAAGGAAAATCTTACTAATATTAAAAACTCAGGAGCGCTTACTGATACACACCAAATCTACACATTTGATAGAGAAGAAACGTGCATCGCTTTTGGAGTAACAGAATAAGTAGTTTATACAAGTGCATCAACCCACAAACTGCATAATCAAAGTTTAAAAGGAGTTCAAAATAACACGATCTTGGAAAGTAAACATACACGTTATCGAAATGCGATTGAAACTGGAAAACACGGTTTTAGCGGAGAATAGTAGGATATATTATTTCGACCAATCTTTAGATGTGAAACACACCAGAACGCAATTATACGTTATCGGACGATATAACGCGCTCACGGATACCTAACAGAATTTTAACTAATTAATTGTAGCATAAACTTGTCGTTTCAAAACAACTAGATTTACTTTGAGAAATTCTTAGAAAGAGTATTTATTATTGAGTATGCGGAAGGATTTAACAATAGACTTGGAATTTATACAAACGGATAATAAATTAACAAGGGATTTGAGTTGAAAATTATGGTAAAGCGAGCTTACCTGAACAGGTACAATATTTCGGATATTGTTGGAGAAAAGGAATTTATGTAAATAAAATAACCAATTATTGCTGAAAATGAACGGAACATATATATATATATATATATATATATATATATATAAGAAACAATTCTCCGAATTTATCAAGTCGACAGACTCGAAAATCAAATATAAGAACCTGCCTAGAAATATTTAATTAAAACATTTTACATGATGTCCATGGTTGTAAATAACCCTGACTCAAATTACGCTGAATGCAATGCAACACCTTTTGGAAGCTGGATGCGTACGTTCGGTATCTAGCTGCTGGTGGGTGGAGGCTGGCGTACGAGCGCCTTCATTGGTTGTCAGAAGCTGGAAGGGTTTGAGAGCGGAATCTAGAGAAGTAAATATTAGAAAGGGGTGAGACAAGGATGTGCCTTATCTCTATTAATTTTTAACTTGTACATAGAAGAGGCAATGAATACGGTCAAATGCAGGAAGACATTTGGAATTACTATGCAGGGACAAAAAATTGATATGCTTAGATTTGCAGATGATGTAGCGGTATTAGCATCTAGCAAGGAAGAGTTAGAAACTGCTCTTAATGAAATGGAAACAGTTCTTACGGAGAGGTATAGTATGAATATTAACAAAAATAAAACTAAAATACTAGTATGTAAAGGAGGAGAAAATAAATTAAAAACAAGAATACAAATAGATAACGAGTAGTAGGAATACAGGCTATCCACCGCCTCATTTCCTCCAACTTCCCTCATTTTCTCACTCATCTGGACCAAATTTACATGTAAATTCCCCTAAGGAGGAAATGAGGAGAGGAATCTCGTCCTTGCTCCCTCCTTGCTCTCCTCCTTGCTCAGACACACCCACATCAACCATTTTGATTACATCACACCCGCATTCTTTCCATCCGCGAGATAAATCTTTCTCCACATTTCCACCCACGAGATAAATCTATATTGTTTAGTATCAATTAATATTAGATTTTTCTCAGCTACCTAAATTTCTACGAATTTTTTAGATACCATCACCGCCCAGGGAGCTACCCCAATTTTAAAATTTTTTTACCCTAACATTCTGAACCAAATAGTTTTCTTCGACTAGCCATTTCCACCCACGAGATAAATGTACCTTGTTTGGTATCAATTAATATTAGAATTTTCTCAGCTACCCAAATCTCTTTAAATTTTTCAGATAGCATTATCCCCCAGGGAGCTACCTTCATTTTAAGATTTTTTGCGTAGCAATTTATTTTTGCCCGTCGTTATAAATTTTTTAGCCATGCGATACGTCAAATTAATCTAGAATTTTACACACAATCCGAATCTGTAAACAGATTTAAAATAGGACCACCTCTTACCGTTTACACACATATCTTCTAGCGAGCATACGGCCACCGTACCACTACTCGCTTTTAATGTCATACCATACTTTCTATCTTGTTTAGCTCATCTTTCGAGATAAATATATTTTGTTTGGTATGAATTAATATTAGATTTTTCTCAGCTACCCGAATCTCTAGGAATTTTTTAGATTGCATCATCCCCCTTATTTTAAGATTTTTTTGCTGGTAGCGGTTTCTAACCGTCTTTATAAATTGTTTAGTCATGCGATACATCAAATTAGTCTAGAATTTTACACAGAATCCAAATCTGTAAATAGATTTAAAATCGAACCATCCCTTACTGTTTTACACACATACCCTCTAAATTATAACTTTCCTGCAGCTTATCCGTAAAAGAAAATCTAAAAACCATTCTTGAAACTTTTTATTACAGACAATTTTTACTAATACAGTTTAAATTTTGTAAACCACATTTCTAAATACATATTCACAATTTTTTATTTTCAACCTAGAACTTCTCAAACCGGCTTATATTTATTAATATTTATTTCTAAATAGAGCACCTTTTCCAAAAACCAATCGGAGCCACGTGTTTCAAATTCCTCTGATTTTGTTCTCATGATTTCGCTTAAGACCTCGTACATATTTTCCAGATTACTAGAAGACGTTATAACCACATTTTTTGTGTTAAAGGATTTCACATTGGTAGTCTCTCCTCCCATTTTGGTGTAAACGCCGTAGGGTTTGCAATAGACTTTTATTGCTGTATGTTGTATTCTTTTTTCATTAAGTAATCGAATAAACCGCTCTTTCTGCTTCCAAAGAAACTCGGACACTCCATCGTCGGCATTGTCATTCTTTATGCGATAGCTAGCCATACGGTTGTTAAACGCTGTGCTAACCATTTCTACGCCATCGTCGCTAGTAGCGGTAACTGATGTATTTTTATGTCTGTTGCTCCTTAAGTGCGCGGCATACGTAGTCTTTTCCATTTCGAAATTGCATACTTTACACATAATTCGTGGTTGTTTCGTACAAGACCCTTTAACAGCTGGCGGAGCTGAACGTTTACGAATTAATGACATACCGTGTTGTTTTCCTTGTACCCTAGTAAGTTGTCCATTCTCGTAAAAGCGATACCGCAAGACACACACTTTAAGTACTTTCCTGCTGACGGATGTATAAGCTTAACCGTGGACGATGTTACACCACGACATTTGTTCTGGTGCCGTTTGAGAGCATTTTTCCAGGTATAGGAAGCACCGCAAGAGTTGCAATTAAAAATATTTTCGAAGGGCATTTTAAGTACAAAACAAAATCGGCACTATAGGACTTTGGTGAAACTTCTAAGCGAACTAACTTATAACTAAAAAGTTTACTTTTGCGTACCTGCTGTATGTACACTATAGAATGCAAACCGAAGGTTTCCGAAGACAGCCGAACGAAGTTAAGGATTCGTCGGGGAACTAAATGACGTCATCTTTTGCCAATCCTTGCTGCTCGTCCAGTACATTTAGCACCAATGCATGCGCCTGGTTCGCATCGTCTATGCTGCGAATGCAGTTAGTAGAAACACCGGAAACGTCTTCCATGTTATACGGGTCAGCAATCGCGTCGCGTGCATATTAAAAATCCAAAAGGGTGGTAGCTCACGCACACCAATTGGTTGCAAGTCTTGATGTAGAAGATGCAGTGCTACTATAAACAACAACTTAATGAAACACTTTAAACCTTTACTAAGGGAATACCAAACTTGTTGTCTACAGAATACTTACTAATAAAGCAATTTAATTTTAAATAACTTCTACGTCATATTTTCGGAAATGGCAGGCTTGAATGTTTGCTAAATGAATAACCAAGCGAAAATATATGCTTAGCGGCATTAAAATTAACCGTTAGTTTCTCATTCTACGAGCGCAGCTAATTATATATTAAAATTTAATTTGTTTTAAATAACGAAATTTAATACTTTACATAGAATTTGTGGTTGTGTCGTACAAGACCCTTTAACAGCTGGCGGAGCTGAACGTTTACGGCATAATGACATACAATCCTGTTTTTTCTTGTACCGTAGTAAGTTGTCCATTCTCGCAAAAGCGATACCGTTCATTTACATTTCCAATGCTCCACCCCTAGGTACTACATTGGCCAGGAGGCGAGTTTTTGTTGCCTGGAATTTCAGAATTTTGCCGAACCCTTGCCGTTCCAGGCAAGGTAGGGATCTTTAACGTGCGTGACAACACTCACACACGGGACCTCCAATTAACCTCTCATCCGAACGAGGGCGTAATTTTTGTGAAAAATGCTCACTTGCCATTTTTAAGCAGTCAGCCGTGTCGGGATTTGAACCCGGGACCTTGGGATCCGTAGTCTTACGCTTACTACATTGATCCACGGCGACGCCCGTAAAAGCGATACCGCAAGACCCACAGTTTAAGTACTTTGCTGGTGACGGATGTATAAGCTTAACCGCGGCCGATGTTGCACCACGACATTTGTTCTGGTGCTGTTGGAGAGCATTTTTCCGGGTATAGGAAGCACCACAAGAGTTGCAATTAAAAATATTTTTGGATGAAATTTTTCTTCGACCAGCTTCCATGGATAGCGCCATGGTTTATATACATTTTGGAAACAATCGAAGATTGCCGAAGACACTTGAAGAGTGCACGAGCGCGGTCACTAAACCAATTAGCATTAATACCAAGTATTCCGTACTTTCGTAGGTTGCTCATTTCCTAGAACCAAATCTTCCACATAGCGGTCGGTAGCACGTAATTATTTCTAGAACCGGCAAGTACTCGATATCACCCAAATAGAGAATTAGATGCTCGATGTCTGTTAACTTGCGATTCCCTCGTAGAAGGTAGAAAAGAACTCGGTCAATCATCCATCTAACTTATACTTCGACCCGCTCCCGTTCTGATAATTTCCAAACATTTTTCAAACGACAATGGTTTCAGAATTTTTAAACCTTCGAGGGATCTATAAGTCGTGATCAATTACACGTTTGAGCTACCGGTAAACTAACATATTTTATAGTAACAGTGCGCTCTATAATAGATACATACCTCTTCTCTGCGTTACTGCTATTCTTGTAGTTGCTTGAAAAAGTCAGTCGCCTTTTTACTGCTAGGACCGCTGCAAAGCACCATTCTATACTATCTTTAAAAGTATAGCACATTACGCGCTTTTTGTCTGATAATTAAATTTTGCTTATGTAGGCCTTTACACTTTCGCATATTTAAGTATCTAATACGATCGATTAACCACTTTCGATTATTCTAATGGGAGCCACCATACATTCCGCCGCACCGTTCTTTTTGAATCCAACGATCCGATGGACTTCCACACACTAACACCTAACGTATCTTTCCTACTATTTGTTAAACAAAAATTACTGGTATCGCCATGTCCGTATGTGGACGTAAGCAGATGTTTGTGGATGTGTACGAGAATATGTAACCATATACATTAATCAGTCTAAGCTATTTTATTTAGTCCACGAAAACTACTATTTTTCTAAACCACAATTAATAATCGCCTTTATAGATTTAACATTTCTACCATTTCCCAATGACTAGTGCTACGTACATGAAAGCTTTAATTTCTTATTGGAGAGAAGCCTTATTCTCCCACGCACTGTTGCGTAGTTGCATGCCCACCCTTTTGGGGATATACGCTCGTTATAGGTTGTAGGATCTTCGGTTTTACTTAACTACACTTCGTGAGACCCCTTTAATCTTTTTAATCGTGTCTTTCTCGCCTACAATACAGTAGGACTTGACTTTTATACGGACGAATTCTAATACTAGATCCCCATTAAATTCGTCTTTGAATTTCCTTACAACTTTTTTGTTGACAAGCGGTATATTGTATTTATTGTCTGCGGGATAGTCGCTCTTTTAAGATAACTATATTTTGTTTGGTATCAACTAATATTAGATTTTTCTAGGGAACCCAAATCTGCAAATAGATTTTAAATAGGACCACCCCTTACAAAGTTACGCCTTTTAAAGACCCAAACCTCTAATTTTTGCTCATCTTTATTTAACTCAATCTTTAGAACCTTTTTTTGCTACCCAAGACATATGCTTTAACCAACCATTTCCCGAGAAATCTAAAACCGATGTGTCCCGCGATCACCACGTGGGGATAACACGTATACTCTGTCCACTAGAATAGAAGCAGGAAGGAGTTGGAAAAAGGGAAGGTGGGAGAACAACTTAAAAATTATGGAATCTTAAAACTAATATATACAATAGATTTACAAAATCTATACAAATATAAACAACTATCTTAGATTTATATCTTTATGCTCCCCCATGCGTAGATTGATATGCTTCCATGGATGACGTTACGCTTGTCATCTTCGCTCGATAAACTAATTTTATTAATAGCCAAAAGTTTAATACATAGAGACCGTCAAGGTTTTCGAATTGCAAGATGTACCGAAGTTTGTTTCTATATATAAAGTATTTGATTCCACCGACAACCAGATCCATTCCTTCGTGTAATTCTTGCAGCTTATGACAATCTTTTAATCGCGGCTCTCCCACTATATCCTGAATACGTATCTTGTTACCTTGATCGACTTCTTCGTGTCTGTATTGTAAGGAATCTTTATTCTCCCACTCACTGTTGTGTAGTTGCATGTCCACCACTTTTAGGAATATATGGTCGTTATAGGTTGTAGGAGTCTTGATTTTAAATGATACGAAAGGTTCTTTACTAGGCAAATATACAATTTTTAGCGGAACCTCTTTGCGTGTGGTGTACGTCAAGTTTACGAAACCCGCATTCCTTGGTTCGTCTATGTTATCTGCCATTTCGATAAATACGTTTTTAGAATAACCTTTTAAATAGTATACGGATTTAGTACCATTATTTTCCGCAAGGACGCCTACATAACTAAAAGAGTCTTTCTTACTAACCACAAATGCATAGAGCTTGTAGAAACCGTATGTATCTAAGTCAGTCCATCGGCACATAAAATAATCTTTTAATGCTTCCTCCTTTTCTCTAATAAGTTGTTCTTTATCTAACACATCTTTGTATTGTTTGCGTATTGTCGCAGTGTTTTCCATGTAGTCCAACTTTCGTCTTTTTGCGTCCATTTCTTATAATTCCAACTGTCTTTTTCTTCCACTTACAGCGTATGGCGTGCATAATGGGGCAATTTCCTTTCGCGTAAACGGATACAGTTTACTGCCGATATTTACGCGTTGTCGTATAACCTCTGGGCGAATGTTAGGCGTATTTATCAACCCCAATTTCGAAATGACTATTTTTTTTGGAATTGTAGAACATAGTGTTGCAGATTGTGTAAAATATGTACTACTTGCTTTAATGTAGCACGTGTGTAAGATTTTTATTTTATCTTGTCTGTCTTCCTCCTCTTCTATCTCCAAATAATTTACAGGTAAATAGTTAAAACTAAACGCCGAAAGCACATACTTTATCAATTTTTCCCTTTCGTCTGGTTTTTCGGACAACTTGATTTGCAAACCACTCAACTTCTTTGTATTGCTATTCCCCCAATACACCTACTGTAGTAGGTTATTATTCACTAAACAGCAGCTATTTTGTAGATTGTCCGATAGCTTACTCCACATTTTGGCAAGTGGTACCGAGTACATATCTTCCAATAAGGTTAAACAGTCTTTTAAGGGATTATACACCTGTTCCGCACTGACATAGTTTCCAATGGTACAGTTGCATATTGTCGCTTCCAATAGCGTAATACCATGTTCTTCGGCCAAAGTAGACACGAATGTTTTCCTTAAACGTGCATCTGGACAAGGTAAAAATCTAGTATATGATTTTCAAGTTATTTATTAACATCAGGACTTGTTATCTGACACACAAATTTGTTGTATCTTTTAATTCTTGCATTGGTCGTTAGCCATGTTAAACAGTCGATTTCCACAGTTTTATCGGTGACAACAAAGATTATTTTATGTGCCGTAGGACTGGCTTAGATACATCCGGTTTCCACAAGCTGTATGCATTTGTGGTTAGTAAAAAAGACTCTTTTAGTTATGTAGGCGTCCTTGCGGAAAAGAATGGTACTAAATCCGTATACTTTTTAAAAGGTTATTCTAAAAGCGTATTTATCAAAGTGGCAGATAACAAAGACGAACTAAGGAATGGGGGTTTCGTAACCTTGGCGTACACCACACGCAAATGGGTTCCGCTAAAGATTGTATATTTGCCTAGTAAAGAACCTTTCGGATCATTTAAAACCGAGGGTCTTACAACCTATAACAACCATATATTCCCTAAAGTGGTGGACCTGCAACTACGCAACAGTAAGTGGAAGAATAAGGATTTCTTCCAATACCGACAAGAAGAAGTCGATCAAGCTAACAACATACGTATGCAGGATATAGTGGGAGAGTCGCGATTAAAAGATTGTCACAAACTGCTAGAAATACACGAAGGAATGGATCTGGTTGTCGGTGGAATCAAAGACTTTATATATAGAGGCAAACTTCGGTACATTTTAGAATTTGAAAACTAGACGGTCTCTATGTATTAAACTATTGTCTAGAAAAGGAGATATGGGACTTGGGTGTCGATTTAAATTTTAAGCTGCGAATAAAATTTGATAAAATTAAAACCACTCCAAACAAACATAAAGAAAGGACTGTCTTCTGTGTATAACTTTGTATTAAAATTAAGTTTAAATGGCTTCATGCTTGGCATTAAATATTTTTAAAATTTTGTTATGTATAATGTCAGAATAAAATTTTTAGAATAGTTTTACATCGTTCTTTATTTATAAAAGGCTGTGACGTCACCACCACCTTGGAAAAGTAGCCGAAACTAGGTAGCTGATAACATAGCGTTGTGGCGATTTTACCTATATGAATCGTTTAGGCGGCGTTGTCCATGCATTGTAAAGGAACGACGCTTTAACAGGGTGTAACTTTGTAAGGAACAATTTAAACAGGGTTAGATCGGGAAATTCTAGATCAGGCTAAAGTGGTTAGTCGAAGAAAACTCGTACCTAAATTACATCGGTGACGCGTTGGCGCGATGGATTCGGTGGATTGGATGGATTCGGTGGATTCCATAAGGTGGATTTGTCCCAGGACGAACACCATCATTTACTCTTGTAGTAAGGCAATGTTTTTATTACTGCCTTAAATTGTTAAAAATTTTACATATTGTTTTAAGATTGAACACTCTTCAGAAACATACCACTCAGTTGATTTCAGCAATGTTCCGGTCTTCCTTTGGGGTTTCAATAATAAAAAGATACGTATTTATTGAGTTAGAAAGTATAGGTATTTGCAGCAAGATTGATTATTTCCAGAAAATGCTACCTTTTTTCCACATAATTTAAAACCTATTTTTTATAACAACCTCATTCTCGCTCATATTTATTTCGAGCAGACTGTATGCTAACCGCTTACGAACTTTTAATTCAATGTAGAGATTTTCACCAACTCCAAGTTTAAGCAAATTTCCTACAGTTTGTACCCTCTCGTAAACTCAATTTTCATTGGATATTTCTTTTTAATGGATTAAATACAGACACCCAAGGGTTCAGAGCCACAACCAACTGCGGCTCTTTGTCGATTTGGTTGAAACTTAATACTAGAACATTCCAAAGTGGTTTTGGCTGTGCAAACACTAAGATTGCCTTAATGGACATTTGAATTGGGAAATGGGGATACCATCATCGACTTCGGTCGCGGATGAATACAGCAGCAAACCCGGATTAAAATCCCTATTAAGGCAATTAACGAGATAGCAGTATAAACTCAAATTTAGACTCTTTAGATATTTAATTTTTTATTATCAGCTATTAAGTTTTCGAACTAGTTAAACGAACGAATGAAAGAACGAGCGAATGAGCGAACGAGCGACCGAGCGAACGCATAGAAGAAATTCTATATGTACTATACTTGATGAGAACATCCACTTCCTAACGCAAATATTGACAGAGCGCTGCCCATGCATGCACCGCGATGCCTGGGAATCTTAATAAATCAATACATGGATGGCTTCGGCCATTACTTACACGACATAATGACAAATTTTAAGCTTTGTTTTTATTTGTTGCAGAATCATATGCAAATGGCGTCGGATAAGACGCGAAGCAACGAACGGATTGCTAAATTAGAAGAACAGTTGAAAAATCTTAGCGTTAGTCATCATAATAGGTATGTATCCCATTTTTTATTCTTATTAACCTAAAGAAGAAAATCATACGCACGGTCTCTTACGATACGTTAGTTAACCGTTTGTTTTTGTATTCTTTAGCGTTTTAAAAGTACGGCGATTAATCTTAAAAGTAGTTAAAAAGAAATGCTTTAACGCATACTTTCATTCATGAAAGTCTCTCAAATGCGCGTCGATCACCTGGTTAAATATGGCGAGCTTTAACAAACAATTGAAGCAGTTAAAATCTGAGGGGTAAGGGCAACTTTTGAGATTTTGAACTAAGGAGCTGCAAAGTTAAGTTTTGTGAAAAATTTACCGACGCTTAATTGACAATTAACCACATTAAATTACTTCGCTTTCTAATCGTTTATAAAAGTTTTATAATGTAATGCATTCTATAATTGTCCGTTGGCCTTTAATTCCAATAGATACAAGTCCAATAATTACTCTTCACAATCACAAATACTTACAGTGATATTTACATTAAAACTAGCTTAATCACTATTTGTAGACACTAATTTAATCTTCTAAGTACGACGAATGAAACACTATTATAGCACTAATCCTACTTGTAATCTATTTATCTAACACATTTATATCACGTAAGCTAATTTATATTTACATTCCTATATGTACATGGAACGTTTATTAGAACGGAATTTAAACTACAACTAAACTGTCACAACTTATATATGATAATCCTTTATTTCGAAGAAATTGAGAAAAATCTAGAAGGTACGTCATCAGATTTTTCAAGAACAGCCATATTGTATTGCGCTGCCGGTCAATCATCCTTTCTTATCGCTATACAGATATGAAACCGCTTTAGTAAAAACCGAATAAGCGTTCTTTCCAGAACATTCCATATATTTCTTAATTATTGATACAATATTAAAAATCTATACCAAAAGTAAGAACATGGATGTTAAATCAAGCGATTTTTCTAAAAACCAAAAGAAAAAGTTACATCCTACACTAAAGAAGACTTAAATAAGTCTTAGACGAAATGAAAAAGGGGTGTATTAGGCACGTCAGAGGCATTTTAAAAAATTTTTCGAACTAGTTTTCAGCATGCTGTCTTGACCCAGTTGGAATACTGCGGCTGATGTTGGGTTTTAAGTAGGTGTTTGAATATGTGTGTGTGCGCGCGCTTTCGCGTATGTGCGCGACTTGGATAACTCATTGATAAATAGATCAAGGGGTAAACCTAAAAACGAACAAAAATGCTATAATTGTAGACAAAGAGGACATTTTGCAAATTTCTGCCCAAAACCAAAAATAGAATGCAAAAGGTGCAAAAGATTGGGTCATTCGGAGCAGGACTGCTGCCGAAACAACTAAAGGTACAATTTATTGGATCATAGGGCGAACACTCGAAACAGGCATATTATTTCGATTTCTCTCTAAATGGGTAGCCATCTAGTGCATATGTTGACACGGGATCCGAAGCTATTTTAATTAAAGAAGAGAACGTGAAAAAATTTGACCTGAAAATAATGCCGAGCGCAGTAGTTTTAACAGGTTATGGTGCTTCCAATGTTCCCGTAATTGGCGTGACAAATTTTACTGTGGTCGTGGATCGTGCAAGTGCTAACGTAAAAGCTTTTGTCGTTCCGAATACAGTTCAAGACATACCAATTATAATTGGACAACCCTTTTTGAACTTGCCCAAAGTGATTTTAATAGTAGCAAATAAGAGGATGAGAATTCTGACTACGCATGATGACATTAATGAAGTTTTACATTTAGAACCTAGGAAAATACCCTTGTGTTCAAAAGAGGCTGTTGTTATTTCGCCAAAATCATCAGTATTTGTTGCCGTGACATCACAAAATGCTCTCAGCGGTGAAGTTTATTTGTCAGGCAGTGTAAGGCCAGTTCCAGGAAAAGAGCGAAGACGGCTACGTCGTCGTTACAAACGTGTCGCAGGAGACAGTTGAGGTGAGTACTAAGCCAAAATTAGTAAGATGTGTTTAGTGTTTTGAGGACAAAACGCTTTGTCCTCAGTTTTCAACTAATCTTTCAGTTAAAGTAACTGAATACGAGTATTTTAATCAAGGCGACCTACAGTATAACAAAAATCCTACAAGCGACCAGGCAAATCGTTTGCTTGATCTAGTTAACTCTTATAGACACGGTTTTGCGCGAAATACAAATGAGCTAGGAAAAACCGATCTTCTTAAAATGTTAATTCACCTTTCCGATGATAAACCGGTGGTCCATCGCCCATATCGTTTATCGCATTCCGAACGTCGAGAGGTGAAAACAATAATTGACGATCTTCTGAAGGGTGGAATAATTAGGGAGTCAGAATCGCCCTACGCGAGTCCCACACTTTTGCTAAAGAAAAAGAACGGAGAAAAACGAATGTGTGTAGACTGCAGGGCGCTGAACTCAAACACTGTGAAGGATAGATTTCCCTAGCCGCATGCCGACGATTTTCTTGAAAAGTTAAAGTATTGTCGTTATTTCACGAGCCTCGATTTAGCGAGCGGCATCATCAAATTACCGTCGATGACTCGGCAATACCGAAAACAGCATTTATCACACCTGATGGCCATTAAGAGTACCTTCGCGTCCCGTTTGGGCTATGCAATGCACAAGCGGTCTTCCAACAAACTGTAAACAAACTTTTAGGCAACTTACGTTACGATAATCTTCTTGCCTACGTGCACGATCTATTACTTCCTTCCATGGATTTCGAATCAGGGCTTAAAATTCTAAAAGATGTTTTAATTGCTTTCCAAAATGCTGGTTTAACTCTCAGATTGCCCAAGTGCGTATGTGGGTGTCTACGTGTGTGAAGGTGTGTGTGTCTGCGCGTGTGTTGTCGCGAGTATGAGCGTGTACGTGTGTACATGTTTTTTGGTGTTGTGTTTCTGTTTGCGTTTACTCGGTCTTGATCACCGGCAGTCGGATATCTAAGACTGAGCCGTCCGCGTTCAGGATGTAGTTCCTCTGCCACCCGGTAACTGGGGGTTACTGTTGCACTAACCCTAAGTGTTCGTGTGTGTGTATGCGCGAGTGCGTTTGCGCCTGTGTGTGCGAACGTGGGTGCGTGCGTTCGTGTGTGCGGGCGTGCGTTTGTGCGTGCGTGCGTGCGTGCGCAAATCTACCCGATTAAGATAGACAATATGGAAAGGGAGAATCTTAGTTTTAGGGACAATACGACACTCCTGCCATGTGTTAATCGGTTTTCGGCTGCCGATGGCCGTAGTTCCGTGGGAGGCATATACACACTGTCGTCTTGAGTTCCGATTTCTGGCTGCTGATGTTGGGATCAGAAGGACAGAACAACTAATTAACAAATGCACGCTTACAAAACAAAGAGAAATTATCAGTTGTATGAAAATGGCAAACACGAAACACAAACACACATTCACACAACATCCACAACACAAACAAACAGATAACACACAAGCGACCAGGAGTGGGACACACCCATGGATCCCGGCTGCCGATGGCCATGGAGGAAAATACTCCTGAAAACAAGTGGGATGGTCTGATTTCCACCTACCGATGGTTAGACCTCCACCACGTAACACAACATAACTTGACACAAAAAACACAAAAATGGGCAAACACAAAACAAACAACTCAAACACCTTTAACAAAACACTGCCAGAGGTGGGAAGAACCTACGGTATCCGACTGCTGATGGCCACGGGGGAAGAACGCTTCAGGACACACGTGAGAAGATTTGATTTCCGGCTGCCGATGGTCAGATCACTCACGTACACACTCACGCACGCAGTACCCATCCACTCACCCACACATACGCATTTTTGCCCACACGGCAAACACACAAAAACAAACACAGATTTAAGATGTTTTTTGGTGGAGGGTAGTTTTTAGACAGTTTTGTGGGGGTGTAGAGCAGCTTTTAAGTGGGCTAAGTTAGGTTAGAAAATGTTTTGCAGAAAGAGATGTGTCAGTCTGACGAGCTGCAACAACAGCGAAACCGGTCACGGGCTTTTCTTTTTGTAAAATAGCCAACAATATTACATTGCTCGAATTACTTTCCCAATGCCAGGTAAAATTATTCATTACATTTAACTTCGAAACATATTGGTTTCCGTTGACCAACTTCCTCAATCAGCATTGGGCGCAGTACCTTCTTAGAAAGTCCGCCAGAGCTAACTAGGTAATCGGCCATTTGTTTATTTTCATGTTGGAAACTGACACAAAACATGAAACAATATTTAATCAATTAAAAATATTTTTCGATTTAAATACTGTACTCTTGAGTAATATCCTTTCAGCTGATATTGACGCTACTTTGGCCATTACTAGGACGACACCAACGCTTTTTGGCATACTTAACATCACCTACACTGAATGCATCATAACAATAATCAAGAAACATATGGAGCATTCTGGAAAGAAGGCTTATTATTACTCGTACCCACGACCCTGAGATTAAGAGTCTTATGCTCTACCGACTGAGGTAGCCGGGCATATTTAAATTTTAGGATATTAAATAACACGGAGCGGTGGTGATCAGCAGGAGACTGAAAGTATAATTACATCGGCGTGCAGCATTATATTGCTATGATAATATGGTTATTTAGGGGTATATAAGGTCACAGGGGAAGTATACTTCATGTGAACATCATAAAAATCAAGAAAACCAAACATTTAAATCATAAAAAGTACACAATTCGTTCATTATGCAAAAGTAAATTCCAATCACCTTGTATAAAATCAAGAACCAGCCACAATTAATAAAAGGATGCTCATTTTGTAATAACTTAAAAACATTAATCAAAATAAATAATTTTGGAAGTCTTTTAATACATTTCTAAACATTTAAAACATTTTCAAGCTCCAAAGCAAATACAAATCACCTTGTGTAAAATAAAAGGAAGCTCATTCTGTAATAACTGAACCACATTTAGTAAAATAAATAACCCTTAACGCAACTCAATTCATTTTAGAAACAAATACAAATTAGGCATATTTAAATGTGAAAACTCTTTCAAACTCGACGCATTGCGTAAGGAATAAATAGAAGGAAATAAAACGCATAAAACAAACTTTAGAAAAACGAGCATATTTCATAACGCCATAAGGTATAGATATTGGGGCAAAGGCGTACGTGACATCATAAATGTAAAAGTTGCCACAATTTGTAAAGCCCGGCATGGGTAAACAAAATATGGAATCATAAGTTTTGGTATACGTGCAGAATTAAATGGAAAATTTAATAAATTCCTGTACGTGATGTTTCAAGCATAAATAATAACACTTATTAGCAAATCCCAATACAAAACGTTGAAATACGCTCAAGGTCAAATGCATAGAGTAAGTAATTTTGAATAAAACCCAACAGGTTAAGAGGTAGGAGGGAACGAACTTGGTCCATATAAAGAACCAAAACTTATAACATGCATTCATTCCATTAAAGACGCACGGCTGTATCAGTCTAGACGTATTTATTACGTGAATCTGAAATTAAGTGAAGTCAAAAGTGACAAAATAAAATAACGAAAAAATTCAAGTGAAAAATAGTAGAAGTGCGCTGAATTACGAGTTAGTGAAAATTTGCCGTTAGTATTAAAAACGTAAGTCTAAATTTAATTAAAGTACACATAATATTTACCATTTATTAATTTAGGGCTCTCAGTAATATTCTAAGAAACTATTGAGTAAGGATCTAAGAAATTCTCCAAGTAATAATATAAATAAGAATCTAATGATGATGTTAAACTAAATAAGCAACTAAAGAATTCATTAAAGAACGTCTACAAGTTATTGCAAAACTGTGGATTACTGGGTTAAAAGCCAGGCTAAGAGCAATTGACTGAAACTAACAATCTATCTGGGCCATGAAGCTTCCGTAGGAGTCAACAGAAAGATACAAGGTCGGAATTTAAATTTATAATTTGTTTAATGTTGCATGTCTTATTTCAGATATTTTATAAGCGTAAAACTCGCATGTAATATACGTAATTTTTGTGTAAAAGGTCAACAAAAAAAGCTTGGTTGGTACGTAAAAATTACGTTAAAAAGGGGAATAGTTTTTTTGGACGTTCAACGAAGCTTTCAATATAAAACATAATTATTTTTGCTGGTTTAATTGCTTAAAATTTTGGTAGTGAACAAATTTAATAAAAATATTTTTTTTCATGATTCAAAAGTTTTTATAGCTAATAATATTACTAGGACGTATTTATAAATTGTACATTTGGTGAATTTCGTTTGTCTTATTCAGGTATATGTAGTGTTAGAGGGGAGTGGGTAAATATTCTTTGTTATCATATCGTCGTTCACCCTGTGCAGGGTATAACTGAGCTAGTCAAGGCGTAAATTTATTGTGTGGATTTTAAAATTAATTTAGGTATTTTAGGAGCACCGATAGGTGGCGAGCAGTAAGCAACTGAGCGTTAAATACAGCGGGCGTTTGGCGATATTGTAGCAATATATACTTATTTATTTATTTACTTTTTTCGTACACTGTCGTCGGTTGTACCAAAGTTAAATCCCCTTTGGGGATCAAAATGTGATTCTTACACTTACAGAACATAATGTCACGACGCCTGTATACGCAAGCATATATTTATTAATTAATGCCGTTGAAGTAATTATGAGGTGCGGCTATCAAATGACGAGACTGATACTAATACAGAAGAATTACGCATGCGCCAAAGTCATAGGACTGACTGTGTATCGTAAATCCTTCTGTTTAATTACCACCCCTTTTCGTATCCGTAGACATCTTAGTTTGGTTGTGGCCTTTGTTTATACAGGATCTATTTTCTTGTTTTATTGGAAAAATGATTACCTTTTATTAAAATAAGTACACGGTAATGTATGTTTATCATGTGCGCTAGTTTTGAATGGTTTAACTTTTCCAAGATAGCCGAGAAGCCCTTGAAGATGATTCATGTTCGGGACATTTTTCCACATCAAAATGTTCGCAAATATTGAAAAATCGGTAATCTGATTTGATCTAACAGTCGGTTAACTATTTGTGCGATTGTTGAAACTGTAGGAATTGACAGAGAATGCGTAAAGGCAGATTTTTCATAAAAATTTAATATAAAAAGCATGTGAAAATGGCTCCGAAAATTTTTACAGTCAGACAGAAACAAACTCGTGTAAACATTTGTACCGCCACGTTAAGTGCCACTGAGGAAGACCTAAACTTCTTGGAAAAGGTGATAACATGTGATGAATATTGGTTTTTCACTGATGATTCAGAAACTAAGTGGCAATCCATGTATTGAAGAATCCAAGTTCACTGAGAATTAAAAAATTTCGAATGTACAAATCAAAATTCAGTGCAACGATTATTGTTTTTTACGATATCCAAGAGATTGTGTACTGTCACTGGGATTCTGAAGACAAAACTGTTAATCAACATTACTATCTTGGTGTTCTTGCCTAACTCCGTGAAAAAATCAAACAAAAGACCCGAATTGTGAACAAACGAGTCTTGAATTCTTCATCAGGACAATGCACTGGCGCAGACTGCATTGTCGGTCTAGATGTTTCTAGTCAAGTATAACATCCCAGAGTTAGATCGCCTTAGTCGCCTGATCCGGCACCGGGTGACTTTTTGTTCTCCAAAGTTAAATCAGCATTAACAGGTAGAAGACTTGAGACCGTTGTAGCTGTGACAATAATGCGACACGCGTCATGAACAGAAAACGATTTCCAGCACTGTTTTTAACTGTGGAAAATTTGTTTGCACCGGCGTTGGAATCGCAAGGGGTAGGGTGTTGTGTATACGAGGGTTATCTTTTAAGTTATGCATATAGGGCTGGAATAAAACAATAGATACGAAGGTCGTTCAATAAGTCCTTAGAAAAAGTAGAAAAAACATTTTTTTGAGTAGTTAATTTTTCAACATAATCTCCCTTCAGCTGTATACATTTTTCTAAGCGTTTTTCCAAATTTTTTAAGCCGTCCAAAAAATAGAATTTCGGAAGCTCCTCAAAATCGACATTTGTTTGGGCGACGACCTCCTCGTTAGACGTACACCTTTGTCCGCCAAGTCACTGGGGGCCAAATCTGACGAATATGGTGGATGTTGTAACAATTGGAACTTTAATTCCATAATTTTGGCCATCGCAACTGCGCAGGTGTGCACCCGTGCATTGTTTGATGAAAAAGGATCTCTTCCGTTTCAAATGAGGACGTTTTTCATTGATTTATTTGCTCAGCTGGTCCAATAACAACGCATAATACTCTCCTGTTATCGTTTTCCCTGTCCCAAGTAATCGATGTAGATGATTCCGCGTGCATCCCAAAAGACCATGACCATAACCTTGCCGGCCGATTTCACCGTCTTCGCCTTTTTCGGAGCCCGTTCGCCTTCAAAAATTCACTGATTTGATTGCTCTTTTGTCTATGGAGTGCAGTTATGTTATCCATGTTTTATCGACAGTTATGTATCGATGCAGAAAATCTTCAAGATTGCGACGGAAAAGCGCCAAAACAGCCTCAGAATCGACCACTGTTAGCGAATGCGACACCCATCTTGCCGAGATTTTTTTCGCACCCAATTTTTTGTGCAAAATTGAAGCGAGTGTGCCTTGCGATATGCCTGTGGCCTCAACTATTTCGCGCACTTTTATTCGTCGATCATTTAAAATCATATCGTGGATTTTGTCAATCATTTTGGAAGTAGACACTTCCACAGGGCGTCCGGAATGATGTTCATCTTTTGTGGAAGTACGGCTACGTTTAAACTTATTCATCTAATTGTAAACAGTTGCAAACACAGGAGCACATGTGCCACGGATTTCATCCAACTCGGCTTTGACTTCTTTTGCCGTTAACCTTTTTAAATACAAGTGTTTAATCACTGCTCGAAACTCACTTTTATCCATTGTTATAATCAAATGAAAGTTTTTACTTCAATCAGCAGCAAAAATGAAACTACGTGATGGATACGGCTGAAACTCTAACAGCTGACTAGTTAGGAGTGTTGCTTACTGTGAAAAATTTATTTTTGGTACTACGAGCGTCATGTTTTGGATTTTCTAATGACTTATTGAATGACCCTCGTAGCTTTTAAAGACTTTATTGTTTTTCGAAGTATTCTTCACGAAGATTAATATGCACTTTTGCATGCGCTCGAAGTGCACTTTGGAAGCAGTAATTCCACTCGTTTGTTGGTACAATCAAAATTGCATTTTTGAAAGCATCGACTGCTTTTTTAGACCATTCGAGCATTTGATTACGCAGTCCGTTCTTGTTTTTCGGAAAGATATAGAAATCGTTGGGACTTGGATCAGGACTTTACGGAGGATGGTCTAACAATTCGACGTTTTGTTACGTACAAAATTCAATTTCTTGCGAGGTGCGTGCGAACTTTTTCATTGCTTTGATGAAGGATGATTCGTCGTTTGGGGTTGGTTTTTCGAAGCTCCGCAATGACTTGCAGCAAACAGATGGTTGTATACCCATCGGTAGTAACAGTTCTTTGATCTTATAAAGGAAGTGGTACTACACGACCTGCTTTCGAGACAAATGTTGCGACCGTCTTTTTCGAAACACTTCGAGAACAGATGACTTTTGTCTTTTCTTCACCTTGGACCATTTAAACAGACGAGTGGCGTTTATTTTCTGGGTCGTATTATTAAATTCAAGATTCATAATCACGCATTATGTTGTACATGTTTTTAGAGTTTCCTGCGTTGAAGCGATCTAGAGTTTTTGACGCCAATTAACCCTAGCTTCTATTCTTCTGTCAATAGATGCGGTATCTAACGGGTTACTATTTTTTATACATAATTCTTTATGAAAATTTTTTTAATTGAAGTCTCTGAAATCCCCAATGATGTCTCAATTTTGCGATTGTCAAATGTCGATCTTCATTGATGAATTTGGGCACCGCAATAACGTTTTCCCAAGTGACTGCCGTTTTTTGTGCACCTGCTCTTGGATCGTCGCTAAGACTAATCCGTTCTTGTTTGAATTCTCCATACCAACAAGAGATTGTTGACCGATGTGGCGCTTCATTGCCGAAAACAGAAACCAATTCGATGAGCTATTCTTGTTCAGATAATTGTCTTCGAAAATTACAAAAAATTATTGCGCAAAAATTTTTACGGTTTAATTCCATTTTCGATTAACTTGTTAACTCTGACAGTTCGTTGTAGCTACAAGACTACTCGTATCGCACTGAAACTTTAGCTTTAGGTTACCTAATGATGAAGGTTAATTTTTAGTACCGACATTTGGTTAGTGTAACGTGACCATAAGTCCCACTTTGGGCGGGACAGTCCTGCTTTCACACTGTCTGTCCCGCTGTCCCCAGTAAGAGCAAAAATGTCCCGCTTTAGCTTTAGGCTAAATGAATGCCATATTGATCACCAAGACAAACATCAACAAATATGTAATCAGCTCCATTCGTACATGAAAACGAGACCCGATATTTTGAAACAGATTTGCTCCGCCGACAAATATAAAACAAGTCTCTAGAGACGCTATATTAAGTAAATTCATTCACTTTCTTATTATTAATAAATAAAAGGCAGTTAAAACAGCAATTAGTTTTTGTTTTGTTAAAAATTCTGCAGGTGTCCCGCTTTGACGAAAAATATAAATGGTCACTTTAGGTTAGTGGCACCTTCTATGGTCCCATTGCGCAAAACATAAGACATTCCTCGTATTGAGGAGACAATTATCAAACATGTAACACATCACTCAATAAGTCCGTAGGATAACTAAGGAAAACACATTTTTTTGGCGAAATTCGATTTTATTCATCAACATACATTCCTTCAAGAGTGATACAATCAGTCCAACGCCGTTCTAGCATTTCTATACCTTTTTTGTAAAACAATTCGTCTTTGGCCTCAAAATAAGCTTCAGTTTCAGCGATCACCTCTTCATCCGAGCCAAATTTTTTTCCGGCGAGCATTTTTTTCAGGTCTGCGAACAGGTAGTAGTCGCTGGGGGCCAAATCTGGAGAATACGGTGGGTGCGGAAGCAATTCGAAGCCCAATTGATGCAATTTGGCCATCGTTGCGATCGACTTGTGACACGGTGCATTGTCTTGGTGAAGGAGAATTTTTTTCTTCTTCATGTGTGGCCGTTTTTTGGCAATTTCTTCCTTCAAACGCACTAATAATGCCATGTAGTATTCGCTTTTGATTCTTCTTCTTTTCTCAAGATAGTCGATGTACAAAATTCCGTGCGCATCCCAAAATACAGACGCCAAAACCTTACCAGCCGACTTTTGCGGTTTTGGCCGCTTTGTACGTGGTTCTCCGGCTGCAGTCCACTCAGCTGACTGCCGATTAGACTCTGGAGTGTGGTGGTGGATCCATGTTTCATCCATTGTCACATACCGACGCAAAAGTCCTTTTATTCCGGTTGAACAGCTCCAAACAGCTCTCAGAATCATCGACACGTTGTTGTTTTTGGTCCACTGTGAGCAAACGCGGCACCCACTTTGAGAACAGCTTTCTCATGGACAAATGTTCATGCAAAATAGTGTGCACACTGCCTTCTGATATCTTCAAGGTGTCAGCTATCTCACGCAATTTCACTTTTCTGTTTTCCAAAACGATTCGGTGGACTTTTTTGATGTTTTCCGGTGTAACCACCTCAATTGGCCTTCCAGAGCGTTCAGCATCGTCAGTGTCTGTACGGCCACGTTTAAAATCAGCAAACCACTTCTCCACCGTTTGTCTCGATGGAGAAGAGCCCGGATAACACTTATCAAGCCATGCTTTGGCTGCGATGGTATTTTTACCCATCAAAAAGCAATGATAAATCAACACGTGAAATTGCTTGGAATTCATTTTTTTGAAAAACTCAAAAGTATCGTCACTTGAACCTCTGTAACTTGTAAACTAATCGTCGGATTGTCATGAAATTTTGACAGATATCTTTTTAAGGTTAGTACTTCCTACAAATCATATGGATTATTACATAGCAACGCCATCTATGTATCATCCTACGGACTTATTGAGTGATGTAGTATAAATTAAAAATTTTTTTGCAGCATCGGTCTCGTTATTTTATTGCCCCACCTCGCAAACTAGGCAGCTTTTCATTTAAACTCACTATGCATAAAATTTCAAATCAATTACCTGGTAATGTTTAATATAACGCTACCGTTTGTGAACTTAGACGACGAATATTAACCCTTTAAGTATTTCTGGGATATTAATTTCCCACCTCATACAATATTCTAGCAGTTAAGTGATAATGTGAACTATACATCCCATAAGATTTGATATAGATTTTGACGAATAGTCACACCTATCAATTTAGTGTGAAAACGTATAGCGCCTAGTTGTGGTATGCAACAAGACTAAGGGGGTGATATTCTTCTCACTGTCTTATCGAAGAGTTTACTTTTGTGTAGTATATGACACTTCGTTGAATGTGTTGTACTGATAAGCAAATAAACATTTTGTGTTTAGAATAACTATTTAAATATCAATAAATATAATATGTAAGTAGATACTTTGGTTATAAAAAATTGTAAAGTTGCACACTTCCGTTTTACAGGTAGGAATGCATGGGTGTACAACAGAGTCTAAATAAAACTCTGGCGGGACTAGCGTAGACCGTTTGTGGCTGCGGTAGGTTGCAAGAGACTGTATCTCAGGGGTTTAGAGAACAAAGTTAAATTTTACCCAGGCAAATTAAAGGGATGCAATTTAGAACTTGACAAAAGGAAATATTTTAATACAACTTATATATTGACGTTCAGTTAATAACATTAATAAAAAAATTAAATATGTATCGTTATTTTCTTACAACCAAATTTTCATACGACAAAATCAGTAAGTGTAATTCATATATCTACACTCTCGTAATTTCAAAATTAATCTCAAACTCTACCAGGACCCCAATTCTCGAGTGTATGGGAATCTTTTCCAGTAGTGGAAAATATTCTCATACTCATACCTTTTCCCATAGGAATGCCAAATGCTATTCTCGACTGGCATTGGAACTAGAATTCCCATAGGAAATATACTTGTACGTATGTCTGCTTTGAAACAGAATGTTTAAGTGATTCGACCAATCAAAGCGTTGAACAGGCGGTAGGTTTATGGAACGCAAACGGACCCGAGGATATAATTGTTTCTACAAAGAATGGTTGATAGCATAACCGTAAACAAGTTAAACAATGAATAATAATAATAAGTTAAATTCCAAATCCGGTCATTTAAGCGACAGCCAAAAGACCTGTTTAATCGAGTTTCTGGAAAACGATGAGTGTCTACGAAAATGCAAATTTAATAATAATTTTACCAATTTGCCAGTTTGTCCAAAAATCACGTGGTGTATCATTATGTCCTTCTTCAGCTACTGCTAAATTTACTAATAATTGATTTGCAATTATATGGTTCATTCTAAAGGTTTTCAACAAATAAACCGTGATGAATAATATATACGTAAACGTATTAATCAAGCAATTAAAAACTAATCTTAAATAACTAAACTTTCTATAAAATTTTGGAATAATAGTTAATTTTTCAAATTCGAAGTTATAATCATAAATGACATAATTCCGTATGTGATTCATGGAGGTGTCAGCCTGCAAAAAATAAATTCCTATGTTGAAACGTCACATTCCAACGCTAAAGCCACTTTCCCATGCTATATCACCATGGGAATCTTTTCCAACGCGTGACGTTGGAATATTTTCCATCATGTCAAGTGGATAATATAAACAGTTTACTCTCATAGGAAGGACGTCACATTTCTCATGGGAATAATGTCGAGATTGACCTGCAGATAAGATATTAGAATCTAAAATTATTATTGTGCTTAGACACAATTTCAAATTAACGCTCTTAATTAAAGGAAATCATAAATACACTTTGTAGTGTTTAACATTAGTTAGGAGAATTTGAATTGAACGTTTAAATTAAACATAACATTCTTAAACGATAAAAGATAAAATTTGTAGGTAGTAAAATTATTACATAGGCTTAGATAGCCTAGTATAGATAATTAAATTCTCCGTCAGAGAATATTTTACAGGAAAATATATCACTTGACGATACTTCAGGAAAGAATATGCCACGGGAAAACATGCCATCAGAAGATATGCTATACGGTAGGACATGCCACCAGAGGACCCTAGAAAATAAACGTGTTACAAAAACGAAATATTGCAATACGTCACGAGGAACAGTCTAAAAATTTATCTAAAAACAGCTTACCATCCATTAATATTCTTAACGGGTTATCCAGGTAGGCGTTCTTCATAAGCGTTTTGCTTATATTTTAAAACGATATTTTTGTATGTTAGGAAGAATAAAAGCAAAGACACCTTTTACATACCAGGTACGACATGATGGCCTTAGAAAGGACATCTTTATCGGAAGACGGTATGTGCTCAAAAAGACTATTAAATATCAAGACAAATCAAAATTTGTTCTAGTTTACCGATAACCACATTTTTTGAGAGGGGGACAAAAACAAGAAAACTATCCTGAATGCTAGATTCATATATACACCAGTTGTATATTTATGGATATTATTCAATGGTTAACCAATAGGAAAATTACATCTGATCTTAATTATTTATATTATTTATACAAAAGAAAGAATATTAAATTAAGACTAAAGATAGATGTATATAGTGTATTATTTAATAATACTAAAGGGAAATGTTACACAAATCAAAACTAAACTGTAATTGTAAACGGTATTAGTATAAAATTAAGACGAATAATGCTTTTATATTGAAGGAAATTGGACCACAATGTAACATGGCAAGAGAATGGTGAATTGACATGTTACAAAGTTTATAAGAGAATTACTTTTTATTTCAGAGAAAACAATCTTTATAAACTTGCCATCAGCTGTGAGGTTAGGTCAAATTCTAACTGTATGCCATAGGCTTTACTTTTATTGTATTATTTTGACCAAAGCATGACTATATTTGGCATCTCTAATGTTGGCCCTAAAACGTAGCACGATTTATTGGTACAAAAGTTTTATGGCGTGGCAAAGTTTTTTTTGGAAACTACCAGTCAATTTACATTATCAGCTGTATATATTCGATTTTCTTGTAGTACTTATAAACAAAGCGGCTCCGTGGCGTAGTGGTATGTGTGTGACTACTACGTCCAAGGTCCTGGGTTCGAATCCCGACACGGTCCGCTTGAAAAATGTTAGGTGAGCATTTTTCACAAAAATACACCCTTGTTCGAATGAGAGGTAAAATGGAGGTCCCGTGTGTGAGTGTTGTCACGCACGTTAAAGATCCCTACCTTGCTTGAAACAGCAAGGGTTCGGCAATATTCCAAATTTTTCAGGTAAAAAAAACTCGCTTCCTGGCCAAAGTAGTACCTTCGGGTGGAGCATTGGAAAAAATCACATGTAAAGTACTTATAAACAGTAATCATAGGTGTGACTTATTTTGATGCATAGCCGTGCTTGTTTATTAATTATATTTATTACTTATAGTACTTACAATGTGGAGAAAGGATTCCTCAAAGGGAATGTGATTTTCCAATGCTCCACCCGAAGGTACTACATTGTCCAGGAAGCGAGTTTTTTTTACCTGAAAATTTTGAATTTTTTCGAACCCTTGCTGTTCCAAGCAAGGTAGGAATCTTTAACATGCGTGACAACACTCATACACGGGACCTCTATTTTACCCATCATCCGAACGATGGCGTATTTTTGTGAAAAATGCTCGCCTAACATATTTCAAGCGGACCGTGTCAGGATTCGAACCCGGGACCTTGAGCGTAGTAGTCACACACATATCACTACGCCACGGAGCCGCCTCCTCAAAGAAACCGTTCATTTACATTTCCAATGCTCCACCCGTAGGTACTACATTGGCCAGGAGGCGAGTTTCTTGTTGCCTGGAAATTTAGAATTTTGCCGAACCCTTGCCGTTCCAGGCAAGGTAGGGGTCTTTAACGTGCGTAACAACACTCACACACGGGACCTCCATTTAACCTCTCAGCCGAACGAAGGCGTAATTTTGGTGAAAAATGCTCACCTGCCATTTTTCAAGCAGTCGGACGTGTCGGGATTTGAACCCGGGACCTTGGGATCCGTAGTCTTACGCTTACTACATTGATCTACGGCGACGCCCCTCCCTCAAAGAAACCGCTGTCAACAGCTGAGTTGCTTTTTGAAGCTGAAAATGTTGATCTGAATTCAATTAGTAACGAAATGGTGATAAACGCAGATATTGAGGGAGATTCAGAAGCTGGCCATAATGAGCCTCAAGCTTCTCCACATTCAGAAAAGTCAATTCTTCTGCGGCCTTCGACATCAAAATATTTTTCTTATTCAAACTTAGTAGACGCCGAGTGCTCAGAGGGGTCGAACCTTGATAAACAATACTGACTCTGCCGAGGACTCAGACGTTAGCGTGGGTGACGAAACATATACAATGTCTGCCAAAAAACAAAAATTACCTTTTTCAAAATCAATTTCTTAAGGAAAAAAGCACGTGTGAGTGAGATATACAAGACAAATTCTGTAAAAAAAAAGTAAAATCACAAAGAAGGATGTAGTGTTGTGTATATATACATGGTCTAAAAATTGTAACGTACCTAACAAATATAGTCAAGCTACGTTTATGTAAAATGTAGGCACTACAGTAAATGTAAATATAAATAGTCCAATATCTATTTTTCAAATGTTCTTGCTCGACACATTTTTGCAACATATAGTTGGCCAAAGTAATTTGTACGCTAAGCAACAAAAAAAAACAAGGACTATGAATTGGGTCTTACGTTGATTGAATTCAAAGCATGTTTGGGAATAATCTTGTGTATGGGATTCCATGAACTTCCTTCAATGAAGCTTTACTGGTCGGAAGATGAAAATTTTCAAACAGAACGAATTTTCAGAATAATACTACTGAAATGATTTTTGAAATTATTGAGACACTTGCATATCAATGACAATAGGAATTTGCCAAAAGTAGGGTCGGATAACTTTGATAAATTATATAAGTTGCACCATATTATTGACCATTTGAAAAGAAAATTTATGGAATTGTATTGCCCGTCACGAAACATTTCTATTGGCGAGTGCATGATGGTTTCAAGGGACATTCTACTATGAAACAATATCTTCCCATCAAACCAATCAAATGTGGATTTAAAGTGTGGGCATGCTGTTGTGTAGAGAATGGATATCTATTAGATTTTAATATTTACACAGGCAAAAGTGAAGGTAATTGGTCAATGGGTTTAGGTGAGAAGGTTGTTACAACATTTGTACAACCGTATATTGAAAAAAATTATTGTTTTTATTTTGATAATTTTTTTAGTAGCATACCCCTTATCGACCGTCTTCTACAAGATAATATATTTGCATGTGGAACAATAAGTAAGGCAAACCCACAAGCAATATCCCAGTGACTGCATAAAAAAGGACAACGAACTTGTAAAAGGACAATTTGATTTTGCACAAGGTGATATATCTGTGGCAAAATGAAAAGATCGCGGAACAAAATCTGTGTCAGTTGTGTCTTCTATGCATAATGCATCCGCAACTGTTCGTGTTTTCTGAAAAAATAATAAAGGCGTTCGTCAAACTGTCAATTGTTCTGAAATGATCAGCACATACAACATATACATGGGCGGAGTAGATGTTTTCGATCAGTACATGTCTTTTTATTGTGTAAATAAAAAATCTCGTAGGTGGTGGATCAAAATTTTTTATTACCTATTTGAAGCGTGTGCTGTCATCATCATTAGGTCTTTAGTCCTAGAACTGGTTAGACGCGTACCATCATTGTTTCCTATTCTGAACTAACCTACACATTTCCCTGAAATTTGCAGTCTTCATCTATAACTATCTGATCAAGGTCTACATCTACCTCTTCTTTCCTATCTCTGCTTGTGATATAACCCATACTATTCCCCAAAAATGCCTTAAAACGTATTCTGCCCTTCTATTTCTCTTATCTTTTTCCCCAGATATCCTTGTTCCTCTACTATTTCTATAACCTATTTGTTATTATATTTGTCTGTCCATGCTATCATCCTCATACATCTGAAGCACAGCATTTCAAAAGGCTGCAACAATTTTTCTGTCTGCGTTTCAGACTGCCTGTATTTCATAGGCATACTGTGCTGTGCTCCACACATATGCTTTCAACAATTTTCTTCTTGTTCTATGTTTGTTGTGTTTCCTCATAGGCGCTGTTCTTTCTTGCTAGATGCAGTTCGATCACCTTCTATTGTTTTACAATTATATACCCTATTTCTCCTATCTTCAGTGGTTGTGAAGGGAGGTAAGCAGCCTGTGGCTGCCAAGTTCCCCCAACACTTAACCGTTTACCGATTTAATATATTTTCCAATATATCTTTTCGCACAGTCATCATTAGTTGTAGATATTTCGCAACCAACAATTAGTTGTTTATACAAATCATCACATTTATCTGCGCTTATTTTTTCGTCATTAGGTTTTTCCGTCTCAAAACTGGTTGGACACGTACCTGCACATATTTATATTCTGAGCTAGCCTACATAGTTCCCTGAAATTCTCACACAGCATGTGTATACAGCTCGTTCCCCTTCCATTGTTTTCTAATTTTATGCCCTATTTTACCGAGATTCAGTGAAGGGGGTTAAGCAACCTGTGGCTACCAAGATCCCCCAACACTTAGACATTTGCTGAAGTAATGGTTTTCCAGTAAATCCTTCCACACACTTAACATTATTCGAGAATATTGCCCAACCAATTCTTGTAGTTACTTATACTAATGATCATGTTTAAGTACAGTTATTTTTTCGTCATTAGTTTATCCATCTTGGGATTGGTTGGATGCGTACCTCCATTGATTTCTATTCTGGGCTAGCCTACACATCTCCTTGAAACTCCTACAGCCTACATCTTTTACTATCTGTGTGCAGTAGTCTAACCTAGGTCTGCCTCTTCTTCTCTTTTTTCCTATCTCTGCTTCTAATATATTCCGCACTATTCCCTCATGCCGTAGTATGTGGCCTATCATCCTATCTCTCCTATTTTTTAAAGTTTTCCACATATTTCTTTCTTCCCCTACCATTTTTAGTACCTCTTTGTTCTTAACTTTGTCTGTCCATGATATCTTCATCATACGTCTGTAGCATCACATTTCAAAGGCTTCTACCTTTTTCTTGTCTGCTTCTCGTACTGTCCAGGCTTCACAGCCGTACAGTGTTGTGCTCCACACATATGTTTTAAGCAATCTTTTCCTTGTTTCTATGTTTGTGGTCTTTGAGCACAGTAGTTGCTTTTTCTTGTTAAAAGTAGCACGACCTTGTGCTAATCTTTGTTTTATATCTTTTGTGCTTTTCCCATCTTGCGTTATTTGGCTTCCTAGGTAGCAGAAATCCTTAACCTCTTGTAAGTTCGTGTTACATACTTGTATTCTTGTTTTTGACTTATTTTCGCCACCTTTGCATACTAGAACTTTAGTTTTATTTTTGTTAATTTTCATACCATATCTCGCTGTTAGAACCGTTTCCATTTCATTAAGAGCAGCTTCTAACTCTTCCTTGCTAGACGCTAATACCGCTATATCATCTGCAAATCTAAGCATATCAATTTTTTGTCCTTGCATAGTAATTCCAAATGTCTTCCTGCATTTGACAGTATTCATTGCATCTTCTATGTACAAGTTAAAAATCAATGGGGATAGGGCACATCCCTGTCTCACCCCTTTCCTAATGTTTACTTCTCTACGTTCCTGCTCTAATTTGTAACCTGCCTTTTCATGTTTCTAAATCATTTTGAAACATTATTTCTTTCTTAATAGATATTTACTTTGTTACTTAAATCTTCTGGGAGACCTTATCATCAGGGCTAAAACCGTGGGTTCTTTGTTTTATCTCTGCGATAGTATACACATGGAAATAATTTATCCAACAAAAACTTCACTGATTTAGTTTGAAATAAGACAAAACAACATGTGATATAAATACGTATAATAATTGTAGTTGAACTAACAAGATAATCAAGCTGCAAAATTATTTTAGTAAAACTAGTAAAAATTTAACCAATTTTAATTCTCTTAGAACTTTAACAAAACTGTAAATTTTACTTCAGTAAATTTTCTTTTAAATAATTACAGTGTAGCAAAAGGCTAACAAAATAAACCGTCGTGATATGAGCTCATGTCCCGGAGGTTTTTACAAGATAAAATTTAGAACGTATTAATTCAAACATAAATTAAAGCGTTGCATCTTCACAATGCAATTAGTATAGACACATTTGCGAACACAAACAATTATTATAAGTTTTTTTTTAAAAAATGTAAAATGGATATATACATAAATACCTGAATAAAGTATTTTCAACGTCTTTGACCTCAACACACTTCAGGGCAAAACGCGATCACTGGACATAACAACAGATGGTGTGACCTCATGGCGGACACACGAACACCTGATCCTCTAACCCAAAGAATCTTAATCCAAAAAAAGCAAGCTTTCCAGGAATCAATCCAAGATATAGAAACAGTGTAAATTAGTTCAATATCTCTGCTGATAATTTCTAATTTATTCGTTTTATAATACTCGAACAAGTATTCAAATTCACTTAAATGGCAATCTAACCAAAACCATATTGAAGTGAACAACACGTTTTTAAATATTAAATTAATTTGCTACAACAGATAACCTTATTTAAAAATCATTGTATAATAAATAAAATCAGCTTACCCCTAGCCGGCGATTTAATTTATTTTCAAAAAGAAACGCTTCTAACAAGCAAACTAACGTTTGGAAAATAGCACGCTGCTTCGTGTCCATCTTCCACCAAAAGTTGAATGAGATAGCCCGATGTTATCAAGTGCGCATAATACTAAAATATGCCTTTTGATCCCTACCTAACAGAATTTCGACTCATAAGACAAAGGAACTTGCTTTTCCGTTTAACGTATAATCTAAATGGAGGTGAATAAAGTTGCCTAACGTCCAGATTCGTAGCAGTTAAATTGAACTGTTACAAATTCTATTACTGCTGTTTGCTCTTTGTATAAGCTATGTACTATTCGTCTATCCCTATAACTCATTCCAATCTTTTTGAGTATTTCAAACATTTTTTTCCAATTTACATTGTCGAATGCTTTTTCCAGATCTACAAACCCTATATACACGCTTTCCCCTTTTTCTGTTGTTTTCTCCATTATCACTCTCAGAGCTAAAATAGCCTCCCGTGTTCCCCTGTTACGCCTAAACCCAAATTGGTCTTCTCCTAGTATTTCTTCCGCCCGTTTTTCCATTCGTCTTTGCACAATTCTAGTTAATATTTTTGATACGTGTGCTATCAAACTTATTGTTCGAAAATTTTCACGTCTATCCGCGCCTTTCTTTTTTGGTATAGTTACTATGATGCTACGTTTAAAATCTTTGGGTGTCTCGCATGTCTTTATATAGCTTACAAGTTGGAAGAGACGTTCTATTACTGCTTGTCCAGCGGCTTTTAGAGTTTCTGCTTGCACCTTATCTGTACCCGGCGCCTTACCATTTTTCAGACTTTTTAATGCTAATTCAAACTCATCTCTAAGTATAGGATATCCCAAGTCATCATTTTCAATGTCTGATTCCTGTTCTAATGCAGTTAGTTTCTCTCCTGCATATAAATTCTATATATTCTTGCCATCTACCCACTTTCTCTACGTTTTCTATGATGACGTTTCCTTGTGCGTCCCTTATATTTCTGCTATACGGTTTTATATCCCTAAAATTCATTCTAATTAATTTGTATGCTTCGTCTGTCTTTCCTATTTCCATGTTCGTTTGTATCTCTTTGCGCTTTTCGTCAATCCATTGTCCTTTAGCTTTCCTGCATTTGCGAATAACTTCCCATTTTATGGCTTTGTATCTCTGTTTTCCTGTTTCGTCTGATTTATTTTTGTATTTTCGTCTTTCTTCTATTAAATTCAGGATAACCTTTGTTATCCATGGTTTCTTATTTTCTTTTTGTGTATACCCCAGAATATCTCTGGCCGCCATGTCTAGGCTGGATTTAATGTTGTTCCATTCTGTTTCTACTTCCTTAGTATCAGATATTTTCCCGATATCTTTGAGCAATTCATTTGATTTTTTTTTCGAATCTTTCTTGAACATCTTTATCTTTTAGTTTCTCTAAGTCCAAGTGACTTTTTCCGTTTCTTTTTTCACATTCTTAAATTTAAGTGCGGCCTTCATAATTACGATGTTGTGGTCAGTAGCTATATCCGCATCTGGGTAGCTTCTACAGTCTTTTGCTTGATTCCTAAATCGTTGTCTAACAAGAATGTAATCTATTTGATATCTTCCTATATCTCCTGGCATCTTCCACGTATATCGTCTTCTAGCATGATGTTGAAATAATGTGTTTGTGATGATTAAATTGTTCTTGTCGCAAAATTCTACCAGTCTATTTCCCCTGTCGTTTCTCGTGCCTAAACCAAATAAACCTACTACCGCTCCTTCCCTACCCTCACTTACCACGGCATTAAAATCCCCCGTAATTATTAAATTTTCATGTCCTTTTATGTATCTTAATATGTCTTCGATATCTTTGTAGATAGCTTCTACCTCTTCGTCACTGTAGCTAGAGGTGGGCATGTATACTTGTATTATTACTGTGTTTACCGGTTTAGATTCTAATCTAACCATGAGTACTCTTTCGTTCTTTTGTAAGTAATTTTCTACACAGTATCCTATCTTTTTCCGCATAACTATCCCCACACCCATATTTCCTTCCTCTGGTCCTGTATGAATTACCCTGAAGTCTCCACTCCAAAAATCCCCCGCCTGTGGCCACCGAATTTCGCTGATCCCTACTATGTCTAGTGATAGCCTATTCATTTCGATTTTTAGGTTCTCTAGCTTACCTACTTGCTTCATACTTCTAACATTCCACGCTCCGACTGGCAGAATGTTCCCAACTCTTATTTTTAACTTTCCGATCGCATCCTCCGAAGTAGTCCCCTCCCGGAGATCCGAATGGGGGACTATTTTAACTCCGGAATCTTTTACCCCAGAGAATGCCATAATTTTATTATAATTTAGGTACGCTGTGTACTTGGGAGGTAATGTGGTGGTTTCCCGTTGCCTTCCACATCGCGGTAGTGTGTCTTAGACTGCCATACCGACCCCTATGGTCTCTGCCAATCTAAGTACCGTAAGAGCCGCTGCCCTCTTTCGGGAACCTGTCTTAGTCTGGTTCCTCACTAACGACCCTACTACTTTGGTTGGACCTGTAGTTTGGCTCTTTAGCTCATTAGAACACGCAAGCCATTTCACCTGTTCTAGTAATTTAGAACTTCGGCAAGGTGCAGGTCCATTCGAAATGGCGTGTACTGTATATAGTTATATTTTGTACAAAATGACAATGTGTTGCAAAAAAAAAACCAAACCTATAACTCATCTAAAGTTTCGATCTCTACTGGTAAATGAACTTGTAAGTAATTTTGCAAGTAGAAAACATATTGGTTATACCCCTGGCAAAGGAAGAGCAAGAAAGAGAGATAACTCGAATGTAATTCATACGATAGAAAATACTTTACGGTTATCAAATGTAGGTGATCATATCCCGGACAAAATAAAAACATACAAAAGGTGCGCTCACTGTAGCAATAAGAAAAAAGAAAAACGAAACAAAATGATTTGCATAAAATGTAATGTTACGCTGTGCAAAGAATGTTTTTTTTCCATTTCATAAGCCGCAGTAATTTTAATGATAATTAGTTTCGTCTTTCTTGATAATTGCAACGTGCATGGATTTGAGAGTGGGATAATATTTTCCCAAAGAACTGATTGTATCCATTACTACATTTAAGTTTCTTTGGGATGTATAGTTCCCACCCCATATTTTTTTGTAAATAAAAAAATGTTGCTTTTATTATTTATTTTAGATACATTTAGCCCTGTAGTGCCGTAAAGAAAATATTTTCCAAAAATGTAACTGCTCAGTCTTTTGTCACTTAAAGGGTTAAAGGAGAGGAAATTTCGCTTGCACCTATCAGAAGTGAAAACTAAGCAACGTCGTAATTACTACTCGATAAATATTCAAATTACTTAAAAAGGAAACGAAACGAATGAAAACTTTAAGGAATTGATCCAAATACTTTAAAATGAAGCTAACGCGAGAGTCTAATTTATTTAAAATATAATATAAGTTGTACAGATTGTCTGGTGTGTGTGTCTATGTTTGAGCATTTTCATCTTATCAAATATTTCTACTTCTTAAAATTGTAGTGGTTCTCTTAAATGTACAGTGTGTCCCAAATTGGATGTATTAAATGGGTAACTTAGTTGTTATTAAAGATACAATAAAACTGTGTGCGCAGTCATGTGCCAACTTTTTGAGATCAATTCAATGGTGAAATCACAAATGAGCGATCTTCTTTTGTTTTCGAGTTATAGCCAAAAATTGATATTTTTAACAATTCTATTAATTCGTATAACTCGTTTGGTTGCAAAAATATCCAAAAATACTGTAATAGTTTTTTATACGGTTTTTTACGTAGAATACAGTGGCGTACGCAAATATTTAATATTTATAATACTTTTGTGGTTATAATATAAACTTGCATTTTTTTAAATGGAAACCACAATTGGTTGTCACTTTATTTAAAAGCTCTTTTTGACAGCTTTTCAAAATATATAGTTTAATATAATTATCTTTTCAAATGGCCGAATTATTCCATGTTTTTGGTATAATAAAATAATTTATTATATTGGTAATAAATAGTTGGCCGCGAAACAAAAGGTAAACAAAAAACCACAATTGTTTGTATAACAAACGTCAACGAGCTTCAATCATATCTATTGCACATGCAATAAATTGTATCGTTAGTTTGTAAGTGAACCTTCAGTCTGTTACTAAATGGCAAAATTTGAAAATTACGAAAAATACGATATGCTAGTTGCATTTATTGAGTCTGCGAGAATTCCTCTATCAGTAAAAACTTTATATTTTAACAGGTAATTGTGTAACTAATAGCAAATAATATTACTATGTCGTTTGTAAATAATACAGATACCCTGAAAGACAACAACCTAATATTAACATGTTTAAAAGGATAGATAGTAATTTACAACAGTTTGGCTGCTTTGAAAAACCTAGAACGAAACAGTATGCAGTTTTTAATTAAGAGCAAACTACTGTTTCAACCATAGCATGTGTGGAAACAAACCCAAGAACATCATGTAGGAAAATTGAAAGGGAAATGGGCGTTTCTAAATCAGCAGCTTCAAGAATATTGAAGCGTAATAAATATCGATCCTATAAAAATAAAATTATACATAGTTTGTTTCCCGACGATTTTCAAAAAGAAGGCGATTTTGTCAATGGTATCCCCGTAAATGTTCTGCTACTAACACTTTTGGAAATAACATTATATGGTCTGATGAAGCACTTGCTGGTCGAATGAAAATACCTATCAAACATACGAGGCGTCAACAAAGCCGTTATCGTTTGAATATTTGTTGCTACATTGTTGGTGGCAAATTTCAATACCATATTTTTGAAAACAATCATTCAGCTTGTCGCTATATTGAAATTTTGTATACCAACTTGCACGAATTATTGGAGGACATGCCTCTCGAAAAAAGACAAAAAGTGTTGTTCCAACAAGATGGTGCACCCCCGCACAACGCTATAATTACTCGTGATTATTTAAATAGAGAATATCCCAATAAATGGATGGGTACGTTTGGACCTGTTCAGTGGCCGCCTAGATCTCCTGACTTGTCGATATTGGACTATTTCTTGTGGAATTTTTTGAAAGAGGAATCAATAAAACTCAGAACCATAGTATTGAAGAGTTGCGGAATTCAATTGAAGCAGCATTTCGTAAAGTTAAGGCGGTTTATTTATTAAATTCTATTAAGTCTTTAATAAAACGATGCGAACTTTGTTTAAGAGAGAATGGAGGCCAGTTTGAACAATATCTCTGAATTATTAGTAAATAAAACTATTGTAGTATTCCCATCTGTGTTCTAGTGTTTTATATATATTATGTGTGAGGGTGTGTGTAGGTGAGGGTGCGTGTGGTTGTGTGCGCATGCGTGCGTGAATGCGTGGGCGCGTGCTTGTGTGTGTGTGTCTTTGTGAGGGTATGAGGTGTGTGAGTATGTGTGTATTTGTGTATCCATATATGGATTATAGACTGTTTAAATGTGGATAGGAAAGTATAATTTTCAATTTAAGATGTAGTTATATTAATTTTTGTAATATATGTAGTTATGATATTGTATTCTTCTAGCTTTCAAACTTTGTCGTTTAGAGTGGTGTGGTACAATAATAAACTCTTGTTTTGTGTTTACCTTTTGTTTCGCGGCCAACTATAAATTACCAATACAATAAATTATTTTATTATACCAAAAACATGGAATAATTCGGCCATTTGAAAAGATAATTATATTAAACTATATATTTTGAAAAGCTGTCAAAAGAGCTTTTAAATAAAGCGACAACCAATTGTGGTTTCCATTTTAAAAAATGCAAGTTTATATTATAACCTCAAAAGTATTATAAATATTAAATATTTGCGTACGCCACTGTATTCTACGTAAAAAACCGTATAAAAGACTTCTACAGTATTTTTGGATATTTTTGCAAACAAACGATAGAATTATAATTATAATAGAATTGTAAAAAATATCAATTTTTGGCTATAACTCGAAAACAAAAGAAGATCTCTCATTTGTGATTTCACCATTGAATTGATCTCAAAAAGTTGGCACATGACTGCGCACACAGTTTTATTGTATCTTTAACCCGGGAGTGGTCGCTATATGGGAGAAAGTCTCACATATTTATTGTATTGTTCATTGTTCTTACACTAAAGCAGGTAGATACTTGCCGCCCCTCCATATCCTCTACCAGACTGTTAACTAAAGCTATTCGGGTCCAGCAACCTGATCCAGCGTCCAGTATTTTTGTAGCAGTCCTTGTAATAAGAGCACGTATTCAAAGTGTGATTTTCTCTCGTCGCGCGACCATCTGTGATAGTGTTATTTGCCAGTTGTGTGAAACCGTTTTATAACGTGAACATTTCTAAAGTATTATTATTTTTAATTTATTTTATCATAGCGTATTACTTAAAACATTTGATTAGTTTTAGTGATTTAGATTAGTAGTTACCTCGGTAGTTCCGCACTTAACTTTTTCCTAATTTGTGACATTTGACTAATTCTCTGAAAAGTTTGTGATATTTTGTTATTTTTTTGTCTTGTTTTTTGGTGATAAATCGATAAATATGAGTCGTGGAATCAGAATGGTACAGCTAGCTCTTCTAAAATTAGAGCAAGAGAAATATAAAGGTGAATTGCAATAATAACAAATTTATATTACAAAGATAATTTTTAGAGTCTCAACAGAGCGAACTAACTGCTTTGAACGAAAATGATCGCGCTGATGATCCAGAGAGCGATGCACGGAGTGAGTGTAGTTCCCATAATACAAACTCGGAACAATCAGACAGTTCTGATGTATCAGATGTTGTTCTTCCTTTTCAAAATGTGCGACTGTTTCTCGGTAAAGATAGAGTAACCCAATGGTTAAAACACATGCCTGTTGTTACTGGTCGTGCTAGAAAACGCAATATAGTACTACATCTTCCTAGTGTCAAAAAGATTGCGCGTAATGCAAAATTTCCATTAGAATGTTGGGAGCTTTTTTTCCCACAGGCATGTATAGAAAAACTAGTAAGATACACAAACATTTACCTAAGAAAAATGAAAGAGAAATATGTTCGTGAAAGAGATTGTTTAGAAACATGTATCGAAGAAATGAGGGCAATAATAGGTTTGCTTTATTTGGCTGGAGTAAAAAAGAATTCTCACCTCAACGTGGAAGAAATGTGGAGTGATGATGGCACTGCTCCGTCATGTTTTCGTGCAACCATGTCCTACAAAAGATTTTATTTGCTTTTGCGTGCATTGCGATTTGATAATATCGAAGATAGATCACAACGCAGAGTAACTGACAATTTGGCACCTATAAGAGAAGAGTTTGAAGAATTTGTAGAAAGGTGTAAAAACAATTACCAACCAGGGGAATATGTAACGGTCGATGAAATGCTGGAGGGATTTAGAGGGCGATGTAAGTTTCGACAGTACATAGCTAATAAACCTGCAAAGTATGGCATAAAAATGTATGCTCTTGTTGATGCACGAACTTTCTACACTTCAAATTTGGAAATATATGCTGGAAAACAGCCAATTGGACCATACAGACTAGATAACAGTGCTTTTAGTGTCGTAAAAAGAATCACAGCATCGATTTTAAATTCAGGCCGAAATGTTACAATGGACAATTATTTTTCATCAATACCCTTAGCGAAAGATCTACGAAATCATAAGACCAACTATGGTAGGCACTTTACGTAAAAATAAAAAAGAAATTCCACCGGCACTTGTTAACATAAAAGACAGAGCACCTCGTAGTAGCATGTTTGCTTTTTCAAAAGACATTCTGCTTGTCTCTTATGTTCCAAGAAAAAGCAAGAATGTACTTCTACTGTTTACTATGCACGATGATGACCAAATCGATATACAAACTGGAGACCAGAAAAAACCTGAAGTAATCAGCTTTTATAACCTAACGAAAGGTGCTGTAGACGTGGTAGATGAAATGAAAAGTTTGTATTCAGTTGCAAGGGTCAGTTGCAGATGGCCTCTGACTGTATTCTTTTCAATGTTAAACGTGGGTGGCATTAACAGCTACATAATACATAAATTCAACAATGAAAATCATATCAAAGACCGCCGCATTTTTCTGAAGAACTTGGCATTTTCATTGATGCAACCACACCTTGTACAACGTACAGCAATTCCAAACCTACCATTGACACTTCGTACATCGATGGCCAAGTTAGCAAATGTGCAGATTGAAACTCCAGCTCAAGCTGAAGATATGAAGCCACATTATTGTTATCTTTGCCCTCGTCGTAAAGGTAGAAGAACAAAGAAAAATTGTAATTCATGCCAAAAGCCCATTTGCCCCGAACACACAATTTACAACTGCCTGAATTGTTCAGAAAATTGTGATTAATGCATATTTTTATTTTTTATCATTTATAACTGCATTTTTATGTATTATTGGATAAAATAAGGTATTTGTTAATTTTTTATTTTACAATCGATATATAACCAAAAGCGTATTTTCTAAAAAAATCACCAAATCTAGATAGACTGAATACTTGTACATGACTTAATTCAAAGATATATGCGTTGTGAGACAAAGTCTCTCGCGCGACCAATGGAGTAAAAAATGTTCTAGCGACCACTCCCGGGTTAATAACAACTAAGTTACCCATTTAATACATCCAATTTGGGACACACTGTACAATCTAAAATGTTTTTTACACCGAAGATATTTTTAGCTCCCGTTTATATCTTGTCCAATTCCCACGTAAACCGACCGGACCCTCTATAAAAATAGACGAAGCGAACAATTACTTCCTCAAAAATTATTTATGGAAGTAATAAAGTAGTTACTAAATTCTTAATGGATAATTGCAAGAGGAGGCGTATTAATTTACAGCTCAGGCGTGGCGCTTGTACTGCACAATATAGTGACTGTATGTTACAGAACGAAACGAACGTAGACTTGGTCTAGTTAAATGACAGCGTTTCCTGAGCACATAATTCACCGCAGTGTAATTTTCTCGCGGACGCCTTCTCTTGTTTACTTTAGCGGGAAAATATAGCTCGCGATAAGGCAGGTTTTGCGCTATCAGCAAACTACGAGCTTGGGCATCATATTCTGTTATAAAACTGGGAATAGCCAGCACGCGCTCGTATTCGGTGCATTGTAAAATTTACACAATTTGTTCCTCGGATTTTATGGACTGGACTGCAGGGTTAATTGAATTTTGCATCGTTACTATTTATTGGCTTTTTTTTCTCTAATTATACTTCAGCTATACGGGTTTCTTATGAAAACATTTTTAGTGTTAGAACGGAGTTGTATTTGCACAATTTGCACAAAAATTATTCTGAAACAGAAATATGCAACGGTTGGAGGTGTATTAATTGGACTCAATTTCTATCTCAGTTAATGACAATAGAGAAAACAATTGAATGTTATAAGAAAGCGCAATCATTATAGAGTATAACAAATCCGTATTGATTGTTTCACAAAAATGCTTTGACACCACCAAACGTTGGATATCGACAAATTATAGTTACTCATAAAAGCTTGTGCTGATTTCTAAAAAATACTCTTGTAAATTGAGTTACTACAAATGTACATTACATTCGAAACGGCGAATTCTAACAAAACAGCGCCTTTATAGCTTAATTGGTAAAACGCTGGACTAGTAATCTAAGGGTCGTTGATTAATTCAAATCCAGCTGATAGACGGGTCAACTTGGCTCCCCACTATCTGTTTTTAATTTTTTCTTCTTTCTCACCAATTGTGCTCGTTTTGTGCTCAATGGTGCCGGTGTTTGTTTGAATTGTGCTCATTTGCTTATAACGTAAAAGTTGAAAACAAATCCGGGGGCCAGGTTGGCCGCTAGCCCCCGCTTTTTTTAGTTTTCCAGTTTTTCTTCAGTCCATTGAATTATGCTCTTTTTGTGCTCAATTGTGCCGGTATTTATTTGAATTGTGCTCATTTACTGTTAATCAAAATGTTAATTTGCATTTACAATCACACAAAGGAAATGATAATTTAAAGGAATATATCACCTACCTTTCACTGGTTGTAGTGGTTGATTGTACTTGCACTGCTATCAGATAATTATGGACTGTATGTATAATGTTCACTAATTGTTGCTAATTACTGATGCTCGATGCACCGAACTAAATCACGAACCAAAGCCAAGCGAGAACGAAGTTGAATAGTCGTCCACTCGTACATTACCAACCCTTTTATGTCGTTGCACTAAAGGTAGGGATAATGGAGGGGTTCTAGCTGGGGAATAGTTTAAGGACTTAAATTAATTGTGATTGGCATAATACAACTACAAACAAAATACTTATAAAGCCTTAACATTTACTTACAGCAAAAAAATTAAAAACAAGTGCTAGGTTCACCGCTAGCCAGCCGGGTTTTTTAAGTTTTTCAATTTTTCTTCAATCCATTGAATTGGGCTCGTTTTGTGCTCAATTGTACCGGTGTTTGTTTGAATTGTGTTCATTTGCTTATACTGAAAAAATTGAAAACAAATCCGGGGGGCCAGGTTGACCGCTAGCCTCCGGCTTTTTTTGAGTTTTCCAATTTTTCTCCAGTCCATTGAATTGTGCTCTTTTTGTGCTCAATTCTGCCGGTATTTTTTTGAATTGTGCTCATTTGCTTATAGCGAAAAAATTAAAAACAAGTGCTATGTTCACCGCTAGCCATCCGGTTTTTTTAAGTTTTTCAATTTTACTTCAGTTCGTTGAATTGTGCCTGTTTTGTGCTCAATTGTGCCGGTGTTTGTTTGAATTGTGCTAATTTGCTTATAGCTAAAAAATTGAAAACAAATCCGGGGACCAGGTTGACCGCTAGCCCCCCGGTTTTTTGAGGTTTCCAACTTTTTCTAGGTCCATTGAATTGTGTTTGTTGTGTGCTCAATTGTGCCGGTGTTTGTTTTAATTGCGCTCATTTGCTTATAGCAAAAAAATTAAAAACAAGTGCTAGGATCACCGCTAGCCATCCGGGTTTTTTGAGTTTTTCAATTTTTCTTCAGTTCGTTGAATTGTGCTCGTTTTGTGCTAAATTGAGCCGGTGTTTGTTTGAATTATGTTAATTTGCTTATAGCTAAAAAATTGAAAACAAATCCGAGGCTAGGTTGACCGCCAGCTCCTCGCTTTTTGAGGTTTTCAATTTTTTCTTGGTCCATTGAATTGTGCTCGTTTTGTGCTAAATTGTGCCGGTGTTTGTTTGAATTGTGCTCATGTGCTTATAGCGAAAAAATTTAAAACAAATCCGGGGGCCAGGTTGACCGCTAGCCTCCCGCTTTTTTGAGTTTTCCAATTTTTCTCCAGTCTATTGAATTATGCTCTTTTTGTGTTCAATTGTGCCGGTATTTGTTTGAATTGTGCTCATTTGCTTATAGCGAAAAAATTAAAAACAAGTGCCATGTTCACCGCTAGCCATCCGGTTTTTTTTGAGTTTTTCAATTTTTCTTCAATCCATTGAATTGTGCTCGTTATGTGCTCAATTGTGCCGGTGTCTGTTTGGATCGTGCTCATTTGCTTATAGCGAACAAATTGAAAACAAGTGGGATGGTTTGACCGCTAGCCCCGCATTTTTAGAGTTTTTCAATTTTTCTTAAGTTTATTGAATTGTGCTCGTTTTGTGCTCAATTGTGCCGGTGTTTGTTTGAATTGCGCTCATTTGCTTATAGCGAAAAATTAAAACAAGTGCTAGGATCACCGCTAGCCATCCGGGTTTTTTGAGTTTTTCAATTTTTCTTCAGTTTGTTGAATTGTGCCTGTTTTGTGCTCAATTGTGCCGGTGTTTGTTTGAATTATGTTAATTTGCTTATAGCAAAAAAATTGAAAACAAGTCCGGGGCCAGGTTGACCGCTAGCCCCCCGCTTTTTTGAGGTTTTCAATTTTTTCTTGGTCCATTGAATTGTGCTCGTTTTGTGCTCAATTGTGCCGGTGTTTGTTTGAATTGTGCTCATTTGCTTATAGCGAAAAAATTGAAAACAAATCCGGGGGCCTGGTTGACCGCTAGCCTCCCGCTTTTTTGAGTTTTCCAATTTTTCTCCAGTCTATTGAATTATGCTCTTTTTGTGTTCAATTGTGCCGGTATTTGTTTGAATTGTGCTCATTTGCTTATAGCGAAAAAATTAAAAACAAGTGCCATGTTCACCGCTAGCCATCCGGTTTTTTTTGAGTTTTTCAATTTTTCTTCAATCCATTGAATTGTGCTCGTTATGTGCTCAATTGTGCCGGTGTCTGTTTGGATCGTGCTCATTTGCTTATAGCGAACAAATTGAAAACAAGTGGGATGGTTTGACCGCTAGCCCCGCATTTTTAGAGTTTTTCAATTTTTCTTAAGTTTATTGAATTGTGCTCGTTTTGTGCTCAATTGTGCCGGTGTTTGTTTGAATTGCGCTCATTTGCTTATAGCGAAAAAATTAAAAACAAGTGCTAGGATCACCGCTAGCCATCCGGGTTTTTTGAGTTTTTCAATTTTTCTTCAGTTTGTTGAATTGTGCCTGTTTTGTGCTCAATTGTGCCGGTGTTTGTTTGAATTATGTTAATTTGCTTATAGCAAAAAAATTGAAAACAAGTCCGGGGCCAGGTTGACCGCTAGCCCCCCGCTTTTTTGAGGTTTTCAATTTTTTCTTGGTCCATTGAATTGTGCTCGTTTTGTGCTCAATTGTGCCGGTGTTTGTTTGAATTGTAGTCATTTGCATATATCGAAAAATTGAAAACAAATCCGGGGCCAGGTTGACCGCTAGCCTCCCGCTTTTTTGAGTTTTCCAATTTTTCTCCAGTCTATTGAATTATGCTCTTTTTGTGTTCAATTGTGCCGGTATTTGTTTGAATTGTGCTCATTTGCTTATAGCGAAAAAATTAAAAACAAGTGCCATGTTCACCGCTAGCCATCCGGTTTTTTTTTAGTTTTTCAATTTTTCTTCAATCCATTGAATTGTGCTCGTTATGTGCTCAATTGTGCCGGTGTCTGTTTGGATCGTGCTCATTTGCTTATAGCGAACAAATTGAAAACAAGTGGGATGGTTTGACCGCTAGCCCCGCATTTTTAGAGTTTTTCAATTTTTCTTAAGTTTATTGAATTGTGCTCGTTTTGTGCTCAATTGTGCCGGTGTTTGTTTGAATTGCGCTCATTTGCTTATAGCGAAAAAATTAAAAACAAGTGCTAGGATCACCGCTAGCCATCCGGGTTTTTTGAGTTTTTCAATTTTTCTTCAGTTTGTTGAATTGTGCCTGTTTTGTGCTCAATTGTGCCGGTGTTTGTTTGAATTATGTTAATTTGCTTATAGCAAAAAAATTGAAAACAAGTCCGGGGCCAGGTTGACCATAGCCCCCGCTTTTTGAGGTTTTCAATTTTTCTTGGTCCATTGAATTGTGCTCGTTTTGTGCTCAATTGTGCCGGTGTTTGTTTGAATTGTGCTCATTTGCTTATAGCGAAAAATTGAAAACAAATCCGGGGGCCTGGTTGACCGCTAGCCTCCCGCTTTTTTGAGTTTTCCAATTTTTCTCCAGTCTATTGAATTATGCTCTTTTTGTGTTCAATTGTGCCGGTATTTGTTTGAATTGTGCTCATTTGCTTATAGCCAAAAAATTAAAAACAAGTGCCATGTTCACCGCTAGCCATCCGGTTTTTTGAGTTTTCAATTTTCTTCAATCCATTGAATTGTGCTCGTTATGTGCTCAATTGTGCCGGTGTCTGTTTGGATCGTGCTCATTTGCTTATAGCGAACAAATTGAAAACAAGTGGGATGGTTTGACCGCTAGCCCCGCATTTTTAGAGTTTTTCAATTTTTCTTAAGTTTATTGAATTGTGCTCGTTTTGTGCTCAATTGTGCCGGTGTTTGTTTGAATTGCGCTCATTTGCTTATAGCGAAAAATTAAAACAAGTGCTAGGATCACCGCTAGCCATCCGGGTTTTTGAGTTTTCAATTTTTCTTCAGTTTGTTGAATTGTGCCTGTTTTGTGCTCAATTGTGCCAGTGTTTGTTTGAATTATGTTAATTTGCTTATAGCAAAAAAATTGAAAACAAGTCCGGGGCCAGGTTGACCGCTAGCCCCCCGCTTTTTTGAGGTTTTCAATTTTTTCTTGGTCCATTGAATTGTGCTTGTTTTGTGCTCAATTGTGCCGGTGTTTGTTTGAATTGTGCTCATTTGCTTATAGCGAAAAAATTGAAAACAAATCCGGGGGCCAGGTTGACCGCTAGCCTCCCGCTTTTTGAGTTTTCCAATTTTTCTCCAGTCTATTGAATTATGCTCTTTTTGTGTTCAATTGTGCCGGTATTTGTTTGAATTGTGCTCATTTGCTTATAGCGAAAAAATTAAAAACAAGTGCCATGTTCACCGCTAGCCATCCGGTTTTTTTAGAGTTTTTCAATTTTTCTTCAATCCATTGAATTGTGCTCGTTATGTACTCAATTGTGCCGGTGTCTGTTTGGATCGTGCTCATTTGCTTATAGCGAACAAATTGAAAACAAGTGGGATGGTTTGACCGCTAGCCCCGCATTTTTAGAGTTTTTCAATTTTTCTTAAGTTTATTGAATTGTGCTCGTTTTGTGCTCAATTGTGCCGGTGTTTGTTTGAATTGCGCTCATTTGCTTATAGCGAAAAAATTAAAAACAAGTGCTAGGATCACCGCTAGCCATCCGGGTTTTTTGAGTTTTTCAATTTTTCTTCAGTTTGTTGAATTGTGCCTGTTTTGTGCTCAATTGTGCCGGTGTTTGTTTGAATTATGTTAATTTGCTTATAGCAAAAAAATTGAAAACAAGTCCGGGGCCAGGTTGACCGCTAGCCCCCCGCTTTTTTGAGGTTTTCAATTTTTTCTTGGTCCATTGAATTGTGCTCGTTTTGTGCTCAATTGTGCCGGTGTTTGTTTGAATTGTGCTCATTTGCTTATAGCGAAAAAATTGAAAACAAATCCGGGGGCCAGGTTGACCGCTAGCCTCCCGCTTTTTTGAGTTTTCCAATTTTTCTCCAGTCTATTGAATTATGCTCTTTTTGTGTTCAATTGTGCCGGTATTTGTTTGAATTGTGCTCATTTGCTTATAGCGAAAAAATTAAAAACAAGTGCCATGTTCACCGCTAGCCATCCGGTTTTTTTTTTAGTTTTTCAATTTTTCTTCAATCCATTGAATTGTGCTCGTTATGTGCTCAATTGTGCCGGTGTCTGTTTGGATCGTGCTCATTTGCTTATAGCGAACAAATTGAAAACAAGTGGGATGGTTTGACCGCTAGCCCCGCATTTTTAGAGTTTTTCAATTTTTCTTAAGTTTATTGAATTGTGCTCGTTTTGTGCTCAATTGTGCCGGTGTTTGTTTGAATTGCGCTCATTTGCTTATAGCGAAAAAATTAAAAACAAGTGCTAGGATCACCGCTAGCCATCCGGGTTTTTTGAGTTTTTCAATTTTTCTTCAGTTTGTTGAATTGTGCCTGTTTTGTGCTCAATTGTGCCGGTGTTTGTTTGAATTATGTTAATTTGCTTATAGCAAAAAAATTGAAAACAAGTCCGGGGCCAGGTTGACCGCTAGCCCCCCGATTTTTTGAGGTTTTCAATTTTTTCTTGGTCCATTGAATTGTGGTCGTTTTGTGCTCAATTGTGCCGGTGTTTGTTTGAATTGTGCTCATTTGCTTATAGCGAAAAAATTGAAAACAAATCCGGGGGCCAGGTTGACCGCTAGCCTCCCGCTTTTTTGAGTTTTCCAATTTTTCTCCCGTCCATTGAATTGTTTTCTTTTGTGCCCAATTCTGCCGGTATTTGTTTGAATTGTGCTCATTTGCTTATAGCGAAAAAATTAAAAACAAGTGCTATGTTCATCGCTAGCCATCCGTTTTTTTGAGTTCTTCAATTTTTCTTCATTCTATTGAATTGTGCTCGTTATGTGCTCAATTGTGCCGGTGTCTGTTTGAATTGTGCTCATTTGCTTATTGCGAAAAAATTGAAAACAAATTGGGGAGGGGCAGGTTGACCGCTAGCTCCCGCCTTTTTCTTCCGATTTTTCTTAAGTTCATTGAATTGTGCTCGTTTAGTGCTCAATTGTGCCGATGCTTGTTTGAATTGTGCCGATGTTTGTTAGAATTGTGCCTACACACAAAACTCTGCGATATTCCAACCGACGTCGCGATCCAGAACATAAAATTCAGATTAGGAAGCTTAATAGCTTACTCAAGCTCTGAAATTGAGCAAATAGATGTACTTGGTCATTTTAAGTCCTACACTTGTAGAATAAATAACGAATGGGAAATTTATGACGATCTCGCTATCAAAAGAGCAGTTTGTTCTAATACGAAACAAGTCTTGCCTCATTTGTTTTTTGTACAATATAATAGGGATATCCTTTGTTATATCTAGTTTCTATAATAAAAACCTATATTTTGGTAGGTATCACAGTATGAAAATTTCCGTTACGCTGTGACTGAACTGTGAAATATTAGGATTGTATTTTTCCAACTGTGTGCAATACAGTGCTCTCATTTTAATATACATAGACATCCCTACCGTTTTCTTTACTACTTTTGTTCTTAATGATTATTTTTGCAACATTAATTTTTATATTATCTTATTTTGCAACTTGTGCTATGCTGTTATGCTTTATCATTGACTAACGTATGTCAATCAACGGATATACTCATCATAATATGATGATAGTGTTAAGTATTAAGTGGACTATTTTTGTTGGTATTTAAAAATGTCCTGTGACCATTATATTTTCAGATACTTCATCATCATCATTTGTTTTCGACCTTACTTAAGGTCGGTTTGACGCAGCTCTAACTTCTTTTCTGTTCTGTGCTAATCTAAAAAATTTCTACATACCTTTCACAACCCAAATTTCTAATAATTTGACTAATATAGCTTGGTCTAGGTCTTCCTATACTCTTCTATCTTTTTCCTAACTTCTTCAAGAGCTTTTACCTTTTGAACGAATAAAGATGAATAAATGTGGTTTTCACTCAAACTTTTACAATGACACAATGTTTGTTTAGATTCATTCAACTTTTTTCGTCACTTTCGGATAGCCAACCTGTATATTTTTTAATAAATGGAAAGCCACTTCTTTCAGCTATTAGTCTATAACGTTTGTTAAATTAATGCGGAATTAACTGAGCAATTAATGTTTAAGCAGAAGCTTGCAAAATCCGTAATGTATAATGTATACAAAAACAAAATTACACATAAACAAAAAAAAGGTAATCAGTAAATGTAATATGCTCTATATGCAATAAAAATCTTAGAAAATAATTAATTCAATATTCCTAATTGTTTTGACAGAAAAAGGCATCTTTTGCCATGTAGAACTCTTTATTAAAATAGTGTACCTATAGTAAACAATTAAGATATTTAATTCGTTATTTCGTCAAATTGTTATTGCGAAACATACTATACTACCGAATTGTTTATTTGTTATAATCTTATAACGTTTTGCCTTACTAAGGGGTTATTTTCTTTACTCCTATATTGCCAGCTGAAAGACACAAGGATAGATGACGAGGATTTCCTGATGATGTAAAGAGCCTAAGGTTAGTTTCGGTGGAAAATGGCTCGTAGATGAGGAAACCTCCAAAGGCTAAGCGGCTAGTCGAGCGATTTGCTCTGGGTAGAACATGAGCTTTGGGTCGGGGTTGGATTGCGACCAAAATATAGTGAATATGGCGCCACCGAATTTTTGTATACTAAGAAGACCCAACTTGAGTCTTTTGTATAAGGCGAATGCGGAAACCCGTACTCAAATACCGCTATACAAAAAATATCACGAGAACCCAATCCCTAAAGTTTTCTTACCTTATGGCTCGATATTGATCGTTAAAGTTGCACTGCTACACCTGTAAACAGATTAAAACAAGGCTAGCACCGTTTGTGCATTCATTTCAAAAAATTCATAATTAATAAGAATCAACCCTCATTCATTCCAACTAATAATCATAGTCTTGAACAAAATGAATATCTATTCCTGTAAGTTGCAGTTTAAAATTATTTACAAAACATCATCTTTAAAAAATTTGACTAAATTATGATAATGAAAAATATGTACATTTGTACTTGGTAATAATCTCAACATCAGTATCTCACAAAAATAGAGCAATGCAGCTTTCTACATTATAAGAGTCTAGCAAGATTTATTCTTGTAAATGTTTAAATTTGAGTTTTAGGATTGATTAAATTTATATTACAAACTTCATTTTGCCTTGGTAGTACTACATAGACTTCACATTAAATGGTAAAATATTCCAATTAATAATTAATGAAAAGCAAAATGAAACAATTTAGTTTTCTAAATTAACATAATTTTGTATTCAAATAATAGCTTTAATTTTTGTTAATCCTGAAATTTAACTTTTTCTATCTTTATATCGCCATCTACTATTTTTTGTTAGTACTCATACAAAGATTAAAAGTGAAGTTTTATAGATTCCTTTCACCAATGTTTAAAAATAACTTGTTAGTCATTCACATAATGAACTAGGAAATTTCCACGTGAACAAACAAAAACTTATTTGTTTGTCATGCCAAAAGTTACAGCTGACATATTAAAAAACTCTAATTACATACCAGATGTTAACCCATCAGAAAAATACTTGCAATGTATTTGGACCATACCCGGAATAATAATTGATAAATTGGAATCTTCTTATTTCAGCAATAACAGGTTAGAAATCTCCAACACCACACAATCTAATTAACTTGATACTGAATATCTAACAAACATCACGTGCGTCCACATCGAACAAATGAACCACGTTGGATTGATTTCCACATCAAGTAAAATTTCAAATATGCTTTACAATTCCTATAAGATTTCAATAAGTTGCCAATAAATTTTCATAAGTTACCAATAAATTTTTATAAGTTTTCGTAAGTTGCACTGCAAATATTAAATTAATAAAGGCCTTAAAGCTCGGTAATACTTACTGCTTTCCTAAAGCCATCCATTACAATAACGCCCCGTCTTGTACGAACTATATAAATGCCAAGCGTGGACATATAATGAGTCTAGCCGAGACGATTTCATCTTGAAATCGACTTTTATCTTTCTGTGCTTCCAACACCAGGTGTGCAACGCCATGTTCTTTTATACCAAGAACAATTGACTTTCTCTAACAACAGCTCAGGTGGAAGTGTCCTATTGACGTATACTGCCGCCTGACAACAGTTACGATTCTTATAATAATCAAAGGAGGGAGCCCTTATAGCGACGTTCGCAAATGGCATTTTCTGTCACCGCTTAATTTATAATTTATGCTCGCAGTTCGAAAGCTTATATTGGATTCAACAACATGTAATAATTATCACGTAGATTGTGTAGAGATATTATATTTGAATTGACTTTTTATAAATTTATTAATTTAGGTATTTGTGAAGATATTGCTAGAAAATAAACTTCTTACAATCTTTGTAATTTTTTTTAAAAAGAAGATGAAATTGTCAAATAGAAGATATTGTTTATTGTGATCGCTTTTGATTTATCAAAAAATATACAGGTCATTCCACATTTAATAAATCAATAAAGAAACAATTTGAATTAACCGCCATTTTGCTTTTTGGCTAACTGACTGTGTTCAGATAAATTTTCTGTCATTGTGAAGCATCTCAGTGAAAACTGCATGTATCTATTTTTATTTGCTTAAAAGTTGAAAGCTCTTGCAATTCCCGCAAATATAACGGGACCCGGGTAGTTACCGCATTGTTATTTTTAAAATTATTTTTATAAAGTGTTGTTTTAATGATATTTGTGTTTTTATCGTTGAAAACTTACTTTCTGAGTTTGTATTCTATAAGTTTACTTATATTACATACGTTGCATATTAATTGTTCAACTGGTTTTGGGCATTTTATAGTATGCGTAAAGAAAAGGCAAAATTTATTGGACTAAAACTCGATTGAATAATTCAAAGATTGCGAGGGTGGCGGTTAGAATACCCCATCCCCCGTCTCCATTGAATTGTTTTCCATATTTCTCGGTATAAATAGTCGAGCACAATTAACGCAAACACCGGCGCAATCGAGCAAAATTCAATAGACTAAGAAAAAATTAAAAAACTTAAACAAAAACGGAACCTTAGCGGCTAACCTGGCCGTAGGCTTCATGGATTAGATAGGTTCACTTATGTGTACTAATTCCATAGGTGCCGGGTTTGATTCCCGACACGGACAGCTAAAAAATTTTAAGCGAACATATTTCACAAAAATGCGCCCTCCTTCGGATGGAGGTAAAACGTAAGCCCCGTATGTAAAAACAACTGGGTTCCTGGCCAATGTAGTATTTTCGGGAGGAGCATTAAAAAATCAAATGTAAGACCACCACACCTCCGCGGATTTGTTTTGAAGGTTTTCGTTACAAGCAAATGAGCACAATTCAAACAAACACCGGCACAATTGAACACAAAACGAGCACAATTCAACGACCTTAAGAAAAATTGGAAAGCAAAAAATGCGGGGGGGTAGCGGTTTTCAATTTTTTCGCTATAAACAAATGATCACAATTCAAATAAACACCGGCACAATTGAGCACAAAACGAACACAATTCAATGGACTGAGAAAAAATTGGAAAACTCGAAACAAGCGGGGGGCCAGCGGTCAACCTCGCCCCCTGGATTTGTTTTCAATTTTTTCGTTATAAGAAAATGAGCACAATTCAAACAAACACCGGCACAATTGAGCACAAAACGAGCACAATTGGCGAGAAAGAAAAAAAATTGAAAACAAAGTGGGGGGCCAAGTTGACCCGTCTCCAGCTGGTGATTGTTTTTCTAATTGTTTTAAATTACGTTTGATTGGAAATGGTAATAATATACCTTTTACAAGTTTGATTACCTATATTTCTATGTACGTTATTTAAAGTGGATGCATACACGCAATAAAACTTGTTTTAGAAGGTAGTTTTCAGGAGTAAATATTTACACACAGATGAAATGAATGCTTGTATTTTCACGGATTCAAAATTATTTTTAAGATATTTTTCTAGAGAATACTTATTTACACACGGATTTGAAAGTTGGGCTTTATTCGTAAATTGTACCTGTCCTTAAAGCGTTTTATTTTATATAGGAATGAATGAATACACTTATCTCGCTAAAATATATTATCCAATGTGTAAATTAAATATTGGGAAATTGTATTGTTCTCGGTTTTGGGTAGGTTTTCTTACAGAATATGCTGATTGCTCAATGACCTCATTATCACATCGTTATATATTGCTGTGACCACGGCCTCACGTTGGAGCTCCGCTAAAAGAGTGCTGTGACAACGGTCTCATTGGAGTGGGCGCTAAAAGAGTGCCGTGACACTTCTGTACAGCGATATAAAATTTGAAATTATTATCTTACCTTTTTTTTTGTTTTTTGCCCGACTAGCGCAACGGAAATTTTACTGCGCAATGAAATAAAACACAGCAATCTCCAGAAAACTTCTATACATTCAAAACCATTTTTCTTTCATACAAAAGAATTTCACATTCCGAATGGACCTGCACCTTGAAGAGGTTATAGATTGCTAGAACGGGTGGAATAGCTTGCGCGTTCCAGTGATCTAATGAGCCAAACTACAGGTTCAACCAAAGCAGTAGGATCTTTAGTGAGGAACCAGACTAAGACAGGTCCTCGAAAGAGGGAAGTTAAAATAGTCCCCCATTCAGATTTCCGGGAGGGGACTACTTCAGAAGATGTGATCGGAAAATATACGGAAAGAGCCGGGTATCTTCTATTTCTTTAATCGATTAAACTCAGCGATTTCTTTTGCATCAGAATTATCTGTGTCTAAGATTGTTTAACTCTCGTAGTGTTTTACAAAATAATTATGTTACATATTTATGCAGAGTTACGTTCTAAGAATTAATTTTTTACCTAAAGTTACATCCTAAATGGCAAATATTGTATGCATGCCGCATACTTAATGAATGACCTTACTCAAAGTAACATATTGCTTGGTTTTAGCAAGGATCAAACGCGAATTAAACCTTGAATCTTTACCCAAACTTACATGGCCAATCTCGTAAGCATAGCAAGGCGTTGTCGATCCTTGTTTAATGCACTGAGTTAATTTGCGGGTTCCCTCTTTTCTTCATAGTGACACGGAAAAATATAAATAATTCTTATCGATTTTATTACTTTTTAATGTTTGTTCGTGTTTCTCGAACCAGCGTTTATTTATTATTTAGCTATTTAAGTATTTCTTAGTTAAGAATGACGTAACACGCGGGTTCTAGAGTTTAGCTCCATTTAAAATGAATATTTTGTTACACACACACGGAAAAATAATTGAAGTGCGCGCTTGCTTTCTTTATGGTTGATCAGTAAACTATTTGACAACGCTTTTTATCTTTGTCTGTAAATTAATTTGCCTTCTAATAAAAACACGGATTACAGTAACTACATAATTAATTTAAGCGTCACTTGCTTTCTTAATGGTTTTGCAAATGCAAAAAAATTTGTATCATAATAATTGTAATAAGAAATTGTGTTTACGGTAAATAAAGCAAATATTGTATGCACGGAAAATTCATTTAGTATTTTAATTAATAAAGACAATAAATTCATATTGTTCTTACGCCGATTAAATGGCTTTTTGTATTTATATTTTAATGATTGTACATATACGGGAAGTGTGTTTTTATTTGCATTTTAAAAGCTTTGTATTTATTTCCTAAAATGATTATTTACATACATGGGAAGTGTGTTTTGCTTTTTATTTTAACGGCTTTGTATTTACAATACGGTTATATTTATACAGGGTAGAATAATGAATATTCAAGAATTTCAATCTTTCCGGTTTCTTTCTATTTGGGTGAGTTTTATTTATGGAATTTGGGTTTCAATGACCTCTCGTGACCTCTTTATCACATCAATATATTATATATTACTGTGGTTCGAATATGGGCGGCTCCGTGGCGTAGTTGGTATGCGTGTGACTACTATGCCCAAAGTCCTGGATTCGAATCCCGCTTGAAAAATGTTAGGTGAGCATTTTTCACCAAAATACGCCCTCGTTCGGATGAGAGGTAAAATGGAGGTCACGTGTATGAGTGTGGTCTCGCACGTTAAAGATCCATACCTTGCTTGGAACGGCAAGGGTTCGTCAAAATTCAAAATTTCTAGATAAAAAAAACTCGCTTCCTGGCCAATGTAGTACCATCGGGTGGAACATTGCAAAATCAATTGCAGTGTGGTGCGCCTAAGAGTAGGAGCGCCACTAATTTTTGTGACGCAGGTACAGCTCAACAGAAATTATGCGAGGAATTTACGAAAATGAAATGAAACACAGAAATGAACTAGTGTTCAATGACCATTTGTTCATTGTGTATATAAGTTACGACTAAAAAAGGACAAATTTGAAAGGTGACTGATAAAATTTGTATATTGCATTATTGTATTGTATTTCATTTGGAAATTTTGATTTAATATGATTGATATTAACAAATGTTGGTATGTTCAAGGTAAAAGGGTACTTTTGGGGGATTGATGTGCTATCTTTGCACGAAGGTTTTCGTAGCAGATATTTGTTTTGGTGTTAGATAAATTGTAGAAAGAAGCTGAGCAGCTGTAGCATGTATTGTTTTTAAGTGCTTCAGGTTTAAAATTTTTCAAATTCGAAAATAGAAAATTTTCCAAAAATTAAATTATACAAAAAAAATTCTTACCTGTTTTTGACTCTTCCTCGGTTGAATGGCCTTCTTCAAGTGCTTCCGGCTAGCTCATTTGGACCTCCTCTTGGATATCTATTCACTCTCATATTCTATCATTCACGCACTCTCCCAATAAAACCACAAAATACACAAACATACAATCTTTTATTTATTCCTATTTACAAATGTAATTTATTATAGTCCATATTTTATTATTCACGTTACACTTCAGTAACTCTTATTTTGTAATGTTTTTTATTTAATTTTAAAATCATCAAACACAAAATGTACGCGGAGTAAATGGACCTTGAATAATACCTTCTCTAAAATTCCTTTATTATAATTTATTTATTTATTTTAATAATCTACGTAAACTGTGGGGTATGGTGAGCTTATAATAACCCAACTACTTCTGCATAATGTATGCCCCTCTACTGTGCATACTCTAAAATTACAAAAAAACCAAAACCATGTACTCTTCACAAAATTTTACGTTCTGATGGAACGTTTAAAAGCTTTCTAGACACCTTCAATTTCTAGTAGAATACCGTAATAAAGTTATTTACACAAATTCTGTTCAATACTCAAATAATTCACACTACCTTGAAAAACACTCTCATACTCTACCCCAATATTTACAGTTTATAGAAATCACAATTTTAAATCGTTACCTGGATACTCCGCTCTGTAGATGATGCCATGTAATTTCTCTCCCTGGTCTGCAGGTCGTTTCTCGCTATTACTAGACGACTTCCATTTCCGTTGATCCGCTAACTCCTCCTTCTCGGTGTAACCAAATTCCAAATTTCGTTACACAGTAATCTACGTTACTTAATGTCCCGACACGAGTTGATTAAAAATTATAGGTACCTCAATTAAATAATCTCGGCACACTAACCGCGTTTTAATTTATTTAGAGGCTACCACTAAGCAATACAATTAAAAATGATTTGTTAATACTTACTACCTCGTGTCAACTTTTATACGTGCTTTTGGGACGATCGAAATAATAAGGCACGAAGTTAAAAGACAAGAGAGCGAGTGCTAGCTCTCTAGAGTATATATATCTTTCGACTGTAACCTCTCCAGGCCCCCAGTTATCCGAAATCCCGTTCACAACAACACATTCTCACAATTTTGCACTCAACCCCAATTTCTAATCTGCGAATTTCCGTACCTCGTTATAAATTTTTAAGAAAATTATGCTACACTATCCTCGTGTCTATATCCAGTCGAACTAACATATCCACCAATCGTAGACCTAATGACGTTTCTTAAATTAATCCTATACTATTGTGGTCTCATGTTTATACGTTTTCTACGTCTCTTTCTAACCTTGCTTGAGTGGTAGAAAATCAATATCCTCGTTTGTTCACTGTTTACACACGTGGACCTTCCTACGTGACTTAAATAACCCCTTCATTAGCATTTCCATAGAACGCATGCGACGGTTTTACAATATACGTAGAATCTTTGTTTGTTATCTACAGAATTTATCGGAACTTGACATCTAAAAATACGCAGGTGTTCAATCGTAACATTTTAAATAACACTTCTACGAGCTGGATTTTCCACGTATTTCAACTCTCCTGATATATTTGTACGTTAGCAACGCGTCTCACTTGATATTATTGGGTTTTTTAAACACTTTTATGCATAGTATGCATCAATAATCGTTCAATTAAATTCAAATTAATTAATAAATTAATGGCATTGGCTTTTACCATTTAATTTCTTTGCAAACCTATTTCAATTTCATTAATTATTTATAAAATTTCATTAATACTCGATACTTAAAAAATGAATTAACTAATATAACCTTCGCACGTAATTTCTGGTTGTTCCTTTATACAGGGTGTTTTGAATTTGTTTCTTTCGTATTTATTTTTGACCTTTTAAAACCACTATAATATATATATATATATATATATATATATATATATATATTACTCATATTTAGACCAGGGTAGAAAATTAAATAATCACATCAAATAATTTTAATCACCGTGTATAAGGAATTTCATTAAATAATACGCTTTATTAAAACCTTGAAGCATAAATAAATTCGGTCGTTTCAGTAAAAATAAGAAATTTAAATTATTTATAAGACGCTTTATATCAAAAGAAGCAGTATTGAAAAGCTCTGCGTGTAATGTAATTATTCCTAAACAAAGAGAAATTACGTGCAAAGTTTATATTAATTAACCCTATTTTAAGTAACCGGTAGTAAAACAAAGTGTACATATAATAATTAATATTTAAGTTGTATTCGCTAAAATGAAAAGGATAGAAATCAATTTTAATTGGAGTTAATTAAACCGTTAATAACATATAATACCTATAGAAACTTGTAAAACCCAAGATTAAAATACCACGGAATAAGGCTCTGAGAATTAATAGTATGTTTAAACACCTGGGTTTATTTAAAAGCTCATTCGGCGTAAATTTTGCAGATAATTAATGTTTCAAAGAATCTTGGGAAAACGTCGCATAATAGTTACGAGAATTGCTAAAGCTGGGTATTTCACACTCCATGTGGACTAAAATAATCGATAATAAAGAATATCAATTTGCACCAATACGAACAGGTTAGAGAAGGAAAGAGAAAATGCGTCAAGCAAAGACACATATTGTAAAAGGCGGGATTTAAGCAACGTCACGGGGGTCACAATTGGTTAAAAATAGGATGCAAATATCAGAGGTAGAACAACAATTTCTGTACAAAATCAATTAGTTTTTCTCGGACATGCTTGCGTGCCGTGTGGAAATTTTCTGAGATTTGAATGGGGCGAGTGAAAATTCGTAAAAATCGACGTGCGAGCAACAGACTGGGAACATAGAATGAGAAATTCTAGAAACTGGCCGTTTTAGAGACTCGACCGAAAGACAGGCTTTTTGCTATATATACCGAGATGAAGATAAACAAGCTCTCTTAGACTTTTGACGATTCGATGCGTTAAAAGCTCGTACATACGCGACTTGATTGAAGATGTTAAACCGTTCATTTTAGTTTGATTTAAAGTTTGCTAGTATATTTTAGTGATTCAAAATAGCTTGTTATTTACGTGCTAACATGAATGTACTTCAGTGCACTCAGATACAAGGTAATAAAATTTAGTTTCACTGTACCAATCAGCAAAATTTACAACGACGAATGTATACACAAAAGTAGGCAGTTTTGGCGTATATATAGGTGACAGAAGCATGAATTTCTTTGCTATTTTTCGGGGGTGTTAATAATTAAATGGTTCAAATACGTGTCTGGATCCATGAAACAAGGGTCAGATAAACACAGATGAGTTCCGGAAAGGCCCAGAAACGACTTTGAATGGATGGTGATGGAGAAAACTTTAAAAGCGTAGAGAATCAGAAGCTGTAAATATAATCCTGTTGTATGGTGTGATTAACTAAAGAAACGATACTTTGAAGCTACGAGGACAGTAACCTTCAGGTAAATTATACTATTTTGTTTGACATTTTTGTGTGTATTGAATGACTTTATAATTGATTTACTTTAAATGGACATTAGTGAAATTGTTCTAACCATAAAAGTTTAATTTTAAGATGAAATTTGCTTGTTTAAGTAAAAAGGGGTATTTTGTTTTGATGTTCGGGAATATGATGAAAATGTGGGTATGTCTTTGAGCTCAATTAGACGATCCTGGTTAATTAACGTAAAGGGTGGTAGATGCTCCTTTATACTCAGACTCCGGTCTGCTTATATTGTTATATTAATTACTAGGCATCCAACAAGGACTTTAATTCTGGATGCACATTAAAATGATAATAAAATTAATCTTGAAATTTTTTTGAAAACTGAATTTTATGCTGAAATTTAATTTGAAAATTTAATGTATTCTGAATATTGATGTAAATAGAGTTAACGTTGATGTTTGTGGTAGGAATGTGTTTGTTTTTTTTTTTGAATGAGGAGGTTTATAACATTAGGTGAGCAGCCGAGGCGAAAAGCGTAGTTCACGGATTTTAAAGGTATCACAGCATTCTTGACGCCCAAACTGTGGGGCACGAATGTTTTTTTTTTTTTTGAAAGGGCCAGTACCTGCAGATATGAGAAGATTCACAGCATTCTTGACGCCCAATTCGTGAGGCTCGATTGGAAAACCTTAGTTTATGATTAATGGAGAGAATTTTTAAAGTTTCACAGCAATATATATATATATATATATTATTGCTGTAATTATAGGGTTAATTTAGGGGTAGGTTAAGTCATAGGGGTCGTACAATAAACAAGAGAAACTCCCAAGTAACAAAAGTACATAATTACAGATATTAGAGGAGCAAATAGGTCATTATAAATATTATTGGTTGAGAGCACACTGTATATAGCAGTATAAACAATTAAAACGCATATTCAAGAGTAGATACGAGCAAAGATAAGAATTTAAAAATGTAAGGAAACGCAATGAAATTAAATCAGTGAAAACCTGCATGAATTGGCTAGATAAATATTCATAAAAGTGCGTTAATATATCTTCTCAAACGCACGCAGAAATTATGCATTATTTAAAAGCGTACGTGATCTAAAAGTATCACATTTGTTAAAAAATCCAATTTATTAGGAAATAAACAAACACCAAATTTATTCCATTCAGATTAGAATAAGGCCAACAACAATAGTACGTGATTTGTTGGACGAAGATTCCTGGGATTTCTGAATTAAAAGTGAGGTATTATAATGAATTACGTGACTTTCTTAGCATGGCTTCATGCAATTGAACTGCACAATTGGTAAACTTTCCCAAAATAACAAGAGATAAGACACTTGGTCTCGCCCAGCACGTGTAGTCAATTAATCACAAACAAAAGGGGCCGATAAATAGCATGACAATTGAATATCGAGTGAGTATACTTTAGAAACTGGGCAGTCACTATACTTGAAAGCGCTAAATATTTACGTGAATAGTAAATTAAATTAAAAATTAAAGAGTGTAAAATTGTGCAAGCAAGCCGTACTTCTAATGACGTAAGTAGATCAGATTTAGTGAAATTATACCATTTCCAATAATAAATAAAACTGAAGTGGTTATCAGGTTAGATATTTTGATTCGATTTATTTCTAAAAATGTTTTTATCTCAATAATAACTCAAAGTGTAAGAGCCGACAAATTGGGGTTTCTTGTATAAATTTGTGAAAAGTAATAGACATCTTGAAACGTTTCAATAGGTCTTTAAAGGTAGTAAAAATCTCGTTTTGCTGGCTTGATTTTCTAAGAATCTGACAGATGTATATAATTCAAAAGGGGAGAAGATATTTAAAAGGTTGTAAATATTTAAACATTATACTGTGTATTGTGGAGGTGCTTTGTTTGATTGAATCAGCTAGTCGAGGCAAGGAAAATTATAAATAAATATTTTTACAAGTGCTTGTTAACCCTAAATAAAATAACACAGCATTTATATGTTCGACCCAATCATGGGGCTAAATATTAATAGAACAACAAGGGGCTAACAAGGGTTAACACAGCATTTATATGACAAGCCCAACTGTGGGGCGAATATCATAGCAATATATATATATATATATATATATATATATATATATATATATATATATAAACTTATTTATTGTTACACTTAAATAAATAAGTTTATGTTAACCATTAGTTCTTTTCTTATCCTGTGTGTGTGTATATATATATATATATATATATATATATATATATATAAACTTATTTATTGTTACACTTAAATAAATAAGTTTATGTTAACCATTAGTTCTTTTCTTATCCTGTGCAAGTAACTACTTGAATATTCATGTAGTAGATTAACTGGATGGTCAGTATTTAACTAACAACGTGTGGAGCAGAACAAAGGTATCGAATACAAGTATTAGGATGTATAAATTTGCTGTAATATTTATTTGTATCGATATTGGATTCATTAAAGTTCCATTTAAAGAAAACACCACTGGACGTTTAAGATGCTTAACAACATGTTTAAATGGTTGAAGTCGTAAAAGTATACGATCTATTGTTGGCAACCGTTAGTACGTAAAATTTTTTATTTTAAAACTATAGATCAAGTATTTTGTAATCGAAAGATAAGAGTATAAGAACACTCGCAATGACGTAGGTAAAATAATATTTATATGTCTCAACTAGTGAAAATTATATAGAAAATGTCTTAAGACGCATTTCTTATACAGAAAAAAGTGTTTCTTAGGAATTCGTGGGGTACATTTTCCCTTTATGGAAACTCGTTAGGACGGGAGTGGCAGTAGTTTTATTCATACACAGGCAGGTTATGGAGTTCAGTTTCACCTAATCTCGTTTCATCGAAATAGCTGCTTCTGTTAATAGTTGACATAAAGGATATTCGGCTCAAACGATTTTTTTATATTATTAATAAATTTATAAAACAGAAGTTAGATTTATGAACAAGAAAATTAATGGTGAATGACAAAAATAGGCGCAACGTTATTCCATGAACGTGTTTCGTTTTTACAAAGCTCGTCAGGACAAAGAGAGCAACAGCTGTTCTTCAAACACAGACGCATTATGAAGTGCAGCACCATCTAGTTCACATTTTGTACTTTCGTTCGTTTAACCTGACACCGCAATTTTTGCAACAATCAGTACGATGAAGATTCGCCAAAACTGCTATGTGAGTTCCAATGTGGGCGAAACACGTCAACGTATGCCCGTGCGACCTTTTTGGAACCATTTGTCATTAAATTTTCTTGCTCGAATATTAATTTAAAACTACCTATGGTTTTTTCAATTCCTTGACCATGGAAAAAGGTAATTAAACCAGATCTCTGTCGTGGCCGGTAGTTGCCACAACGTGTGGTGTCAAGTAAAATGACTTCAAGACAGAAAATGTGCTGAACTTTTCATAATGTATTTATGTTCAAATAACAGTTGTTTGTACTTCTTTGTTGAGCATTCTTCTAAATCTTCTTTGGGAGTATTCTTTGTTGAGGTTTTAAACGATCGAAACGCATCAACAAGATGTCCTCGTCTTCTTGTTGACTTGCTAAATTTATTATTTTGTTTCTGTTAACTAATTTGAACAAAAAATACGTTTAAAACATAAAGGTAATGTATTTTTAAAGTACAAAATACCCTTGGTACAATAGTGTTATCAAGCATGTCTTCAGATTTTCTTTTTTAGATCGTTTATATATAGTAAGATAAATCGATTTCACATATTTTCAAAAATTAAATTATTTTAATAAAGTATTTTGTTAAATCGAAACTTATTTGCTTCAGATCGGATGAAAGTTCATCATTACCATCATCTATTGTCGAGGAAAATTCAAATTCAGCGAGACAAGTGATTGAATTGGAACGAGAGGCTCTTGTTTTACGCCGAGAATTGCAGGATGCCAGAGCTAAAAAAGAAGAATCGGACTACAGATTTCTACAGTAAGTGACTGCTTCTCCTGTCGTACTTGTGTATTTTTGGCAATGTTCTTGGTTTGTTGTGTTATGTATGCTACAACCTTAAACCAAACTCTAGTTCAAACATGGTTGAAATTTGTTGAAAGAAATGCTTTCTATTTGTTATTGTTTTCAACTGATCATTATGTAGTCATCTACAGTGTTAAACTAGAAGCGGGAGGAGGGTTCTTCATTCTAAAAAATTGGTTTTCGATAGTATTTTCTCATATTGAATTCTGGAGTTTCTTCTCCCAATTTTCATTTATTGTTAATAAGAAAACGGCAATGTTTCATAGGTATCACAAATCAGTTCTTATCTCATATCATATTTTTAAATGGTACTATATAATGGTACGTTACATACGTTCCTGAATGTTCAAAGATTTTTGTTACTATTTCAAAACCCTGATACAATTTGGTGCGTTCCAAAGTAAACAGGACTTTGAAAATATTGATGGCCACCTGAATTGGAAAGGTACATCTTTTGCTGAGGGTCTGTCAAACGTGCAATCGGACGCGTAGAAACACAATTGGAAGTTATTGTGTGTTTGTGGTATCGGTGCAAAAATGAATATGAAACACAGACCAAACATTTAAGTTCTGTTTTAAAGTTTGAACTATTACCGAAATGCTTCAATTGATGAAACAAGTTTATGATGATCAGTGTTTATCCCGTAGCAGAGTCTAAATAATGACCAACATTTTGGGCAATCACATTGTATGATAACCGTAGATGTCATCAAACTGTGCGTGAATTTATCAAAGATTAACTAAAATCTTCATTAAAATTATAATGGAAATGAAATCGAATATCTACAAAACGTCAATTTTTCCTATTCTAAACGGACTTACACCTTGCAGAATTTCTAGAATATTAAAACGTATAGAATGGCTTGCGTGTTTCAGCGAATAGAAAAACCGAACTATAAGTTTAACCAAATTAGTCGGATGTTTAGTGAGAAATCAGACTAAGTTAGGTTCCCGAAAGGGGGCAGCAGCTTTTTCGGTACTTAGAGTGGCAGATAACATAGGGGTCGGTATGGCATTCTAAGACACACTACTGTGATGTGAAAGACAACGGGAAACCACCACATTATCTCCCAAGTACACAGCATACCAAAAATGTTTTCAAAAATGATGGCATCCTCTGGGGTAAAAGATTTCGTAGTTAAAATAGCCCTTCGAAGGTTGTGATCGGCAAGCTCAATAAGACGAAAAGTAGAACCGGGAATATCTTGCGAGCCATGATGTGGAATGTTAGAGCCACGAAGCCAATAAATAAGCTAGAGATTTTGAAAGTTGAAATGGATTGTTAGCGTTAGATGTAGTAGGGATTATCGAAGTTCGGTGACCATAGGTGACGGTTTTTTGGAGCGGAGACTTTAATGTAACATGATTGGAGGAAGGAAATTAGATGTGGGGATTTTTATCGGGAAAATGATAGGATAACGAGTAGAATAACTACTTACAAAACAACGAAAGAGTGTGTATGGTTAGATTAGAACCTAAACCGGTAGATACGGTAATAATCTAAGTTTACATATATCAAAGACATACCAAGATTCGTAAAATGATATGAAAATTTAATAATTACAATAGATTTTAATGCAATAGTAGGCGAGGTTTGTTGGGTTTCGGCACAAGAAACGATAAGGTAAATAGATTGGTAGAATGTTGCAACAAAACCAATTTACATCACAAATACATTATTTCAACATCATGCTAGAAGACGATACATGTGGAACATGCCAGAAGACATGGGGATGTCAAATAGATTACATTCTTGTTAGATAACAGTTTAGGAATCTAGAAAAATACTGTAGAAGGTACTCAGAAGCAGATATAGACATTGACCACAACATATTAATTATGAAAGCCGCATTTATATTAAACATTCGAAAATAGTAACGGAAAACGACATTTTGATATCTACGAAATATTTGAGAAAAAGTCAAAAGAATTATTTAAAGATATCGGAAAAATTTGTGATACTAAGGAAGTAGAAGCAGAATGGAAAAACATTAAATCCAGCTTAGACGTGGCGGTCAGAGATATTCTAGAGTGTAATCCAAAGAAAATAAGAAACCATGAATGACAAAGGATGTTTTGAATTTAATGAAAAAAAAATTGCAAGGGAGCTAAAGAATAAAAGATTGAGAGGAACCGTAAAGAGTACCAACTCATATGAAAATACGAAAGACAGACGCAATATACAAACTAAGTAGAATTAACTTTAGGGTAAAAGCGTATAGCAAAAATGTAAGTGGCACAGGAGAAGACATTCTAGAAAATGTAGAGACGGTGGTCATACGGCAAGAATGTATAGGGAATTTATATGCAGTACAGGAACTAGAAGCATTAGAACAGGACTCAGATATTGAAAAGATGACTTTATACTTAGCGATGAGTTTGAACTAGCATTAGAGGACCTGAAAATAAGAAGTCGCCGGGTATAGATAAAGCACAAGCTAAAACTCTAAAAGCCAAAGCCGCTGTGCAAGTAGTAACAGAACGTCTCTTCAAATCTGTAAGCGACATATATGAGACAGGCGAGATACCCATTGATTTGGAACGTAATACCATAGTCGCTATACAAAAAAAAAGTGTGTATAGATGTGAAAATTTTCGAATAAGTTTGACAGCACACGTGTCAAAAATATTAAATAGAATTGTACAAAATGGATTGAAAAACGGAGTAAAGAAATGATACAGAAGATCAATTTGGGTTTAGCTCAAATATTGGAACACGGGAGACCATTTTAACTTTAAGGGTGATAATGGGGAAAATAATACAAAAAGAAGAAACATAGAAGCCTTTGGAATATATAGCTATAGACGTTTGATGAAGATAGCGTGGACAAACAAGGTTATGAACAAGGATGTACTAGAAATGGGAGGGGAAGAAAAAATATGTGGAAAACAGTAAAATAGCAAAGATAGGATGGTACGACAGATCTCAATTAGACTATTGCACACAGATAGTGAAAGATGTAGACTGCGGAAATTTCAGAGAAATGTGTAGGTTAGTTCAGTATAGGAAGCAATGGAGGTACGCGTTCAACCAGTTCCAGAATTGAAAACCTAGTTATGATTATGATCAATTTTTCGTATTTTCATTGACATATAGACCTCGAAAAGGTGTGTTCTGCACAAATTGACATAACCGAAAATTGAGCATAATTCAACATTTGAAGGACATTGTTAAGGGGTCAGAAAAGAACTGGAGCTTCTTGTACAACGTTGTGAGTGATGGTGGAACGTAGTGCTTTCAATATGATCCGGAAAGGAAGCGCCAAAGTGCAAAATGGAATCAACCAGATGAGCCTTGCTCAGAAAATACGTTAGAAAAATGTCTTAGCTTGTGTTCTATCATCCTATCTTTGATATTTTTATAGTTTTCCACATATTTCTGTCTTCCTCTCTTATTTCGAGTAGAGATTAGCGAAGTTCGGGGGCCAGAGACGGGGAATTTTTTGAGCGGAGACTTTAAGGTAATTCATACAGGATCAGAGGAAGTAAATTCGGGCGTGGGGATAGCCATTCGTAAAAGGGATAGGACACTGTAGAAAACTACTTACAAAAGAACAAAAGTGTGCTCATGGTTAGATTAAAATCTAAACCAGTAAATACAGTAATAATACAAGTATATATGCCAATCTCTAGCTATAGTGGCGAGAAGGTAGAAGAGATCTACAAAGATATCGAAGACATACTAAGATTCGTAAAAGAACAGAAACGTAATAATTACGGGAGATTTTAATGCAGTTATAGGTGAGATTAGGGAAGAAGACGTGGTAGGTTTATTTGGTTTAGGCACGAGAAATGACAGGGGAAATAGGTTAGTAGAATTTTGCAACAAAAACAATTTAACCATCACAAAAACACAATATTTCAACATCATGCTAGAAGACGATATACGTGGAAGATGCCAGGAGACATAAGTAGATATCAAATAGATTACATCCTTGTTCGACAACGGTTTAAGTAAGAGACTGTAGAAGCTATGCAGAAACAGGTATAGGCACTGATTATAACATCGTAATTATGAAGGCCGCGCTTAAATTTAATAATTTAAAAAAAGTAACGGGAAAAGGCATTTTGACTTTGAGAAACTAAATGATAAAGATATCCACAAAAGATTTGAGAAAAAGTCTAACGAATTACTGAAATACATCGGGAAAATTTTGATACTAAGGAAGTAGAAACAGAATGGAATAGCATTAAATCCAGCCTAGATATGGCGACCAGATATATTCTGGGGTATAAACAAAAGAAAATAAGTAGCCATGGGTAACAAAGGATATTCTAAATTTAATAGAAGAAAGGCAAAAATACAAAAACATACCAAACGAAGCAGGAAAACAGAGATAGTAAGCTATAAAATGGAAAATTATTCGCAAATGCAAGAAAGCTAAAGACGAATGGATTGATGAAAAGTGTAAAGAGGTACAAATTAAGATGGAAATAGAAAAGACAGATGAAGCATCCAAACTAGTTAGAATTAATTTTAGGGATATAAAACCGTATAGCAAAAATATAAGGGCATCAGGCGGAAATGTCATTATAGAACATGTAGAAAAAGTGGTTAGATGGCAACAATATATAGAGCATTTATATGTAGGACAGGAATTACAAGCACTAGAACAGGAATCAGACATTGAGAAGGACGATTTGGGATATCCCATACTTAGGGACGAGTTTGAATTAACATTAAAGGGTCTGAAAAATAATAAGGCACTGGATATAGATAAGGTGCAAGCAGAAACTTTAAAAGTAGCTGTACAAGCAGCAACAGAACGTCTATTCCAACTTGTAAGTTATATTATATGAGACAGGCGATATACCCAAAGATTTTAAACGAAACATCATAGAGCAGAAATGTAGAGAAGTAAATATTAGGAAAAGGATGAGACAGGGATGTGTCCTATCTACGTTAATTTTTAACTTGTACATCGAAGAGGCAATGCATATTGTCAAATGGAGGAAGACATTTGGAATTATAATTCAGAGACAAAAGATTGATATGCTTAGATTTGCAGATGATATAGCGGTATTGGTATCTAGCAAGGAAGAGTTAGAAGCAGCTGTTAAGCGGTTAAAGATTTGTGCTATCTATGCAGTCAAATAACACAAGATATAAAACAAAGATTGGTGCAAGGCCGTGCTGCATTTAACAAGATAAAGCAACTGCTATGTTCAAAGACATCAAACATAGAAACCAGCAAAAAATTGCTGAAAACATATCTGTGGAGCACAACACTGTAAGAATGTAAAACGTGGACACTGGGAGAAGCGGACAGAAAAAGGTAGAAGCCTTTGAAATGTGGACCTACGGACATATGATGAAGATATCATGGACACATAAAGTTAAGAACAAACAGGTTCTAGAAATGATAGGGAAGAAACAAATATGTAGAGAACATTAAAAAATAGGCGAGATAGGATGAGAGGTCACATTCTAAGGCATGAGAATAGTGTGTAGTATATTAGAAGCAGAGAAGGAACAAAAGAGAGGTAGAGGTAGACCTAGGTTAGACTACTGCACACAGATAGTGAAAGATGTAGACTGTTGGAATTGCAGGGAATCGTGTAGGTTAGCTCAGAATAGGAAACAATGGAGCTACGCGTCCAGCCAGTTCTAGGACTGAAAACCTATTGATTGATTGAATCTATGACTAGTACGCCTACTGTACTATAGTGAATTTCAGTATGTTAGATATGATTTGTAGAATTAAGCGAATTCAATTTCAATTAGATGTAGAGTACAATATTGGGGACAATATTGTGTTTCCACGAATTTTTAAGTAACAGATAAACAACTTGGGATTACAAAACTTGTGTACCACAGAAGACGTGTCTTCAGAAGATTCTATTAATCAAATGATTTTATATGCTAGAGATGAAGCTTTCAAAGATGCATTAGCAGTAGGAATGGAATATGATCCAGAATTTCATCATTTTGATTCCCCAAACGTGCTTGTTTCAATTATAGAGTCCTCTTTATCTAAGTATAGCGATGGATGGTAGTCGAGGTAGTGAAGCAGGAAATGATTTTGGAAAAAAATGACGCTTTGCCAGAAGATCTTTTTATCGTAGCTCATTGGAAAGGTTCTACACAGTTTTATGAAGAGGAACCTGAACAGGAATTACAGATATCTCAATCAAGCTCTTTATTACGTAGCTAGACGTAAACGGAAGAGGCATCATAATTCATAAGATTAAGACACGCCGAAACAAACAAAGGGAAATTAGAAAGACCAGACTAAGTACAAACGCGGAGAGTGGGGATTCACATATGCAAGAAAAATACATCGCCTTGATTTTTCTATTTACAGAAACAATAAAAATTTCTGTCTAAAACAGTAGGAAAAAAGTAAATAAAGTTAATATTTAAAAAAAAAAATTCTTCTATGCACAATTTAAATAATGGTTCTACGAAGTGCGCATTTCGTCGCTAACAGGTAGTATATCTAGTAGAAAAAAAATAATACTGAAACTATCATATAAGCAAGTGCATTAAGTAACATAAAAACTATTAAATTAAAAAAAAAATCGTTAGTAAAAAGAAAATTTTAGCATAGCAAGGAACACTGGCACAGCTAATTCCAGAGTGGGTCTTTATTAAACAAAAAAAATATGTGCTTCGTTCGTACGTCAATACAAGTTGGGTTTATCATTTGGTATGAACAAAAAAAAAACAAGTCACATACTTCTATGGGTCGGGATATATATCTTGTAAGCCATTGGATGTGGATCAATACAGCAACGCCACGGTGATTGGTAACATCCACGCTGCTATCGTAATTGTAGCGGCGGTCTACATTCCAGAGCAGTAGTCTACGTCAAAGAATAGTCGGACCATTCATAAAAAGCGATCTGGTCTAACGCAGGGAGATCATTAGGCCTCCGTCAAAGAACGATGCACTCCAGATATCCACTTCTTGTCAACAACAAATGTGCATCGCTCTTGTAGTAATAAAAGAGCAACCCTGAAAATATATCAACAGCACGAGCTGTAGAATCAAATTGAAATTGTTTTTCGCAAGAATTAAATCCAATCCCAGCGTTATCCAACACACAGGTGTGATTAGAAACTCGAAACAAGCTTTATCAAATAAGTACGATCCATTATTTCTACGAGTCTTTAGGATTGGGTATTATAAGAAGTAATTATACGCCATAGTGATATGTATCAAGCCAACGGATACCTAAAACAAAGTACCGACTATTTAGATTATAGAAGAACTTTTCATTTTGCAGCAAATAGATTTAAATGACATTGTAGTAAAGCGTAATTGTTGTAGGAATGTCTAATATACAGGATGGTGTTTGAGTATTGGAAGCAGAATCTATGTGAATGAATAATTAACCAGAATGACGTAAGGTTTAGTACACCATCGGTAGGCGAACGTAACAGTTTTTTGTATTATCCAAAATGATGATGGATTTCCAGCTGCAATATGCAAGTCTAATTTTTGATGGTTATCAGCAGTGATAGGCTTCAACGTGTAATGTATAATGAAGTACAGAACGCACAGTAAAATAATCGTTATTCTGGTTACGTACGTGATTCACTGTGTGTTATCAGATTAAAATGTAGGTAATTGGTGCTCATTTTCTATCGAAGATGGAAATCGTTACCTTATTGATTTTGTCATAGCATTCAGCTACATAAAAGGGGCAACACGAGAACGCAAATATTCTTCACTAACTATTGCCATAAAAAGAGAATGAAATAACTGCCTTATGTACTTGGTACTCGGTGAACAATAATTGTGTACTGCATCAGTCTTCAGTAGCCAGTCACGGGTATCATCCCTTACGTTACTATCAGTGTACACTTCCTAAACTTACGTTGGAAACCAATGAGTGGAACATTTAACCTAGTTGTAGAAAAGGATGCAATTATGTAAATTCAAACACGTTACCCACAACCTACTGAAAGAAATCAGTAAAAATTAGCATTCGTTACTTTTCACTTGTAAGTTTTTTAGTTTTGTTATTACCTTTTGTTTTCAAATTATTCATACTTGCTCGCATTCATGATCTTATTTTTATTACTTCGTATAGTATCTACTATGAGTTATAGGGATAGACGAATAGTACATAGCTTATACAAAGAGCAAACAGCAGTAATAAAATTAGAGCAGGAACGTAGAGAAGTAAACATTAGGAAAGAGGCGAGACAGGAATGCGCCCTATTCCTATTAATTTTTATCTTGTACATTGAAGAGGCACTGAATACTGTCAAATGCAGGAAGACATTTGGAATTACTATGCAGGGACAAAAATTGATATGCTTAGATTTGCAGATGATACAGCGGTATTAGCATCTAGCAAAGAAGAGTTAGAAGCTGCTCTTAATGAAATGAAAACGGTTCTAACAGAGAGATACGGTATGAAAATTAATAAAACTAAAACTAAAGTACTAGTATGCAAAGGTGAGGAAAACAAATAAAAAACAAGAATACAAATGTGTAACACGAACCTACAAGAGGTTAAAGATTTCTGCTACCTAGGAAGCCAAATAACGCAAGATGGGAAAAGCGCAAAAGATATAAAACAAAGATTAGCACAAGGTCGTGCTACATGTAACAAGAAAAAGCAACTACTGTGTTCAAAGACAACAAACATAGAAACAAGGAAAAGATTGCTTAAAACATATGTGTGGGGCACAGCACTGTACGGCTGTGAAGCCTGGACAGTAGGAGAAGCGGACAAGAAAAGGTAGAAGCCTTTGAAATGTGGTGCTACAGACTTATGATAAGATATCCTGGACAGACAAAGTTAAGAACGAAGAGGTACTAAAAATGGTAGACGAAGAAAGAAATATGTGGAAAACGGTAAAAAATAGGAGAGACAGGATGATAGGCTATATACTACGGCATGAAGGAATAGTGCGGAATATATTAGAAGCAGAGATAGGAAAAAAGAGAAATAGAGGTAGATCTAGGTTAGTAGACTGCACACAGATAGTGAAAGATGTAGGCTGAAGGAATTTCAGGGAAATACGTAGACTAGCTCAGAATAGAAATCAATGGAGGTACGCATCCAACCAGTCCACAGATGGATAAACTAATGACGAAAAAAATTAACTATACTTAAACATGATGATTATTATGAGCAACTACAAGTATTGGTTGGGTAATACTCTCGAATAATGTTAATTATGTGAAAGGATTTACTGGAAAACTATTAATTCGGCAAATATCTAAGTGTTGGGGGATCTTGGCAGCCATAGGCTGCTTTATTTCCTTCACTAAATCTCGGTGAAATAGGGCATAAAATTAGAAAATAATAGAAGGGGAACTGAGCTGTATACTAGCTGTGTGAGAATTTCAGGTAACTGTGTAGGTTAGCTCAGAATATAAATCAGTGCAGGTACGTGTCCAACCAGTTTTAGACGGAAAACCTAATGACGAGAAAATAAGCACAGATAAATCTTATGATTTTTATAAACAACTACAGGTGTTGGTTGTGAAATATCTGCAACTAATATTGACTGTGCGAAAAGATATATTGGAAAAAATGTTAAATCGACAAATGTTCAAGTGCTGGGGGAACTTGGCAGCCACAGGCTGCTTACACTCCTTCACAATCACTGAATGTCGGAGAAATAGGGTATATAATTGTAAAACAATAGAAGGGGATCGAACTGCATCTAACAAGAAAGAACAGCGCTTATGATGAAAGACAACAAACATAGAAACAAGAAGAAAACTGTTGAAAGCATATGCGTGGAGCACAGCACAGTATGCCTATGAAATACGGGCAGTAGGAAAAGCAGACAGAAAAACGGTAGTAGCCTTTGGCAATGTTGTATTTCAGATGTATAAGGAAGGAGAAATAGAAGGGCAGAATATGTTCTAAGGCATTTTTGGGGAATAGTATGAGATATATTACAAGCAGAGGTAGGATAAAGGATGTAGATGTAGACCTAGATCAGATAGTGATAGATGCAGACTGTGCAAATTTCAGGAAATCTGTAGGTTAGTTCAGAATAGTAAACAATGAGGGTACGCGTCTAACCAGTTCCAGCACTAAAGACCTAATGATGATGATGATAGTATCTACTTACAAAATGTAGTTTATTTCGTGGTTTATTTATAATGTTTAGCATATAATCTGTTTTTCATTTAATTTTAAAGTATCTATAGCGTAGAATAGTGTATTATGTACGTTATGTAACCGTGTTCGGTTGATTTCATACTATTTTCTCTTATTAGCCGCTTATTATATAAACTGCATTACATTTCTTGTGTATATTCTTCATTTTTCCTTAAAATAAGTAGCCCAAATATTACATTATCACCAGGAATGTCATTTTTAGCTACCGATTACCCCATTTACATAGGGTTGATTACAGAAACATTTAAATTGACAAAGGATTGATTACTTTTAATTATGCTTAAAACACAATGGTATCTTTTGAACATTTTCAATCCCCGCTATCTTCAATCAATCCCAATCATTCGTTATTCAATCCCAATCATTCGTTATTCAATCCCAATCAATCTTTAATAAATCCCTGTCAATCTTTGTCATTTTTTTTAATATTTGTCAATCCCTAGCAATCTTTGTCAATCATCAATCAGGTATACACATTTTTTGCGAGTTATCAACCCCTCGATTTGTTTTGCGGATTATATTTTCTTGCCAAGAAATTTCTAGGGAAGCATTCCCATTTTCTCGGAATTAAAAATTATGACCAGTTAATAATCTATAAATACTTTTAAATTATTAAAAATTAAATTCGATTGTTTATATCTATCATTATCGTTGCTACGTTTTGTCATAAGAATGTAGTATATTATGCATGACTGGATATTTAATCCCGTCGTCATTTTTAAACACGTCAAAATAATTTCCTAAACCATTTTTGAACATTTACATAACATAATTTTATTTTATCATAGATTAGACAAGAAACTAGCAACATTATTTCGTCAAAACAAAGATTCAACTTCTAGATCTGACATATCCGAGGATGGAAAAGCTTCTATTACATCATCCACTGATACTTACTCAGCATCAGCTTCTTTAAATAATTCTACCACTGGAGTATACACTTACCCTCAAAAAGTTATACTTAGTGGACCTGTAACTGATCTGTGACTCATCTACTTTTATAAAACAAAATTTGTTGCCATGTCGATACTTTTACGAGTAACATGTGTTGTGACATCATTCCATCCACTATAAGACGTATATTGTAATACGTATATAAGTAATAATTTTTAATAATTATTAAAAGTATCAAAACGTAGCTAATAAGTAACCTGATGGCCTTTATAGTAGTGCCTTACGCCATGAATTTTAAAGCAATATGTCTATATTGAACTGACTAAAAAGACTAGAAAATAGTTAATATTTTATTTTATAGGGTGGTTTGCTTTTGTAGGTATTGTTTAAAGTATTTTAACGCTTTTGTTTGTTTAATGTTTTCTCTATGTTTTATTTATAATGTATTTAGCTTTAACATCTCAGTTGATACTTCTCTTCTTATTATTTGGGTTAGCAAATACTTTCGGTTGTAAGATTCCGATATTGCAACTCTTGATAAAGTTTAGTGAACAGTAGGGTGGGGCCAATTTCAACTCCAACAGCGTGCACTCAGCTTATGCTGTAGTCCATTCAAAATAACTTTATGATGACGTCAAATATAGTAATAAAGTGTTGGCAACTGTATACAAATAAATACCTAGAATTGCGCATGAAGGATGCTGTCATTTAATATAATAGAGGTTGGCAGTTCTGTACGGTGTTGCCACCAATTCTTCTTGCCAATGGGAATATTCCTATATCTTTCATTAAAAATATTATAATATAAACTAATATTGGCAATGGAGCATTTCATCCAGTTGTAGCGTCATCCTAAAGTAAAAGCGAATGGACTATAGTTGAATTAGTATTAGGATCGGTTTCCTTACATTATATCCAGCCATTGAAAATTATCTCCTCTACTGATCTACTTTTTTTAACATATTACAAGAGTGACAAACATTAGGTCGAAGCGGGTCTTAGTATATTTTGCGTCTGGCCTATTTTTATAACTTTTTGCTTGAGCAGATTTGGTATGAGTTCTAAACCGCTCAACTGTTTTTGCGCGTGACCGACTTTTTCTACGTATTACAAGAGCGAACGCAGTTTAGGTTGATATCGGCTCTACCTTACTATTTTAGCGAAGCCTAGAAAAAGGGATATCTTGGATAATATCATTACGCGTTATGCGATTATTGCGGCTTCTAAAATGTGCTCAAAAGCAGATAAAAAACGGATAGAAGTTTGAAAAGAAGATAAATAGTAGGTGCAGTTTGATGATTTTGTTTTTTGTACGAAGCGGCCGTATTTTTCAATTGTTTTAATGTTATCATTTTTTTAAAGACATTTTAAACAAAATTACTTTCATAATGCCTTCTGAAGTGGAATTTGCGTTGCTCGTTTATTCGAATAATTTAACGTTCTTGTATGTATAATGGATTTTGTATGTTTTATCTATAAAAGACATAGTTGGGGAAGGGGTCGTTAAGGCCCTTTCCGCCAAACCTGAATTTCTCCCTCAGGCATTCGTTCAGCTTCAAGTCGGCGAAGCGGAGGTTATGGCTGACGACCATCCGAATCAAGTTGTTGCCCTTCAACTCTCTCTTGGCCCCAGGGGAAACGATTCACGGTTGCCCCTTGCAGCTTCTTTCGACCTGCGACTATAATTTCTTCGCGTCTTCTAGACCGGCGCGCTCGACAGCAACATCAGCTTTGGGCGTTCTACGCGCACCGACAACAACAAACCCATCCCTGTACGGGATCAACCCCTTTTAGGGTCGCCATTATTTTCCTCTTCTCTGGTTTAGCGTCATCCCGAACAGAAAGTGTCGACGTAGCTCCCGCAGCTACTGCAGCGTACGATGTCAGTCCAGGCACCAACGCCTCTGACTTCTTTACCCCCGCTGTTTTGAAGCAATCGCTACGTCCGTTGCATCTCCAGGTGCAACTCTGACGTCCCAGCATCCCCAATGCAGAACCTGATTGACCTTACCGACGCGCTCCACAACAACACCAACTTTGCGCGTTCTACGCGCACCGACAACAACAAACCCACCCCTGTACGGGATCAACTTCCTTTAGGGTCTCCATTATTTTCTCCTTCTCCCCTGATTTAGAGTCAACCCGAACAGAAAGTGTCGACGTAGTTCTCGTCGCTGCTGCGACGTACGATGCCATTCCAGGCACAAACGCCTCCGACTTCTCTACCCCTCGCTGTTTTGAAGCAATCGCGACCTCTGTTGCATCTCCTGGTACAACTCTGACGTCCCAGCATTCCCAACGCAGAACCTGATTGACCTAACCGCTCCAATCAGTTTATTATCAACGTCGCGGATCTCGTCCGCGTCATTTCCAATTACCTTCCTGTTGTCCACAATGATCGCGCTGGAAGTCACCGGTGCCGTCTTGTAGATGACGGTTTTTGCCGTGCTTACCATAAACATCAAAAATTCTAGCTCGCCGAGGTTGCTAGCAATAACGCTTCCCTGTTCACGTTTTCCGCTGTCGTTTTGATGTTGATAACAATTTCGGCGCGACAACATCCGCAAGGGGTCCCGACTTCCCAGACCCAATCACCGCTGGCGCAGACTTCGTCACTAACATCACGTCTTACAATATAACCTGCAATCTCTTCCCTACCCCGCCCTCGGCCTCCGACCCGACAGACTATGCTCTCTCACCCCTGACTTTCCTTGGAAGCGGTTCGTCATCTATATGTACCAACATGATTCTTGTAACTTAGTAGTCTTTGCAAGAGCAACAAGAACCAAATCAACAAGAAACACGACGCTATATGCTAAGCTCAACAATAAAAAATTCGCAACGGTCGCGACGCTCAAACGACACAATGCTAGAAATACTAAACAACCTCTCGATTAACAACAAAACCAATAAATAAAACAGCAATAAGTTGATAAAAATATGTTAATTAATTATAAAATGAATTATAGACAATTCTGTCTTAATTTATTTAACAGGTTAACCACCATGCCCATCCAATCGGGTAGACACATTTACTTTTCACTGCTGCCAGGATAAAAATATTGAAACTTTCTCTGATTGCCAAAGCTATAACTTTGTTTTTATTAATAGTACAGTAATTTTATAACTATTTACATGTTCATCATGTAAACAAAAAATCGTAGAAAAGTTTAAACTAGTCTACCAGAATGGGTGGATAGAGGCTTTCTAGAAGGTAACCTAGTAGTGATTTCCTCATAAATGGGGTGACTGATATTCCTATTTATTAAAATGACAGCTAGAAATCATACAAACTTATGTACTAGCATCGTGAACATTTTCGAAACTAGGTAAACATAAAAACGGCCTATCCGGACATGACTTGCAAAAAGTACTAACTTTTTTCGCTCTGCTTTTTGCTTGCTTTCTGCGTGATGCAGTTGCTATTTTTTCGTAGCAGTATTTACAATTTCTTATTAACGCTGTAAAACAGTTCCGAAAGTAGTTAAAGATAATTTTACTAAATAATACTGACTTACCGTTTTATTTTACCACTATTAACAACTTCTGTTTTTATCTAAATAGTGATTTGTTGTTTTAGCCAATCTTGGCGTTCGGCAACTTTCTTCCTCCTCAGGTACATCCAATAAAGAATAAATTAACTTCATTCGAAACTGGAGTAATGTCATCTTTGGCGTGTTTTGCTTAGAAGAATAAATAAGGTATACATTAATTACTGATGTTCCAAATATGACATCAGCAGCTAGCTTGTGGTACCATCGAATAGATTTTCTGATAGCTGAGTATTATGTTGATAATTGGTCTGTAAAATCAATACCACTCTTCATATTATTATATTAAATAATCATCGCAGGTTTAATAATCTCTTCGCCATTTCTATTCTTTTTACCGATTGGAATGAAATTTACAAAAAATTTTGAGGATATACAATAAACGTCTTGTTTATCTCTCCACTTCAGAGCCACTAGACCTTTAGAACTTTTGAGAGCTTTGCACACCTCGTTTCAGTTTAGGCTTAGTAACCTCTTTCGGAAAGAATTTCCTGTTTGGACGGTGGATACCTACGAAATATGTTTTTCGATCTATAAGCGTGCGAATAAAGGCACGCTAGTGTAAAAATTGTTAGTACATAAAATACGACCGTATTCTAGACAAGTGTACATAAGTGACATAATCACATTTGTAGCATGAGTTTCATGTCCTTTAACGTATTCGTTGTTCATTTTATTTTTACCACAATATGGAATAACTTTGTATGTATATCCTGTGTTTGATCGCATAGTTTCAATAATTTAATACCATATTTATGAGATTTTTCATGAACATATTGCTTGAAGTTAAGCCTTCCTGTAAAGAGCACGATAGACTCATCAATAACTAAATTTTGACCAGGACTCTTAACTTGCTGATACTTTGATTGAACAAAATCAAGTGGTGGTCGTACTTTAGATAATCTGTCAGATTGAACATCTTCGCCAAAATGCCAAAATCTTAAAAGAAGTTGAAAACGGTTTCTGGCCATGAAAGACATTTCATTTTTGTATAATTTTTTGTCAGACCAATACGATTCAAGCGAAGGCATGTGAACTAACCCCATCCATATTCTAACACCCAAAAATACCTTCATCTCTGTAATATTTGTATCTTTCCAATCATTGTACCTGCTGCTTTTTTTGACTCTGTTATTGGTTAAAAAATGTTGAGCATTTTTATTAGTTTCTCCAACAATTAACTGTATTAGATCATCAGGTATAAAAAATTATAGTAATCTATTGGTTTTGAAACTTCTGGATCAACCGGTACATTAACCTTTTCTGAACTAGTACATGGAAACACATGTTCTTTTGTATTTGTGCATTGACTCCAAATAGATAGATTATTGTCGTTGTCATCGCCCTGTTCATCTATGTCGCTAACATGAGATTGATTTTCAATAGCACTACCAACACCTTCGTCTGAGCTAGCCTCATATTCTTCTTTACCATCTACATACTCACTTCCAGAATCTTCAAATGCATCATCTGAAATATCACCACCAAAATTGTCTGCTATTTCTGCTAATTCCTCAATTATCAATATTTTTTTGGGACTATACAATTTATAACTGTCACTTGCGCTTACTATGGTTTATTTTTTCCGTTTTTTAACTAATCACAATCACAACATAACCTTATGAGTTTCAACACTCCCATGTGCAAAATAACGAGGGTACCCATTTGGGTAGACAAGCATGTCAAAGTTTCCCACTGTTTACAGTGCATACTATTTACAGAAAACTGCTCATTCCAATCAAATAGAATAAAGTGACATCCGTACTGCCTGTGGTAATTACATTTCCGCTAGTAAGGTACGGGTGGCTCCACTATACATTAAAAAAGTAAAATGTTTTGTCTACCAGCTTGGGTGGACAGTTGCAATAATTGGAGTTTCAGCGCCAACCCATTTGGATTGACAGGTTCAAAAATCCTAGTACTTAAAAAATCTGCTTGGCAGTTAACCTGTTAATTTAACTTTAAACCTCTAATTCAAATTTAAACAAGCGAATCCGCTTCAAGAATTCGATTTTATAAAATCCTCTATTCTGATTGTCTTCAAATGGCGAATATAATTAGTGTTAATGGAATGCCGCACCAGAAATCCACTTAATATTTGATCGATTGACCGGCTGGTATGGTTATACAAAATATAACAGAAAACTATAAAATTTACAACGATTGATCTATTGACTGGCTGGTAATTACATGACATTTTATACCGAAAATCTCGATTTAAAGAAAATTTTAGTGCAAGTATACCTAAAAGTTATAGTATTTTATTTAATTTTAATGCAGAAATTGCAAGTTTTATTTAATTTAGAACGAGCTTAAGTTTTTGTTTAACCTAAACTTTACAAAAAATTTTAGAATTTATTTGCAAGTTTTACAGTTTTAACTCGATTTACACGGTTTTTGCTATAAAAACTCCAAATTGATTACAAATGTCTTTGAAATTGTTTTTGATATTTATTAGGTCCTAATTTATGGAGTTGTTGGTTAATTAAGTCGAAATAAAATTTTGTTTGATTTTAAACGCGAATTTTAGTTAAAAGTTTGGGCAAAACACGCTCGATTTATTATTTATTTGAGTAAAATTTTGTTTTTTGGGTTTATATCACTGTCCTGAGTTAAAAAATTAATGACTCACAATTAAATAATAGCATTATAAGCAATGCGCCAAAGCAAAAAATATACAAATCCCTGTATAAAAACATAGTAGGAAACGTTAGGGATGAATTTAGACTAAAGTTAGAATAAAATACTTAAACTAGGAAGGACGATACTGTAAATTTATAGAGTACGAACAAATAGTTGGATTCGCTATTAATAAACTTGGCGTATGCTTAGAAATTCTAACCCATTAGTAAATATTAGTTAGCTATATTTGGATAATTTTAAGTCGACCTTTCAGGTCGCACCGATAAGTAGAACTGGCAGCTGCTGTCCGGTATTATGGACCTCCCGTTTACTTTTGCTAGTATCGCGTTGATCAGATACGCTACAAAATCAACGCTAGTGATACCATTATTTAAACTCCAACTTTAGCCTTACTTTATACATTTTATTCATGATTCATTAATTTTGAAGTCAGATTTATTTGAAGCACGTTCATTTTCGCATTTAAACCCAATGTAGTACCTTCGATTGGAGCATTGCGAACGTGGCCGCAGGTGTAGCAGCCCTTACTTACATTATACTGTATAAAATGTACTTGTAACAGTGAAGCTAAGGAGCTCTGTTAAGCATGCCCACTCGGTTCAGCTGCTAAGGAAGAAGTAATAGAACAGACAACAATTAGTCACCGAAGGTACATCATGACAAACAAATAGTTCAGAGCGATTCTATTACGAAATCGGAATGCATGTGTGACGCTGCCAAAGTATAGTGTTGGTTATAGGTGTATATAAAAGTTTATTTACAATCAAAATTAATAGTAAACCTTAAAATAAATAATAAAATAATGAAAATATATACGTCTTAAGGCGCTAATGGTATTTCAATGTATATTAATTAAAGTTTGTGTATTACCATAGTCCTGGCACTAATAGAAGTAGTCTAAAATGCGCACACTAGGACTAGGGCTAGGGCCATTCCAGAAGATGTGGCCAAGCTTACGTTTGGTGTACGACAGTTGTCTGAATGGAAACTATGTAGAATAAAGTTGTACATTCGGGTGGTATCGTTAGACCTTAAATACACTCATCGAGGATTACTGGGGAGTGCTTAGATTTTTGATGCGACAGGCGGTGACCTGCTGACTGCTTTAGTCTATAGGGGATGACTGTTTCTTTTGACGAAATCCGATAGCGTGTTTGGAGTGTTGGATTAGATTTACTTACTGAAGAAAAAGGGTTCGTTAGACTTGACCTATCAATGCGTTGAAGTTTCGTATTACCCCAGAGTATAGTGATTCTAAAGAGCAATATGGGAACAATAACGATATTAACCGGGATATGTAGACGCGCGCAATATTAGTCTGCTCACTAGACATCATCTGCGTATCGGTATATGATTTTGGAGACATAATTAAATTTGTCTTCCATTTTGAGATTGCGTATAAATGCATTTTGACAATTGTTTTAGGCAGTTATGAAATTGTTGTAGTAAATTGGTTATAGATGCTGCTACGCTGTTTGTAGTTATATTTTGTTGGTCTCGCCTACTATATTAATTTAACAAAATATTAGTATTCTACGTGTTTCATAAAGAATTTTGAATTCTTATACTGCAATTTATTTACAACTGATATGTATTTGCTAACCACCCAGGTACCCCACATAAAGTTTATAGCTATATTTCTCGTTAACAAAATAAACTGAATGGCTTTAGAACAGTTCATTAGTTCATAAAGGATGACGTTTCCAATGCATCTGTTCAATGCTTGACTACAATAGTGCTATGCAATTGAACATGGAAATGATTCAAAGTTAAGTGTAAATGAAATAAACAAATGACCTGTTACCTATTTAACACTGGCGAACCTTCTAAGAAGATACTGCACCCAGTGCTAAACGAGGAAGTTGGTCGACGGAAACCAACACGTTTCCAATTAAATATTAATTAATAATTTTGTCTGGAATGGAGAAAGTAATTGGAGCATAGGGAACGAAAATCTATATAAATTGTTGGTTTTGCAAAAAGAAAAGGCCGTGACCGGTTTCACTGTTCTTGCAGATCATCAGACGGACGCATCTCTCTCTGCAAAACAACCAACTAAGTTCTGGAATTATACACAAATTAAGGTGTATGTATAGTGCAAATGCTTCTCATGCGCCCTCTATACTCTAATATAAGCAACTAACTATCGATGACTGTTTCCAGTCTCCGACGTGATAGTGTAGATGGCAATGCCAGACAAAATTTTATAGCGAGTCAAAAGATAAGATAAAAAATGAAATAAACAATGACCTTTTCATCTTGTCTTTTGATTGGCTATTAACAATTTTGTTTGGTAATGCCATCTGCACTATCACGTCGGAGACTGGAGACAGTCATCGATAGTTAGTTGCTTATATTAGAGTATAGATAGCGCATGAGAAGCATTTACACTACAAATACACCTTAATTTGTGTATTACTCCAGAAGTTAGTTGGTTGTTTTGCAAAAAGAGATGCGTCCGTCTGATGATCTGCAAGAACAGTGAAACCGGTCACGGGATTTTGTTTTTGCAAAATAACCAACAATTTTTATCGATGTTCGTTCCCTATGCTCGAATTACTTTCCCCATGCCAGACAAAATTATTCATTAAATGTAAATGGTTTTAGTATTAAATTATTTTTCCGACACTGAAGATACATAGATTTTGTTCTTCATAATTCAACTACATATTTTTGTACCAGTTCATGTTGAAAAGATTGCTCCATCAAAATAATGAATATCGGTGTGAATGGACGATTTCTTTTTTTATTATAATTTGAATGTTCTTTCCCGCAAAGCCGGTTTTAAAACGTTTTTCAGACTAAATATGTAGGGATTCACTGCTCAGTCAAGGACTTCTGCCACTTTTAAATAATAAAATTTCTTTTAAAAAATAGTCTAAACATAACGAATACAAAATTATTCTCTAATTTTTTTATTTGATTACGGTGCCAATTCTTATTCTTCAATGAAATTGTGGCACGCAGTTTTGGCTTCTACATTTCAGGATTTTTCCTCGAAGTGTTACATTGACCTAGCAATACCATCAAACATTCCAACGTGATGAAACTGGATGAAACTTGTGTTTAAGAACACAAATTATTTTTCGCTTGTACTGTTAAACATAATGAACACCATCGAAACATTGGGCGGAATATGGTAAAATTTATACTATATGAATTGGTGGTTAGTTCCCGGGTCCACCAGGGTACGCTGTCTTTAAATGTTTTCTTTTGCGGCATGGAATACGACGACGGGTCTACCTCCGCGTCGTTCAATTTTTTCGCGAGTGTTTCTACTTCGTCTGACTCTCGGCAGTTAAATAGCTCATTTTCGAGCGCAAAGATACTTTCGCCAAATTTTTCTTTAAACCGCTCCCAATTTGCTTTTTTATTACAGAACCGCGGAAATATAGTTAGCTGCTCGTTTGCGCTTGTTTTGGTTTCAACGTCCCATGTTATTAATTTATGGTCAGAGAGCGTTTCCTCGTCCGTCCTTAGTTTCCAATTACAAATCGTTTCTAACATTTCGTGCGAGACTGCAGTAATATCTATAAAACTGCTGCCTCTATGCGTCTCAAACGTAGGTGAATCATTAGTGTTTATCACACTAAGGCCCCATCACGTAAAAAGATCAGCAACCTGCGAGCCTCTATCGTCTTCGATAGGGCTGCCCCATAATGGCGACTTAGCATTAAAGTCTCCCGCGATAATTAAATTTCTATTTCTACCGATTTTACGAAGAATTCCTTCAATTTGATTTATTAAATCTTCTGTTTGAGGATTCTCCCGCCGGGAATCGATCGGCGGAAGGTAAGTGCTTATCACGTAAAACGTATGCAATCCCGTTTTTATTTCTGCGGTGGTTATGAACTCATTCGACAGATTGTTTAGGATTATTCCGGCGCACGTCCCGTTATTTATTATTATCCTGCTACGCGGTCTTTCGCTGTTTGCGTTTAAAACGGTAACCCCCTTCCCAAAACCTGTTATTTTGTGGCTATACAGGTGCGGTTCCTGTATAAGCCCGATGTCGATATTATTTTCGCTGAATAACTTTACGAAGTTATTTGTAGCCCCTTTTCCTTTCCCGAGATTTAATTGCGCGAATTTAATCTTCTTGCTTCTTTTAAATCTTTCTTTTTCTTCACGGTCCATAATCGATGTTCCGTGCGATTGCGTTCTTCAATCTCAGCATCGTGGGGCATCTACTCGACTTGGCGTCGTGGCGCGTATCGACTTTCGCACCACCGCCAGTTCTGTCGTTTGCCCTAGCGCAAACCACACAGCAGGAGATTGCCCTCCGGCAATTCTTGAACTCGTGTTCGACTTCGGCACAGTTACCGCACCACTGTACCTTCTCCCTGCACTCCATCGATCTATGGCCGTACTCGTAGCACCTGTAGCACTGGGTCATCGAGAAGTGGTCCCGGGCCCAGACTCTTCGCCACCCGAGGTTTATAGCGTCAGCTAATATGCGTCTCCGAAGTATGGGGGTCACTTCGAAGACTACGTTGACGAAGGGATCCCTAGGGCCCTTTCCGCCAAACCTAAATTTCTCCCTCAGGTGGTCTTCGATCTTCAAATCGCCGAAGCAGGGATTCTGGCTCACGATCAACTGCACCAGTTCTTCCGCCTTCATCCCCACTTCGACCCCCGGAAGAACGACCCGTGGACGCTTCTTCTCGATGGTCTTCGCCACGAGCTCTTTGCAGTGACCGACAACCTTCGACTGCAATTTTTTCGCATCTTCTCGTCCCGCACATTCTACTACTACACCGCCCCTGCGAGTCCTACGAGCTCCGACCACTACAAAACCATCACGAGCGGGATCGACCTTCTTCAGGGTCGACATGACGTCATCCTTCTCCCCTGGTCTGGCGTCGACCCTAACTGCAAAGGTGGGCGTCGCACCTGCAGCATACGACGCCTTCCGCGGCATCGGCACCTCCTGGCTCCTGAAACACTGCTGCCCTGAAACAGAAGCAACCACCGCTGGACTTCCCCCGACAACATCAGCTCTCCCAGAATCACTAACCACAAGCCGCAGCGCCCTAACCATACCTATAAGTTGATTCGCCGCGTCGAGGAAATCATCCACGGCGTAGCGAATCCTCTTTCTGTCTTCCACGACGATAGTGGCGGAGGTCGTCGGCACCCTCCCAGAGATGACCGAGTGCGCCTTCCTCACCCTCAATCTCAGGAGGTCCAGCTCATCGAGGTCGCTAGCAGCAACGCTAACGTCGCTGCTAGTCGACATCTTTCGCTGGGCTCCCGAAGTTGAGGGCGATTCAGGCGCCGCAGCCACCCCAGGGGGCCCCGACTCCTCCGACACGACCGCCGCAGACACAGGCTCCTCTACCTCCTCCTGTGTCCCTAACATAACGTCCTTTAATATCACCTTCAGCTGTTTCCCCCAACAGCGCCCTCAGCCTTCGACCTATCAGACTCCGACCGATCTCCCCTCTTCTTTCTGGGCAACGGCTCCTCGTCGCGGTGGACCACAATGCTGACAAAACTATCAACAAAGGATGACACCTAAAACGCAGCGCAACGACCTGACCGTTACGACGCTAGAAGAGCGCAACACGTTGGTCCAATAAAAATGTTTTGTTTAAAGGTGAACCGTAAACAACCTTTTGTTTATTTAAACTTCAAACCGCTCAATTAAATATCAAATTTTAATAAAAATACAACAAGCACTAAGCGTCAAAATAACAACTAGAATCAAATAAATTTCCTAACGCAATAAAAATATCTCGGTTCAAAATGTACCGTAAATAACCCTATTTATTTATTTTAAGTTTTTAAAACCGCCAAATCAAATTTAAATAAACTAATTACTTGAAAATATTAAAATACCTAATTTATAAATAACAACACTTTATTTTTAAATGTGTAATTAACAAAATAAGGTCGAGCGCAATCGAAATGCGGTCACCGGAAATGACCTTTCACTTAATCACTTGGTAACTGTAACTGTTACACCGCTTAATTACACCAAAATCGATTTTAAAGGAACTTATAAGTACGCGTGTACTTAAATTACGGAAAATTTATCTTAAAATTGTTTTAAAATTTACAGTTTTTGAGTTATTTATTTGATTTAAAAAGGCTTAGATTTTTGTTTTTTGGTTATTATTTGATTATATGAGCACTATAAAAATTCACACACTTTTTGGTTGTTTTACCCGGTTTTTTACTCGATTTACGCCGTTTTTATTTTAAATTTATTATTAAAAATGCCTTTTTAAGTTATTTCGAAATTATTTTTGAGTATTAGTTTAGTAGATTCTTGTTTTATTAACCCGAAATTTAGTTGGTTTATTTTAAAACGCGGATTTGGTTTAAATTACAAAGAAAACACGATTTATTTAGTATTTATTTAATTTAAATTCTGTTTTAAAATTTTTATTTTACTGCCCTGTATTTAAAATTTGTTGCCACACAATTATAAAATTAAAACACAATAAAAAACAAAGCTTCAAATGAAATAAATTAAAAATAAATAATAAAAACCCTAGATAAAAACTTACTTCTTAGTTGCTGAAGCGGAGCTCTGCTAAACACGTCCGCTCGCTTCAAGCGGTAACTAGAAAGTTTCTTCTGCTGCAGCAGGTCTTGATAAACGAGACAGTTTCTATAGTTTGCTGCATGAAGGCCTTTATAGTTGACGTAGGTAGGTGTTGTGTTCGATGTGTTCTCGCACTTGGATGAAGGTGTTTTTGGCTGCATCTTACACACCTCGGTTTGAAACCGAAGTTTAGACTAGAATGGCCGAACCTTTGGCAAGTGAAACATTGCTGTTATTCCATTCTAGATTTGAAGAATTGGATGGTGAGTCGGTGGTAGTACAGTAGGCTTCTAATGTTGTAGGATGATTTTCTAGGCACACGAGGAAGGTGGTGTACACCTCGGCAGCTAAAAGTTGGAGGTCACTCGAGTGCTGTTGTGGAACAGCGCTGTGATCATCCACAAACTATTTAGTGATGTTGCTCTTGGTCATCTTCCTAGCGGGATCGAACTTAGACTGGGGAGAGCTCTGTTACTGCATCAACTGTGATAAAATTATCCATACGTAATTTTGTTGTTTTTTAAACTTATGATCTTGTATTAAATCACACGCCAGCGGGTGATGCGGCCCCTCACGATTGTTTTGAGCGCCAGTGCCGATCACGCGCTGGTGCGTAACAAATAAAAATGACAAAAACTTGCCCTAATAATAGATAATATCTTCTCGATTTATTTTGTCTAGGGGTAAAATATATTATTAAAGCATAATATCATATTTATAAAATAAACAACGTATACAAGTGTTTATACCAACAGTGTCAACGATGGTTCATAAATATAGTAACCGAAAAACAGTTACCGATGAGCAGAAGTAAACGTGAATAATCAAACGAATTTTGAAAATACGCGCTTTGCAACAAATAAGTGCTGTGTACAAATGAGATAGATACACACGTCTAAATAACCCGATCTAAATAATCGATTGTAGTGCCGTCTAATATCACCCGTCTAGTTAACATTAAAGTAAAAATAATTAATTGAGGTACGTTTTTTCTCATAATTATTTATTACCATATCAAACGTCTGTACATCGTCTCGCGTGTATTGTATTAACCAACCACTTCTAATCGTCTACTGTCATTCTCAAAGTTTAAACTTCAACTGATTACGGAAAAGTCGAAAAACCAGAACTCTGCTTTCAACCGCTGTCTGCTCTAACGTGTATACAACATATTTAAATGCACTGTGACCTTGCCAAATGCTGCAATGTGCCTATCTAATTTAAACGATAATCCACCCATTAAGCTTACAGAATAACATAAATGAATTTTTATTATTATTTATTAATTAATAACGTCTATTATAATTTGCATCATACATTAACAATATATAAAAAGTCATGTGTTTAACATATTTCACGTTGTTTGTAAAAAAAGACATCAGCATCAGGTAATATTTCACGACTCGGGGTGGCAGCGTACATGTTAACTAGTAACTAGCTGCGCAAGTGAATAACAAAGGCTTGTATGCGCCGACGTTAACGAGATATATAGCTGTAAACTTTATGTAGGATTCCTTAATAAGTATCACACCAAAAGTTTTATTATTAGTTTTAAGAAGAGTCTTGAGTTTCTCAAAAACTTAGTACTTAAATCTTGATTTTTAAAAATGTATACAGGTTGTTTCGTTAATAATTGTACATAATGGTAATCAATTATTTTTTAAATATGAAAATTTACGCTGAAATTCTTAGATCAAATGGGTCTTTGACTAATTTGATGGCATTTTGTAAAAAAATGAAAAAGATTTTCTGCCGATTATTTTAAAATATTTACTTTTTTTTATTATGTTTGGTAGAAAGTTTGTCTCCATTGGTGTTTGTGGTTATTACCAGAGACGTGCGGCAGGCGTAGATTACCATCAACCGATTTTTTCTAGGTATGTATGACAAGCGTGTCGTCATACATTTTTTAAAAATTTGTTACCTGTTCCGGTTTCATGTTCAGTACCGTAAAAGGTTTATTCTTATGGCAGGTTCTAACTATTTTTTGCCAGTCCCATGGTGCCATATTTTAATGTGATTTTCTTTTCTCCATTGCCTTTCAATCAAAGAAGGATCTGTATCTGCCTCAAGATGTGTGTGCGCTCCTAATAAAAATTTATGCTCGACGACTTCAAGTTGTGAAAATTTATTGAGGAGTAACATCATTCTACCGTTTCGGTTCTGAGATAGGTAATTACCAGACCAAACTTGAAGAAATATTAATTAATGTATCTATCCATTTTAGGAAGCAAGAAGTCATTTCGTTCGTGCTTCTTCCTGCAACAGATTCATCCTACATACAACAATACGTTTCCTTTTCAGTAGCGTTGTGAATTGTGTAGTTAAAAGTTCAAAATTTTGGTCAGTAGAAGCTTTGGGCATTTGCCTAAACAGGGATGACCAAATATTTTTCCAGCTCAACCATAACAACTTTCAAGGTGGGGGTTTTAATAGACTTTTTAAGTTACATCTTTTAGTCGACACTTCCAAATGTTTGTCGTACTGACCTTTAATCCCTTGCTTGTTTTATCGGACGATGTATCTCGCGTTTTATTTGATAATGACATGTGTCATGAGTCGATTTGAACGAGTGACTAAGTTCTGAATGAAAAATCATCATTAGGCCTTCAGACTTGGAACTGGTTAGACGTGTACCTTCGTTGTTTCCTATTCTGAGCTAACCTGAAGTTCCAACAGCCTATATCTTGCACTTTCTGTGTGCAATAATCTAACCTAGGTCTACTTTTACCTCTTTTTTTGCTATCTGTGCTTGTAATATATCCCACACTATTTTCCAATTCCCTTAGAACGTGTCATGTCCTTCTATTTTTTCTAGATTTTTGTTTTTAACGGATATCCTTGTTCCCCTACTATTTCTACTACCTCCTTGTTATTAACTTTGTCTATCCATGCTATCATAATCATACATGAAGCACCACAAGAATGTACATTGTTATTTGTTCTGATGGTACATTTTCTTCACTACCATTCTCTACATACAATTCATACATTTTTTAATGCAAAAGCGGTTGTCCAAATACTTATTTGATGATCCTTCTCTCCTGTAATGGGACTCTCGAACTGGAACTTTTAAAATATGTTCGCAAATTTTATTTCCAATATCATAGCATTTTTTGAAAGGTCTGTTTCGACAAACGTTTGTAAAATACTTAAGATATTTAAAAAAAATATCTTAGATACTCTTAGATACACTTTATGATCTTTAAGAAAATGGTAATGTAAGGTAGTTCTCTCACGTCTTTTTTGTACTTTGTACACACGTAAGATACCATAAATTGTCGTTTCTAGTTATTATCCATTGCTGCTGACCAAAACTGTTCAAAAATGTCAGTATGAATTTCATCTGAAAAAGTATTTGAACTCATTTATGTTTCTTTGCAATTTGGTTTAAGTTTGTTTCTTTAACTTTTTTTGTATGTTTTGATATGTTTGATTAGCCAGCTGCTCGTTGTTGTTTTCTTATGTTCATTTCTATTTTATTTTTTTTACGTGCGCTACCTATGATCACTCTAATTTCTCCATTTCACTTGCCGTATTAGCATTTTTATGAAAAACAACTGGGACCTTTGAGCGCGTAATCCGACCTTGATTTTCGAAACGGTATAGAAATCGTTAGAACTTAGGTCGGGACTGTATGAAGGATGGCCTAAAATTTCGACGCGTTGTTGCATTAAAATACAATTCTTCTTAATCTTCTTTTAAAAACTATGAGTGGTTTAATTTCCAATGAAGATTAAGAAGAATGCTAAACAAACCACAACCAACATACAGGGAGTATTTAAAAATACAATTGTCTTGCGAACTGTGTAACTTGCATTGTCTTGCTGGAGGACGATTCTTCGTTTGGGGTTGGTTTTACCTACGGTAAACAAATGGTTGTAGAGGAATTGTTATTACATGACATGCTTTCGGGACAAATGTTGCGATCATCTTTTTGGAGACACTTCGAGAACAGATGACTATGTCACCTTGGAACACCCAAACACCTAGCGTTTATTTTTTGGCTCGTATGAGTAAATTCAAGATTCATCACCACTCACGATGTTGTACATATTTTCAGAGTTTCCTGCGTTGAAGCGGTGTAGAGTTTATTGATACCAATTGGCACTAGCTATGCGGTCAACAGATGCAGTATCTATCGGTAAACTAATTTTTTTGCAAACAATTCTCATGTAAAATTTTTTGAATTGAAGTTTCTGAAATCTTCGATGATGCCTAATTTCGCGATACGTCACATGTCGATCTATGTTCATGAGTTTGCGCGCAGCATAGTCGTTCTCCTGAGTGACTGCCGTTTTTTGTGTACCTACTCTTCGATCATAGCCAAGACTAATTCGTCCAGGTTTGAAGTCTCCATACCGACCAGAAATAATGGTCTAATCTGGTGCTTCATTGCCGGAAACAGAAACCAACTCGGCCAGGCATTCCCGTTGAGATAATTGTCTTTAAAAATTATAAGAAATTATTGCGCGAAAATTTTCAGGGTTTAATTCCTTTCTTGATTAACTTGTTAACTTTGACAGTTTGTTGTAGCTACAACATTGTACATATCGCAGTAAAACTTTGGATTTATGTTAACTAAAGATGGGGATAATTTTTAGTAGTGACAGTATGCAAAACATAAAAGGCATTCCTCGTATTAGGTTAGGGGTGTTTCTGAACTGTGCGTTGTTTAGTATGTGGGCGTTTGTTTGAGTTAGGAGTACGTTGGTATGGTGTTGATTTATAGATAGATTCGGTTACTTCTGTTGTAGCGTTTTTACAAATTCCTTGACTTTCTGTTTTGGATCGTATATCAGTTTTCCGTTACCTTTCTTGACCGATGCTGCGTTGGGTCTGTTTTTTCATTTTGAGGGTCTTGTTTAATCGGTATGGGTGGCCCTCGATATCTAGTATTGGTTGAATGTGTGTAGTCCATTAGCTGTGGTAGTGTTGGTCTAGAAGTTCTTTGACCGTTTATTGTTGGGCGTTGAGTTAGATCTTGATGGCCGGATCCCTCGTTATCTGGAATCGTTTGACGAGTTGTCTTTTTTTTTTATTGCGTCCTGTAGGTACGTCGGCAATCCTTGTGTGTTACTCGTGATTATTTTCTTGATGTAGTGGTTGTATTCTTTTGCGGCCTGAATAGGTTTGGAGATTTCTGTCACTGTGGCTTCCAGATCTGTTATGGTTCGTATAGGTTTTTTGTTTGTGTCTTTTGGTCTTGCTGTTTGTCGTTATTTTGTACGTTGAAGTTGGACGTTACGAGGATGGGCAGATGGTCCGAACTTAGGTCTGGCAGTATTTCTGTGGAAATGGGAGACGTCCTTAAGTATGGTAATTAGGGTTTGACGGGGTTCTTGTGGATTTTCTTGGTTCCTCTGGGGTTTTCTGTTTACTTGGGACATGCATTTAATCTAGAATTCCCTTAAGAATCTGAATTCGTCGGAATTTTTGATATTGGACCACCTCTTGCCGAGTTTCACCCTTTTAAAACGGAACGACCAAATTTTGCTCTTTGAAAATTTTCCTGGTTCCCGGGGGCTTTTCGATGATTAGGGAAATATATTTAATCTATAATTTTTTAGGAATCTGAACCTGTAATTTTTCAAATCGGGGAAAGCCTTATTGCGCTACAGCCTTTTTAAAGCTTGAACCGCAGATTTAAATTCTACAGCAAACCCAGAAAAGTTGATACGTTAGCACCTCCACTTCGTTAAATACTCGGATTCTATTGGAGTTGCCCGGACTTAGGTTACATAGCAGAAAAAATTGATAGGTTAGGTCAGCGCTGGAACCTAAATTAAGTAAAACACTTTAAACGTTTTCGAAAAGAAAGGAAACGTAATGAAACACTAAAACCAAATAAAAAACATTTATTAATTGTAATCATTACAAGTGGTACGTGTTGTTAGTCAACCAGTATTTTGCAGATTATATAGACAGTAAAATATTAGCCGTATAGTGAACACCACGGGGAGGTCAACACGTACATTTTGTCCACCAGGATAGAAAGGTGTAAGTGTTTGGGAAGAGAAAAGGTGTGAGGAAAACCATGACATTGATTCCGCTAATATTAGCTTTTGTGTCTGTTTCGCTTTGTTTTCGCTTTCATCCTTCGACAGTCTACAAGAATTCAACTCGGGACATAATACAATATAATGTGAACCATTACAAAGAGGACATTTTACTTTGGTTCTACATCTTTTAGCTACGTGACCCGGTTTTAAATTTGAAACATTTGAAAACATAACCTTTTGTCGCTAACAATTTTCTTTTTCCCCTCAAGTTTTAAAGAGGATGCCTTAAAACAATCTTGACTACTGTGTGGTTTTCCACAGAAGATGCAATCGCTTCTCTCCTTGGCCTGATGGATTACAGATAACAAATCCATTGCAGTAGTACACTCTTCCTCGTCTCTGAGACGTTTTGGTTTACCTTTCAATTTTCCCCCGAACCAAAACCACCGCGTGCCAATAATATGTTTACCACTTCCTTGCGTAAAAATACAAGTTCCTTTAACTTTCACTTCCACTGGTGCGGTTTCTTTCCTACACTTTGAGAACTTCTTCGGGGAGACACGATTCACCCAATGGGTTCAACAAGATAGAATACTTGTCTGCTGTAACCCCTAGACTTTCTAAACAACGTAGCAGGGATTCTAGCTTATCATACAAAGTTGACAAAGATGTTTTTTCTTTAGGGTGCATGGCATTAGCAACAGGTCTTAGAAGTTCACGTACATATACCTCAACGAGTACGTCATGACGCTCAAAACGCTCCTGTAACTGTTTGACTAATTTTGGGTAACTTTCAGACGTCGCATGGAAACTTTCACAAATTTCTCGTACTTTAGTATGCGGGACTGTTGACTACAGTAAATAGTGAAATTTGTCTACGCCAGGAATTTCGGAATCTTGTTGAATCTTTTTTAATTGGCTCCAAAAATCTAACCACGACTTAATATCTGAGTCGAACTTGTTTATCTCTAAGTACGAGAGCCTAAATTTACTTCTGCACCGTTTTGTGTTTTACATTGATTAGGTTTTCTATTATATGTTTATTTAGTTTATTAATTATATAAGTCTGACATGACAGCACATCTAAACGTCAAAAGTTTTTCTACAATTATAAACAAAAACAAAAAGGGGTTTTTCTAAGCTACTACAAAAAGTAAATCCAGGAGGATATGTTAATTAATGCAACATCCCCCCGATTACAAATAAAGTTTTTTGGGTTTTTTTACAATCCTTCGGTAACGTGTTCTATCGATACTTTCAACGACACTATCCCGTGTCAACGGTTTCATTACTATTAATACGCTTTGTTGCGCCAAAACCTTCGCCGTTTCCTATATTATTCTCGTGTACCGCATCTTTAAAACATTCAGGTTTTGCGGCTGAAACGTCGCTGTTCTCCGTTTTACCAATATCTATGATTGCACGTCGGTTTCGTCGAATATGCGACCCGTTCGGCGTTGTTTATAAGTACGGACGCGGTTCGCTACACCGTGCAATTATATTTGCCGGCGACCATAACTTTGTTTTTTCGTCTTGTATTCGAACTGTTTGACCAGGTTCCAGTGGCGGCAATTCGTAACTCGATCTATTGTAATTGTGGTCGTTTCGAATACATCGGTTTTCAAACTTAGCATAAATAGTTTCTTTGTTCGTGAGATCATTTCGGTGAATTCTTGGTAAATTATCACGTATTTGACGTGTATAAAGCATTTGGGCAGGGCTTGGTAACCCGTAGTCTATTGGCGTGGTGCGGAAGCAAAGCAAAGCAAGGTTGGTATCTCCGCCACCGTCTTTTGCCTTCTTCATCAGATTCTTAACCGTCTGAACGCTCCTTTCTACCCTACCATTCGACTGTGAATAGTGAGGTGAGCTGGTTACTCCTTGTATATTCTAGTCCGCCATAAATTTGGCAAAATCCGACGACGCAAATTGTGGACCATTGTCGCTCATTATTTGTTGTGGGATTCAGTGTTCCGCAAATAAACATCTCATTGATGCAATAACGGCTGAACTGGTACAAGGAGAAAGCATACTACTTTTAAATGAGAACTTTGAATAACTATCCACAATTAATAAATATGTTTTCCCATCAAAATAAAATAGGTCAACCGACAATGACTGCCACGGAGCAGTGGATGTCTCATGATGTAGCATTGGTTCACGTGATTGAGACTTGCGGTGTTTTAAACAGACGTCACATTTATTAATGTAAAGTTCGATATCTTCATTGATATTTGGCTAAAATACCGATTGTTGAGCACGAATGCACGTTTTGTTGATCCCTAGATGGCCCACATGCAAACACTCGGGAATGCATTTTCTTAAGGATTTAGGAATAATAACACGTTGTCCTCTCAAGATTAACCCGTCATCTACTGTTTCAATGTGCTATGGACATAACGAAACGATTCTGGCCATCCGTGTGCAACTACGTCGTCTAATTCACTTAGTAAAGGGTCATTTCATGATACATCTCTTATTTGGTTTAGCTTGTGTTTAAAATATACATAATTTATATTGATATCCAATTCGATGTGTTTGTTGGACTTTTCTGTCATCATTCGAGATGCCGTGTTAGCCAAAATCATTTCGTTACCCGGTTTGTATTCTATTTCTGCATCATATTGTTGCAGACGTATAGTAACATTCGCATCAATCTTGGCGGAGCTGCCGACAAATTTTTTAAATGTATCATTTGTAATCGCTTGTGATCGGTTTCTATTGTGAAATGTTTTCTGTACACATATGTGTAGAAACGTTTGCACCCGAACACAGCTGCCAACATCTTCCGTTCAATATTTGCGTATCTCTTTTCGGTTTTGATTTAAACGCAATTGGCGTATTATCCTGCAGCTAAATGGCACCCAACCTGTTTAAAGAGGCATCCACTTGTATGGTTGATGGGTTTTCTGGATAAAAATATATCAATGTTGTATGCTTACATACGGAGTTTTTAAAATAATAAAGTCGCGTGAGTCTGTGTCGTTCCAATCAAAAATCGCATTGTCTTTTAGTATTTCTCGAAGCGATGCGGTCTTTTGGAATGAATGGTGAGAGATAAGTGAAAAAACCAGCAGTTGCTGTAGTTCTTTTTTTATTCTCCGGATTTGGTAAATTTTTGACGTACTCTATTTTATCCGGACCAGGGTGCCCGTCATATTTATCGTATATAGATCCAAAAAATTTTACTTCATGTACTCCTATGTTGCATTTGTTACTGGTGAATGTTAATCCTGATTTTTTTGCTACATTCATCAGGTTTATCAGATTTTTGTTGTTTGCTGAGTGTTTGTCCACTTATTATTACATCATCTGCAATGTTTATTGTGCCTGGATATGTTTCCAAAATTTGATCCATCTTTTGCTGGAAAACGTCTTGCGAAATCTTTAACCCCATCGGTAATCTCTTATAAGCATATCTGCCAAACGGCGTGTTAAGCGTCGTCAATAAACGACTTTGCTTATCCAATACTACGGACTAATAACCATTCTTAGTATCTAATTTGCTGTAAACCTTAGCTCCTCTCAGTTTGTATGTAATTTCTTCGATCTTTGGGATCTTATGACGCGATCTTATTAACGCCTTGTTTAAATCTTTTGGGTCCAAACACACCCGAATGCTGCCGTCCTGCTTTTTTGCAATCACTATACTATTCACCCGGGTAGAAGGCTCATCCACTTTACAAATAACGTCACTATCTTCCATTCTCTTTAACTCACTCAGCAACGTATTTCTTAAATGTATTGGAAAATTTCGAGCTGCATGCACTATCGGTTGTGCCCCCTTATCTATATAAATTTTGTATTCGCCGTTGAATTTACCGATCTTATCAAATTGATCCTGAAAATTTTCTTGCAAATATTTCAGATCTATTATGCAATCTTGTTTAGTTACTGCACAATGCAAAGTAAGCAACTTCATTTTTCGTATTGTTGGTAGGCCGATGATAGTGGGACCGGAAGTGTCAACCACGTAGAACTCTGTATTTATCCAATCATCAGATTTATATCTGCATGGTATGATTATCGTTCCATATTGATGGATGTTAGTAGCATTGTACTCCCTGCGTTTCGGCAGTTAAGAGAATTGTCCTTAGTGTCATCGTTTGGTTTGACTTTTTCCGGATATATCTTTTTATATACTTCCACTGGCATCGTGTTGCCTTGGGCCCCAGTGTCGACTTTGGCTTTTAGATTTACCAATAGTTTCTTTTTCTCCATTTTGCCTGTACAACAGCAAAGACTTCGTTTCTGTAATCACTCCTGCTCATCGATCCGATACTAGATGTGTGAAAATCATCCTCTGTTGGTGCCTTATTCTCTACCATTTCTTGGACCGATTTAAAATTTCGGTCACCGCTACTGTGCGAAGTGCCTTGGGACCATGACCCCGACGTTCTATGAATACTGCTGCTCTTGCTCCGACAACATCATTTCCAGTGATTAAGTCGGCCACACAAACTGCATTTCGTTCCCATAAGCTGGACACTTGCCTCTGGGGTAGGGTTCATGGCCAGTTCCACATTTGTTGCACTTCCTTTCGCTACGCTTAATGGCGTGAACGTCTGCCATCAATTCTGATATAGACGCCGCTCCGGTTAATGATTGCATATGTTCCATTGATGCTTCAAATGTCGAGCCTATATCTAAGACTTGCCCAAGGGTCAATGATTTAACCTTTGCCAACAACGTCTTTTGTACGTCTGGGTGTACGGTTCCTAAGATTACTTGCTGTATAATTCTTGTTTCACCCTGTTCTTCGATAAATTCACATTTTTGTGCTTACAATTTACACCTTGCAAAAAATCGGTAAATTTTTCTTCCGATCCTTGTTTATATTTTTGTAAAAAAAAGCGCTCGATTCTAAAATTGGATCTTGGTTTTACGTGCATTGCAAATTTGTCCCATATAATGTGAGGTTTTTTTTGCATTTTCGCTCCCCAGATTCCAGGAGTTATCGATTTTAATTCCTTTTTCGCCTGCGAACAATAAAATGTAATCTACCTGCTTGTTTTCTTTTATTTCCTTAACTGAAAAGTACAGTTTGCATTTTTGTTTAAAAATGTTAGACGCGATGGAGATGTCTGGATTCTTCCAATCCATGATTGGAGTAATTGAATCTGCCATTCTTTTTACTTTTCCATTACCGCTGCCACCATGTACAGTTTTGTGTTTTACATTGATTAGGTTTTTTATTATATGTTTATTTAGTTTATTAATTGTTTTTCCAAGCTACTACAAAAAGAAAATCCAGGAGGACATTTTAATTAATGCAACAACTTGTCTATTTCGCTATCAATGTATCCCAATATTTGTATTACGATTCCGTTTCATCAATAAACATTTCTTCTGTCACCATGTTGTCGCTACTTGTCAGTACAGTGACTTGCTCATCTACTTTAAACAATAACGTTACCCTGTCGTCGAGTTTGCGTAATAATTCACGAACTTTATTTACACCTGCGTTCTGCGCCAGTGGTTCGTCTAAAACTGCAACCGTTTTAGTGAACTGGGTACGTAGCGCGCTTCTCTGTTTCTTCAAATTATCCATTTCAGTTTTATAGTTACTTTTCAGTAGCCAATCTTATCTTTATCAACACTCTCAGTGTCCTGTCACGGTCGCTATAACGTATATGAGAAAGAGGTAGACACAATCGTTCCAGTTCTTCTCAACCAGGTTCGGAGCACAACGTTGATAAAGTAATGGCTATAACAACTATGTAGATACTTTATTGAAATTGTTAAATTATTACTACAACATTGATTACTTAGTTTCTTTGAAGTTAACCTGGCACATGTCATAAATTTTTTACAGCGAGCTAATTTTTACAATTTTGCTTACAGACAACCAAATAAATTAATAATCAAGTAGAGTTCTAACAGATATCTTATATATTACAGTCAGGCTGATCTTTTACTACAAATGCATTAAATTTGTATGCAACTTTATCATTAACATACAAATAATAATCATGGGGTCCGGTTTACCTTATGTGGCCTGTCAAAACTAATTAAAAATTATTAGAAACCATACAAAAACACGTACATTTTCAAATACTAATGAAAAATTTGCGGATTTTTCAGTAAATTTTGTTTAATTAAATTCGAAAACCCGTAACTATTTCTAACTGAAATGTCACGCGACCGTAGATCGCGGATGAATATACAAAGCGGTCTTGATACTATTAGAACAATAACCACGCCTTGTATAATTTTTGACAGTTGGAAGAGCTTTTGACACTATTTGAGACAGAACAATAACATATTCCTTGCAGTATGAAATTGTAATTTAAATATCAATACGCGCCACAACAACGAAGACTCTCAAGTATTGATTCATAAACACACACAGAACATCTATAACCCTGATACACAGATTGTAAGTTTTCGAACAGGTCGTTGTAGCATTCAGTTCAATCTTTCGTTCCGACATTGCCGATCTTATTTCCCTATTGATAATACGATAGAAGTTTTGCGGGTTATTGAGTGGAAACACAGATAACGTTTATAAGTTGAAAACTAATGCAGCAGACCATAAAATGAAATGTTAATTAAAAACGGAGTTTTTGCAGATTTTATACATGTATGGTTTCTTCTTTAAAATACATCCGTACTCTTTATCGAACAATAGTGTTACTATTGTAACGTCAACAACCATACGAATATAACAAACTTAACAGTAATTAAATGTCAAACGTACGAATTGTCACTGCTTCCTAATTGTGTTGTAATTGTTCTGTTATTATGATGTATCTTTTGCAATTGCTTGTTTAAATGCTTTCATTTAATACTCACTTATTGTAATAACTATTCCGAACTCTTTTACAAAACAAATCAATTGCCGAACATTACCTTCGTGCGAGTGTGTACAAGTTCTCATCGACATTGATATATATGAGTATTTTCGACACGACAAAGTCGTTATCGTAAGGGGACTTGGAACGAGAGAGCATTATTCAGCATAATCGTAGATGTATTGCTAGGATATGTTGCGGTCCCATGCAGTTAGTGTTAAACCCATCTTTGATTATTTTGCCTTGTACTAAAATGTTACGCCTATAATGAAATCACAACAGTATTTTCACACATGTACCAAATCTATTATTTTATCTTAGTAGTAAAAAGTTACGACTACAAAACTAAGTAGCAACTTCAACACTATTTTCACCTTGGCACTATTTATGCCTCAACACTATACTCGCTCATGCCCCGGTTCGATTATTTTGTCTTAGTAGTAAAACATTACGACTACTAACCTAAGTTGAAACCTCAACACTATTTTTGCCTCAACACTATTTATGCCTACACAATACTTCCGATCATGCACCCGTTCAACCATTTTGTGTTAGTAGTAAAACATTTCAATGACTAATCTAAGTTAAAACCACAATACTATTTTCACCTCAGCTCTATTTATGCCTCAAAACTATGTTCGCTGATGTACCCGTTCGATTATTTGTCTTAGTAGTAAAACATTTCGACTACTAACATAAGTTGAAACCTTAACACTAATTTCGTTTCAGCACTATTTATGCCTCAACACTATTTTCGCTCATGCACTCATTCGATTATTTTGTCTTAGTAGTAAAACATTTCGACTACTAACCTAAGTTGAAACCACAACACTATGTTCGCCTTAGCACTATTTATGTCTCGACTATGTTCGCTCATGCACCCGTTCAATTATTGTCTTAGTAGTAAATCATTTCGACTAGTAACCTAAGTTAAAACCTCAACACTATTTTCGCGTCAGCATTATTTATGCCTACACACTATGTCGGATCATGCATCCGTTTGGTTATTTGTCTTAGTAATAAAACATTTCGACTACTAACCTAAGTTGAAACCTCAACACTATTTTCCCCTCAGCAGTATTTATGCCTCAAGACAATATGTTCGTTCATGTACTCGTTCGATCATTTTATCTTAGTAGTAAAACATTTCAACTTCTAACCTAAGTTAATGCCTCAACAATGTTTTCGCTTCAGCACTATTTATACCTTAACACTATTTCCGCTCATACACCCGTTCGATTATTTTGTCTTAGTAGTATAACATTTCGACTACTAACCTAAGTTGAAACCTCAACAATATTTACGCCTCAGCACTATTTATACCTCAACACTTTTTCTGCTCATGCACACATTCCATTATTTTGTCTTAGTAGTAAAGCATTTCGACTACTAACCTAAGTTGAAACCTCAACAATATTTTCGCTTCAGCACTATTTTTCCTCAACACTATTTCCGCTCATGCATCTGTTAGATTATTTTGTCTTAGTAGTAAAACATTTCGACTACTAACCTAAGCTGAAACCTCAACACTATTTTCACCTCAGCAGTATTTAGGTCTCAACACTTTTTCTGCTCATGCACCCGTTCGATTATTGCGTCTTAGTAGTAAAACATTTCGACTACTAACCTAAGCTGAAACCACAACACTATGTTTGCCTTAGCACTATTTATGCATCAAGACTATATGTTCGCTCATGTACCCGTTCGATCATTTTGTCTTAGTAGTAAAACATTTCAACTACTAACCTAAGTTAAAACCTCAATACTGTTTCCCCCTCAGCACTATTTATGCATCAAGACTATATGTTCGCTCATGCACCCGTTCGATTATTTGTCTTAGTAGTAAAAAATTTCGATTACTAACCTAAGTTGAAACCTCAACCCTATTTTCGCCTCAGCAGTATTTAGGTCTCAACACTATGTCCGCTCATGCACCCGTTCGACTATTTTTATTAGTAGTAAAACATTTCGACTACTAACCTAAGTTGAAACCTCAACACTATTTTCGCTTTAGCACTGTTTATACCTGAACAATATTTCTGCGCATGCACCGTCCGATTATTTTGTCTTAGTAGTAAAACATTTTAACTACTAACCTAAGTTGAAACTTCAACACTATTTCCGCTCCAGCACTGTTTATACCTCATTTCCGCCTATACACCAGTTCGATTATTTTGTCTTAGTAGTAAAACATTTCAACTACTAACCTAAGTTGAAACCTCAACACTATTTTCGTTATTTTCAGCAACAAATAATATTAGTGAATATTACATTCAACAACGTTTTGCCTAATCATTGCACATCCTTGTTATTCTTAAGCACTAACATCTCAGAATGGGAGAATAATTATGCAATATGCTTTAATCCTTCACAAAATAAAAATAGTTAATTCATAATAAAAATGGTAATGAGCAATAATAGTAACCAAAACGTAAGTATTTAATAGTTTAAATATATTAATGACAAACCCGAAACAAGTATTTTATCAGGGCATAACTCAGTGGTGTGTATTTGTGATAAAAGTAAAAACAATCAAAATAACTAAGTTATACTCCTAACACATTCTTAGAAAAGGTTAAGCAAAAAATTTATTGGCAATACATTTTCCAACCTTGTGTTAGTTGTATTCGAAGTAGATTATCAAAAATAACTATCCAAATGTGTTTCGTCCTTTTATTACATCATAATTAATGCCCTAAACATAATTAAAACAAAATTAAAATAACACCTAATCGGGTTACATAACCTCAAATTGGGTACAAAAATCTGATTTTTTACGCATAAATCGCAAAAACCTGCATTTTTTCTGTTGATTTGTTATTTTAGACGTACTTGAAAGTATTTACCGCAAGGTAGAAGTCTCCAACTGAGGTCACGTAATGTAAACCGTGACCTAATCATGATCTGGCCATGCAGAATGCATTTTCAATTTATTCTTGCAATTATTAAGTAATAGACAACTTACATTGATAAAGAACACACAACAACTAAACAAAGCATCCAAAAAAGGCAACCACTTTGCTGCTCAATTATTTTAGGTTTGCTTAATTTGGATCAGCTGCTGAGATCACGTGTTAAAAAGCAGGGTTGAGCTGTTAGTCGATTTGGATGTTGAACAAATAAATTTTAACTGTTTGGTTGTATATTTTTACTAGTGTTTTGTTCAATATCCGGATATTGAATAAACCAACAACACAAATACGAGGGTGGTTTGAAAAGTTCGCAAAACGAAGCGGAAAATGAAAAAATTATTTTTAAAATGTAGTTTATTTTTCAACATAATCTCCGTAAAGTTGAATACGCTTCATCCAGCGATGTTCCAAACACATTATACAATCACGAAAGTGCGATTCTTCAAGGCCTCCAAAATAGTCGTCGACAGCTGCTTTTACTTCTTCGTCCGTGGAAAATTGTTTTCCCTTAAGGAAAACTTTTAGTCGTGGAAATAGGTGAAAGTCAGAAGGAGTCAAGTCAGGCGAATAAGGTGGATGTTGCAACAGATCGTACTTCAGATCATTTAATTTTTGCATTGCTACTGCACTTGTGTGTGGACGTGCATTATCCTGATGGAAAATGATCTTCTTCTTACGCAATGCAGGTCTTTTTTCACGAATATTTTTATCTAGCGTAATATTCACCGTTTATTGTTTGGCCCTTGGGAAGATAGTCAATTAATAGACACCTTTAGCATCCCAAAAAACTGATGCCATAACTTTTCCAGCCGACTTCACGGACATTGTGTTTTTTGGTGGTGGAGAACCCCTATGTCTCCATTGTTTAGATTGTTGATTGGTTTCAGGGGTATAATAGCGAACCCAAGTTTCATCTGTCGTAACAAATCGTCGGACGAAATCGATTTTATTGGAGTTAAGGCGGTCTAAACTATGTTGACAAATTCTTTTCCTCTGAAGGTTTTGACCAATTGTCAATGTGCGCAGCACCCATTTTGCCGAAAGCTTTTTCATACCTAATTCCGCAGTTAAGATATGAAATGCTCTTTCATGTGAGATACCTGCATCCTTAGCAATTTCGGAGACCTTTAATCGATGATCCTGCGTAACCATATCATTAACTTTTTGAATGATTTCAGGTGTGGTGGCAGTTTTTGGTCATCCGCTGCGCAGGTCATCTTCTAGGCTCTCACGACCACGTTTAAATTCCGTCACCCACTTGTGCACAGTTGTAAATGATGGAGCGAAGTCTAGTAATGTATCCTGCATATCTTTATGTATTTCTGTTTCTTTCCAACCCTTTTTTTACAGAATATTTGATTACAACGCGCGTTTCAGTTTTATCCATTTTGAAAAACTCACAAAACTAACTTTACTTTATATAGCACCAAATTAATACTACTTGACAGAATAATGTCAAATTTAACATCTGCGCACTAAATAGTTGGATCCATCAATTGCATATATTTTATTCGAACTGATGCTGCCATCTGTGCTGTATTTCGCGAACTTTTCAAACCACCCTCGTAGTTAAATCTGTGGGATTTTGTACAATATAATTTAAAATATAACCATTTTAAGGTATCTAAAGATATTATCTTATGTGGATGTAGAACAATCCTAGAACAATCCTAAAAAAGTGAATATTGAACAAATCAATATTCAGATGACGTTTGACAATTAAAAAATCAAAATATAACTACCATTCTACCAGTGGGAGTGGCGTATAATTTAGGGATGAAAACTACTCATAGGCTTTCAATGCACACCTCTGGTAACAGTGAAAAATATTTTTACACGTTGATTTGCTTCGTAAAGTAAGCAAGCTGTCAAAAATAATAAAGAAATATGAAAGAGGTTCAAAATAATCGGCGGTTTTTAAAAATGTTTAACAAACACTCCGTATTTCAGTAATGAATCACATTTGATCTAAGAGTTCTAAAGTTTTCATATTGCACGTTTTTTAAGTTGGTTTATGTACATTTACTAAGAAACTTCCTTGTACCTTTCTTTCCCTTATGTCAATCACGTTTGTATTCTTGTTTGTTTTTTTTGTAAACTGTTTGTCTTATGGGATTTGATGTCTAGGATTTTAGCAATAAAATAGTGTATTTACTTTAAGTTTTAAAAGATGGCAATTAATTATATTTTCAGGTGTGTTTGACTAGTGCCTGCCCCATGCACTAGGATTTGATACAAATTTAGTACAATATTTCTCCTGTATTGTAATACGTGTAGAGTGTAACGACTTTATTTATTTTGTACCTACTCAAATTTTAATTAATCACTAAATATATTTTTGTACACTTTCGACGTACTTTATTCTCCCGATATTACTTACTATCCCGTATGAATACCTACCACTCAACTAAGACCAAAAGCAAACATTTCTTGTGCACGATATATGTGAGAATATGTCACTTGTAACAACAGAGCCCGGAATGAAACACAATCGTTGATTGTTTCGCTAAAATTATCTAAAGGTGTCTAAAACGCTTTATTAAAAGTTTTCACGTATAACTTTTTGTGTCATAAATTTGAACCCAACCCTTCACTAATTTACCTGCATTAGACGTGATATCAACCCCTTTAACCTAATAGTCTGATGGGAAATAATAATGCAATTACGAAAATTATTTGAAGAGTATAAAATAACGGATAATATTTACTTCCTGCTTTTTCAGGAAGTGGGTAGTTGTGGTCGTGTGACATACACGTGAATTCGGCACGCTCTTTTTTATTTTTTGTAATTGTAATTTAGGGTAAGGTAACGTAATTGTCATTAGTTGTGTTTATTTTTAGTGAGATGCTGCATTAAATGGTAATTAAAAAATTTCTTGTAAACTTCTATTTCACACATCTGGTTTGTGGAATGCTTGATTTTATGAATTAGTTTTATTTATTTTAATCCAATGCAGGTTCAAAGGTTTTGACTTAACTGAGCATCGTTATTTTAGCACATTCTTGAACTTTCACAATAAAACTACTTAATTGTACTCTAGTTAGTTTTGGTACCTACAGTTTTGATCCAAGAAATCCTAGATATTTCTTTGAGAAAATCAGTAAATTATCTCACCTAAAATTCTGTAATCTAGAGAATTACCTTAACTAAACGACAAAATAAACGTTGCTGCTATAACGTGTGAATTTCTATTTCGTAGATTTTTCGTTGTGTACTGTTCCATAACTTTCCTTTTTGAAATTTATACAGCTAATGTTTGTAGCCATATTCGACGAACCGACTTAAAACCATAATTTAGTTTTCGCTCTTGATATTTACATCGATACCTGATACGGCGGCCTCACTAGTAGAGGGATTGGTGGATCCTGGCGCAGCGCCGCCGCCGCCGCTAATCGCTTTTTAATGGGTTTTCCCATTAAAAATCCATTAGCACTAATCGCTTTGTAATGGGTTTTCTCATTATAAACTCATTAACACTAATCACTTTTTTAATTGGAAACTCATTAGCACTAATCGCTATTTAATGGGAAAACTCATTAGCACTATTCGCTTGTTAATGGGAAAATTCATTAACGTTAATCGCTTTTTAATGGGAAAACTCATTAACGATGTTATCATTTTTCCTTACCTCAAATCCATCTTATGGGATCCACCACTCGGAGCGTTTTTTCTTAGGGTATGATACATAAGATTGATCTAGAATTTTCTGGGAAATTTGAATCTGCTGGAATGATTTAAATCAAACCACCCTTATAAAGTTTTCTGCGGGATAATTTTAAGAAACATAATAAAACGCATATACTAAGTTTAGGAATTTATTAACAGTAATATTTACAACTGATGCGTGTTGTTAGTCAACCAACATTTTGCAAATTACAAAGACGGCAAAATATTAGCAGTCCAGTGAACACCACGGGGAGGTCACACGCACACTTCGTTCACCAGGATCGAAGGGGGAGGGATTCGCAAAACGGGTACGTAGGGGAAAGAGCTTAAAAATTATAAAATCTTAAAGCTACTATATACAAAAAACTTAAATAATGTGCAACTTAAAACTATGTAAAATAAAAATTGACTATTTTTCGGTGCCCCCAGGCATACGTATTAACAGTTCCGGGGATCATAAAACGTTTATCGTCATCCCTAATAGTACAGCAACCTACGCATGGGGACATAAAGATGTAGAATAGTTACTTATATATATATATATATATATATATATATATATTATTGTGTATGTATATAGTAGCATGTAAGTTAGTTATAAGACATACCCACCATCCCCATCCTTAATAATCCCTTCGCTCCTGGCGACATGTGTTTACGCGATGTCGCTGGACGGTAAAACATATTATTAGATTAACGGTAATATGTCTTATTGACCGAAAACACATTTTGTCTAGTAAAGAACCTTTCGGATCATTTAAAACCGAGGGTTCTACAACCTATAAAGACCATTCTCAAAAGTGGTGGGCATGCAACTATGCAACAGTGAGTGGAAGAATAAGGATTCCTTCCAATACCGACAAGAAGAAGTCGATCATGCTAACAAGATACGTGTGCAGGATATAGTGGGAGATCCACGATTAAAAGATTGTCACAAGCTGCAATAATTACACGAAGGAATGGATCTGGTTGTCGGTGGAATCAAATACTTTATATATAGAGACAAACTTCGGTACATTTTACAATTCAAAAACCTAGACGGTCTCTATGTATCAAAGAGATAGAGGACTTGGGTGTCGATTTAAATTTTAAGCTGCGAATAAAATTAGATAAAGTTAAAACCATCCCAAACAAACATAAAGAAAGAACTGTCTTCTGTGTATAACTTTTTATTAAAATTAAGTTTAAATAGCTCCATGCTTGGCATTAAATACTTTAAAATTTTGTTATGTATAATGTCAGAATAAAAATTTTAGAATAGTATTACATTGCTCTTTATTTATAAAAGGCTATGACATCACTACAAAATAGTAGTCGCACAGAGAGGGGTTCGCATGGGCAGTGCGCATGGGCAGGGATGTGTCTGGGCGTATACGAGGGAAGCGGAAGTTGACAGTTACCAAGCATCTAATTCTTTATTTGGGTGGTGTGGAGTACTTGCCGGTGTATGTATCCGGAATAAAAAACACGATGTGTACACGCAGCTTATTAATGAAATTAGTTTATCGAGCGAAGATGACAAGCGTAACGTCATCCCTGGAAGCATATCAATTTACGCATGGGTGTATAAAGATATAGGTCTAAGATAGTTGTTTAAATTTGTATAGATTTTGTAAATCTATAGTATACATTAGTTTTAAGATTCCATAATTTTTAAGTTCTTCCCCCGCCTTTTCTTCTTCCAAATCATTTCTGCTTCTATCCTGGTGGACAGAGTGTACGTGTTATCTTCACGTGGTGTTCGTTGCACACAGTGGTTTTAGATTTATCGAGAAATGGTTGGTTAAAGCATATGTCTTGAGTAGCGAAAAAAAGGTTTTAAAGATGGAGTTAAATAAAGATGGGCAAAAATTAGAGGTTGGGGTCTTTGAGAGGCGTAACTTTGTAAAGGGTGGTTCTATTTAAAATCTATTTGCAGATTTGAGCTGTCTAGGAAAACCTAATATTAGTTTATACCAAACAAGATATATTTATCTTAAAAGAGTGACTACCCCTCGGATAATAAATACAATATACCGCTTGTCAGCAAAAAAAGTTGTAGGGAAATTCAAAGACGAATTTAATGGAGATCTAGTATTATCATTTGTTGGTAGTAGGGGTAAATCCTACTGACTTTTTCAACCAACTACACTAATAGCAGTAACGCTAAGAAAAGGTATGCATGTATTATACAGCGCACTGTTACTATAAAATATGTTAGTTTACGGGTAGCTCGAACGTGTAATTGATCACGACTTATAGCTCCCTCGGAGGTTTAAAAATTCTGAGACCATTGTCGTTTGAAAAATGTTTGAAAATTATCAGAATGGGTGCGGGTCGAAGTATAAGTTAGACGGATGATTGACCGAGTTTTTTCTATCTTTTACGAGGGAATCGGAAGTTGACAGACATCGAGCATATAATTCTCTATTTGGGTGGTATGGAGTACTTGCCGGTTCTAAAAATAATTACGTGCTACCGACCGCTATGCGGAAGATTTGGTTTTAGGAAATGAGCAACCTACGAAAGTACGCAATACTTGGTATTAATGCTAATTGGTTTAGTGACCGCGCTTGTGCACTCTTCGAGTGTCTTTGGCAATTTTCGATTGTTTCCAAAATATATATAAATCATGGCGCTATCCATGGAAGCTGGTCGAAGAAAAATGCATCCGAAAATATTTTTAATTGCAACTTTTGTGGTGCTTCCTATACCTGGAAAAATGCTCTCAAACGGCACCAGAACAAATGTTGTGGTGTAACATCGTCCACGGTTAAGCTTATACATCCATCAGCAGCAAAGTACTTAAACTGTGTGTCTTGCGGTATCGCATTTACGAGAATGGACAACTTACTGCGGCACAAGCAAGAACAGCACGGTATATCATTAAGCCGTAAACGTTCAGCTCCGCCAGCTGTTAAAGGGTCTTGTACGAAACAACCACAAATTCTGTGTAAAGTATTCGATTTCGTTATTTAAAACAAGTTAAATTTTAATCTATAGTTAACCGCGCTCGTAAAATGAGAAACTAATGGTTAATTTTAATGCTGCTAAGCATATACTTTCGCTTGGTAATTCATTTAGAAAATATTCAAGCCTGCCATTCCCAAAAATATGACGTAGAAGTTATTTAAAATTAATTTGCTTTATTAGTAAGTATCCTGTAGACAACAAGTTTGGTATTCCCTTAGTAAAGGTTTAAAGTGTTTTATTAAGTTTCCCTTGAAAAGGTTTAAATTGATTTATAAAAACTAAATTGATTTTTAAGGTATTGAAAAAATATACAAGTAATTGGTTGTTTTTAGCGCTTTTTAGAGTTGATTTTATTTTGAAAATTCATTGGGTTTCTTAAAATTATCCTGCAGAAAAGAATTAGAAATGTTTTAAGTTGTTTTCAAAGTTTTGATGTTATTCTCAAAATAATTGAATGATTTGCATAATGCTGTAAAATTTAGATCGCGTTATAACATTTCTATAAATACATTAGCTAAAAATTTGTATGGAGGATTTGTGTTAAGGTGGGGGTAGTCGAGAAATTCCGCCTTAAAGCGTATATCTCGAGTGACCAAAAAGGATTTAAAGATCGAGTTAAAATTAAATAAACAAAAATGAGTTAAAATTAAACAAACAAAAAATTTAAAGGTACGAGGCTTTAACAGGGTGTAACTTTGTAAGGAGTGGTCGGATTTTAAATCTATTTACAGATTCGGATTCTGCGTGAAATTGTAGACTAATTTGATGTGTCGCATGACTAAAAAATTTATAAGGACGGTAAGAAATCCCTGCTAGTATAAAAATCTTAAAATGAGGGTAGCTCCCTGGGGTTGATGCTATCTAAAAAATTCCTAGAAATTCAGGTAGGTGAGAAAAATTTAATATTAACTGACACCAAACAAGATAGATTATCTCGTGGGTACGGCGCCGATAGGCACCGAGAGGCATCTCGAAAATTTTAGGGGTTAGGTTACCGATTTTTTAGGGTAAGGATGGTTGGGGTAAAAATCCCACAAGGAGGTCCACAAGGAAGGAGCAAGGTGGAAATCCCTTAAAATGTCTTTATAGTGGGTATTTACATGTAAAAACCTAGGTTAGATCGGCGGCGGCGCTGCGCCAGGATGCACCAATCCCTCTATTCTCATTTCATTGTTATAACATAATTGCAAAGAATTCAAGGTAGTTAATTAGTTAAAGGTATTATTATTATTATGTTATTGTTTTCCGACTTAATAGTTGTGCTCGCGATGACACGAGTTACATATCCCCAAATTAGAATATATAGGTAATCAAATGAAACTATTAGGAAACTTAAGTTAGATGCAGCAATATAATTCAAGGATATATAAAGAAAAGGTTAATGAAAGTTCACAAGCAAGTTGTGAGAACAGATGTGAATACAATTTATTCCAGACGTAAGTGATACTGCAGGTGCAGGTCACAGACGGTTATAAAACCGCAATTATTAGAATTAAGATTGATACTTTGTATTGTATAAATGAACAAAAAAATAAGCAGACATGAACTCTGCAGTTCCCAACAGCCATGTGAGGGGCAGGAACAGCATAAATACCCTGAAAAGCCCAACAGGGTCAGTCAGTCTTGAGCTTCTCAACTTTAACATTGTTGTTAGTTCAGCTATTCGCCATAATTTAGTTTAATTAAAATAGTAACTTCAACTTAGAATATTTTTGATTCACGAACTTGTAAATTAACTAAATTGATATTGTAATTCAGTATAAATAAATATTGTTAGAAGAGTTTTGGAAGAAACTTTTTTAAAGAAGCAGCTCCCAAGGCCCAAAACCTAACTGGCGCAGTCGTTAGTATACCAGAAAGGCACTAAGAAAAATCCAAGATCGAGGAAACTGTAGGCTTTGAATTTTGATTCTTAATCTGGGACAAGAACCACCTGGACAGAGTACAAAAATAGACGAAGTCCAGAAGCAAAGAGGAAAAGAATGGAACTAGCAAACAAACTATTGTAAGTACCAAGTTCATTTTCCTAACCATCAACTGAATATGCTAGCTAGTAAGAAACAAATTTTTATGTACAATTTTTCTTTATTATTATTTTTGCAATTATTATTTTACCATTTCTGAAAAGCATTGACTCAGGAGAACTATAAAGACGTATTTATATGCACAAAGTATTACAAATTATTACGACAAACGAAACAATTATTTAGCAAAATCTGAAACTTTAAATAGAAACGCAATTCTTTTATTGTAACAATTAATCAGGGAAACGATTCAATACTCATCACATTTTTATAAAATTCTATAATTAAATACTTTGGCAAGGCAAATCAACGAAGTATATAATTATAAAAAAAGTTTACGCACTTCATTATTACAACAAAACGATTTACTATTCACATCACTGAAATAACACCATTCAGAAAAACTGAGAGTTTATAATTAGGCACTTCAAGGTAACGGAACTTTGTAGTTATAAAGGAGTAATTCTGCACTTATCAATACAACACCGAACGAGACAATTATAGCAAAATTATTACTGTAAACACCTAAATTACTCAGAAAGTCTAAAATAAAAACGTATAATTATAGCACACTTATCACGAGAAACCATTCAGAAAACTGAAACTCAATCCGCGACAATTGTAACATCTGCAACGTTATAAATACACACTTCAATGCGACCATAACTGATGGCACATTACCAAGTAGAAACTTTTTTATGTAATTATAGCAATTGATAAATACAAAAAGCGATTCTTTAAATAACTAAATACGATGCAATCTGAAAAGCAAATCTCAATTTATATAAAAATTTGATACAAATTAAAACTGAAAGTAACCATTAACAACCATGAATTCGGATATAAATTTCAAACTTGAAGTTTTTATTATTTTGACAACGTTCTTAGGTCATGGATCGAAACGTAAATAAAGATGATTTTAAAAACTATGAGTGGTTTAATTCCCAAAGAAGATTAGGAAGAATGCTAAACAAACCACAACAAACATACAGGGAGCATTTATGAAGCTCTAACTCGAGAGTATTCCCCAATATAACGGAGATCAAGCACTATTAAGGATTTTCATAACCGCTTGCGAAATATTCTTAAAAATCTTTTATAAACCAGGAGACAGCGAACGCAATGTTTTACTTTTACGCCTGATAATTTGTAAACTGACCGGAAGGACACTAACACTAATTGCCAGCCGCGAAGATCTGATCGAATGGGAGGAATTCAAACGCATTGTAATTGCATATTTCGGCAACCAAAGGAACATCAAATATCTGGTCCGCGATTTAATAAACCTATGGAAAGTAACCAATCACCGTATCAATTCGGTGTGAAATGTCAAGACGTACGAAGTTTAATTCTGACAAAATTAAAAATCCAAGAATCCGACCAAAATTATTATTGAAAACGAAAATGTACGACGAAATGACACTAGACACCTACATATACGCAGTACCGGAACGGTTATTAGACAAAATAAGATTTCAACATCTCCAAAATTTAGAAAAAGCAATGAATATGATCATAGAGGAAGAAATTGTTATGTAGTACCGAAACAGATTATATAAAAAAATAAAAATTAAAAAAAAAAAAAACTGCTCGCCGATGGAAACCATACAAGCTGCAAAGACAAACAACCGAAATTTACACCCTTTAACGCACAAACGAATCAACCACGAATTAACAACCCAAACCCTAGTAACACAAATTTCAACAATCAATTTAGACAATTCCAGAGACCTACATTTAACTCAAATTTTACAAAACCCACATTTATGCCAAGATTTAATCAAAACGTAAATCAACAAAGGCAAACATTCGGCGCAAACCCCAACAGAAATACACCGATAATAAATAACAATAACAACCCTAACAATTATTACAAACCAACTCCTATGGATACTTCATCTGGTAACACCAGACCAAATTCAAAAATATCGCAAATTCGACCAAGCCATAACCAAAAACGAAACTTTACCCCAGAAGAACTATTCCACCAAGAAGTGGAAGATTTTAATAATCATGGCAAGGATAACTATGCGAACTCCGATAGAAACGATGAAACGAATCACTCAGAAAGCTATGAACGCAAGGAAGCTTTAAAACAACTCGAGGAGATACTACTTTAAAGATATGAAAGAATTAACCACAGATTTTATTAACCAATGTGAATTATGCGACAAAGCGAAATACGACAGGTCACCCTCAAAAGTACCCTAAATGTTAACTAAAACACCCGACAAACCTTTTCAAAAATTACATGCAGACACTCTAGTAGTAGAAGCACAAAACTTTTTAACAATCGTAGACGCATTCACCAAAATAACCCAAGCGATACCCATTACGTCAAAAAGTAGTATCAATGTAACCCAAGGATTTTTACAATATTTTACATTTTATGGCACACCCGAAACAATAACTTATGACAGCGCATTTAGAAATGAAACAATACAAAATACCCTAGAACTACAAAAAATAAAAATTCACTTTATAATCGAAAATCATTCTGAATTAAACGGAATAATTAAAAGATTACACCTAACTTTATTAGAGCAAATCAGACTGTTAAGATTAACTTATAAAAAAGAACATATCACTAATTTAATGTCGTATGCACTAATAGCGTACAACAACACAATCCATTCATCAACGAATTTTACACCCCTAGAGTTAACATTAGGACATTAAAATTCACATAATCCTTACGATATACACTACAACAAAGAAGTATACCAACAGTATGTTAAAGACCATACAGAAAAACTAAAAATAACTTATGATAATGTAAAAATAAACTCGATAACTACAAAGAACCCGCAATAAGAATACCGACATAAACAAATTTTCAGTGGGACAAACCATATATGAGAAAAACTTTCAAAGTAAGAGACACAAAACGGCCCCCAGAAATTTAGGCCGGTTTAAAATCAAAAAAATATCAGACAAAAATATAGCCGTAGTAGACAACGAAAAAATAGTAAAATATATCCATTTAAAAAACCTAAGATACCATGTAATTTCAGATGGACAGCCATCACCCTTGCCGTCAACCTCCACCCAGGTAGAACGGACAACGATATATTAGTTGAAGACATTAAAAACAACCCCGGTATACTTCAAGTAAAATTGGGTAGTATGAAAAACACGATAGATTATTGGACATTGATTTAACAGAATTAAAACAAGAATTTTATATAATTAGAGACAATTACTACAGACTGAAACAGTCAATGGACACAGCCAAATTCAGAAAAGAATACGCAATGGAAATGCTCAATTACAACAGTATAATAGAAAATATTTTAAGAAATACAGAAGACAAATTTAATAGATTAATACCAACAGATCAAATTATAAGACGAAAAAGAGGACTTATTAACGGATTAGGTAATATCATAAAAGCTATCACAGGCAATTTAGACAACCAAGATGCAGAAAGATATGACAACGTCATACAGCAGTTAATTGAAAACCAAAACGACATAAAAACCATTGTTAGAAATCAAACATTTTTAACCCAGTCAAACATAATAAAATTCAGTGATACGTTAAGAAAGCTAGTAAAAAACCAAGACAGTATAACTAATAGAATACAAACTCTTGAAAGCAACATGTAAACCACAATGTTAGGAATGCGAGATTTAATTAGATTCAATACGATATTCACTCAAATAATATCAACCCTTACTGTAATCCAACAAATTTTAGCTACACTAGGAAACGCTGTAACATTTGCTAAACTAAACACATTACACTCTAGTATTATAGAACCAATTGACTTACTAAATGAATTATTAAGAATCAGATCACTTATAACTAACAGTAAACTACCCTTTGAAGTAATAGAATCTAATATACTTATATTTGAAAAAATAGTCATAGTGAAAGGTTACGTAATGAATAACGAAATCGCATTTCTAATAGAAATTCCTATTGTAGAGAGTAACCCTTATAATTATTATCATTTATTTGCTTTTCTCATGAAAGTTACTAGCATGTATCAAATTATTATCCCAAAAACCAAGTTCCTTTCCCTAATTGAACTTAGGTATGGATTCACGAACCAATACTTACGCAAATCAATAACGACATCAAGTATTCAAGCAGACAGTCCCTGTGAAGTACAATTATGAAGATTCTCAAATCAATACAACAGTTGTGAAGCAAAACCAGTACAAATCACCAATATGAAAATTCAAAAAGGGACGGAAAACAAATGGATTGCTGTATTTCCACAAGAAGTAATAGCAACCGCCAATTGCAATTAAGACGAAAACAATTTAGCACTAACCGGAAGCAAAGTAATCACCATTAAAGAAGATTGTTAACTAAAATTGAAAAACGAAATTATTCCAGTATACCAAGACCCAGCAGTAACAAAGAAATTCGCAAATCTATCGGAACTACAATTCAAGATTACACAACCCGAAGACGACGAAATTAACAAGAAACCAATGCAACTAGAGCACCTAGACTTAGATGACCGCAACCAAGCCGTGAAGTTAATGGACAACTACAAAGAACATTTCAGTGAATTGAAAGTGCCAAAAGTACATTATGACAATATAAGTGTTTGGACAATTTTACTGATCATTATAATTATTGTATTAACTATGTATGTATTGTATAAAATGTATCTTAGATATAGAAACAAAGAAATGAACTTTAGTAATAACAATAAGCAAACAAATGTTAGTCATAAGAACAAAGAAACAAAAGGAATTAAAGAAATAATAAATGAACCCTTAGGGACAATGAAATTTTAAAAAATTAAGTAAAACCCTCAATTTTTCATCTACGCCAGGAGGAGTTACATATCTCCCAAATTAGAATATATAGGTAATCAAATGAAACTATTAGAAAATTTAAGTTAGATGCAATAATATAATTCAAGGATATATAAAGAAAAGTTCACAAGCAAGTTGTGAGAACGGATGTGAAAACAATGTATTCCAGACGTAAGTGATACAGCAGGTGCAGGTCACAGACGGTTATAAAATCGCAATTATTACAATTAAGATTGTTACTTTGTATTGTATAAATGAACAAACAAATAAGCAGACACAAACTCTGCAGTTCCCAACAGCCATGTGAGGGGCAGGGACAACATAAATACCCTGGAGAGCCCAAGAGGGTCAGTCAGTCTTGAGCTTCTCAACTTTAACATTGTTGTTAGTTCAGCTACTCGCCGTAAATTAGTTTAATTAAAATAGTAACTTGAACTTAGAATATTTTTGATCCATGAACTTGTAAATTAACTAAATTGATATTGTAATTCAGTATAAATAAATATTGTTAGAAGAGTTTTGGAAGAAACTTTCTTAAAAAGGCAGCTCCTAAGGCTCAAAACCTAACTCACGTTGCAGCTAGTTTTTTATAATTGGAAGTCGTCCTTATTTGTACTACCTCTTATAAGGGAATGGCGGAATGCCCTTCTTTTCTTTTACTATTCATAGAATTTCGTTTGTAATTATTGTTAAAATTAACGTTAATTATCGCTTAAGATGTTGCTTGCAGGTAAATTTCCTCTTCGTCGTGTATACAGTGTAGTCTATGGTTTTACCGCGATTAAACTTGTAGTGCTTGTGTCGTGTGTGCCGCGACTGTAGTACAAGCGCCAGTGTAATCGTAGCTATGGTGATATTCAATTATTGACGTTTTTCGAGTTCCCCCAAAACAAGTCGACAGGTGCTCGTCCCGCTACCGCCGCTAAAAATTGCAGTTTACTTGAAGGTTCCGCTTTTATAAACTTTGTTCATATTTATTTGTCCACTTTTTCCACCACCTGTGATTATTGAAGCTTAACGCAAAACATTGCTCCTGTTGGAAAGGGCCTAAATATGCAATGTTCTATTGGTTAGTTGTAGTAGAATGTATTGTTAGCGCAGGTCTGTCGTTTTGTCATGTTTAAGTAGTTTTTGTTAAGTTTGCAATGAAAGCAGAACTGTCAAAGAAAATATACGGTGACAAGACACAAAAAGTTGTATCCTTATTCTCAAAACAAGGAAATGAATACTTTGTAGCCCAGATAAGGGTGTTTTGCTGTAGACGGTTAGTTTATATTCGCCAGATACTATATTTTGGCGACCGTGACAGGACTTGAAAGATTGTTTATAGATATATTGAATTTTGCCGCGTTAATCCGTGACTGGTATTGACCAAATTCCAATTATATCACACTTGGGAATATGGAACTCAACAAGAAGAAGAAAGTACGCAAAGTTCTTCGAGGAGCGTTTACGAAATACGCTACCGACCTGGAATTTTTCCTATTGCGACCTGGTTTTGATCTAGAGCATACACAGGTGTGTCAGGGACTGTTAACAAGAAAAATATGATGACCTAAAAATTGTAAGTTCGGAGATTTTTGACTTGCTTGTAGATGCAGACACCGGCGAAGATGATTTACTATTGGTCAAAGAAGGGTCTGATGCATATACTAAACGATTTAAAGAGCTTAACAATCGTTGTAATAAGCTTTGTCAGAACGAGTCTGGGAGAGCTGCGGCTCGGAACAATGAGATAGACCTGTCGCTAGTTGCAGGTAAACGTGCGTTTAAGCTGCCAGTCATCCAACTGAAGAGGTTCGCTGGTGACGTGCGAAGCTGGCTTTCATTTTGGGCGCAGTTCAAGAAGGTGGACGAAGATCCACACATCGATCTTGCCGATAAAGTGGAAGGCATATTGTCTTCGCAGCAAGTGGAGTAATAAAACTTTGAGCAGGTGTATTTTAACTTTATTTTTAAATTCACCGTAAGGCTAAAGTTTACCTGTTAAGTATAACAATTATAAACTGGAAACTAATAACAAATCATTGTGGCTTACAAGTGTTTTTTCCACTCCCGTCACCAATAAACTAGCGTAATTGAGACGCTGCTTGACTATTATATTTTGCTTTTCTTCCAATTTTTCTTTTTACCAAAAAGTATCCTAATTATGACAATAGTTCTTTTTGTTCTCGAAGCAAGGCCGGCTAATCTCAGCGTTCAATTTAATTATAGATCGCCTGACTGTCAACACACCCCCATAGTAAGCATGCTCCTGGTAAGTGCTTACTTTCATTTTCGGCTATGTCTAACACAGCCAGCTTGACTGACGGGCGAGTATAAGTTGCTCCAGACGAAGTTTGGACTACAGCGCAGCGTACTTGACCATCTTTACTTAAGGTAACATCTATAACTCTCCCTTTCGGCCACGAACTACGATGACTATTTTCATCGCAGATTATCACAATGTCTCCCGGTTTGATAGGTTTAGCTGGGAGATGCCACTTGGATCGTCGTGTAAGCGTGGGTAAATATTCTCTTATCCATCGTTTCCAGAAAGTTTGAGCCACGTATTGTGCAATGCGGTAATTCTTTCGAGACACAAGGCAGCTTAGTCACCTGACGATTTTACACCACTGGAGGAACCGAGAAGAAAATGATTGGGTGTAAGCGCTTCATCGCATTCAGCTGACAACGGTATATACGTCAACGGCCGTTCGTTTACTATATTCTCTATCTCCGTAAAGATTGTATAGAGTAGTTCATCTGTAGGTTTGCGATCTGGCAATGCTTCGACAATGTTTGATTTAACTGACCTTATCAAACGTTCCCAGCAACCCCCCATGTGTGGAGTCGCTTGCGGAATAAAATTCCACTTCACAGTGTTAAAGCTTTCTTGAAGTTTTTGATTGTCAATACCTTTTAAGTCAGCTATCAGGGCATTGGCCGCACCTCTAAAATTTGTACCGTTGTCGCTATGCAATTCGGCTGGAATACCACGCCTAGCAATAAAACGACGTATGGCCAAAATACAAGCATCTGTAGTCATACTATGAACGATTTCTAGATGAATTGCTCTGACCGTCATACAGGTGAACAGTACACCCCACCTTTTTCAGCATGCCTGCATACCACAACCTCTAGCGGACCAAAGCAATCCATTCCTGTGTGTGTAAACGGACGTACAAAAGGCGTGAGCCTGGCTTTAGGAATATTTGCCATTAACGGTGGTGTAGGTACGGCAGACTTAATTTTGCAGTGATTGCAACTTGAACGAACTTTTCTAAACAATGCCCGCAGCTTTAGAATAAAGAAGGATTGTCTCAGCTCGTTAATCACCGTCTCATGATTTTGGTGGTAGAATTGTTCGTGACAATGTTGGATTAATGGTCTGGTTACTCCGTGATCACCTAGTATTATTGGCCGCTTGCTGTTCCATGCGACGCCTTCCATCTTACCAAATCTGCCTGAAATTCTCATAACACCCTCCTCGTCAAGATACAGTGACAGTTTAAACAGCCTACTACAGTTGTCCACGACTCCGGGAGGATGACAATTCAGAATTTCGTATTCGATCGGAAAGCAGTCCTGTTGGCAGCGTCGGTACAGGTCATTTTCACCAATTGTTTTCTCAGTCGCTCTAATCATGCCTAACGGTTTCAGAGAACCAGATTTCCTGGTTTGTAATATTTTTATAAAACGACGCACGTATACTTGGCTATTCACAAGTCGTACCCAACGCGAGACTTTCTGGGCTTGATGTTTCTACCTTAAGTAGGACTGCCTTTGTCACGTTTACGCGAAGTTCTATTTCTGGATTGGGCCGACTTTGAGCATTTTCCGGCCATTTAGATTCATCCTCCTTTAGAAATGCAGGGCCGTTAAACCATCGGTTATTGGCGTCGATCCTGGGTGGAGTTCGCCATTTGGTCGCGTCATTTGCGACATTCAATTGGGTTGGTACCCACCTCCACTCATTTATGTTGGATTTCTAAAATTTCCCTATCCTGAATGCTACAAATTGCTTGTACCGTCGGGCTTCAGATCGTATCCAGCAGAGTACATTTGCGGAGTCTGTCCAGAAAATGCGCCGATTTATTTTAAGCGAGTGGGACTTCTCCACTGATTGTGCAAATCTGCATCCTAAAACTGCAGCTTGAAGCTCAAGTCTGGGGATTGAAAGCGGTTTTTGTGGTGCGACTTTATTTTTTGCTCCAACTAAGGCGACGTCGTTTTGCTCCTCCGAGGATATACGAAAGTATGCCACACAGGCATACGCATTTTCGCTAGAATCTACGAATATGTGGAGTTCTATGCTTCGTGGCTCTGTTATTTGTGAGTAACATCGTGGAATACGTAGCTGGTCAATTGAAAATAGAACTTTCACCCACGTCACCCACATTTCGTATTGTTCACTAGTAATCTCGTCATCCCAGCCAATCCCGGATTGCCAAATCTGTTGTAGCAAAATTTTCGCGTATACAAGGAAAAAGGAAATAAGCCCTAACGGATCGTACATCGTCATTAGGGTTCGAAGCACTTCCCTTTTTTGTAGGCTTCCGTATTCCTGTCAGGATATCAATACCAGCTCTAGATGTATTAAGCACAAACGAGAAACAGTCGCGGCCCGGGTTCCACCATAAGCCAAGTACCTTTTCGACAAATGCTTGCTCTTCAAATATCGCTTTGCTTTTTTCACAAGGTGTCTTGCCCATTGCTTCTAGTACACGAGCGGAGTTAGACGGCCAACCTCGTATATGAAAGCCTCCTGCAGCGTGAATGGACTTTACAGCTTTAGCTAATTCGATCATTTCCAGCTCGGTATTAGTGCTGTCCAACCAATCGTCAGCATAGTGATTTTCTCGTATAGCTTGAACAGCACGAGGATGCGTGTGAATGAAAGTATCTGCATTTAAGTTTTTTTACGTACTGAGCAGATGAAGGGGAGCAAGTTGCTCCAAATGTCATTACCTTCATCACGTAGACATCCGGCTTTGAGAGAGAATTGTCGTTCCGTCAAAGAAATCGTTGAAATTGCTGATCTGATTCGACTATCCTAACCTGATGAAACATTTCCGCTATGTCGCCACAAACTGCCACTGCTTTTTCGCGGAATCGATTTAAGATCGCTGGTAAGGACATGAGCTGGTCAGGCCCTTTAAGTAGTAAAGAATTTAATTAAACTCCTTTTACTCGAGCGGCAGCATCCCAAACAATGCGGCTTTTTTTTTGGCTTATTGGGATTTTGTACCGTAAAAATTGGCAAATACCAGACCCTTGAGTGACCTACAATTTCGGCGGCGTTCAATTTATAGATATAATCTTTGCTGATATAGTGCGCAATTTGTGTGTTTAGGGCAGCTCGTAACTCAGGATGCTTCAGCATTTTCTTTTGAAAGCACTGGTATCTCCTAAGTGCCATTGCATAACTATTCGGTACCAAAAAATGATCAAACTTCCAAATGAGACCAGTTTCGTAGCGACCTTCAATACGTTTAGTAGTCGCTTCCATTATCTGACGTGCCCGTTGGTCCTCCTTTGATTCTATAGCTGACAACTGTTGTACGCCTACATTTTCAAGCGCAAAATAATCTTTAACGATCTGATGAAGATTTTCATCCCGACATTCGCAAATAAAAAACAGACGTGAATTTGAAACATTAGGTCGTTTAGTCTGGCCGAAAATCGTCCAACCAAGTTGTGTTTTTATAGCCATTGGTTCGGACCAACGTTCTACCCGTGTTTCGATAGGAAAGCCTATTTTATAGTTATCTAAGCCAATCAGAACTGTTGGTTTAGCATTAACGTACTGTACAATAGGAAGACCTTCGATATGCTTATACATTTGCGGGGACGTTACAGACCATGTTTGTGTAGGAAGGTCCAAAAATTTAACTGTACGCACTCCGTTCATACGATATCTCTTCGCAGATTCTTGCACGCCTGATATTTCCAGTGAGACGGTTTTAGAATGTTCTTCTACACGTTTAACGTTATTTGTCCATTGCAGGCAAAGATTGTTATTCGGTCCATCCAAGCCCAGAAACTTTGCCGCTTCTTCGTCGATTAGAGTGGAAGTAGATCCTTCATCTAGAAACGCAAATGTTTCAAGTTTTGTACCTGGGCCAAATAATGTCACTGGTACAATTCTAAAAAGGACTATCGTGGTTTCTAATCTAGAAGAATGAACCAACGCCTTTGTTGTTGATGCGACTGCGGGACGAGTTTGATTTTCGGATGGTTCTAATTTATGTGTAGTTGACTGGTTACTGGTCAGCGCAAGATGTATAAGTGGGTGGTACTTGATCTTAACAGTTATCTACTTGACATACCCTGCGTGACCAACATCGATTAGTTTGATGGTGACCAAGGCATCTACGGCACAGACGCTGTTTTATCACATAGGCTATTCGTCTGCTCGGAGCTAGTTCGGTAAAGCTCCTACACGCAGAGATTTTATGTTCAGTCGAGTTACAACCTATGCAACTTGGACGCGATCTGGCTACTTGTGGTAGCGATTTACCGCCATCATTTGTAGGATTTTTAAACTGCAAGTGATAGTTATGGTGTACCTTGTCTTGAACTCTAGGGTTACCCTTGGTTTCGGGTGTATGTATATCTGTATTGCCAGACGTCGCTTTACAGGCACTCTTTGCCAATTTCATAAGCCAGCTGTTAAACGTTCTTAGTCCAATTGGACTTTGGTGTTCTTGAAAAAGGCTTAGGCGTAAGGCGGTGGGCAGTTTGTCCACCAAGTCATGTAAAACGGATAAATCTTGAACATAGTTGTCCAAATTGGAGGCATCTATCATTGCGCAAAAGTTCTGTACTTCAAAGGCGTAATCAATTAGTTTATCTAGTCGATCCGCTTTGACGGCGGGTGTAGCTTTGATTTTCCTAAGCAGTTCGATCACGAGAGTTTCAAGCTGACCGTAGAACATTTCGAGAATCTCAATAGCATTGGACACAGATTTGTAGCTGATTAACGAACCACGTACCTTTTCTAACGCAGCGCCGCCTATAGCCTTTTGCAAGCGTAGTAAGTTTTCCTGATCAGAAAACCCACACCGTAGAGTAGATTGCCGATAGTTGCTAATAAAGACGGGCCACTGCTCCCTTTTTGAGTCATCAAAGTAGGGCATTTCCTTTGGTAGAAATTGACGGGCTACCATGTTGGGAGTCGTTAGGTCTATAGTTCTCGAACCAGACATGTCACGAGAATTCGACATACCTAGTTTGTCTGGACCTGCTATGACTAGATCCTTTTTCAAAAGCTGTAGTTGTAAGGCTACTTTTGAAATTGTGTTATGTACACTCGACTTTGAGTTGACCCAATCTTTAATTCTTTGTTGCTTAACTGAGTTTACTTCACTATCCGCTAAGGATATGGCTTTATCGTGTTGTGCTTCGTCCTCCAGTAGTTTTTTATATTTCGCATTAATTAAATCTGACTGAACCTGTGCTAATTCTTCCAAACGCTTTAGCTCTAGATCGGTCGTTCGCTTTCTACTAGATGCTTTTGAACTAACTTTGCTGCTTGGTCTAATGGATACAGCAGAGTTTTTACAATTATTACAATTCCATACGATACTACGAACAGAATCATTGGCCCCGACGCATTGGAAGTGGTACCAATGAGAGCTTTTGGAACATTGTACCATGGTGTCAGCACTATTTGGCTGAATACAGCTCTCCATATTACAATCATATCCATCTTGTGTCTCGTATAGGCATTCTCCTTTTGACTTTTCGGGTGAATCCATTATCACGTGCAAGTTTGCCAATCGTAATAAAAAGCGACTTCCAGTCGCTAATTGTAAACTTTAGGATGTCTTCGCAGCAAGTGGAGTAATAAAACTTTGAGCAGGCGTATTTTAACTTTATTTTTAAATTCACCGTAAGGCTAAAGTTTACCTGTTAAGTATAACAATTATAAACTGTAAACTAATAACAAATCATTGTGGCTTACAAGTGTTTTTTCCACTCACGTCACCAATAAACTAGCGTAATTGAGACGCTGCTTGACTATTATATTTTGCTTTTCTTCCAATTTTTCTTTTTACCAAAAAGTATCCTAATTATGACAATAGTTCTTTTTGTTCTCGAAGCAAGGCCGGCTAATCTCAGCGTTAAATTTAATTATAGATCGCCTGACTGTCAACACATATCGTAGACAGTTATCCTGCGACTGGTGAAAATTATACAAAGATGATAGCCAGTTTGAAGTCGCGCTTCGGGAGGAAGACCTGCAAATTGAGATGTACGTGCGTGAACTTTTGAAGTTACTCTTGAACAATGTCGTCTCCAAATGTAAATTAGACATTTCTTAGCTTTACGATAATATCGAAACACAGTTACGGGCGCTCGAAACCCTGGGTATAACATCTGATAAATATGCCGCGATGCTTTTCCCATTAATTGAATCTTGCCTATTCGAGGAACTTTTACGTATATGGCAACGAAGTTCAGTAGCGTTGAAATCAGATGTCACCACTCCTGAAACAGTGATTTCAGTGAAAGGAGGTGAGGCTATTACTTTAGAACGTCTAAAAGCATTAATGCAATTTCTACATTACATGTGATTTTCCAATGCTCCACCCGAAGATACTACATTGGCCAGGAAGCGAGTTTTCTTTTACCTGGAAAATTTGGAATGTTGCCGAACCCTTGTAGGGATCTTTAACGTGCGTAACAACACACACACACACACGGGACCTTCATTTTACCTCTCATCCGAACGAGGGTGTATTTTTGTGAAAAATGCTCGCCTAACATTTTTCAAGCGGAACGTGTCGGGATTCGAACCCGGGACCTTGGGCGTAGTAGTCACACACATACCACTACGCCACGGAGCCGCCCCATGCAATTTCTACAACCGGAAATCGAGAATGAACAACGTGTAGTAATGACATCTGAAGGTTTTGGGTTACATAAAACAAAAACGAGATATTCTAATACTGTCGACGACAGCGTTAAAACAAAATAGTCAGATATCAAATCATACTTACCAACGGCAGCGGAATTAGTAAACGACAGTAAAGTTCTCAAATGTATTTTTGTCTGATAGTGGGCAGGAGAGTTCAAATTGTACAAAAGTCGCGAATCTCTCTTTAGAAAAGGAGAGGCAGTTGATTACAAAAAATAGAGCATGTTTTCGTTGTTTGAAGATAGGACACCAATCTAGGAAGTGTCGAGGATACGTTAAATACTTACTTTGCGCATAACGTCATGTTACTGTGATGTGTCCCAACGCGAATGCAAATAAGCAAGAACCCGAGGTACAGAAAGGCAACGACGTTTTGCCAAAATTAAACGTGAACCACTGTATCAACACTCTTGTCTTTTTGCAAACTTTGTGCGTCACGATAGTTGAGGAGTGGTGTTCTTGTAGCATACGTGTCTTAATAGACACGGGTTCTCAACGTTCTTATATCTTACGATCAACCGCTCATAAATTGAGGTTGCCGCCTAAGTAGGAAGAACAAATAATGCATTGCCTGTTTGTGGGAGTGTTGTCTGAACAAACCCATCACTCTTATGAAGTTACGTTGTTGCACGATGGCTATAAATGCAAATTCGAAGTGCTTGATCAACCAAAGATCTGCAGTAATATATCTGCTATTTTCTCTGGACCCTGGATAGAATAACTATTAGGCTTCAACATAGTGAGTGCTACACGACACTATTTGTGAATCTGACACTATCGAGTTGTTAAATGGTTCAGACGTCGCAGGTAAATTGTACATAGGCCGGTGAGATGTTGTAGAATATGAGCTTGTCGCGATTGAAACTTAGGGTGGACAATAATGGGAAAAGTACCATCGTGTGGAGCAAAGCGAGACGTTTGCTTTCTTTCTTAGTCCTTTTTACTGCTGATATAAATATTAGCAACTTATGGGAATTAGATGTTTTGGGAATTTCCGATCCTTGCAAAAATAGAACTCGCCAAGAGCTGGAATTAGCTGCAAAAGTACATTTCTCTGAAGCTGTTAAAATGGACATTGAAGGGCGTTATGAAGTAAGGTTGCCGTGACTGGAGGGGCATCCGCCGCTTATTTCCAATTACTACGTTGCTAAAAAACTGTTAAATGGCGTTTTGAAAAGGTTTACCGCTGATAAGCTACTCGAGGAGTATGATAACATTCAAAGAGTCTGTGCTGGATGGAATTATACAGAAAGTAACGGTGAACCTATCCAATGATATTGGACATTACTTACCTCATAGACCAGTAGTAAAAGGAAAGTTCTAGTACTACAAAAATTTGTCCTGTTTTACAAATTTTGAATACTTACAAGCCTCGTCAGTTGATTTTTGTACGTCGTTATGCGATGCAAAATTAAAGAGACCCCTATTAATTTTCCTAGAGTATTTATATCATAAAGCTAGGCCCCTCTTGGCCACACTTTACGCGAAATACCTAATTGTAAAATAACATTTCGCAAATTTTGTGTAACCGTTTTAAACTTTTAGAAATATTCCTCGTCAACACGCTATCTCAAACAAAACTATCGCATCCACCTGTCGCGTGTTCCTCTGTTCTAAAACTAACTATTTCGACCAATCATACATTTCAGTGACGTCTTAAAACTCCGCCTGAACTATCTCTATTCCCGTCTTATGCATATTTGACGTCGCATTCTAACCTTGCTTGTGTGGTAGAAAATCGGTGTCGCTGCTCGCGTTTTAAGGACTGCACGTGGATTGAATAAGCGCGTTTTCAATCAAATGCTTTTATGCCCGTTTCATTCTGTAACATGTTATTAATTGTGCATCCTTTCTGCTCGTTAAGAAACTTTTGTTAGCGTTTATGCGAAACCACCGACGGTTGAACAATATTTCCTTGAAGCTCGCCCTGTTATCTACACAAATAACCGGAAGGTGACCTTTCCGACATGCAGGTGTGCTAAATTAACGATCGTTTAAAATAACACTTTTCGGAGTTTACATTTCACAGTATTTTATACAACCGACGTCTGTCTGTCTGTTAAGAAAGCTTTTCGCCTTGAGATTATTGATTTTTCATGCTCTGCTGCGTTTTCTGACGTTATAACCCCTTAAATTAAAATAAATTAAATTAATTAATAATTTCTATTGGCTTATACAATTGATTTTCTTTATGAATCTATTACCTTTTAATCCCTAATTATAAACTTATGTCAAAACTTGTTAATTTAAATTAAATAATTGAAATAAATTTTGCACGTATATAAATGGTTCCTTTCTCTATACAGGGTGTTAGGAAATTGCATTGTTGACCCAAAATTTAACCCCTTTAAATCCACTACAATATATATATATATATATATATATATAACTCAAATTTAGACCAGGGTAGAAAATTAATTAATTACATCAAATAATTTTAATCACCATGTATAAGGAAGCTTTGGGAAAAAGTATGCGTAATTAAATGCCTAGTGTAAAGACTTAAATCATTCAATTAGAAGGTAGGGTTTGTATAGACGTTTATTAGATAATACATGTTATTAAAAAACCGTGGAGCATAAAAATTTATTCGTTTCATTAAAAATAAGGGATTTAAATTATTCACTAGATGCTTTCTATAAAAAGAAGCAGTATTAAAATGCTCAACTTGTATGTAATTTAATTATTCCAAGTAAAGAAACAAATAGAAATTACGTGCAAAATTTTATTAATTAATTCAAGTTTCAAGAGTATTAAACAAAATCTACAAATAATAATTAATATTTAATTAGGATTCACTAAAAATTAAAGGGTAGAAGTCAATGCCATTCATTATTATTTTAATTGGAGTTAATTGAACGATTATTAAGGTATAATAGGCATAAAAGCTTTTAAAAAACCCAATAATATTCAAATCGTAGAAGTGTTATTTAAAGTATTACGATTGAACACCTGCGTATTTTTAAATGTCAAATTTTAATAAATTCGAGCTGATAAACATGCAGATTCTGCGTATATTGCAAACGATCGGATAAACCGTAGCTTATATTAACATATGAATCCACGTGGACTGAAATAACCGAGAGTAAAGAGTATCGATTTGCACTACTAAGGCCAAGTTAGAAAAAGACAGATAAAATGCGCAAGGCGGAGACACAGATAATAAAAGGCGTGATTTGAGCAACGTCACGAGGAAACGATTGGTGGAAATAGGATGCAGATATGAGAAGTGTAAACGTAACGATTTCTATACAAAATTAATTAGTTGTTTGGAGACGCGTTGCGTGCAGTGTGAAAAATTTCTTAGATTTTCAACTGGCGCGTGTGCAAATTTAATAGAATCGCTGTGCCGGACTGTCGAAAAGGGAACATAGTATGCGAAATTCTGAAAACTGGCCGTCGCGGGACAAAACCGACGTGCAGGCAAGGCTGTTATATAAACCCGCACTTTAAACAGTTTCGCTCTCTTAGATTTTCGATTTTGATTCAATACTTGAAACAGTTTGCTCTTATATTTTGTGATTATTGAATACTTTAAAACAGTTTGCTCTTTACGTGCTACGATACAAGTTATTATGCATTAGTGCACTTAGAAAAGAAGATACAAGGTAATAAAGTCTAGTTATATTTGCGAGTATTACTGTACCAATTATCCAAAATTTTTAACGATAAATGAATAAACAAAAGTAGTCAGTTTTGGGTATAGCGTGAAAGAATTAGGAATTTCTTTGCTATTTTTCGGGGGTGTTAATAATCAAATGTTATTCGTAATCGTGATTGGATTCACAAAACAAGATTTTGATATACTTAGATGAGTTCCTGAGAAGCTCTGAAACAACTTTAGATGAATGGTGGTGTAGAAAATTTTAAAAGCGTTCAGAATCAGAAGCCGTAAACATAACCCAGTTGGAATGGTGTGATTAACAAAGGACGATGTACATTGGAGCAACAAGTGCATTAACCTTCAGGTAACTTATGCTTTGTTGTTCGATTTTTGATGTTTTGGTGTGTGTTGAATAACTTTATAATTTGTTTGCTAAAAAATGGACAGTAGTGAATTTGTACAAACTACAAATTTTTAATTTTAAGGTGAAATTTTCTTGTTTAAGTAGAAAGGAGTATTTAGCAGTTTATGTTTTGATTATGATGAAAATTTGGGTCTGTCTTTGAGCTCAATTAGACTAACCTGTTTAATTAACGTAAAGGGGTGGAAGATGCTCCCTTTTATTCAGACTCAGGTCTGCAAATATTGTTAAATTAATTAGTAGGCATCCTACTAGGACTTTAATTCTGGATGCAAATTAAAATGATAACAAATTTAATCTTGAAATTTTATGATACTGAAATTTATGCTGAATTTTAATTTTGAAATTTTAATGTATTGTGAATATTGATGTAAATAGAGTTAACGTTGATGTTTGTGGTAGGAATGTGTTTGTTTTTTTTTATGAATGAGGATGGAAGTTATCTAGGGGAGCAGCCGGGGCGGAAAGAGTAAAGAGGCGATTATCAGAAGAGATTCAACAGGGCGAGAATCACAGCAAATCTTGGTGCCCAGTTCGAGTGGCTCGAATATTTTTTTTTACTCTGGTGAGGCTTTTTGTAGGTTTCACAGCAATATATATATATATATATATATATATATATAATATATATTAATAGTAAAGGGGGTTTGTTGAAAGACATTTAGGTACAGATACTTTGTAAACTTTTGGGTAAGTTAACTCACCAGTATCGGTTTCAGAATTCTAGGCCTATCCACCCTGGGACATGTCCATGTACTCTCCGCTGTAGAGTAGCCGAGGCGTTTGAAGAAAGTAAAGTAAATATTATTGGAATAGGTAAGTGGGACCCTTATATTGCAATTTTGAACCATAAAAAGTGATATAGAGTTTGCATTTGACTATACACGTATTAGGTAACTCGTTCCTTGTTTCTTTGACTGCTAGATAGGTCAGGGAAGGGGGGTGAAGTGTTACAAGGTTCTACAGTGACTACGAAGCGAGTTTTTTTTATTTGGAAATTTTGCATTTTGACGGATCTGATGTTTCAAGCAAAGTAGGAATAACACATGGGACCTATGTTATACCTCTCACCCGAACGAATACGCATTTTTATAAAAAATGCTCGTCTAACATTTTTCAAGCGGTCCGTGTCCAGAATCGAGCTTAGGACCTTGGGCTTAATAGTCGACCCGAACCAACTAAGCCATCGAGCCGCCTTGAATTTACATCCATAAACTTTTATTTGTGGTCGACTCTGACACAACTATCCTGTAGTGTCACTTCATACACGTTTAATACGATACGATATGATCTAGACGAGTGTTACAATTCCAATAGGCAGTAAAAAGCGAATGTAAATCGTGTCATATGTGTGTATGAAGTTAGCACCCCATTTTTTAAAAATTCATGATTTTGAAAGTTGTTCCAGATTGTTATAATCTTGTACCGCATTGTTCCAATTCGACATTATTTTATTCCAAAAGATTCCTCGAAAATTTGGAAAAAAACCCATTTTGTTACTGCAACCCGATTTATGGAAAATCGCAGTTTTGGCCATCGCTTAACATTGTTGTAGTTGTTCCAAACATTGTTCCAAAGGGACAATTCCGTATCTAAACGATTCTACAAAAAAGACGGGAAAAAACGTTTTTTTCCGTCACCCATTTTTCAAAAATCAAAATTTTGGCCTTTGACTAAGATTGTTCTAGTTATTTCAAACATTGTTCCAAAAGGACAATTTCGTATCTAACCGATTCTTCAAAAGAAACGAAAAAAAACATTTTTGGACAAACAAGACTGCCGGGCCAAGAATAAACATACCTTTCCCTTCTTGTTCCAATGGATAATTTTTTGTTCTGAGCTGTTCTAAGCCTAGGAAACATAGTTCTGCAGTATGAATCTCCCATCACCAGCGGTTGTCCCAAAAATCATGATTTTACTGTATCGACAAGAGTAAACGTAACCTTCCTCCTTTGTCTCAATGGCTAACTTTTTCTTTTGAGCTGTTCTAAGCCTAGAAAACATACTTTTGCAGTATGAATCTCCTATCACCAGCGGTTCTTCCAAAAATCGATGTTTTTACTATATCTACAGGAGTAAAAAACAGAGCGTTCCTCTTCTGTTCCAATAGCTAACTTTTTGTTCGGAGCTGTTCTAAGTTTAAAAACATAGTTCTGCATTATGTGTCTCCCATCGCCACCAGTTCTCCCAAAATCGAGGTTTTTACTGTATGGACAAGAGTAAATATAGTTTTTCTCTTTTGTTCCATATAGCTAACTTTTTGTTTTGACCAAATAGTAGTCATCGTTTTCATTGCAAAAATAAGAAGAAAATTATGAATGGATGTGTTGGACAAGGATCTTATGTCATGGAACGATACGCCAATAAACGTATATATCTATAAAATCCACGTGGCTTTTTGCTAACGAAAAGAATATTTCACCAACCACAACGAAAACAAACTTATAAGTTATATTTAGAGTACATGTTTATAATAAAATATTAATAACATTTAATAATGAAATAAGTCATATATTTGTCAAGATTTTGGTGTAATGTGTTTCAAAACAGTTTTTCTACTCCCGTGTATAAAGTTCCACTTCAGACATCAATATTTATAGGTGAACTACTATTTCACACACCGGTGCGTAAATACAATGTAACCCTTATGGGATTTACTTCACGCATACTTGCCATAAGAGCCCATTCATAATTTTCTTCTTATTTTTGTAATGAAAACAGTGACTATTATATGGTCAGAACAAAAAGATAGCTATATGGAACAAAAGAGAAAAACTATATTTACTCTTGTCCATACAGTAAAAACCTCAATTTTGGGAGAACCAGTGGCGATGGGAGACTCATAATGCAAAACTATGTTTTTTAAACTTAGAACAGCTCAGAACAAAAAGTTAGCCATTGGAACAGAAAAGTGTTACGTTTCTTTCGTGGCAGCCACGTTGGGCGCCAAATTTATGCTACGTTGGCTCGTAGCCGTGCGTAACGCAAAGAAAATCAAAGAAATGACCGGGCTCAATCGGAGATTAGGGGGGGTTGTAGAAAGCAGACTGACATATAATGTATGCGGCGGTAAGGAATTAGTAACAATACCTGCAAGAAAATTAGTTAAGCACACCTGAAAAAAAAGAATAATAAGCATAGCAGCAATGAAACGTCTAAGTTATTCAGTACTTTGTAGAATGTAAATAAAACTCTTTAGATAAACTATATAATATAATCACGATAAAAGCAGTACAAAATTTTTTAATACAAAGTGAGGTAATATTGGGGAGTAGCAGAAACGTTTCCTCACACACCAATTAAACATAAATCAGACAAAATGTTAAAAGAAAATAAATAGGTAAGACACAATTGATATGAGTAATTCAGTAGTATTGATCTTTCTTTCTTTCTTTCTTTTTTTTTCTTCTTATGTTTTAAAATATCATGCAAGTCTTTTGTAAAAGGTATCAGAACGACAAAGATATGGTAAAGCAACGGATAGATATTTAAAGTAATAACAAGTAGGAAATAGTTCAACTTACAAAAGTCCTTCAGCAACGCTTCCTTGCAACGCAAGTGTGAGATTCACGATGTCCTACGCTAACGAAGCACTTCACCCTGGACTGTGTGGGTGTTGATGGAACTTATCACACGTCACACTAATCACATCTACCCATTTCACTGGGGTTAGCAGCAGACACCATCACGCGACGGAACTATGTAGCATTGATAAATTTCTTGTTAATTCTATTTCCTGAGACAATAATTTCGAAATATTTTGTAGCACTAGTTTAATTTCAACTGGGATCAAATGTATATTATTTTCATAAACCTCCAAAAAGCAGTGAGAAACTTCAACCAATACCTTTGTAAACCGGTATTCTGTTATATTTCGCAAATAACGAAATTCGCGCAAGCGATGATCTATTTTAGATTCTTTGGTGTTAGAAAAATGCAGAAACTACAGTATCCACTGTATTTAAATAATCCAAAGTATGCACTAATCTGATAAAACAAAGGGACACTAGACTAGATCGCACACACATTAATCCTAAAGAAAGAATCGGTCAGTTTAGCAAGTTCTACGACTATTATTTCACAAGACAAACAACTAAAACCATAAATTAGTAAAACAACGCGTATCACTAAGTCAATGTTCCGTAAAACGCACGTGCAGGTCGAGTAAACACGTTCGCCTATCAAGCATACTTCCTTCAAAAGGAATCAGAACTACACTTTATACAGTTAATATACAACTTTTACTTCACAAGAAAAACAACTAAAATCGTGCCGCGCTTGTTCAAGAACAATACGAAAATTAATCCCGCATTAATTCTCACTATTGTCAAAAGCAGAAAGAAGCAGTATTCTTAATGTACTTAATATATTGGAACAAAGAACAAAACTCCAACTGCTCATCTGTTTATCCAATTCGTTGCTATTAGAACTTCTTATCGTCTCTTATCTAGACTTGTATATTCACATAAGCAACAAAATTTATACGAACGGCAAGACAAGGACGATGCAATCCACTCATGATAACACGACGCATTCGTCAACGAGTTAATAAATATTAAATATAGAAATAGTAATTTGTAGAAATGTATTTATGAATTACGTATAGCGTAAAATGTTAAATTACAAAAATGCCCGTTACAAGAGGAAGGCTATGTTTACTCCTGCCGATTAGGTAAAAACATCGCTTTTGGGAGAACCGTTGATGATAGGAGATTCATACTGCAGAACTATGTTTTCTAGGCTTAGAGCAGCTCAGAACAAAAAGTTAGCCATTGGAACAATAGTTTAGGAATCAAGTAAAAGACTGTAAAAGCTACCCAGAAGCAGATATAGACACTGACCACAACATCGTAATTATGAAGGCCGCGCTTAAATTTAAAAATTTGAAAAAGAAACGGAAAAAGGCACTTGGACCTACAGAAACTAAAAGAGAAAGATATTCAAGAAAGAGTCGAAAAAAGGTCAAATGAATTGCTCAAAGATATCGGGAAAATATCTGATACTAAGGAAATAGAAACAGAATGGAATAATATTAAATCCAGCTTAGACATGGCGGCCAGAGATATTCTTGGGTGTACACAAAAAGAAAATAAGAAACCATGGATAACAAAGGATATCCTGAATTTAATAGAAGAAAGACGAAAATACAAAAATAAATCAGACGAAACAGGAAAACAGATATACAAAGCCATAAAATGGGAAATTATTCGAAAATGCAGGAAAGCTAAAGAACAATGGATTGATGAAAAGTGCAAAGATGTACAAACTAAGATGGAAGTAGGAAAGACAGATGAAGCATACAAACTAATTAGAATCAATTTTAAGAATATAAAACCGTATAGCAAAAATATAAGGGACGCGGGAGGAAATGTCATTATAGAAAATGTAGAGAAAGTGGGTAGATGCCACGAATATATAGGGAATTTATATATAGGAGAAGAACTAACTGCATTAGAAAAGGAATCGGACATTGAAAATGATGACTTGGGATATCCTATACTTAGAGATGAATTTGAATTAGCATTAAAGGGTCTGAAAAATGGTAAGGCCCCGGGTACAGATAAGGTGCAAGCGGAGAGTCTAAAAGCCGCTGGTCAAGCAGTAACAGAACGTCTGTTCCAGCTTGTAAGCTATATGTATGAGACAGGCGAGATGCCCAAAGATTTCAAACATAACATCATAGTAACTATACCAAAAAAGAAAGGCGCAGATAGATGTGAAAATTTTCGAACAATAAGTTTGACAGCATACGTATCAAAAATATTAACTAGTATTGTACAAACACGAATGGAAAAACGGGCTGAAGAAATACTAGGAGAAGACCAATTTGGGTTTAGGCGAAACAGAGGAACCCGGGAGGCTATCTTAGCTCTGACGGTGATAATGGAGAAAATAATAGAAAAAGGGAAAGCGTGTATATAGGGTTTGTAGATCTGGAAAAAGCATTTGACAATGTAAAATGGAAAAAAATGTTCGAAATACTCAAAAAGATTAGAATGAGTTATAGGGATAGACGAATAGTACATAGCTTATACAAAGAGCAAACAGGAGTAATAGAATTAGAGCAGGAACGTAGAGAAGTAAACATCAGAAAGGGGTGAGACAGGGATGTTCCCTATCCCCATTAATTTTTAACTTGTACATTGAAGAGGCAATGAATACTGTCAAATGCAGGAAAACATTTGGAATTACTATGCAGGGACAAAAAATTGATATGCTTAGATTTGCAGATGATATAGCGGTATTAGCATCTAGCAAGGAAGAGTTAGAAGCTGCTCTCAATGAAATGGAAGCGGTTCTAACAGTGAGATACGGTATGAAAATTAACAAAAGTAAAACTAAAGTACTAGTATGCAAAGGAGGGAAAAATAAATCAAAAACAAGAATACAAATATGTAACACGAACTTACAAGAGGTTAAGGATATCTGCTACCTAGGAAGCCAAATAACGCAAGATGGGAAAAGCACAAAAGATATAAAACAAAGATTAGCACAAGGTCGTGCTACATTTAACAAGAAAAAGCAACTGCTGTGCTCAAAGACCACAAACATAGAAACAGGAAACGATTGCTCAAAATATATGTGTGGAGCACAGCACTGTACGGCTGTGAAGCCTGGACAGTGGGAGAAGCGGACAAGAAAAAGGTAGAAGCCTTTGAAATGTGGTGCTACAGAAGTATGTTGAAGATATCATAGACAGACAAAGTTAAGAACGAAGAGGTACTAAAAATGGTAGGGGAAGAAAGAAATATGTGGAAAACGGTAAAAAATAGAAGAGATAGAATGATAGACCACATACTACGGCATGAGGGAATAGTGCGGAATATACTAGAAGCAGAGATAGGAAAAAAGAGAAGAAGAGGTAGACCTAGGTTAGACTACTGCACACAGATACTGAAAGATGTAGGCTGTAGGAGTTTCAGGGAAAAGTGTAGGATAGCTCAGAAGAGAAATCAATGGAGGTACGCATCCAACCAGTCCCAAGATGGATAAATTAATGACAAAGAAAATAACTGCGCTTAAACATGATAGTTATTATAAGCAACTACAAGCATTGGATGGGCAATATTCTCGAATAATGGTAATTGCGTGAAAGCATTTACTGGAAAACTATTATTTCGGCAAATGTCTAAGTTTTGGGGGATCTTGGCAGCCACAGGTTGCTTAACCCCCTTCAATAAATCTCAGTGAAATAGGGCATAATATTAGAAAACAATATAAGGGGAACCGAGCTGTATTGCTGTGTGAGAATTTCAGGGAACTATGTAGGTTAGTTTAAAAAATAAATAAGTACAGGTACATGTCCAACCAGCTTTGAGAGGGGAAACCCAATGACGAAAAAAATAAGCGCAGATAAATTTGATGATTATTATAAACACCTAGTTGTTTGCTATGAAATATCTGCAACTAATGTTGACTGTGCGAAAAGATATATTGGAAAAAATATTAAATCAGTAAATGTTCAAGTGCTGGGGGAACTTGGCAGTCACAGGCTGCTTACCCCCTTCGCAACCACTGAATGTCGGAGAAATAGGGTATATAATTGTAAAACAATAGAAGGGGACCGAACTGCATCTAACAAGAAAGAACGGCGCGGCGCCTATGATGAAAGACAACAAACATAGAACAAAAAGTTGTTGAAAGCGTATGTGTGGGCACAGCACAGACAGTATGCCTACAAAATACGAGCAGTCTGAAAAGCAGACAGAAGAACAGTAGCAGCCTTTGAAATGCCGTGCTTCAGAAGTATGGGGATGGACAGACAAAGGTAATAACAAATAGGTTATAGAAACAGTAAAGGAACAAGAATATCTATGAGAAAAAAAATATGAGAAATAGAAGGGCAGAATACGTTCTAAGGCATTTTTGGGGAATAGTATGGGATATATGACAAGCAGAGATAGGAAAAAAGAGGTGGATGTAGACCTAGATCAGATAGTGATAGATGCAGACTGTGCAAATTTCGGGGAAATCTGTAGGTTAGTTCAGAATAGGAAACAATGATGGTACGCGTCTAACCAGTTCCAGGACTGAAGACCCAATGATGATGGAACAATAGAGGAAGGCTATGTTTACTCTTGTCAATACAGTAAAAAACTTGATTTTTGGGAGAACCGCAGGTGACAGGAGATTCATACTGCAGAAATATGTTTTCTAGACTTAGAACAGCTCAAAACAAAAAGTTATCCATTGGAGCAAGAAGGTAGAGGTATGTTTACTCTTGGTTCGACAGTCTTGTTTGTCCAAAAATGTTTTCTTCCGTTTTTTTTTGAAGAATCCTTTGGATACGGAATTGTCCTTTTGGAACAATGTTTGGAACAACTAGAACAATCGTAATCGAGGCCCAAAATTTCGATTTTTGAAAAATGGAGTGCCAGAAAAAAAAAAGTTTTTTTTCGTTCTATTGAAGAATTGTTTAGATTCGGAATTGTACTTTTGGAACAATATTTGGAACAACTAGAACAATCTTAAACGAAGGCCAAAATTTTGATTTTTGAAAAATGGGGTGCCAACAAAAAATGTTTTTTTGCCGTTTTTTTGAAGAATCGTTTAGATACGGAATTGTCCTTTTGGAACATTGTTTGGAACAACTAGAACAATCTTAAGCGCTGGCCAAAACTGCGATTTTCCATAAATGGGGTGCCAGTAACAAAATGGGTTTTTTCCAAATTTTCGAGCAATCTTTTGGAATAATATAATATCGAATTGGAACAATGCGGTACAAGATTAGAACAACTTGAACAACTTTCAAAATCGTGATTTTTAAAAAATGGGGTGCTAACTTCACACACATGTGTAAATCGCCAAGCTATAATAAAAGGCATAGTGGCATAGTTCCGCCGGAAATGCTAATACCCATACTGACATATCATATTCATTGTTGAAAATTAGTTGTCTTAGGTAAATGAAAATGTAGAGCTGTATGTAATAATAACAAAATAATAACAAAAATTCAGGTGCGCAAAGTAGCGAAAGGTTGTTCCAGTGCGTTTTCCGCCCCATCGCTTCCTTGGTTATCAACTTCCGTGCAACTACTTTCCTAAAGATATTTTTCAACTTGATTAGGCGTGTAAGTTTACACATTCAGGAGTAATTGTCTTATTCTGATGATGGCTCGAAGGAAAGATGATAAATACGTTTACTTTATTATTAATATAACACTATGTAAACCGTGTAACATGTTAATTAAGACACAGGACGTGAAAGCTTCCAACAACATCGATGTAAACATCGTGAGTGTAACGAGGTAAGTTTAAAATGTTATCTTTAGCTTCTGTTCATATAACGAATTAAGAACCACAGCCAAACGGTCGGGTTAAGACGTATCAATTTAAAAATATTGACGAAGGAAATATGTACAGAATACTTATAATCTCAATTTTACGAAAAATATTAAAGCAAACACTGTTATAAAAGTCTATAGACACAAAGATTGCCGATCAAAATACTAAGAGTGAGCAAGAGGAAGAGAGATTCTTTGACTATCGACTTTAAATATTTACACTTGTTTTTATGAGCGGAAAATCATTTTAAAAATAAAGAGACGACGCGCGACTGCGGGCAAAATGAGCGTTATTATTACGTACAAAATAGTCCCTGAATTTTATCTCCACAGTTCCTCGACGTGTACCTACCTATCCATCGTCGTGTTTATAACCCTTTTATAATATTAGTGTGAACTCACCTACGCATTACTAAGACGGGTTCATTAATTTTGTTTAAGTGTGCCATGACTGGTGCTTTATTACTAAACGCGCAAAACAGTAGCTCTTTGTTTGTTGATATAATAGAGATGATGCTACAGCACATTCTTATGAATGAAAGATGATCCTTAAAACTGTCCGCCGCTTTTAATTTTGTGCCTTTATTTATACCCGGGGAAATAATCATAATGCACAGTGGAATTACTGATTAATATAGAACACGGCACAGAACGGCTATTATTTTCTTTTGCTGATAGTAAAATGTGCTTCATTTGACCGTAAGTAGCACTTGAACGTTCAGCAGACGATTGTTCGCTTTGAGAACACTTCAGAAGATTCTTCATCGCGGACCACACACAAGTAACATTCTTTATGCATGTACGACAACGGTTAAGAATAAATCGTGGACTACCGAATTACTTTTTATAGTTTTACCACCGCAATAAAAAAAATGTTCACAACCGCGAACAATATTAGTGCTAATATGCATTAAAATTCGCACGATAATAAACAAACTAGAAACGAAAAGCAAAATATGCCGAAATAAGAGCAACCAAGGTATGTGCTAATCATCGTACGACATTTAGAAGAAGGTGTTAAATGGTAAGTGTACATGTGCTTGCTTAGCGTTGTTAGCTGTGCAATAATAATTAAAAAAGGACCATCACTAAAAAGTCTTGTTAAGGTCTAGCGATGCAGTATTTCTAAAATTGGATTGTGTAACATTTTTTTTAGAAATGTTAAAATCAAAGTTTTATTTTAATCAATAACTCCTGTATGGATGAATTCCAAATATTTCTATGTTAGTTAGCTTGGGAAAAACATTTTGGACCGGCTAAACGATTCGGTTTAAGAAAAAGTTTAATCTAAAATACGGCGTTGTATGCTGTCGTCCTAAGAAAGAACCCCGTAACTCTGATTTTTGTGAAAATTAAGATTTTGCTACGAGCTTACATCATCATTTTGTTTTCGGCCTTACTTAAAGTCGGTTTGACGCAGCTTTAACTTCTTTTCCATTCTATGCTAATCTAAGAAGTTCTACAAACCCTTCACAACCTGAATTTCTAATAATTTGACTAATATAGTGTAAACTAAAATTCTAATCAACCTTAGATTACGCCCCAGACCATGGGCAGTAGTGTAAGTTATAAAAAAAATCGTGGTTGATTTCTATATCTATGGAGAATTCTTGTAAATTGTATTAAGCCCAGGGTAAGGTTGGATGACAAGCGGCTTTTAGAAAAAAGAAAACTCTTATGACTTGTAGCTAGCTGAGCTTTTAACCCACGGTCGCATGAGATTGGGTCAGTGGGTATATTAAAGATAAAAAAATAAGATAATGGACGCCACCTAAATTTTTATAAAGCAATTGACTAAATGAATTTGCTTAAAAGGAAAATTTGGAAACCTATATTATCGCAAACCGCTTCAAATACAAGACTGATTGTCACAAATATGTTACTTACTTTTCTTTCTGCTCTAACGAAGCTCTAGGATGGCTCTGAAACATAACTACTACTAGCAAACATAATTTATCTAATAATTCTGTGACTATACGAAGTCTTTAATTGTGTTTCAAATACTTATCACTGAATCGTTATATTAATTCCTTTAGCAGTCATAAAATCTTTGGGAAATTAAATTTTCATAAAAAATGAACTGAAGAAAAAAAGGTTTCTATATTCTCATATTAAACAATTATGTACATAATACTGCAACTCAACAAAGATAAATTCTTATGAATATAATTATTACGTTACTCAATAAAGATGTAAAATTAAATTTTTAGGTCTACTGAATATTAATTGAAGTCTGTATTTTATTTAACAATATTCATTTATACTTAGTAGTTCGGAGTAGCGCTACGAGAACTGTACAAGAAATTCAAATTTTTATACATGCAATAATGTATTTGTTAATTAATCTCAAATCAAAATTTCATTTGTTAGAATGAAGGCACGCAAACAACTTGTTGAAATAAGGTTTCGGTAAACAAGATAAGAAATAACATTTGATTAAACAAATGTTGCAAACAACATGTTACTATCATTGATGTAACTTAATATCTTTTTATACATAATTTGACAAAAATGACTTCTAAATTTGAACATGTGATTAATAAAATAAAATCATTCTATATATTTTAAATATTGAACCGTTAAAAGTTAAGCTTCTTTCTATTAATAAATAGGTTGCTAAATTATCTGTACGGAAAGGTATTTGCATATTAAAGTATAAAGTAACTTACAAATGAGCAATTACGTATTACGTCAATTCATATATGTGTATACGAAATAAAATACGACACATGCAGCAAAAATTTCAGGAAATCAAATGGGCTTACCCACCGGCGTGAACGACCTAACAACCTGTCGGCACTTGTTGCGACGTCAGCATTCTGTCACGTGTCGGTATTATTCAACAAATCTGCTTACAAATTTTGTACAAAATGAATTTCCATGTTGATAAATTATTTACACATCAACTAAGTAGAATAATCTTAATATTCCATTAGAACCTTTGTAGATTACTGAAGTTGCATTGTAGATTACGGAAGTTGCACTGTTTCGGCGCTTACGCCAGGAAAACTTAATTTCCTGTAACCTCTCGTCTGTTTTATATCACAGACAAGTGAAAGTGATCTTTCGGCTCGACGAGAAGACAAAAAGTGAGCATCTGACACAAGTCGACAAACAACATGAGGATCTTAGATATTCTACATACGAGTAAGGAACACGTGCAAGATTTCTAATAGTATTATCAGCTATATTAATAAAATGCTTTAATTTTATTGGTTTACTAAATATACAAGAGTATTAGAATTCATATTGGGTAAAGCGTTAAATGAATAAATAACGGGTTTGTAGCAGTAATGTTGACAAATAATTCAGTTCGGAATTTTTACATGTTGCAATAGCTTGGTCTAGATCTTCCTATACACTTCTATCTTTTTCCTATCTACCTGGCTCTACATAGATATTAACAAACTGATGATTGTTAAAGAACTCCAACTCTTTACAAGAGACATTTGTCCTCCTCTGCCATATAATTTTAGAACCGATGCGAGCCGTATTTTCTGTAGTGTGGCATAAAGCGACTGTCTGAAGAAAAAAGACGGTATCGTTAGCTGCTACCACGCGTTCCTATTGAATATACGCTATGTAAAAAACATTATTTTGTTGGCCGATAGTAGGACAGTCCAAAACAAAAATCGGACCCTTTTTTGGTTCTCGAGTGCATGATCAATCCAACGGAAACTTTGAGTAATTTGAAAGAAATACAGTACCTAGAGATGGAGCATACCTTAATGTCTACGGACTCTGTGCACCATGAGGTCGAACAACCTATGGCAAGAAAATGCAAGCATTTACGATTTCCAAGATTTTTGTGAAGCAGTAAAACTAAAGTTGACATCAAGGTGATGAACATACAACACTTTTCAAATTGGCCAGATCTCACGTCTGTATATAAACTTGCAAAAGCTAGAGCTCGAGTTCTTCTACAGGTGTTGTGAATATGAAGTTTATACGTAGGGAATTCGATACGAAATACAAAAGAATCCTCACGTAAGAAAACTTTTCTAGAATTAGCTTTCTTGTTAAGCGGTATGCAACATTCATCCCTGCTCTACAATGCTGAAAGAAGATACGAAGAATCCCCCAAGCAAAAAAGACGACATTTGGCTCAACTAGGACCACTAATGCCAGCTGTCGGGCGACAGTTTTGGCAAGGCATTTCAGTGGTGGACGTTTTTGATTTGTGTAGCATATATGAGTAGGCATGCAATTAATTCTTTCTTATCAGAAAATAAGTTTCATTAAATTATAGCCTTCAGTATCATATGGATTAAAACGTTACGTTTTTGTAAGTTTTAAGTATTATTTTTGGCATCATCATCATCATCATTAGGTCTTCAGTCCTAGAACTGGTTAGACGCGTACCATCATTGTTCCCTATTCTGAACTAACCTACAGATTTCCCTGAAATATGCACAGTTTGCATCTATAACTGTCTGATCTAGGTCTACATCTACCTCTTTTTTCCTATCTCTGCTTGTAATATGTCACATACTATTCCCCAAAAATGCTTAGAACGTATTCCGCCCTACTATTTCTCTTTTTCCCCAGATATCCTGTTCCCCTACTATTTCTGTAACTTATTTGTTATTATCTTTGTCTGTCCATGCTATCGTCCTCATACATCTGAAGCACATCATTTCAAAAGGCTGCTACCGTTTTTCTGTCTGCGTTTCAGACTTCGCGTATTTCATAGGCATACTGTGCTGTGCTCCACACATATGCTTTCAACAATTTTTTTCTTGTTCTATGTTTGTTGTCTTTCCTCATAGGCAATGTTCTTTCTTGTTAGATGCAGTTCGATCACTTTCTATTGTTTTACAGTTATATGCCCTATTTCTCCGACCTTCAATGGTTGTGAAGGGAGGTAAGCAGCCTGTGGCTGCCAAGTTCCCCCAACACTTAACCATTTGGCGATTTAATATATTTTCCAATTTATCTTTTCGCACAGTCAACATTAGTTGCAGGTATTTCGCAACCAACAACTAGTTGTTTATACTAATCATCAGATTTATCTGCGCTTATTTTTTCGTCATTAGGTTTTCCGTCTCAAAACTGGTTGGACACGTACCTGCACTTATTTATATTCTGAGCTAGCCTACATAGTTCCCTGAAATTCTCACACAGCATGTGTATTCAGGTTAATCTTCTTTGGGAATTAAACCACTCATAGTTTTTAAAATCAACTTTATTTACGTTTCGATCCATGACCTAGAATCGTTGTCAAAATAATAATAAAAACTTCAAGTTTGACATTTATGACATAAATTGAAGGTGACTTTGCTTTATTGATGTTTGAAATATTTGGTTTGAGTATACTAAGCAAAATTTTTTAAAGTTTAACAGAATGATTGCCTTGGCAAATGCAATATTTTCCTTTCCACTAAATAAAATTTTATCATCATCATCATTTTGTTTTCGACCTTACTTAAAGTCGGTTTAACGCAGCTCTAACCTTTTTTCTATTCTGTGCCAATCTAAAAAGTTCTACATACCCTTCACAACCTAAATTTCTAATAGTTTGACTAATATAGTTTGACTAGGTATTCCTATACTCTTTGTAACAGGATAAATTCCCGATACAAATAACGCTAGGCAACCCAATGTACTCTGCCCGCGTATCTATATTATATATGATTTAAATTAAACCTAGTTCACTCTGTCGGTGAATCTATTGTGGTTATAATCTAAAGATATTCGCTACGGAACGAATCAATAGTGGAAGGGAGTCGGGAGTGGCAATTTAATGCTCCACGATTCGATCGGATCCCGAACCTTTCCTTTTTGATTGAAACTGTTAAGCAATATGGTTGACTGCAAGCACATTATTGCAAAATTAACTTTTGGGTGGAAAAGTGTGCGACGCAAATAATAATTGTTAATCAGATTGATTTTTGATGCAAGCTAGGAGTGAGTAATCTGAGTATATTAATTAAAAATTTGCTAGAGCGTCTACAAATTTTTAGCTCCAATTACGACTTGATTATTTGATTGCGGAACGATAAGAAAAGGATTGATCGAACCGTATGTAAAATTTCACGCAGGATCTCTAGCAAGAAAACGATCTCTGCTAATATCAAGAATTAAAATGTTACTGAAGATTTAACACTGTAAATGACTTGAAGTAGCTGATGTTCTTTCATACCTTTGGTTAAACCCGCGGAGTCCGGCGAATCTCCACGTGTCTAAGAAGACAGTTTTAGCTGCGGCAGATCTACCACATTTCAGGACGTCTGCAATTTTGGCTAAATTTCATAAACAGTCAGGTTTATGAACTCCCTCAGCGGGGCCTCCAAGGATCCAGTCAAGTGACGTGTGTGTTGCCGCCAGATGTTTGTTTTTGTTGAGACGTAAACAGCAGGTATTTATTGATAACGTTAATCTAGTTCAAGGACGTTACAATAGTGTCAAGTTTATTTTTTTTAGTCTTCGAGGTTATTCATAATTGTAGTTTAACCTGAAAATTTCTTAGTAAACTAATCTTTTAGTAGTCATTTTAAATAATCAACATTTAATGCTCATACCTTAGTCTCTTTATTAGTAAACATAATTACATATTCTAACCCTACATTAACACAATGAATTAAAATTTTTATAATAAGTAGATTCTGTTTAGATCTTACAATTGTTAAAAATTCTTGCATGATTACAGTATTACTATTTAAAGTCAAACCCAAGCACTGTTGGAATTTAAATTTATTATTACATAAGTACACCGTGTTTTGGTACAGAGCTCTTTACTATCACCGGTTATTATTTTGTAACATTTGATTGCTACTGCTTGTGCTCAAGCAATCCTTTCATGTAAATATTTTGTATATAGCAATTGTAAATATTTTCCCTTTGGGGAATCATAAATTTTTTGTACATATATATATATATATATATATATATATATATATATATATAAAAGTTTGATGGTGATTTAATATAGCTTGGTTAACCGAGAGCAATCGTTTTATTTGGTAGACTGATTGACACTTCAATAAACAAAATTATAACCAATTATTCAGTATTGCTAAGCAAAATAGGTCGAACCAACCCTGAAGATATTGTGGTAAGTATCTCATGTTTTCTGAAGTTTTTAATACTGGTGTTAGTGATCTAGCTGAAGCCAGATTCAGTTGGCTCACCCGTGTTTTGTTAGCTTGCATCGTAGGGTGTTACGGGGACAAGGTCATAAGTGACGCACTCCGTTCCTTCTTTCTTTTTATGTCCTATAAGCAAAGCTCCATCTTTTTCTTATATACCGGCTCTACATAGATATTAGCAATCTGATGGTTGTTAAAGAACTCCAACATGTTTACATGATTTGTTACTCTCATGATCACATGCAATAGACTGAGCGGAAATCGAAACGTAAGTTTGATGAGCACAGAACAATTCCAACTAAAAATTATATTACCAACATTTTTATAATCTTGTTTGCAAATCTAAAATCGACAATGCAATTCATTGGTTAATCCTCTGATAAACGTTTTTCAACATACGATGGATAGCGACCTGAAGACTATAAAGACTATAAATACAAATTCGATTTCTGCGGAAGACAGTCCTGGTGCTCATCATAGGCTGGGATTCTCCTCTCCTCCACAGTGCTCATCATAGCCTGTGAAAACCTTTCCAAAGCGGCGCTCGCCATAGCACGCTTAATCCTAGCGCAGCGCTCACCATAGTCTGCGTCCTGCCCTAAACGTTACCCTATCCGCCGCCGTACCTGGAGGCCGTCATCGTAGTAAATCAATCCACAACTAACAAGCACGTACGAACGCTCAACTCCGTTCCACACTGCACGGACGTCGTTATTGTGATTGCATCCGTCAAGCTCTACCACAGGGACCACATCCCCGTAGAGGCTTCAACCCCACGACGCCGTCGAAGACTTCAGAAGACACCGAATACCTTCTGAACCCTTTGCTTTTGTATATATGTTGTAAATAGTAGTTTTAAGTGCATATAATTTTTATTTCATAATTGCTTTAACGTAACTTTGAACCACCACTAAAAACACGAAGATTACTAACGAGACCCGAACACCACCGAAGATGTCTGGAACTCGCCGACCTGTATATTGTAACGATTTTATTTTCTGTCATTATGTTCACAGATATCTAACTTATTTAAATTAATAATAATCAACTTAAGCATAATGATGCTACACAATCTACGAAATACATATTACATATTGTCGAAAACAATATTAGCTTTCAATTCGAAAGTGTAAAATTTTAAATTATGCGGTGACAAAAGATGCCTTTTGTTAGTGTCATCATAAGAGTTCCCTCTGTTAGACGATTGTAATATTAAGCTTGTTGCCAGGCGGCAACCCGCGTGATATTATCACTTCCAACTCAGCTGTCGTTAGAAGAGGTCAATTGTTCCTTGAACTCAAGGATCATGACGTTCATTCAGTCCACATGTTGGAAGCATAGAAAAATTAAATTGTTTTCTTGTAATGATATCGTCTCAGCGATGCGCATTTTTATGTTCACACTTGCTGGAATTAGCTCGCAATTGACGAGACGTTAATTTGTTTGAACGGCCTTTTAGTTAACTGTAAGTATTACTGAACTTATAGCCTTACTAAATTGATATTTTTAGTGCAACTTTGGTTAACATATAATTTAGGATATGTTGTACATCCTAGTTTTGAAATTTAAGAAATGTAACTAATTTATTTGGATAAAAAGTGAAAATTTGGTAGTATCTATGTGAAGTTTAACCTTGTACAAAAGTCGAATTGGCAAGCTTCAATTATTTAATGTGGACGCCGTGATGTTGTGTTTGGATTTTCAGTATGCAGCTAATTTGGTTGTATGGAATTGGAGATTCCTGTATTTTAGTTGTTGAAACAAGCGAATTATAAATCATCAATTATAATTCCGGGTATAGCCCATATACCTAGCAGGTATTTTTCCTTCGGATGAACATCTGGTATGTAGATTACTTTCATATACGTCAGCTGTAGCATTGGGTATAGCAGACAAATAATTTTTTGTTTGATCACGTGGTAATGTTCAAGTTCATTAGGTGAATGACAGATTAGTTATTTTTCAAATTAAGCAACAGGAACCTGTAAATTTTCACATTAAATCTTTTTATTAATACATTTAATATACGGTAGGTGTCATTATGAAAATAAGACAAGTTGAAATCTATATTTAAAGAAAATTAAATTGATTATTTGAAACATAATTTATTCAAATCTTATAAAATTAAATTTTTACATTTTACATTTCACTAATTGCTAGTGGAATATTTAATCATAGAATGTGAGGTTAAGTAGTGCTACTAAAACCAACCAATGCTGTAATTTAAAGTTAAACATTTAGAAAAGAAATTCATACTCATTCATTTGAGAATAAATTTTTGCTAGACATTGCTAGTATAAAGTTATCATGTTTTATCTGTGAGAAGTACTGATACTATCAAGTACATGTACATATCTTTCAATAATTTAATTTATTCAAATTTATTTAAAGAAGATGTCTTGTAAATAACTACTTAATATTGAAGGAATAAATTTTTGTTTGGTCAAGACTAGGATTATTGATTGGAATGAATGAGGTTTGATTCAAATTAATCATTAATTTTGGATATTAAGGCACAAACAGTGCTATCTTTGTTTTAATCTGTTCACAGGTGTAGCAGTGCATCTATAGAGGTCAATATAGAGCCATAAGGTAAGAAAACTTTAGGGATTGTATTTCAGTAATATATTGTATAGCGGTAATTGAGTAAAAGTTTCCGCATTCGCTTTATACAAGGGACTAAAGGAAGGTCTTCTTCGTATACAAAAATTCGGTGGCGCCATATTCTTTACATTTTTGGTCGCAGTCCAACCCCGACCCACAGCTCATGTTCTACCCAGAGCAAATAGCTCGACTAGCCGCTTAACCTTTAGAGGTTTCCTCATCTACGAGCCATTTTCCACTGAAACTTGCCGTGGGCTCTTTACACTTACTGGAAATTCTCGTCAAACATCCTTGTGCCCTTCAGCTGGTCACATAGGAGTAAAAACCAAATAACAAACCCCTTTTAATAATCGAAAAGGTTATAATATATGTCTAAATCTTCACTGCTAAGTTCACACTGGGCATCTTAAGCGACTTCCGAAGCTTCCCGAAAAAAGCCGAAGCCTTCCGAAGACCGATACACCCCATTAAATGGTGCATACAGTTTACTCCTGGCTCTACCGCCGCCATGAAGCCATCTGAAGCCATCCTAACTGTTAATTCATTCAATTTCACATTTATTACTTTGTAAATTTGGAACTTATACTGATTTCTCTTATGTTTATTAAACAATGAACTAAGCCAAGTCTACTTGCTTACAGACGCCGCCCCTTTTGAACGATAACATTTATAAGGAAATGAAATATTACCTGGTTATCCCGTCCATAAAAGGAAAAGTGTTAAATTATATGTTATGGTTAGGTTTAAGCAAGGAATCGCTGGCAACCTGCCGGACCACTAACTAATTGTGAGTTATGTCATGCTGACATTCAGTTAACTGATTTTTATTTATTTAGTTTTTTTTTGTTTTGTTTTCGAACTTATTTAAGGTCGGTTAGACGCAGCTCTAAATTCTTTTCTATTGTGAACTAGTCTAAAAAGGTCTACATACCTTTCACAACCTAAATCTTTAATAATTTGACTAATATAGCTTTGTCTAGGTCTTCCTACTCTATTTTTATTTGCTCGTCTATAAGCTAAGACCTTACTAAATAGTCCCCCATGTCTTAACTGGTGTCCTACCATTCTATCTCGCCTGACCTTTGATTGTTTCCACATACAGGGTTTCTCGCCTATTCTTCTATAAACTTCCTTATTTGTTACTCTATCTATCCAACTAATCTTTAACATTCTCCTATAACACCAAGTTTCAAAAGCTTCTATCTTTTTCTTACCTACCTCTTTAATTGTCCAAGTCTCACTACCGTATAATAGAATGCTCCATATGTTCGACTTTAAGAAGCTTTTTTTACTATTTAAACTAATACTATTAGCTATTAGTAAGTTCTTCTTGTTTAAAAACATTTTTCTAGCTTGAGCTATTCTAGCTACTATATCTCTTCTGCTACGTCCGTCCTTTGTAATTATACTACCTAAATAGCAAAATTCATCTACCTCCTCTAACTCGGTATTACCTATTTTAATTTTGGTTTAGAAATAGGCTATAACTTATCTGTCATTATCATTGTCTTTCCTGAGTTAGTTTTCATACTAAAGTTACTCTGTAGTATCTCATCTAGACTCTGCTATAATGGCTATATCATCTGCAAAACGCATCATGTCTACTTTCTGTCTCTGTTCATTAATCTCTTTTCTCTCTCTAGCTAAGTTTAAAGCTTCCTCAATATAAACATTAAAAATCAAGGGAGCTTTTGGAGTTACAGAACGAGTAGTTTTTACAAGTGCATCGACGCACAAGCTGAAGAACCAAAGTTTAAAAGTTCAAAATAACACGAACTCGAAAAGCAAACATCCGCGTTATCGGAACGCGATTGAAACTGGAAAACATGCTTTTACCGGAGAATAGGATATATTATTTCGACAAATCTTTAGATGGGAAACCCACTAGAACGCAATTATACGTTATCGGAAGGTATAACGCGCACACGAATACCTAAACAGGATATTGACTTATTTAAATTTTATCATAAACTTGTCGTTTCCAAGTTGAGAAATTATTCTAAAGCGTATTTATTGCAGAAAAATAAAATATACAGGATGCAAACTATTTAATTGTAGCATAAACTTGTCGTTTTTAAAGCAAAAGGGATTTGAGATGAAAAGTATTAAACAGCGTATTTATTATTAATAAAGTTGACGGCTGTGAGAATAGCAACGTAGTTTATTTAACAAAATTATCGTAAAGCGGACCTATGAATAAAAGCAAGATTGGAACGTAACAAGTACCTCCCCCCAGCAAAATTAACAGGTTGGGGTAGAAAAACAAAAGGACGGGAGTAGACAGAACCAAAAGAAAACCAAAGAGAAAAAGAAACAAAAATTCGTTTAAAAACTAAAAGGAAATTCGTTACGAAAACAAAACAAAAAACCCGAAAAAGAAAAAAAGGAACACCTTAAAATAAAAAAGAACTCTCGTTCGGCTCTAAAGGCCAATAATAGAAAGGGAGAAAGATGAAGAACAGAGAAAAAAGGAAGGGAAGACGAGTAATAAGTAATCAAGGAGGACTAAGATGGAATGGCATGGACACTGAAGAAAAGTCGTCGGAGGACGGATATTTCTAGTAAAGAAACCGGAAGGTATTCAACCTCAAGAAAAGAAAAGTAACGAGGAAAAAAACCAACAGTGTACGCCGAAACAGGACACAAAGATCAAGCCTCAAATAACCAAAGGAACAACAAGAGAGAAAGAGAGGAAGAGTGCTGGTAAAAATGAAACGATGTACTACCAACTGTGGTAGCCAAAACCGAAGAAGAGAAAGACTAACTAGTCATAAAGTCGACTAAGTCGTGGTTTCCGAAGAAAGAAAAACGAACTAGAAAGTACTTACCACAGGAGCGGATGGACGAAACACAATCGGACCAGCGACCGACAGCAAAGAAGACCAGCAAAAGGATAGGGAAAGGAAAGTGGAACGAGAAAAAAACAAAAAACCAAAGAGAATAACTCCAACACCAAGTACAAAACCCAAAAAAACTAATCATCATCATTTTGTTTTCGACCTTACTTAAGGTCGGTTTGACGCAGCTCTAACTTCTTTTCTATTCTGTGCTAATCTAAAAAGCTCTACATACCCTTCACCATCTAAACAAAAAAAAACTAAAATCGTACAAAAGAAAATAAAACAGAATCCCAGTGTAGTTATGTATGAGTAGCTGTGGGCGTGTGCGTGTGTGGGGGGTCTAAGAAGGGCGTGTGTATGTGTTATGCGTGTATAAAGTGTGTATGTGTTTGACGGTTGTAGTCGCCTCTTACGACAGGCAGGTCATGCCATGGGACTATTCTATTCCCGAACCCACACGGGTGAAAGAAAAAGAAAGAAAGGAAAGCCAAGTGAAACAGGGTAGTAAAAAGAAATCGTTTCGTCCAAAAATCAAGTCCCAAGGAGAGTAAAGTCGACATAACAAACGGTCGCGAGGACTAGGTATTGGGCTTAAGGCGCTTACGCTGCCACAAGGAAAACGAAACGAGATCCTTGACATTAGGGCTTCGCCGACATATATCTTAGGTTCGGAAGGAGCATAGACAAATTTCTGCCTCTTATGGGCAGTTTCTCGCAAAACAGGAATAGCAGGGGATGGAGTAGTAGTAACACGCGGTATAGGAGGTGGCAATGGTAGTTTAGAAAACTCGAAACGAGTTAAGGAAGAAAGTCGTTTGTTGTTAGGGTTGGAGGTAAGGAAGTCAACGATAAAAAAGAAAACATCATGGGCTATCCGAATATCCACGGAAGAAAGAGAAAAGGTATTGGCTGTACGAAAATCAACCTTACGAAGAGAAACACAAGCAGAGCACACTTCAGTTACGTTAACTAGAGGGACAGAAGTAGATAAAATTTCAACGACGTTAGATAGAGGACTAGAAGTATCACAGTTAGAAAAGAAAACAGCATTGACTGTAGGAACATGAACCCTAGGAAAAGGAGCATACGATAACACTTCAACCATATTACATAAAGGAGCAGAATCAGGTAGAAGTTTATCAACGTTAAACAACAGGACATCAGCTAGGATGTCACCAACCTTAGCTAAAAGAACAGAAGCAAGTAACATTTTGTCAGCATGAGAAAAATGAGTAAGAGTAGGTAACGAAACAGGATCAGCTAAATCTTTGACGACAACAGCAACAAGTATCCCAGCTACGGGTTCACTAACTTCCACAGGACCTTTTCTATCCGTATTAGGAGTTATCGTCAGATTAGCGACATTTGTCGAACCTTGAGCTAGGTTCGGTTCGGTTCTAAAAATTTGCCGGTTCAGTTCGAGGTTCGGTTCGAAAATAAAATGTCCGGTTCGGTTCGGTTCGGTTCGAAAAATCGAACCGAACCTCGAACCGAACCTCGAACCTGTTCGGTTCGTGTCCATCCCTAATGTCGAACATAAATTATATCGTGTAAAGTTATATAGTTGAGCTTTTGAAAGACCAAGTGTAAACATAAATGTTAAGTGCACGTGTCTAATGTACATGCAGCTTGTAGAATACATAAATAGACAAAGTGTAATAAATAAATAGTTGTGTTAATGTTGTTAATGGACCAATCTTAAAGCAGTTAGTTTAAGAAGATATTAGTGGTTGTAAATTCATTAGTGTGATAGTGCTTTATTGTTAATTGGACTGAAAACATCTATAAATGAGGCATATACTGTTTATTAGACTTGTGAACAGAGTAATAAAGACACTTATTGTTACTTGTTTTAAATTAGTGAAACGCGGTAGTAGTAGCCCACTACAATATGTTTATATAAACTTTTTTCATTATTTTAGGAAACCACCTTAGAAGTTTGTGGGATTCCTCGTGGGACACCCTGTATAATAGAACACAGAATATATAAAAAAAATCCTGCGAATCGAGGGGTCCCCTTAGAGAAAGGCCCCGACCGACCGCCGGGTACGCCGTTAGATAAATACGACACTGTGGATAGTAGATTGTATCCTAACAGGTCCAGTTAATAATGGCCTTGTATTTTTATTTAGTAAAGTTCACGCATACTAATTAACCGAGTCATCTTGCACGTTAATTTAATTTCGAGATTTATGCAGCAAAGTTCCATCAGCATGGAAAAATTTCTATATTTTACGCCGATAAATAAGTCACTCCTCTCGAATCTCTACTCTGTGCTCTTTTAACACCGAGACGTGTGCGTTTTATTACTTTTTGATGTAACGCTTCGTGTAACGGTTGATTATTTCGAGTTTGTTTTTCTAATCGACATGCTGCATTTAAACGGCAGCATAATCATTTGTAAAGCTCGCACATAATCGCCGAGTGTTTGACAAATAATAATATTTACATTTTATGCGCGAACAATATAATGTATATAAAGCAATGACTGTGGATTAGGACGCCATTTAAATATATCGTTACTGCAAACAATACAAAACGCTGTTCTCGACTATTAACGGTGTCTCTATTTCGGAGGTTTTATTGTTTACCAAACTACCTACCTACAGCTTCAATTAGTTTTTTCTGAATTCGCTCAAGAATGTATACTTTCTATACTCCATATCAGTTAAGAAGGTAGTAGATGGCGCTTGTGCTTGAGTCAGATTTACACAGATCAAAAATTTATTAGTTGCTGTATTTGAAAAGTTGCCGGCGTCGGTTGTATATTTACTATTTTGTGAGGATAGTTTTTCAAAAATAACAATGCAAATGGCTGACTTTATTAGTTAATTTTTAAGTATTATTGCATTCAGTAATTGCAATTTGGTGTTTTTCTTAAGGAATAAGACCACATTGCTTTTTGAAAATGATTTTATTGACGTTTCGATCCTTCTCCTAGGATAGTTGTCTAAATAATAACAAGGAGTATTTATATTTTGGTATTAAATTTCAGAAGATAAAATTGGACTTGGAACTACATTAAGTTTAAGACGGAGATTAGATTCATAAAGCACATTTGTTACACTCATACTTAATCAATGTTCCATCTCAACTTTTAGTATTTTTCCGAATACCAAAAATTGAGATAGAGCATTACTTAAGTATGAGTGTGGCTTAAGTGTGCTTTATGAATTTGCCCCTTAGTCTTTACTTAACAATTATGGTAGAAACAAACATTCACCTGGAGTTATAGAATGCTTTAATAAAATTCTGTCAGTTTCATTTTTTCGAAAGGTTGTAAGTTTGTTAACAATGATTGAAATTAAAGCAATGCATCGATGTTTATACAGATTTTTATTTATATTTTCTGCAAGATTGAGGTTTTTGAATAAATACATCCAAGAAACACGGTTTTAAAACATATCAAGCGTTATTGAACTTTATTTTGTACCTGTTTGGTTAAAGTTTAAATAAAATATTAATATAGAACAATATATAAGCTATTTTTAATTAAACACATCACAAAATATCAAAACAATGATATCACAAATTTATATTTAATCTACGTCCATATCATCCCCAGAGGTATGTTCGTCGTCTGTTGTACTTTCATATTCAACATTTATTACAATTTGTTCGACAAGTTCTTCGACAATGCCATCCAATTTCCACATTTTTTCTTCTTCTTTAATTGTATGGCTAATACAAATAATCCAATGTCCTTTATCTATGGCTGCAATTCCTTCATCTAGAAGCACCTTCACGTCGTTAATTTTAAAAGTAGAATTGTTGGTAGCTACATGCTGCTTTACTCGAGCCCAAATCAGCTCAATTGGATTTAGATTGCAGTGGTATGGAGGTAACCTTAATACAGTTCTGCCAGAGCGTTTTACAATTTCGTCAACAACATAAGGTGTCGGGTGAGCTAGAGAGTGCTGCTTTACTAAGGCTAATAATTCAACTTTTAATAGCTCTTTGGTAACTGCAATGTGTTTTGCGTTTAACCAATTATAAATTTGTTCTTTCCGCCAACTTTGATTTGGAACCTTATCGGCTTTGACGCTATGATAAGGAGCATTATCAAGCACGATTACACTATCATTATCAAGAAGAGGTAATACACCTTTCAACCAAGTTGTAAACGCTTTACCGTTCATGTCTTCGTGATAATCTCTTAAAACAATAATTATGAACTCATGGTCCTAAGTTGTTTATAGTGTTAATACGCTACCTGTTTTTTTAGATTGAAAGTTGAAATATGCACCATTGACAAATCCCATATCACTACCCATGTGCGCAACAATTAATCTCTTGCCCTTGCCAGAGGGATCTCGTATACCAGTCGATAAACCTTCGATTAATGCCTGCCTTGCTGTTTTTACAGTGGTGTCTTGCCATACCTTGTTCTTTACATGTCCAGCATTCACCCACGTTTCATCAGTATAATAAATTCTTTTGCCTTCAGCTCTATACTTTTTAATTGCAGTTAAATATTTTCTTCGCCACAACACAATTTCAGGTTTTTCAATTAAAATTGTTTTTCGGCTACGCTTTCCATATTTAAAACCCAATTTCATCATTACCCGATAAAGTGATGTGCGACTAAAGTTTGGTAAAGAGTCATCATTGTTTATTGCATGTAATACTTTCTCTAAATTTGGTAATTCATTTCTAAATACATGCATGAACATGCCGTCGAATCGCACATCTTTCAAATTCTTCAAGTTCGTCGTAGATTGTTGTATGCACTCTTGTAGTCTTTGGTGAGGAAGCAGTACCAGTAGTTTCCATTTCTTTTACAATATTCCACATTGATCGAACATCTAAACCCACTTCTAACGCAGTTTGCTTCACAGATTGCGTTTTGGATGCATTTGTGGAATTTTTCAAATATATATTGTAGGCAATGAGCTTTTGCCCGCTCATAACATGTTTGCCCTTCGGATTTTTAATAGGTTGGTGATCCATAATTAAATAAAAGTCTGAAAAGAATTCATTGTTAGTATTATATGCTTATCTTTAATGAGACATGCTTACCTTATTATGAAGACACTGGTGTTTTATAACTCTGACAAGAACTGTTTTGATACTAAATATAAAATTAACACAAATTAATAAGGCCGAGCAAACTAGTGATATGCGAATCGGATACTTAAATGGTCTCACATATCGTGAAGGGTTGCCGGATAAAGTCGCGAATTTGTCCTGCGACCTGGAAAAAAAGGGCTGTATCAGTTTCAAATAAAGTAGGGGTTGTGTGGTTGTAGGTAAAATCTGCCTTGACTACAAATGTTCCTCCCCGTACGGACATAAAATGTTAGTAATATTCAACAAAGGCTCAATCACACGCGCCCACATACATGCATTAACAGTTTCCAGCCCGTTTAACAAAATATTTCACAAAGGCTAGTCAACTTCCTATTATTTGCAAAAGGGTACACTACCAGTACATTGACAAGACAACATGAATCGCTGAAAGAAACTTATGGTATGATTGCGCATAGTTAAAAAGGCGCTTATTATTGAATAGACTATCTCCAATATAGTCATAAATGCAAACGCGAAAGGCACGTGAAGGTCGATCATACCAGAGGTTCAATTTAATTACATCGCAACAATTATCACAAACGTTAAATACTAGTTAATTATATAGGAACATCGGCTAGATAATATGATAAACAAAACAACAAAATATATCATTAAGTTTGAACCGAGATATGAGATGCAGTGGAATATGTGGTTAATAAGCTGAAATAAAATTATGACACATTGTAACAATTTTATTTTAGCAGTAAAAGAACATATTCATTAAACGTACAATGAATATTGAAATACCTTTATTAACTAAAATAAAGATTCGAGTAACAATCAAATTTTTATAGTATTACTATATCTAGGATTAGTAGTCTATTTGTTTCGGAGTTCGGTGCAATTCCACAGCCACTGGCGCGCGCGTGAGAGGTTCGAGAACCCCACTTATGATCCTCCCACCATGCAAGAACGCAGCGAGCGCACAGGTCGATAGTTAAAGGCAGCGTGAAGATGCATTCAAAAAGAATGGCGAGTGACCTCCGGGTCGCCTTATTTTGGTGAAACACTTCCTGAGTAACGCGCAACAACGATATGTCAGTAACGCGCAACAATACGTCAGAAATTGCAACGATAAATTAGAAACCGCACGACCACTTTGAAGTTACAATTTAGAAACCTTAACTTATGGACTACACAATGAAAGATTATATTTGTAAATAAAATTAGACAACGGAGGAGTACGCTATGAAGTAATGCTGCCGTGAACCAATGTGAGAAATCCGCTTCGCTCCTACATCTGTATTAAAGCATGGAAAACAAGCATATTTAGCTGCAGGCCCCGCACTGCGAAGTTGTTTCCATTGCAACCAAGGACGACAGCCGGTATTGGGTTCGTAATAGAATTAAGAATTTCCTCAGTACTTCCTTCTGAAAGTACATTATTTCATTTTGTTTGTTGGATATACAAAATTGTTATTCACTTTACCTGTGATTAGACTGGTTTTCCCAGTATCGGGTTTGATTTCACTTAGTTCCGTAAATATGTGACTACACGTGGCTACAACGTAAATTAACAGCTGCTATTACGTCACCTGTTTGTTTGAACAATGCCGTCAACAATTGCACAATGGCTTACAGATGTTTAGCATTACAGTACTGCCACTTTTGATAAAATTAGAGAATATCTTGGTGATTCTTTTGACTTCAAACTAATATTAATTTTGTTAAATTAATGAGAAAATTTCGTATATTCATTTGTAAGTGACCTACACAGATCTGGTTGGGTTATAAAAACTTAATATTGTTAGTTACACTGAACTGTAATATATTTGAGTAAGGATCAGTTGATAAACCTTACAACAATTTTGCAAGAATATCAAATATTTATTTTATTTAATTATAATGAAATTTTATTTACTGAAACAAAGAAAATTCTTTCTAGTAAATTAATAATCTACATTTAAAGTTTTTATTCTGATCTGGTTTGATCAGACCTGATAAACAAAAGACAGCAAGAGTTAAATTTTATGATTCCAGTATGTAGGAAATATTCTCTATGCATTTTAGGTATACTTGAGGGACGCAAATAGTGTTCCAATTTTTTAGGTGACTTAACTATTATTCTTTCTTACAGGAGCAGTGTCTTATTCTGTTAAGACAAGTTTGTATGTCAGCGAAGGCGATCTTTTTTCTTTGGGTCTCCACGTCCGCCCTTAGAAATTTGCTATGCCATTAATATAAATCATTCTGGACTTGGTGGCGCCTGTTTGTTTTAGTTTGAGTGTGACCCCCCACAGATTTCGACTTACCCCCCCATTGCTCATAGCTCTACCCAAGGAATAGACCCCTAGTTACGTCGGAAGACTTTGTTTTACAGACACCTGACTTGGAGCATGGTGATAATAAAGTAGTGTCGGCCAGGAAAATTCGTTTCACTAGCGCCCATGCGTGAGGCTAGCGGAGCCAACAATTAGAGAGAAAAAAAATAATCGTTACAACATAAAATAAAAATGTCAAATGCATCACAAATATCAAACATTATAAAACATGTAGGCAGCAAAAACATATCAAAATTTTATAGCAGAAATACAAGCCCAGATTCGGGCGCTAAAAGTATATATAAAAGCATGTTAGTTAAATATATGAAATCTAGTAAGCAAACGTTAAAAATTATTCATTATGATTGCATCGGTTAAAACATACTTTTTACAAATTAAACACATCCTGGCATTACAAATTACAAATAAAAAAAATATACACAACTTTGTGGTTAATTCAATAAAAGCCAAAACAAATATAACATAGAAATATAATACTGTTCGTATTCAAACTTGCCTAACAATTTGATTTAATATATTTAAGGATGATGGTACAAATTGTTCGTACAATCACAGTAAGGGTACATTTACTATTGATTCGGTAACAAGTGCAATGCAATTGGAGTTACAACTCCGTATTAAATACTAAATAAACATTATTTCAAATAAACAAATATTAGTATTATTCCGATTTAGATACTAAATAAACAATTCAAATAAATAAATATTAGTTTTTAGTTGTTAAACCAAACAACACTCATTTATACATAAAACGTGCAATAAAATCGTAAATTACCTATATTAAGCATACGTAAGCAACCGGCATCAAATTCTAAGCCAAAAGCAACAGATACACATAAATATTTACTTCAATATTTAAATAACTAACGGTTTTACAATAAATACCAACATCACATTCAAACAACGCTCTCATTTCAAGATGTCATCAAATTAACTTAAAAAACAACTACATTAGAAACTTAAAACATTATATTTTATAAAAACCCGCCAGTGAAAGCTTTCACGACCTGCCATTTTGAAACTTAAAAACAAACTGCTTTCAATCCTGTCGACTCGCTAGATCCCTTCTACACATGCGCCCTTAATGTAATTTCTGAGGTCACGGAATGCGTTCAAAAACCTGCAAGTGGTTACTGAGCTATCCAAACAAATACCTTCAAATATCGAAATATATACTATAATATTTGTAATAATTATCGACTAATGAGAAAACGACTTAGAAACACTACGGATCACTTCAGATTCCATTTCACCTTTAAATAAAACATCACCTATCAATTTTTGAATAAATTTTATTTCATTCAGACTGATCTGCCTAAGTCGATCAGCGATGTCTTTGCCATATCGGTCAAATAAATCATCGACAGTAATAGATTCTAATTGCCTCTCAGCCTTTCTCAGCCATTCTCTACTTTGTCATTAGTCGTACGTGCTTGCCTCTTTCGAGATGATCCCCGTGAATGATATGGACGACGAAGTACTCCAATTGGCTGAACTTCTTGTTGGAGTAGATGGATTGTCAGTATGTTCTTTTGATTCTCAATTTCATCACACTAGAAAAATAAAAAACATTCTGAGAAACATATTGGTTACTCACACTCAGACTCAAATTAAAACCTATGTTCCCCATAAGCTGTGAATAATTTACTACCCCCTTATTTTTCTATAAAATGTCATTTCATTACGTACAGAAATATTTGTATTTTAAATATTTGTTGAGAAGAAACGTACATTTCAAAATTAAAAATAATTTATATTATTTTAGTTTTGAACATTTCCGTATAATGTTTTCCCTGAATGTAGACACATATTACGTGTTCATTAAAATTTGAATTAAATACCTATACTATTTCGTTATTTTTTAGTTTCCTAAAAATCTAAGGATTGGCTGGACATTGCAGCTGATTTCGAAAACAAGTGGCAGTTCCCTAATTGCCTAGGTGCGATTAATGGGAAGCATGTTCAAATAATTCCTCCCAAGGACAGTGGATCTTACTATTTCAACAATAAAAAAACTCACAGTATAGTGTTGATGGCTATAGCGAATGCAAACTGTGAATTTATTTACTGCAGTGTAGGTACTAATGGGCGTGTTTTTGATGGTGGTGTACTAAATCATACAAAATTTTATGAAAACTCATTAACAACGACTTGAAAATTCTAGAACCTACACAGCTTCCACAATCAAATCGGGTTCTTGAGTATGTTTTTGTAAGTGATGAGGATTTTGCGATACGATCAGATCTAATCAAACCTTTTAACGGAGACTTTTTAAATAAGGAAAGAAAAATGTTCAACTATTGTTTGTTTAGGGCGCGAGTTACATATCCCCCCAATTAGAATATATGTAAACAAATTGAATTATTAAAACTTAAATTAGATGCATTAGATGCAAATTTAATTGAAAGACATAATAAAAAGGTTAATAAAAGTTTAACAAGCTATACAGTGAGAATGGAAACAGACATTGTATTCCAGACGTAGCGTGATACTGCAGGTGCAGGTCACAGTAGGTTATAAGACAGCAATTATTAGAATTAAGATTGCTACATTGTATTAAATACAGAAATAAGCAGACATGAGCCTTGCAGTTCCCACTAGCAATGTGAGGTGCAGGTATAGCATAAATACCCACGAGAGCCCAAGATGGCGCCAGTCTAGGGCTTCTCAACTTTAACATTGTTGTTGGTTCAGCTACTCACCGTAATTTTATTTTATTTAATTAAAGTTAATCGCATTTTTATAAAGCTCTATAATTAAATACTTTCAGCACGAAAGTATATAATTAAAAAAACGTTTACGCACTTCATTATTGTAACAAAACAAATTACTCTTCACAAAGACTAAAATAACATCATTTGAAAACCTGAAACTTTATAATTAGACATATTCAAGGCGACGGAATTGTATAATTATAAAGAAGCATTTCACGCACTTATTATTGCAAAACTTAATTAATCATCACAAATCTGAATAAAAGCGTATAATTATAGCTCAGTTATTACGAGAAACCATTCAGAAAATAGAAACTTAACTCGCAACAATCTGTAAACTCTGTAAAGTTAAAAATATACAATTCAATGCGACAGTAATTGATAACACAATTACCAAGCAAAAACTCTTTAATGTAATTAAAGCACTTGATAATTACATACATAATATACGTATTGCGATTCTTTAAATAACTAAACTGAAAATTGATTCTCAATTTATACAAAAACCTGATACAAATTAGAACTGAAAGCGACTATTAATTATTAGAACAACCATGAATTCCTATATGAAGCTTGAGAGTATTTCCCATTATAACGGAGATCAAGCATTGTTAGTCATTTTCATCACCGCGAGCGAAATATTTTTAAAAATCTTTTACAAACCAGGAGACAGCGAACGCAAGATTTTACTCCTAAGCATAATAATAAGCAAGCTGACCGGTAGAGCATTAACCCTGATTGCCAATCGAGAAGATCTGTTCGAGTGGGAAGAATTCAAACGTATTCTGATTGCATATTTCGGTGACCAACGGAATATCAAATGTCTAGTCCGCAATTTAATAAACCTACGGATAGAAAATAATCAATCACCCTATCAATTCGGTATGAAATGTCAAGACGTACGAAGTTTAATTTTGACAAAGCTAAAGATTGAAGAATCCGACCAAAACATAAGATTATTGAAAACGAAAATGTACGACGAAATGGCCTTAGACATATACATCAATGCCAAGGAAGTTATCGAAAGCAATGAACATGATTATAGAAGAAGAGAACGTTATGTACTACAGAAATAGACTGTACAACTCTATCGCAAACAGAAACTACTCACCGATGAAAACCATACAAGCCGCGTGACAAATATCCACACAACCAAAATTTACACCATTGAACGCGCAAACAAATCAACCGCGAAGTAACGACCCAAACCTTAGCAACACAAACTTCCACAACCAATTTAGACAATTTCCAAAGCAAACATTTAACTCAAACTTTACAAAACCCACATTTATGCCAAGATTTAATCAAAATGTGAATCAACCGAGGCAAACATTTGGCGCAAACCCCAACAGGAACGCACCAATAACAAATAACAATAACAACCCTAACGGTGTGTGTGTGTGTGTGTGTGTGTGTGTGTGTGTGTGGTGGATAGGGAGTGGTGATTAACTGCATCTATGTATGCGAATGTTTATTTTGAGTCTGTTGGGTCTAGATAGACATAAGTACAGCATGTAGTCGGAAGGTAAGGAATCTTGTTTTGAATAACGTAAGGTTTATGTTATATGCCAAGATGAAATTTGTACTCTTGAAGGATTTTGGATAGCTCAAAGGTTGCAGTATGTGAGTGTTGCAGGTTAATTTATATTTTACGGAGTTTAGGAATGTGGTGATGGGAAGGGTTGTGCGACCGTCTAAGCATGTCATTGGGACGGCCGCAGATACACCGTCCCGATTGCCACCCTCTTAGGAGCTGGGCAGGCCACAGCAAGTGACCGACATCTAGTAAGCCGACCTGCTATCGCTAGTTCAAGCGGCGCAGCGTAGCCACCTATCGTCCCAACAGATGATTCAGCAATGGATCGGAATGTCTGGCCGAGGCCCACATACCGAGGATAAACACCATATTCTGGACAATTTTGTAGTAAAAGACTGATGTCTATGGCAAAGAAACCCAAACGGCAACTGACTGATGGTGCCCACCGAGATGCAACCCGAACAGCTCTACGCGTACCACGAAGACAAATCCACTGGACTCCTTGGGGTAGAAGAAACACACAGGATCATCAGCCAAACGTTATTTCTGGTCAAAAATGGGCGACCTGCGCAGCCATCAAGGTAGGTCTTTTACAGCCCAATGCTCCATTAAGACCACACCAACCAGCACTACCTTGGGAAGTGACCTCAGTCGATTTAATGGGATCTTACCTAGAAACCCCCAGAAAAACAAACATATTCTCGTCATCACCGACGTTTTCTGTCGCTGGACAGAAGCCTTTGCCTTAGTCGTATCAGGTGCCGTAGTCATCTGTAAGGCTCTAGAAAACAAAGTCTTCCTACGCTACGGTTATTCAAAAAACATCATCACCGATAATCCCACCGAGTTCCACTCCAGACACTGGGACCGAAATCTACAAAGACGTGGACCCCAACACCATTCAACACCCATCTACCAATTTGTCCCCAAATTATAACTCCCTTTAATTAGTTGAAAGCCACCAAAAGTAACTCTGTATACTACTCGAAGTACGTTGAACGTTCAATGGTCTTTTTTCCCTTTTACGTAATTTTCGTATCAATAATATTTTGATGACCTTTTACATAAATATCTCAATGCATACAAAAATTAAAATGTTCAAAAAGAAATTAATGTCTTAAGCTATTAATAAATTTTATCTCTGACTTGTTGTTCGTCCTTGTTTAACCCCTTGTTGTGAATACGCGTCTTTGCATGCACCAATTCTTATATCCGCCACTGCGTGCTGTTGACCAGTCCTTGGATTGTTTTCAGTTTCTTATTAATTTTGTTTGGTCGTTGCTTACTTAATTGCGTAGTACAGTTTGGTTAAACTTTTTAATTTAATTCTTGGCGGATCCTTATATCAATGTTTATTTTAACGCTTAGATAGATTTTAAATCAACTCTCAGATAAGTTCTTAGGTATCTTCTTAAATATATTCTCAGATAGATGCTTGAATAAGTTCTTAGGGCCCTAAGTTAATAAATATTAAAAATAGGTTAAATAAAAATTTTGGACTTACGTTTTTAACCATTAAACGGCGAATTTCTGTTGTATATTTGCACTTGTACTATTATTGAAAATTTTCAATCATCAACTTTCGCTTAAATTATTATTTAATTTGATATTTTAACTTCGCGTGTTATCCTGATTTAAAGCAGTACGGTCCGTACCTTAGTTGTTGAAAGACTGATTTGTTTATCAGCTCGTGAGCTATTTAAAGACCCGCTTATCACCTGTTATAATTGGTTTACACAGCTGGTTTTGTTGATTGAGGCGTTGCATTTTGTCTTATCGCGCAAGCCTTTGAATTTCCATGTAGTACCATCCCAATTTCTCGTCGCAATGCTTTAGCACATCACGTGGACCTCAAAATTTTACATTTTTGTTGACACTGAAATTTTATACTCTCACAAGTCACGTCCTCTTATTTGTATAAAAATTTATTCAAATTTTCCGCTTAATTTTGCACGTAGTCAAGCGAATGGTTCCTTATTTTTGTTTACCAATGTGCTGGATTTTATTCAAATTTTGTCAAGTTTTCAATTAAAAGATCACGTAGTCAAATTTATGAATTCTTTAACAGATGGCGTAAATTAGATGCGTTTTATTGACTTTTCACGTTCTGTAATTTGCTTGTTTTGCCAGGCCCGTTTGTTATGGGCACGCATGATTATTAATGCGTCGAGTTTAAAAAAAATCGTTTCACGTTTGTTTGACTTTCGATGTTGCTGCTGCATGTTTATTTAAAGTTTATGAATGCATTGCTATAAAAATGAATTTGATTGCGTACAAAGTTATGTATTTTACTAAATGTAATTGAATTCTTGAAGAATGAGCTTTCTTTCATTGATTAAAGTTGGTTGTGAATATTGTACAGTGTGTTTGATATTTGCTTTTTGTATCATTGGCAAATTGCGTACTCTTTATGATAAAAATGTTTAATTTTCTAGACTTTGATGTCGTTTATATGGAGTGTACAACACTTGTGAAGTAACTCGATAATTATGCAAAAAGCTAATATCGAGCACACTATATATAAATCACAACTAACTTTAATTTATGAGAGGAAGCTCATTCTTCAAAAATCAAATCATATTTAGTAAGATAAATAACTTGTACGTCCTATAATGCATTTTAAATTAAATATACAAGTATAAAATTGAAAATAAATACGTAGGAATAACATTTTAAACGGAACGAGTTTAATTGAAATAAATACGCAATTAGTGAAAGGAAAATACCTGGTATACTAGTTATAAGAGAATCCCATTCAAAACACTAACGCATAAAATAAAATAAATACATTGATGTACGTCATCATAGAAATTTGATTACGTGATTTGTATATCGTAAATTTATATAAAATCCAACAGATTTTTGAGTACTAAACAATAAAACAGACACTTGGGAAAATTTGAATAAATGCAAATATAAACAAGCGAAGTGACTTGAAGAAAGTTCAAAGTTGGATATTCAGAGGAATACACTATATAAATTAGATGCATACGTGAGGAAATGCATCACTTCGACACGAGTTTTGATGATAATTTTATAGAAAATCTGAAGGCTGCAAGATAAGGCAAAATACAACGCCTCAATTAACAAAGTACGCTCGGAAGACCAATGGTACAGGTAAAGGGAGGAGCCTTTATATAGAACATAGACTTGGTAAATAATCAGTCTTTCTTCGACCAAGGCACACTATAACAGTTCAAAGTATAATATCCGCTGAGTGAAAATAGTAAAAATTAAGTAATTATTTGATAAAAATCACGATAGAAAAATTTTAAAAGAATAATTTTAGTGCCGATCTACGATAAAAGTTGCCCTTAACTATGAAAAACGTAAATTAGAATTATTAATTAAACCTAATTTTAATATTTAATAATTTAGGGCTCTAAGTAACTACTTTTGCTAACGAATCTAATTAACGACTCTACTTAACTACTCTATTGAACTAAATTGAATAACTACTCTAAGAAACGGATTTAAAGAATTGCTCTATCGAAGATATATAATTAAGCAGTGGTCTACATAAGCATATGAATTGAGGGGAGAAATTAATCAACTAAATGTTAGACTGGGCGAACTATACTACGCCATAAACAAGAGAGCTTAAGTGGAATCATCCAAGGGTGCTGGTCAATTACATGCACAGGCAGTTCTAAGAATTGGAAACAAGCAAGGAAAACGCAGGTCAGAAATAAGAATATTCTTTATTAGCATAAGGCTTTATTTCAATTTTTAACATTTACATATATTGAAGTATTTAATTTGTGAAGGGTCATCAAAAATCTTTAAAAATTTACGTAGAGAGAAAGAAGGTCGTTTGAACGTTCAAAAGGTACTTCCAGTAGTATACAGAGTTATTTCTGCTGACTTTAAGGGAGTTATAATTTGGGCATAATCATTATTATTTTGATTCATGGGGTTAATTTATGAAAAGCAAATCAAATTATCAAAGTTATTAAACTGTAAACTGTATATATTCTTGGTCATTATACAAATTTTGGTTTGTTTGTTATGATAATTATTTCCTCGTGAATATCAGATAGCAAATTGGACCTCTATATACCATAAACGCCTACCTTACCCGATATCACAAGGTCGAGAATTTCTTGTTAATGAGGGAAGCCCAAGGTAAAGTTGGATGGAAAACGGCTTGAGGAAAAGAAAAACTCTTTAGAGATAAACGGCTAGTAGAGTGTTAGCTCTGGGTAGAAAAATATAGATAAAGAGCGCCACCGTATTTTTCAACACAACAACATACGAAGGTACATGTACTTGTATTAAGGGGAATGCGGAAACCTGAAGTCTACACCGCTTATGTAGCCACAAAACCTAAATAACAACCTTGCAAAGCACTTACCAAAATATCACGTACCAGATGTATTACAGATGTCTCTGCATATCCTGTGAACAAACAAATGCACAACAGGGACACCGTTTGTGTCCTTAAAAATATTCACTAATAATTAACATATTTGATTTTAAATTCCAAAAATATATACACTCAGGGTACTTGTTATCATTAGCCAGAGTTAATCTTTTGCTTATTATGAACCAAGAAATATCCTTTGAATTTTTAATAATAAGAGAATCAAGCAAAAATAAATTCTATTCAATCAAATTGGTTTAGCTTGTTCCAACATTAATATTTTCAATAAATATTTACATGAAAAGAAACTAGTATTGTTCTATCTTCAAAAACATATACATCTTTAAACTCAATATTTCAACATATGTTTACTGTAAAGTATTTGCTTTCTTAATAATTTAAATTTCAAATTTAATATAGCCTTCAGTAGTACTACAGTCGACTTTACAATTGATAAACAAGATTATTTTACGTGATTCTAAAATGTAGCATTCAGACAAAAAAGCTTTACTTTATATCCTACAAAAATTTATCATGTTTTTAAAATTAAATTGCATGACCTCAAAATAATCAAAGATATTATTAAAGTAATAGAATAGCATGTGGTAATTATATTGAATAATTAGATATTCTTGATATCAAATGACAACAACAATTTTTTTAGTGTAGCTAAAATTGTACGCTTGTGGAACAAATATGATAGGCAACTATGGACAATCTTTAAAATTTTGTAAAGTTACAAAAATAAAACGAGATGTTTCTTACAAAATGAATTTCAAAATAACCAAATCAAAATAGAATCTCAACTTTTGATCATACGTAAGACATTTGAATGAATACAAATTAAATTAAAGGTTAAATATCACTCACGTGCCTGAAGTACAGTTCAATAAAAAAAACTTGAACGTTTAAACCAGAACCAAACAACATCAGATGTCGACAAACCTACACATCTGCGATGCACGCAATATGAAAACATACCATTATGCTGAATTTTACGTTGGAATTTTCAAAGACCTTCACAACAAAATATTACCCAACCAAATAAAATCTTCGTTACATATGTCCAATAATTTTCATGTTTTCTAAATTTTAACCAAAACTCTATATCTGTGGTATTGCACTACGGAAAACAAATTAATAAATTTTATCAAATTAATTATACCAATTGTTTTAATGATGGTTACTCTAATCTTCTTCGGTCTGCAGGAATCAACTAACTTTACTGATGGTGGAATACAGAATAAAATAATCTTCACCAAAAGTTGTCAGGAACCACATCGAGACGAAGGTATTCATTTATTAACCTCTCTTACGAACTCTATTCCAGGCCATGTGCCTGAATACCTTATTGACTTTTCTATGCTCCGAAGAGCAGCTTACTTCTTCAAGCGCTAAACGAAAAGTGAAGTCGAGCTGAAAGACGAACGATTAGAATTATAACTTAGATATAGAAAGCAAAGGAGCGCATAATCCATTATACACTTAATAAACTATTTTTAGTGATCAGACAATTATAAATTATGTTTTTATCGAAACATGATATTAGATTTATAAGGAATGTGTAACTAACAAGAAAAAATACGTTACATGTTTCGTTTATATCATTCAAGTAGAAAGAAGCTAGAGTAAAGGGGGCTAAACTTTCTTTGTTATCGTATCGTCGTGCACCCTGTGCGGACTAAAGCATTTAAAATTTAAAGTTGAGGTTATTTAGAGACACAGGGGTGGCGTTTAGCAGGAAACTGAACGTTAATCACATCGGCGTGCGGCGGTATCATAGCAATATATATGTTTGTGCTTTTATGTATGTATAGGGATATATGTTCCATTTTGTGCTCATTAACACACCTTCGTGTTACTCTCGTAAGAATCTCTTTTATACTTTTTCATTAATCGACTTAATGTACTTTTATATACATATATTTGTTCTTGTTTGTGCTTATTAACACGGATACGTGGTAATCTTGTAAATCATGCGTTATAGTGTCGTACAATAATTGCCGGTATTATAAATGTTTTTTTCTACTTGCGTATATATTAACTGATATGTTGTAGTAGCGTGTCCTGCTAAATACCGCACCCGCCTTGGTATCACATTGGAGGAAATGTACATGACAGATTACTAACAAAAGTGCGTTTGGATGACATACATTTACATTCATTCACTTTTCAAATTCAGCTCTATGAAATTCTGATATATCTCATTAACGAGGTCGTATGGGATGGATATTTAATAAATGGTATTCAATTTGTACCTTTTCATCTACGAGATTAAAACCGTCTTTGGGTACTTACCCGAATTATGGTTACTCTGTCGATTGTATATCGACTCTCAAACTTAATTAAAACATGAAAGAGTGAGACTTCGCTTGCGCTTAATCAAATAAATTAAATTGAATTCCAATTTCTTTTAATCATTGCAAAGTGCATTTCTATTTACTTTTGTACATTTCACAATAGCTAACGATCGTCAATTTGTCATAAACGTTACGGTAGCTCCCCAAAACGCTTTTCACCAGGTGCACATTGTCGAATTGAAAATGAATAATAAAATAATTGGTCAATGACTTAACAAAAATCAAACGCTTTCTTATCAACTTATCAGCTGATATTGAACGAACTGTCGTCGATCAACACGATGAGTCCATAATTGGGTAACATTTCACCCTCACACCCTTCCGAAACGTGCGTATTCTATATAGGGTCGTGACTAAGCTTAAATAAACATATCTTTACTGGGGTTGTGTAACGTGTATTCATTCATTACACATAAAGCAAAAATTAATAAAATTCTCACATCTCCCAGGTTCGAGAAAAAAGCAAAGTATTATAAATGTGCTAATGCATGCTTCGGTTTGATGGCATATAAAGTCATGGAGTTGTTAACACCTAGCCGTGGGTGGTCTAGGATCTTCGAGTTTAAAGGGTGTACAAATATTTAATATTTTAATTTTACCTGTCGGAGGTTCTGCTTAAAATAGGCCTAAGACAATGTTCAACAAGGTGGGTTTATTTGTTTACAGTGCGGTATTGCCTTTTGGTTTTCGTCTTTGTAGGATGAGGTCCCTAATAGAATAAACAATTCTGAGGATAAGGTGAAAAAGGGTTTGGCGGGTTCTGCATTAGTTTCGTTTGTTGTTCGGTATAAAGTAACGCTCAAGGTCGTATTTTTAACCGCGCTTTGATAAATTTGTTTTTATGTGGACAGTGACGGCGCTAACAACTTAGGAAACCTTCTGCAAAGTACATATGAGATACACCCTTCTCAAATAAATATTCATGCTTTTGAATAGTTCATTTATGCATGGTGTCCAATTTCTTCCACATTGTTTGGGTAAATCTGTTATTTGTAACATTAGAGAAAGTTAAATAGAGGAAAATAGTGCAGTTTTTAATGCTGAGTTCAGCCATGAAGAAATAATTAACGTATAGGGTGTTAACGAGTTTCATACGAATATAATAAAATTTATAATTTTTTTTTGCCGTGTGGTTAATTTATCTTCATAGAGTAGATAGTTGTAGTTGGTTTTATGCTATTTCAAAAGCAGAATAAAAGAGACTTTGTTTTTAAATGGTTTTGGTCAGTTTGGTGTAAATAAGTAAATTTTTTTTCAAATATGAATCACATTGGCAGTATTTTAGGTAGAAAGATATTTTTTTTTCTCTTTCCAATTATGTACTACAGTGGACAAGTTTAACATTTAAATTATAAAAGAAATCATTTTATGAAATACGAAAACTTTGAATTTAAAAATAAGTTTTTAAAATAATTTATTATTTAGTATACAGAAATGTGAAAACAATTAATTTGAAAAGAAAACTAACAAAAATATGTCAGTACTACAATTACAATTCATCTCGCCGTGCAGTATCATCAACTTCAGTCTCTTCTTCAACTGGCTCTTCTGCTGCACCATCCTCAACACCACCTGACTCTACAAACTTAGATAACCCTTCAAAAGTCCTAGGACCATTGTAATCAATAACTTTGTTGTCTTCTTTCTTGTATAGTTTAATTGTAGGGAAGCTTGTAATACGAGTATGTTCGAGTTCATTTGCTGTGGAATCAATTTTAGCAATAACAACATCAACATTACTTTCAAAATGCTCTGCAACTTTTTCATAAATAGGGACCAACTGTTTACAATGACCACACCATGGAGCATAAAATTCTATAAGGACGTCCTTGGATTTATCTAATACAACTTCATCGAAATTGCTTGCAACAAGAACACGCACGGGTTGTTTATTCCAATCTTCAGGAAGTTCTTGACTTAATAAATGTTGTTTAAGCTCACCTTTTAAGAACTTATCTACAAATGTAGTTATGCTTTCAGCATCAAGTTCGGACGATTCAGGTTTGAATTTTGACATTTCTTCCTCAAGTTTAATAATACGTGCAGTGGGAACCTCTTCTTTTTTAATTCCAAAGAATTCTAAAATTCGCTGGTGGTCTTCCTCCTCTACATCGATTGTAACAAACAAAATTTTAGATTTGTAAGGTTTGGCGACAGAACGAGCAGCAGATACAATAGCACTGGTTTTGTCATCACTTTTAGATACAAAGATGAGTAAATGGCTCTTAATTTCACCTCCAAAGATCTTAGGTGCCGTTTCATGATTGAATTCTACGAGGTTTGGTAGCGACTCTGATGTAACAAAACTTTTGATGCTCTGTTCAGTACGTTCACCTTCAAAAATGGATTTTCCTTCGTCGAACTGTTTAAATAAGACAACAGAACCACATGTAGCTTCATATTCCTTGTAAATTGCTTCGTCAGAAGTGATTCCGAACTGATAATCATCGACAGCATTAGCAACAGATAAATAGGCTTTAGCTTTATCTGAAGTTTGATCTGAAAAGAAACCAACAACTGCAACTTTATTTTCTTCAATAAATTGTTTAGCTTCCTCGACTGTCTTAAGCTCTTTAGCTGCAGGACCAGTTTTCTTTTCAAGCCAAGCTACTATTTGGGCAGCATCACGTCCTCCTGAATAATCAATAGGCTGTCCATTTCTAAAGAATTTAAGGGTAGGATAACCTTTGACATCATATTCCTTAGCAAGATCTTCCTGTTTGGTAGCATCAATTTTACCAAGCTTTATCTTTGACTCTTTGTCTGCTAATTCTTTTGCAGCTTTGGAATATTCTGGTGCAAGGGCTTTACAATGTCCCACACCATGGTGCATCGTCATAGCAAGCAGAATTTTTAAAAATTTGATGTATATCAACCAAAAATTCTTCACGAGTATGGTATTTTTTTTGGTGCAAGTTATCTCGAATTGACTGTAAATCCATGGGTCGTTGGATAATATTTTGATAGTGTTCGACTAAATTCGCATTAACAGGAAATAAGAATGGTTGTACATCTGGCATATCATGAAGTTCATTTAAGATTTCTTCAAGAATACTAGATAGTATAACAATTGGATCGGTTGTTCGTCTATTGGCAGGTTTATTATGTTTTGTCAGATAATCGCAATGTAGTTCAGAATTAGGCCGATACAGGTTTCTTGCATGCATTGTATCTCTAGGAACTTTCGAAACTAAGGTACTTCGTTTCATTTCTTCAGAATGCATTTCGTAGAATAGAACATATGCTTCTGCTTTTACAAGTGTTTTAGAGGATATACTGCACACCTTGGAATCGTTATATTCATGCCATACAAATGAGTACGGGTGTCGACAGTATGCGATGTAATGGCCTTTCAGAGTAGTCCCACTGTGTTTAGATATTGCATACAGGTTATAATGACAATTTCCAAGATTTGTTTCTGCAGCGTAGTGTCGCATATCTAGACCTTCTAATGGAAAATCTATAGGCGTAGTTAGCTTTCTTTGATATGTACCTGTAGGTGAAAACCGTTTTAAGTGTATCACCAATATTTTAGGAAACCTCTGTATGGACAGTGATTTGATGCATTTTCTCCTTTCTTTGCACTTAAAACATACTGGTTTTTCGTCGTCATCCAATGTTTCAGGCCTAGTAAAATGATCTAGACAAAGCTGTAACGTTAAGCAGCCAGTGTGCTTAGGTATAGCTAGTGATAGATCCCAAAAGACTTCGAAAGTTACAGAAGAATGATAACAGTGTGTGCAACGTACTGTTGATTTTAACTGTCCAGCGAAAATATCAACAATTTTGGAATTGTTACTTAAATATTGCTGCCAGGATTCATCACCTTTGTCAGAGTCACTTAATGGTTCATTTAATTCTGACAATATAGGAATTTGATTGGAGGTAACCTGATTAACGTCTTCATGAATACCATCTAGCAAGTACCGCATAAACTCTTGTGCGTCTTGTTGATAGAAGCCCATAAAACTAGGTGCAAATCGATGAAAGTGTGATTTCAAGTTATTAGTATTTATCACTTTGTCGAAAGTATCTTCAGACCACAGATCTTTTATTACTTGTGCAAAAGATTTAATTAAAGCTCCTTTCATGGTTGAAGTGCTAGTATTGATATGCTTCGAAAACGCATTATGTTTAATATATTCAAGTAATAATTTTGTATTTGAGAGGCACTGAACTATGCAGTTTATAAAGCAAGTATTGCCAATATTTTCCAATCCTTTTTTGCCTAAATTTGTAATTGTATTTGAAAAATCATTTAAGTTCTTAAAGTAAGGATCGAGTTGTGATGCATTAATTGTATGTTGGAGATGAGTAGATGTATTTGAAGAATAGCTCAATCTGTTAGAGCAATTAGGGTTTTTTGAAATTTCTTCTATTGTAAAAGCGATCAGTGTTTTATTTTCTTCCATGTCAACATTATTTAGCTGTTTCTTAAAGACAGTGCAAGATGATTGAATGTTTTGGTTTTCTAAACTGTAACATTTTGAAGGCAGGACAAAAATTTCACTTAAATCTTTGGAAGGTGGAATGGTTCCTAATATGGATGCAGCATTACCTCTTTGAATAGCTATGCCAATTCTTTGTAATAAAAATGAAGTGGCTCTTTGATCAAAGGTATTATAATAGATTCGTTTACCAATTTCCTTTATGAATTCCAATCCTTGACTACCTAGAACTCCTAAGGTTTCAATTAAAACTGGGTAAAAGATATAAAGGTCTGATAAAGAGGAATATTTTTTGTTTTTTATTCTTTCGCCAGCTTTTGCTGCTGCTCCAGTTTTGTTGGAACGAGCAGTAACATGAGAACTAGCGAGAGTGTTGGTACATGTAAAATCCCACATTACTGCTTTACCGTATTTCTAAGGAATTAAACTAATGCCGTCAGGTCTTTTACCGTCTTCTCTGAATAAATATGTAGGTTCCAGAATAGAGGGAACATCGGCAGAGACTAAAGCTCGTTTAATTAAATCGTTAACTGCTTTGTGGCTGGAATGCCTTCCTGCACTAAGCCTGCAACTTAATCCATGTATACCTAACTCGTCTGCAGCTGATCCACAAATGCACGAGTGTGGTGTACACAACCGAGTACCAAGCCTGAGTCCTACAGCAATTCTAAACGAATGATTATCTAATAATGTGCCCAGAGATGCTATTGGAAGAGCGAATAACCATGCGCTGGCATATTTCGAAGAAACTGCAAGAATACGAGCCCTATGTGTATTATTGGTAGCTGATTCTAGCAACTTATTGGAAGATATATCCAGCAATGGTATATCCCATTCTTTTTGGACGAGTTTGTTGATTTTAATTTCATTTAAATTTGTTGCAGACTTCCAAAGTTCTTCAGCTTGCAAAAAGAAATTATCAATAGATATATTGCAAATAGCAATGAAAAGAAGACAGGTAAGCAGGTAGTGAAAGTGAAGTTGAAAGACGGACACCTAATCCGCCTCTGTTTATTGGAAGAGATGCTTGCGACCATTCGAAATGGTTCAGTTTGATATTTATTACTTCCTCCAAAGTGCATCGTAATAGTTCGTCAAATATCTCAAGAGATTGCATACAAGTCCAAGTTGGGCTACATCTAAGGATGTACATCAATTTAGGAATAGCAAAACAATTCTTAATCAGACAAAATGAGATATGATTTGGAATAGAAGATGACTTTAAACGAGAGCGAATGGAGGACATCAATTCGATTTTTTTATTGATACTTTCTGGAATCGCTTCAGTACAGAGTGGTACGCCAAGTAGGGTCCAATTACTTTTATTTGGTATCTGAATACCTGGTGCGATCATGTTTAAGAGTGAAATGGTTTTGTTAAAATTGGATGGAGGTGAACTTAACAGTTCACATTTATTAAAATTGAGTTTCAAACCAAACGATTTAGCGATTGAAATTATCTTTTCGAAATTTTGGATTACGGAATGAATCTCACCACCAATACATCCGTCATCTAAATACCAAAAATTAAACTCTGTGTTTAATGAGTTAACAAGGTTGTTTATTGCCAGACAGAAGATTGCCGGGCCTAAAGGATCGCTTTGTTGTATACCTCTCTCTTGTGTTGAGACTATGTGGGCGTTTCTCTATTTCAATGGCTTCTCGAATTATTCTCGAGGTGTAGTGTTAAAATTTTAGCTAGCATTCTAGTATTCTTGAAGTCAATGTTTTCACCTGTAGTGTTGAAGTGCTCAACTAGCAATGAGGTCTTTTCGTTCTTCTTTATTGCGTTTTCATGTTCCTCCTTCCTAACACTAATTCTTCTATTTGTCTGCCCAATGTAAGATTTTTTGCAGTTTGAGCATGGTATTTCATAGACTCCTTGGTCTTCTAATGGGATATATATATATATATATATATATATATATCGTGTTAGTTATAGGTTAAGAGGCATGGATAAGTCAAGAAAATAAATTTGTAACGACCGTGTATATAGGAAATAAGAATAATTTATTTACGCACCAAATTAATTAGTTTTGACATTGAAAACGAACAGATAATAGCATACTTTTGTATTTATAAATCGGAATGTTAAATTTGCATAAGTGTAGAAGCTTTGGAGTACGTGAAAACTCAAGGATACGAATATAATCAGCTTTAGTATTTTAAAAAGTTGTAAATCAAGTACATCAAATAATAAAGAGAGCTTTTGGGTATATAAAATTAATAATGTAAACGCATATTTTCTATTTAACTAAAGAAAGCGTTCGTTAAACACAAATCCTAAGAAATTCTATAACTTGGAAAATACGATTTCAAACGGACAATTGCTTCATAGAAAAGCCTGACAGAAAAATAAACGAGTTCAAGGAACATGAATGTACGTTATAACATAATTCTGTAGAAATTTAGTTAACGGTCGATACAAAAGCTACGAAAACAACAGATGGTTTGAAAGCTAAGTGAGATGGAATATCGATAGCGTAAAGCAGACAGAGATCACATATAATAGACGTTGGATAAAACACGCGTTTAAAGTACGCGACAAGTTTGGAGGTCAACCACAATATCGATTTTATGTTGCTTGAGTGGGATTGTAAAAGAGACAACGAATATGTGTTAAACGAGGGTAGGATAGGTGAAAGCTAGACATCAAAATGGAAGAAATGTGTGTGATTGGCTGAGTGCTAGAACATTTCAAAGAAACTCGCGACCGTTGTACTTTGTTGACCAGTTTTCAGACTAAAGCGACGATGGAGTGAGGATTCTCAGTCTTACAAGTTCGTTACGTATAAAATGTTTAGAATCAATTACAGTAGGGGAGCTTTTCGACTGAAATAGGGGCAGGAGGTGTGTATCGCCAGTTATAACTACACTAGGAGACGCAGTAAAGCTCTCTCTTACTTCGCTTATCCGTTTGACTTCGCTTAGCTTTTACAGTAATATCCAGATGTAAAATTTTATAAAACGGTGTTAGTACAGTCCGTCGAAAGTTAAATAAAAGTGTGAATTGCACAAGTGGGTGCTATATTGTAGACGGTGTTGTACTTACATTCAAAGAACTAACGGAGAAATGTTACTAAGATAAGCGTGCTGAGAAATTTTTGGAACGAGGATGCTGTGTTTGGTACATGTGGAAAGTGATTAACGTGGTTTGGACAATTATTTGGATCGAACATTGAAGGCGTTTGCAGAGACTTGGATAGCGATTGAAAATGGGTTTAATCTACACATAGCAGAGAGGTGTATGGAAGCAACAACGAGGTTTGTTGGACAACATCTTCAGAAGTGACGATGGAAAAAGCTTACTCCAGGTAACGAAATTGATTTCTATTGCTATTGCTTGAACATTTAGTGCTGTTACTTTGTGCTAGAGTGATTTGACACATTGGGTGTGTATATGATGAACATAAAAGTTCATTTGAAGGGTATATGTAAAGGACAATTTGTATTTATTATTTAAAGGTGTAAAATAAAAGGTTGTATGTTTCGTTGCATTATTTGAGTGGTAATTTTATTTGGTAGTGTATGTGAGAAAGAGCGAACTTAGGATGGTAAGTATCTATGAAGAACAAGATTTTAGAGCTAGCCGTGGTATGCAGAACTAAAGAGGGCGTTCTAGAAATTGAAATATTTTTTTATTTTCAGAAAAAAGATTGTAGGACAGCCCAACGCTGGGTTCGACGGTTTAAGGGTAATCCACAGGAATTTTATGGCGCCCAATTCGTGGGGCGAGATGAAAAAGGGTTTTTCTACAGTAACCCACAGCAATATATATATATATATATATATATATATATATATATATGTCAAAGGTGCCAAACGTAATTGAAAGTTAGGTTTATGTATAGTTGTGTACACGATTTAAATTTGTAAATTTTTCAATTGTCGTCATCGGTCTCGGTGTCGTGATTGGTAAACGCATGGTTCCGGCAAAACCAGGATACAGGTTCAAGTCCTGTTCAAGACCTTGTATTCTCCATCTTTCAATTACTAGCTCGATTTGAAATGATCATTTGGGCTTTGCATAAAAGTCTAAATTAATATTTCATCTTATTCACTATAATATATATATATTCTTGTATATAATTACTATGTTTTTTTGTCTCTACTATTTTATATAATATAATTACTCCTCCTTTAAACAAGATTTTATTACACGACTTTTGTCGTCGTCACAATGATTTCAAATCGAGGTGCTTTAGCAAACGTTTGGTTGGTTTTTCTTTTACTAATTACTATATTTTATATGCCTCGACTATTTGAAACTTTAATCTCAGGGTTTTCTCACCTACTCACCGTGGGTTCAATCGTGAGTAGATGTGCAATACCCAACCAAACTGCACCCTCGTTTGTTTTACCACTTTTGAAATGTACTAAATTTATTTTAATATGCCAAATCTTATTAGATCAACGATGCCTGATGTCAAATTAATTTATGTAACTTTTATGACTTTAATTTCTGACGTTCTAATATATTCACGGTACTTACCAGAAATATACTGCGCTGAAGGCCTTCCTTTGACTGCTGGCTCAAGTTCGAAATTGCCGTACGCACTTTTACACAAGATTCTCCAAAATTGTCCTCTTGCGCACTGCCTCCAGGTATTTGTAAAACAATTTTGATGCCCCAAACCTGAAATAATGTTACCCCAATTTAGAATTTAGTAAAACCTTTATCTACTTTCCTGCGTCAATTCTTCCTCGCCGTATTCCTATCTCCTGTTCCTCTGCTCCGTATCCCGCTTACTTCTCTCTTCGCACAACCAAATCAATCCCGCTGTCTTAATACAAATCACTCCTAATCCTGCTATACCAATTATCCATACGATGTCCTTCTGCCGTTATATCTTCTCAAATCAATCCCAAAATTCTTTACGTCGTCGATGCCTTCTTTATCCACTCCAATATCCTGCTGCCGTAATACCCAAATCTATCCCAAAACCAACACTAATCTTCTCAAATAATATCCGTCGCTTTCTCCTTTACACCAATAACCACTTCCAAAATCTTCCTTAAATACACGCTGACTTTCCCTTTTCACTTTTAAACACTTTATATACTTTCTTTTATACTTGGATTAAATAATACTCGATGAATACACAAATAAACTTTTATTTCAAAACTATTTTACAATTTTAACGCAGGTTTCATAAATAGGTCTGTATCTGAACAAATTTAAAAAAGAAGTCCTTTATTTATATTGCTTGGTTATTAAATAAACAAACTTAGCTTACTACAATAACATTTTTTTACATATATAACATCCAATAACAAATCTCCTATCTTTCAGTGTCCAACATACCTTCGCTATAGTCTTTATAATAATTTTAAATTTCTACCATTGGTCCAAAACACTTCACTAAACTCCAATAACCTTTTACATTTTGATTCACTTTAAATTTTGATTTACAATTCGTCTAAAAGTTTGATTCTATAAAAAGGAAAAGCCAAATAATTCATACACGACCTGGACGCTTTGTTATATTGCAGATATCCATAAATGCGTCCGGCTTTCCGACGGCAAATGTACTCTCAACTGGCTCATGAAATATCAACTCAGTATAAAACCTCAAGTACCGTGCATTATATCAACGTCATAAAGTCATGTTACTACCTTTTGGCATATAAGTTTCAATCTGAAATGGTACATACTTTAACGTATGTAAAATATAGCAAAATTTATAGTTTTAAATTATTAAATCTGAAATATTGACCCTATCGTTTGGCATACACCCCTATTAGTACAAATATACCTTTAGAAACCTTCTATAACCCCCTCCCTTACACAATAATATATATATATATATATATATATATATATATATATATATTGATATGACAAGGGCGGCACGTTGAGGCGCTGGTAAAGGAGTGATGTTATAACACCTCGCGATGGTGCGCCGCTAAATTAATGCTATGACAACGGTTGGCATTGGGTATCACCAATAGAGATGCTGTTATACAGGTACAGCAAATTGTAAATTTGAAATTACTGATTTAACTTTTCTTTTCCTGGCTAGCTCAACAGAAATAATGGAGTTTACAAAATTGAAATCAAACACAGCAATATCAAAAAGCATCTATACAGTCTAAACTATTTTCTCTCATACAAAAGAATATAGAACATTTACAGCATAATCTTTTTCAAGCATAAAATTATTCCTAACAAGTACTAATTGACCTTATTATCAAATTGTTCCTCACCTAATGTTGCTTACAACCTACAGAACTCAAATTTCTTCTCGTGTGGATAGTTTACATGGCTTGGATTCGCACGCTTGTAAGGTTTGTTTTGGCCATAAGAAATGCGCGACAGATACTCTTTTTAAAAAGTTGAAGTGTTTCGTACTTTGACCACAAACTCTTCTGGTAAATATCCTTACAAAAAAAAATTATATGATTAATATTTATTCTACCTTAAATTCAAATGACAAAAATACTGAAATCTCAGTTACAAACAAAATATTCTAAAAGCAATACTTGCCAAATCCACAAAACGCTTATCCAATTCCTAATTAACAGCATTAATTTCCTTCTGTTTCTATTTTTAAATTGACGTCAAAGTTAGCTTACGAAACTTTTCATATTTAAAATCGTTATTTAAAACATCAGTTACCAAAAGTGCATATTCCTTTCAATTATTTAATTAAATTTTAATAGTTTTTGTATGGAAGAAGCTCCATCTTCGTTGTATATTACAAAATCAAACAACTGCATTAAAAAATGTATAAATTTCATATGTAAACTAGGCATGTTAATTTGGCTTTATAATTAACGTTACATTTTTAAATATTAAATACTGCATGCACACTGCATACTTTAAAACAATTTTTTCTCAAAGTAACATTTTTGCAATCGAATTCATGAATGAATCTCTTTAATAAAGTTCGAAGTTTATATACAATTAATTTTGACTACGTTAACCTTTCCAGATTGTATGAAAACCCAATCGAAAAATAATCCACCTATCTGCCGCAAAGTTTCTGGCAGTTCCTCGTTTTATTATCTCATTAGCGTGATTTATTTCTTAGTGATGTGCGCTGTCCGTCCTAGTTTAACACATAAGGTTATTGTGACGTTGCATACTATCTAATAGCAATTTGAAAGATAATAAAAATAATTCTTATCGATTTTATGGATATCTAATGTTCCTGCGGTTCTTAGAATAAACGTTTGTTTATTAATTATATATTTACGTAGTTCTAAGTACAGATGACTCATTCTTTCTTAATCCCGAATATTCGAGAGAATTCTTTATTTAAAATTGACTTTATGTTATACAGACTCATTTGATTAATTTATTTAATACTTTAATTGTTTTTTCATGCAAATGATTTGTACTTTTAACGATTGTAAAAGAAAATATTTGCTGAGATTTGATGTCAATATAAGAATGGAAGCGGTAGATATTTAATACTGTTAATTACAAATTGGAGAAGCGCTTTGTGGATTTTAAAAAAATTATTTGTAACTGATATTTGAGTATTTGTCATTTAAATTTAAGGTAGAATAGGTATTATCCATATAATTTTTTTTTTGTATTTACTGAGGTATTTACTAAAAAAGTTTGTGCTCAGACTTCGAAATACTCTGACCCTTTTAATAGATTATCTGTTGAGGACTTTTTTTGGCCAAACAAACCTTGCAAGCATGGGGGATCAAAGCTAGGTAAACTATCCATAAGAGATAAGATTTAGTTCTGTAACTTTAAACCTAAATAAGGTAGGAGACATTTTTATACTTAAGTAAATAGATACTCGTAAGACATAATTTGTTGTTCGAAAGAAACTGTACTGTAAATATTTTATATGATTTTGTATGAGAGAAAATATTTTTGACTGTATAGATCTTTTATGATAAAAAAAAAGTTAGAAAGGAAGATAAGTCAACAGTTTCAAATTTTACAATTTGCTGTATCTGTATCACAGCAATAATTAAATGGCGCACCAACGCGACCGTATTACATCTAAACATATATATATATATATATATATATATATATATATATATATTGCTGTGAAACCTTTGCTGACACCTTTGGTCACGGGAACTGGCACTTTCAAAAAAAAGATTAGAGCCCCACAGATTGGGCGTCATGTATGATGTGATTCTCTTCGGATACTCGCCTCTTTACTCTTTCCGCCTCGGCTGCTCACCTAGTTAAAACTTTTATCCTCATTCATAAAAAAAAACAAATACATTCCTACCACAAACATCAACGTTAACTCTATTTACATCAATATTTATAATACATTAAATTTTCCAAAATTAAATTTCAGCATAAATTTCAGTATCAGAAAATTTCAAGATTAAATTTGTTATTATTTTAAATTTGCATCCAGAATTAAAGTCCTTGTAGGATGCCTACTAATTAATTTAACAATATTAGCAGACCTGAGTCTGAATAAAAGGGAGCATCTTCCACCCCTTTACTTTAATTAAACAGGTTCGTCTAATTGAGCTCAAAGACATACCCAAAGTTTCATCATAATCAAGAACATAAATACTAAATACTCCTTTCTACCTAAACAAGAAAATTTCACCTTAAAATTAAAATTTTGTTGTTAGTACAATTTCACTACTGTCCATTTTAAGTAAATCAATTATAAAGTTATTCAACACACACCAAAATATCAAAAAAATCGAACAACAAAGCATAAGTTACCTGAAGGTTAATGCACTCGTGGCCCCAATGTATATCGTCCTCTGTTAATCACACCAATCCAACTGGGTTATGTTTAGGTCCTCGTATTGCTGGTCGCCTTTAAAATTTTCTACACCACCATTCATTTAAAGTTGTTTCAGTGCTTTTCCGGAACTCATTTGTGTATATCTGAAGCTTGTTTTGTGGATCCAGTCACGTTTACGAATCATTTAATTATTAACACCCCCGAAAAATAGCAAAGAAATTTATACTTCTGTCACAAATATACGCCAAAACTGCCTACTTTTGTGTATTCATTTGTCGTTGCAATTTTGACTAATTGGTACAGTGATACTAGACTTTATTACCTTGTATCTTCTTTTCTAAGTTCACTAAATTACATTCATTGTAGCACGTAAAGAACAAACTGTTTTAAATCACCAAAATATACGAGCAAACTGTTTAAATTATTCTATCAAAATCGGAAAACTAAAAAGCACTGTTTAACGCATTGAATCAAATCGAAAATCTAAGAGAGAGAAACTCATATTAACCCGGGTATATATAGTGGTGAGCCCGTCTGTCGGTTTTGTCCCCAAAACGGCCAGTTTATAGAATTTTGTATACTATGTTCCCATCTCGACAGCCTGTGCGTCGGTTCTTATTAAATTTGCACTCGCACCAGTTAAATCTCAGAAATTTCGACACGGCTTCGCAACGTCTGAGAATACCTAATTAAATTTTATACAGAAATCGTTGTTTCTACCTCTGATATTTGCATCTTATTTTCAACCAATCGTGACCTTCGTGACGTTGCTCAAATCCCGCCTTTAATTATTAGTGTCTTTCCTTTTCTAACCTGTTCTTATTGGTGCAAATTGATATTCTTTATTATCGATTATTTCAGTCCACGTGTATTCTTAACTGGGTTAAATAACCCCGTATCTAGCCTTCCCGTGAATATTAAGCGACGGTTTCTCCAAGATTCTCTGTAACCATTCGTTATCTGCAAAATTTACGCAGAACGAGCCTTTTAAATAAACGCTGTTTTGTATTTCGTGCTAAAGCATCCGACCGTTTCCAATATCCGTAGAATCGACATGTTTATCTAAACAAATTAAACTGAAATTGCCTTTTAAAAATACGCAGGTGTGTTCAAACGTAACATTTTAATTAACCCTTCTACGATTTGACTATTATTGGGTTTTCACAAGCTTTTATGCTTATTATATTATTAATAATGGTTCCATTAACTCCAATTAAAATAATACCTTTTAATTTTTAGTGAATCCTAATTAAATATTCAATTATTATCTGTACATTTTGTTTAATACTTGTTACCCAAACTTGAATCAATTAATATAAATTTTGCACGTAATTTCCATTTGTTTCTTTACTCAGAATAATGAAATTACACGTTGAGCATTTTTAATACTGCTTCTTTTTATATAAAGCGTCTTGTAAATAATTTAAATCTCTTATTTTTAATGAAACGAATGAATTTTTATTCTCCACGGTTTTTTAATAACGCGTATTATCTAATAAAATTCCTTATACACGGTGATTAAAATTATTTGATGTAATTTATTAATTTTCTACCCTGGTCTAAATATGAGTAATATATATATATATATATATATATATATATATATATATATTGTAACGGATCCAAAGGCAGGGGAAGTACAAATTCTTAATAAGTTAAGCAACGTTGAGTGTTGTACATTTGTACTTAGAACAAAAGTTGGTTGGGTTCAATGATACAACTCCAAGTTGTTGGTGACTGTAGATCTCACTCAAACATACCAGGTCCAGTGATGGAAGACTCTAAAACGCTAAATTAACAATTAAATCATTGCTGCTTGTAGCTAAAATGAATATAATCCAAAACTTGTATTTGGAGATATTGATATAGGAATGTAGTTAGGTTTTAAAACGCTCGTATTATGTTATTGTCATGTAAATTTACTATGGTTTTAAAAAAATTACAGAAACCATGGTGATATGGAAGATGTTGGACATTAGTGACCAATTAATTTTTGAAAAATAAAGTAATTTTTGTAGAGCATTGGCATTCTTATTTAATCAAAATTATAGTGAACTTGAAAAATATTACGAGTTTTAAAAGCAGTTTAAGGTGAGTAAAGAGTATATAAGAAGAGAAGTGCTCGACCTGAATAATAATATTAAACAAAGCGTTGCAGAGCTCAAGTTTAGATGTAGCTGGTTGCATTTTAGAAGCCCTACATTTGATTTTTTTTCCAATGCTCCACCCGAAGGTACTACAATGGCCAGAAAGCGAGTTTTTTTTAACTGAAAAATTTGGAATTTTGCCGAACCCTTGCTTTTCCAAGCAAGGTAGGGATCTTTAACGTGCATGACAACACACACACGAGACCTCCATTTTACCTCTCATCCGAACAAGGGTGTATTTTTGTGAAAAGTGCTCGCCTAACATTTTTCAAACGGAGCGTGTTAGGATTCGAACTCTGGACCTTGGGCGTAGTAGTCACACACATACCAACTACACCACGGAGCCACCTTGCATTTTAGAAGCCACAGTTTACAGGAGAGTAGCAGCATTTTATCGGAAATTGTTAACAAGAGAGAAGTAGAGTAGTATTATTATTTCATGGCGGGTGACGTCACATGCGCAATAGGTTCAATTTAAACTTAAACCTCAAGATTCACAACGCTACAGTACAACTCACAAACATCTTGCTAGCAATGTGGCTTTAATACTTCGTCACGAATATCCCATTTATTACGTTAAGTAAAATATTGTTTTTAAGGACTCCGTTTATGCTGGTGGTATCTAAAATTCATAAATATATGAAATAAATCCAGACCTCCATATAATATCGGCGCTTTTACTTGTTTTTACTTATAAACAATTCTAGGTTCGTAGTTTCTTTATCCGTAAATATTTGCTGTGGCAACAGTGCACATACTCAGCGAATCCCAATACTGTATATACCGAATGTGAACCGTAACTGTCATTGTCATTCTCGCTCTTATCAAGGTCTTATTGTTTCCAGTTTTCCGTTTTAATATTTGTATCAAGTAATAGTCATAAAAACAGTTTTTTTCAAAACTAACTGATAGTTAATTTCTTCAGCAACGTAAGTATTTAAAAAGAATGTTCGTTCAATGATTAATTATGATATTCTTTAGAGTAATATTATGAATAAGAAGGAGGTGATTCATAGTCAAGGACGACAGATTGTTTTTAATGTGTTTCAATATTTGAAACGCATAAAAGATTCGGGCGCCTCCAACCTGAACAATTTGCAAGAGTGCGTGGTTGAAGCAACAGGTGTGTCATTGCGGACGGTGCAAAGAATTGTAAAGGAAGGTACAAACAAACCACCCTGCAGCAAGTTCAGTTCACCAAGGAAAACCGTAAATAAACCAAGCCCTAAGTCAACAGTGAATGGATTTGACGAAGAGATTCTAAGAACCGTTATGTATCGGTTTGCAACAATACATAAACGTAGACCGACTTTGAAGTTAGCGTTTGACGAATTTAAAAATAATTGCCCTCATTACACGGGAAAATTAGGTTCGTTTAGAAAAATTGTTGTAAGAGCAGGGTTTCGTTAGAAGAGAACTGTAGATAACAGGAAAATTCTTGTTGAACAAAGCAATATAAGGGCAAAGCGCACCATATTTTTGAAAAATCTTAGTAAGTATAAAGAAGAGGGCAGAAGCATTGTGTATAACAATGAAACATATCTGCATAGTTCTCACAGTGTAACAAAGTGTTGGGATGACGGCACCACCAGGGGTTTGAAATCGCCAGTTTCAAAAGGGAAGCGTTTAATAATTGTTCATGCAGGTGAAAAAATGGGTTCGTTTCAAATGCAGAATTAATATTTAAGTCTGGTTTGAAAACTGGGGATTATCACGATGACATGAATCATCGCAATTATAAAAAGTGGCTGCAAGAAAAGTTAATACCAAATTTGGAACCAAATTCAGTGTTTGTGATAGACAATGCGTCATATCATAATGTTCTTGTGCATCCTAATCCTACTTCAAGTTGGAAGAAAACAGATATGCAGAAATGGTTGAAGGAACGAAATATCCTCTTTGAATGTAAGGAAACCAAGCCTGAATTATATTCCAAAATTAAGGCACATAAACCTGTTCATCAGCTGTTTGTAATTGACCAGTTACTGGCAGAACATGGTCATGTAGTATTGCGTTTACCTCCATATCACCCAGAACTAAATCCTATCGAGATGATTTGGGCGTTACTTAAAAACCGTGTCGCTGCAAGTAATGTAACCTTCAAAATAGATGATGTATGGAAGTTGGCAGAACATATAAAAAATATTAGAATCAACGAGTGGACTAAAGTATGTCTGCACGTAGAGAAAATTGAAAAGGATTATATGGAACGAGAAACTTTAATAGACGAGGTTCAAGACCTAATTATACAGGTTGATGATAATAGCGATAATTCAGATGGATACTTATCCTCAGGTGATGAGTCTGATGATGGGGATGAAAGTTTAGGATGTGAACCCATTTAAAATATAATTTATGTAAAATAGTTTATTTAGCGTTGTAGAAAATATGTGTCATAAATACATTTGTTTGTACATTATTGTTTATTACTGAGGTGTTGAAATAAAACTTGCTTAAATAGGGAAGCAGTCTTTATATCAAATTATGTTCAGTAGTGCTGTGACAATCGATCACTTTTAAAGCTGAACCAATCAATGATTGGCTTTCAAAGTGATTGAATCATTTTACATTTTAATCCAATCATAATCAATTCTGTTAAGCATGTCCATTCTTTGTCTCCAAAAGGGATTCTTATTGACTGTATTTATCTCGGCGCTTCTATCCGATCATGTTAATCCGCTTCAGTTTGGCGACATAAACTAGTTTTCGATCCGATGCAGCGTCTCCAGTCAATCCATTAAAACAAGTGGATTGTACTACTCGATCGGATCTGAATTCCGCATTCGACGACATTATGCAGGATTGACGATTTAAATAATCTATGATTATAATATCAACAGCACCTGATCAGGCCGGTGTAGTATATCTAACTTCAGTCATATATGCAATATTGCTTTTGTTTAGTCAGAAAGGTTAAGATTATTAATTATTCAAGGAATTATTTTATAGCTAGATTATCGATGAAGTGCGTAAAAAATATATTAATTTAGCAAATATTTCTAAACTATAAATGAGGTTATGTAAAAAATATATAACCTGACAAGACGCAAACCTTAATCACCTTTCTTTTCATACTATAACTGTTCCTCTTCCTTCAATTCAACAGCACTGAATTGTTGATTCTATGATCCATTAAAATAAAGCACGAGATATATGTAATTTATAATAATATTAATATAACAAATGATATAAAAACCTTATGGTATTAATTAAAAATTGCTTTTGTTTTGTTTTTGTTAGTTACAACACCATGAGTGTCATTGTGTAAACATATTCTTAAAACGTTTTTGTAACAAATCTTAGTAATATTTTCGAGGTGGGCATTTTACATTTTTATAGTGTTTATAGTTTATAGTTTGTGTTTAAAACAAAAACGTCTATTGATTTGAAAAAAACGAATATGTAGTACTACCAAATTGTTTTTGTTCTACTAGTGACTATAAGTGATAAAATATCTTGTGTACACTGATCCAATCAATCAATAATCTGGGGTATCACATCTAACAATAAGCTCAGATCATTTTATAGAAGAGCAAAATCAACATAAAACTATTTAAAACACATTCCTTGGTTGCTCGACAATTTTTGCTCTGGCAACACTGGACGTGCAAGCAGTCGATGTTTTCTAGTCTCACTTTTTTATTTTGATTATTAATATAGCTCCTCCTCGCGCAGGTTTTTTCAAGGTCACCCGCCATGAGATAATAATACTACTATACAGAAGGCTAATTTGAGTAAAAGGACTAGAATCAACAGGGGATCACATTACGTCAAAAATAACTAGTACCAGTTTTTAAAACATTTAATTACTAACCTAAAATAATTCAATACTAATACAAACCATATTTCTTGTAGAGTAGATACGTGCTGAGGTTAAAAAAATACAACCAGGCGATTGTAAGGACGACTGCATCAGCTGGACGCAACTACAAGTATTTAATTTCAAAAAAAAAAAAAGTAACGCTTGTTTAAAAGTTGCATCATTGAAAACAATAACCAACAAAAGCTTATATTGCATTGCGTTATAAGTTACAACCGCGTGTTTGTTAGAAATTCTAAAATAGGAATTATCTTGTGTGGTACTCACGCAAGATAGACTCTATCTTACAAATAAACTATTAATTACTCTGAGATTTATCGTATTCTTAAAGCATTTAGAGTTTTTTTATAGCCGTGGTGAGTGAATTTGGCAAACGAGTAGTTTAAAATAAAAATAGGTTTTGAAAATAAAAGCTCCAATCAAACTTTTTTGTTGTGGCGCCATTATAGTTTACATTCACAAATTATATACTACCACATAAAAAGTTAATCAATGAATATAAATCTACGTGACTAAGAAGGTATAAAATCGAACACCTTGATAGATAGGAAATAATTACAGCTTGGTGATAAAGCAAATTTTATCAAATTTACTACACAAACAAATCTATACAAATAACTTGAAATCCTACGTACAGGCACAGGCGTCTTTACTTCGTTGTACATGCAAAATTCGTAGAAATACCCAAGCCTGCATGTGAAGATTATGGTACAAGGCGGTAATTATAGGACTATACGCTTGACCGACCAATTGTAAACAGATAGGCGTACTCTTTAAATACAACAGGATTACGTAAACAAATCAGTTTGAATTAAAAGAAGGTATGGTCCACATCACCTGAAACAAGATATTTACGTAAAAGTATTACAAGTGATTTTATAATTAATAAATTTTAGTGTGATGATAGTGTATAATAGTTATAAGGTTCATCGTTTAATCCTCAAAAACGACTCCAAATAATTCCTGGCTCCTACCTGGATGTCCAAACAATCTCTGGATCAACCAGGAGAAGTGAAACAAGAATATCAAAACAATCTCTGGACCTACCTGGAAAAATTATATAAGAATATGCAATCTAGACAATTTCTAGATACAACCCGTAGAGGTTAAATAAGTACTCCAACCTGGAGCATTTAAATGAATTAGCTGAAGCTGAAACGACGAATAGTGGGAGCAGAAACTGGTCTGAATTGGAGGAAGGAGACATGCCAAAACAAAGTACAACGGGTTAGCCATTCTAAATATTTTGTTGCATCTTATTTCTGAATATTTATAAATATTGCATTCATGAAAATTTTATGTGAGGGTCATCAAAATCGTTTTAGTAAACGTTATAATGTACGTAAAGAATTAAGGAAAACTGATGAACGTCCATAGGGCTTCACGTAGTAATAATAATAAGGGTGATTTTTTGTTTATTTTAAAAGGAATTATAATTATTGAAAGAAATTAATTCAATTATTTAAAAGAGGTTCTATTTAAAGACATAAACGCTTTGTACATATTGAAAACATTATAGTAATTGTGGTTAATTGTGTTTTGCTTAAAAGGCATAGGAAGTAGAGGTGATAGGAAAAATTAAAAATTCTTTGTTGTCGTATTGTCGCAAGCTCCGTGCGGGGTTTAAACTGAGCCAGCCGAGGCATTAAAATTAAAATTGACAAAAACAAAATTTTTCACCCTTTTTATTTCACGAAAAGGAGGCACCGGGTTGTTGCAATGATATCACAGCATATATTGTTGTGGTATAGTTGCAATAATTCGGGTGCCCCCTTTTTGTAAAATAAAAAGGTTAAAATTTTCTTTTTGTCAATTTTTAATGTTAATTTTGAATACCTCAGCTAGCTGAGTTTTAACCACGCACGGAGCCTGCGACAGTACGACAACAAGACCTTTAAATCTTCCTTCTACCTCTACTTCCTGTTTTTTTAAACCAAAACACTATTAAGCATAATTACTATAATATTCTCAAAAATATTCACAATGTATGTAATGTTTAAGAATTCTCTAAATAGAACTTTCTTTTAATAATTGAATAAAAATTCTTTCAATAATTATCATTCCCAAAATTAATCAAAAAGCCAGCAAAAATTAATCTTATTATTATTATTATTATTATTATCTGAAGCCCCATAAACGTTCATTAAACTTCTTTCAAAATTTACGTAATTTATAACGTGAGTTAAGGTTCGTGGTTTGGAAGCGGTCTTTTTAAAAATCATTTCCAAACTTCTTAACAATTTTTATTTTTTAAACAGACATTAATTGTAAAATTTTACAAAGCTTGAATTAAAATTATTCTGAGTCCGAAAATAACTAATAATTGTACTAATTTGAGTAGCAAGTAAACCGCAATGTAAAAGCTGATCACTTGACTGACTGTCGTCGACTGGGACTCCCGGGCTTTTTATAATATTCCTACTCCCTCACATAGCTGTGGGAACTTGCGGATCTTATGTCTGCTTATTCTTAATTCTATTCAAAACATTTTCTAATAATTTTCTAATTATTCTATTTTTTTATACATATATCAATTGGGGGATACATAACTCCTCCTGACGTACATTAAAAATTAAGGGTTTTCTTTATCTTGATTTTTAATTTAAAATTCATTTAATTTCATTTCTTAAAAGTAATATTTTCTAATGGTACATTTGTTTCTTTGTTTACCTTGGTTGCCTTAAATTTAAAACTGTTTTCTTTATTTTTATACCTCATATACATTTTGTAAATTACATAAATGATCAATAAAATAGTCAAAATAATTAATACAATTGTCCATATACTAATGTTATCGTAGTGCACTTTACGCGTTTTAAGTTCGTTTAGATGTTCTTTATAATTTTCTATAAGTTTCATGCCGTAGTTGAGGTTATCTAGTTCCAGACGTTCGAGTTGCATGGGTTTTTGGGTCTTCCTCTTGCGTTATCTTGATTTGTAATTCGGGTAAATTTGCTAATTTCTTGGTTTGTACGGGATCTTGGTAGACTCTGATTATTTCATTTTTCAATTTTAAATAACAATTTTCTTTAAGGGTAATTAATTTACTTTCGGTTAATGCTAAGTTGTTTTCGTCTTGATTGCAGTGGATGGTTGCTATTACTTCTGTGGGGAAAATGGCTATCCATTTATTTTCTGTTACTTTCTGGATTTTCATGTTAGTGATTTGTACAGGTTTGGCTTCACAATTTTCGTAATGATTTGAAAATTTTAGTAGTTGTATTTCGCAGGGGCTGCCTTTTTGAATGGTGGTTGTTGTTAATGATTGGCATAAATATTGATTTGATGTGAGTTCATTACATTTTTCGTTTGTATAACCATATCTTAGTTCATTTAAGGATAGGAAAAGCAAATAAATGATAATAATTATAATTGTTAATCTCTACTATTGGGATTTCTATTAAAAATGTTATGTCGTTATTTTTTACATAGTCTTTAACTATAGCCATTTTTTCAAATATTAAAATGTTTGATTCTACTACATCAAAAGGTAATTTATTGTTGGTTATATATGATTTAATTCTTAATAGTTCTCTTAATAAATCAGTTGGTTCTATGATACTGGAATGTAGGGTATTTAATTTTGCAAATGTTAATCTTGATCTTTTATCAGATACATCTACCTATAATATACCGTTACAAAGGGATCCTACATTCATTACTCAAAAAAAGGTGAATGAGCACATCAAATTATTACATAAAAAGGAGATGTTGGATGATTCTGAAAAGAATCGACTCATCATTAACAACTCGACTCCTGGTAAATACTATGAATTACCAAAAATACATAAACCAGTCCTCTCTCTAAGACCTATCATATATACGGTTAATACACCTACGTATGGTATAGTTTCTTTCTTCTCCAATATCCTTCAACAGGCTTTCCCTCTTGGTGGATACAATGTTACAGATAGCTTTTCGTTTGTGCGATAATTCAAGAATTTTCACCTACCAGCAGATCACATTCTTATTTCACTGGATGTAGCTTCTCTTTTTACAAATATTCCTTTACCTATGGTTATTAACATTATAAAGGACAACTGGAATAAAATCAAGCCCTATTGTAATATGTCTGAAGATATGTTTCTGACAACCGTCAATTTGGTCTTTAACAATACATACTTTGTTTTCTAAGATAAGTTCTACTTACAATTATTTGGAATTCCAATGGGGTCACCTCTATCACCCATAATCGTTCAATTGATTATGGACAATTTACTGTCGAGTGTTCTACCTAGACTACCTTTTGAGATGTCTTTCTTGGTAAAGTACGTAGACGACATCATTTGTTCATTGTCAGCTCAATATGTTGACCAAACTTTAACAACGTTTAACGAATTTAATGAACATCTTCAGTTCACTTTTGAAATTGAAGCAGATGGTAAATTCCCCATTTTGGATGTTTTGGTCATTAGAGATATTTCTAATCATCTATTATTTGATTGGTATACTAAACCAACAAACTCTGGTAGATATTTAAATTTCTATTCTAACCATTCCTTTCAACATAAGGTGAACACTGTTAAGGCCCTACGATATCGAATTGAGCATATATCAGACACACAGTTCATAGCAAAGAATAAGAAATTACTGATTGACTCTTTAGTGAATAACGGTTACCCAAAAGGAATGTTACATAAGTTAATTTATAGCAACTTCTTAAGAGTAAACGCTACAGAAATAGATATTACGTGCAAAAAGCTTCCTTATATACAGAAGTTATCTCCACTTTTAGTACGATTACTTAAACAACCTAAGGTTGCTATCGTCTACGAGTACAATTACTCCATCCAGAATTTGTTTACGAAATTAAAAGATCGTACTCCGAAATTGTTAAACAGTAACGTTGTTTACAAGATCACGTGCAGTTGTAACAATAGTTACATTGGTCAGACCCGCCAGTGGCTCAACATTCGCTTAACCCAGCACAGGAGTGATTGCAGAAAAAACTCCACAAAATGTGCATTTTCTTCTCACGTTTCTGCAACCAGTCATACACCATTGTTTGACGACACCATCATTTTGAACAACGAAACCAATTATAAAACTAGGCTATTTTTGAGTCTTTTTACATTAATAGAGAAAATAATCCTATCAATAATAAGATGGATGTTGATAGAGTTCATAATGTCTATTCTGCTTTATATAGTAATGATATTTTTAAACAACGTTAAAATATTACCTTTCATGTTATGTAACTAATGCCATTTTTGGAACGTCCCCTGTCATTTCTACTGAATATTGTCACATTCAATTTTGTCTTTCCGTTTTAACCGCCATCGTGGCATGACGTGCCCTTCGGGCAATTGTTAATTTTTTAATTTTTGACCCACATTTATTATGTGAATCGCGTAGTAATTTATATTCAAATTCCTATATTTTAATGATCAAAGTAGGTAGTTTGCGTCAGGTTATGTATTTCTTGCTAATTTCAAATTTTGTTTCCATTTTAGCCTTTGAAAAAGGTACAAAAATGTACCGAAACGTTAGGTTGTTGATTAAACAGTAAATTTTAATTTGTGGTTTGATTTTGACTACATCCCATAAAAACATACATGTGTATTATACTATAAGTCTGACCAGTCCATTATTTAATTAATGTATATATATATATATATATATATATATATATATATAATGAAGTGTCAGTAGGAGCTACAAGGGTATAAAGGTTGTTTTGTTGAAGGTAGTGTATGCCAAAGAAAGCCAAATATCAGATCCCGTAATTGAAAATTTTATGTTTGCCGTACTTTAAAAATGTTAAAGCATTTGATGTATATTAGCCAAGGTATAAGTGCCAAGACGTAAAACAAATGACTTGATGACGTGAGAAAGCACAGTATTCAAGGATTTACACTGAGTTGTATATTAATGAGCCATAAAATGTACATTTGCTAGCCGAAAAACCGGATGCGTCTGTAGAAATTCCACTATTCACCTCACAGATCCAGGTTTATATGTGTACCATTTCGGCATTTATTTTACTAGAATCAACCTTTGGACAAATCTGTAATATCGAAATTTTAAGTGAAAAGTATTATGAAATATGATTGAAAGGCGACGCAGTATCAAGAACCAATGAGTGAACATTTGATATAAAATAGGAAAGTGCAAAAGAAAGATTATAAGGTAGTAGTGACACGAACTTGTTGGGACGATATTATTGGATGTAGAAATGTGTAAAATGTATTAAAGAGTAGGCATGTTTTAGTTATAATAATCACCTAGAAAAAGTAAATAAGAGAGTCAATTTATAAATATTTTGGTAATAAGACGTGTTTGTAAACTGCGCTAAATTTTTGAAATTACAAAAAGTTAATAAATGAATTTGAAAAGTCTACGAGTTTGATTTATATACAGGAAGAGTAAGGATAAGCGAGAGAAACAAAAATAAATAAATAGTAACGACGAGTGAAAAAGTGTAATAGCGTATTAGAGCGACAGCGAACCGGCGGAATATACAGTTGGATATTGGCACGAGATTGATAAAGGCAGAACGGCATTGAATAGGATTTATAAGATTGAAGGAGATATTATTGGATTTGAATTGGATATGGTATTAAGGATAGAAGGGCATTGAGAGGTAATTAGAAGGAAGTATAGATTTGGAACGAGCGGATTAAGAAAAAAGCAGTGATATGGAACGAGCGGATAAAGATTAAAAGACAGCATTGGAGCAGGAGGATTAGTACGAGATAAAGAAGATAACATCAGGAAAATTAGCACAGGGAAAGTAGAATTAAAAGGTTAGTCAAAATTCTAAATTGGGTCGTATTTATTTTAGATTTGGGAGCATCAAAATTAAGTTAAAGAAACCTGGAGTCTGGACGGCAGATTTTCGTAGTGATAGTGCCAAACATTGTAAAGACGCATACTGCGAGAAGGATTTTGAGCCAGGATTCATAGAGGCCGACAGCGACGTGTAGAATAGGTGAGTACTGTGTGTTTTAAACGTCAAAGTCATAATTTGGTAATATTAATTTATTTGGCACAAGGCTACGTGGATCTGTTATATAATTTTGGCATATACAAGTACGATTACAGGTACAAAAAGGTAGTGCTGTTTGGTTGGTACATTGCACATCTACTTACCACTGAACCCACGGTAAGTAGGTGGATACCCTGGTAAGGCGAGTCTCTAATAGTCGAGGCATATTAATACAGTTTTGTTTTCTCTGAACCGACCAAACGTAGATAAAGCACGAAATAAAAAGTAAATATTTTCATATATATAAAATTAAATAAATAAACAATAAAAAAGGCGGCCTGCATAAGAATATATATATATATATGATATATATATATATATATATATATATATATATATATATATATATATATTGCTGTGACCCTCACCATTGTTCGGGAACTAAGGTTTTCGAATCGAGCCCCAGCGTTGGGCCGTCATAAAATGCTGTGACATGTACAAAAAGCCTCACCTGAGTAAAAAAGAATATTCGCGCCTCTGGAATTGGGCACCTCTCGATTTGCAGTGATTCTCGCCCTGTTGAATCTCTTCAGATAGTCGCCTTTTTACTCTTTCCGCCTCGGCTGCTCACCTAGATAAATCTTTCATCCTCATTCATAAAAAAAAACAAACACATTCTTACCACAAACATCAACGTTAACTCTATTTACTTCAATATTCATAATACATTAAAATTTCAAAATTAAATTGTAGCATAAATTTCAGTATCATAAAATTTCAAGATTAAATATGTCATCATTTTAATTTGCATTCAGAATTAAAGTCCTTGTAGGATGCCTACTAATATTTGCAGACCTGAGTCTGAGTACAAAGTGAGCATTTCCCACCCCTTTACGTTAATCAAACAGGTTCGTCTAATTGAGCTCAAAGACGGACTCAAATTTTCATCATAATCAAGAACATAAATACTAAATACTCCTTTCTACTTAAACAAGAAAATTTCACCTTAAAATTAAAAATTTGTTAGTACAAATTCGCTACTGTCTATTTTAAGTAAACAAATTATAAAGTTATTCAACACACACCAAAACATCATAAATCGAACAACAAAGCATAAGTTACCTGAAGGTTAATGCACTCGTGGCTCCAATGTACATCGTCCTTTGTTAATCACACCATTCCAACTGGGTTATGTTTAGGTCCTCGGATTACTGGCCGCTTTTAAAAATTTTCTCTACACCACCATTCATCTAAAATTGTTTCAGAGCTTTTCAGGAACTCATCTATGTATATCTGAACTTGTTTTGTGGATCCACTCACGATTACGAATAACATTTGATTATTAACACCCCGGAAAAATAGCAAAGAAATTCATACTTCTTTCACGCTATACCCAAAACTGCCTACTTTTGTTTATTCATTTATCGTTACAAATTTGGATACTTGGTACAGTAATACTCGCAAATATAACTAAACTTTATTACCTTGTATCTTCTTTTCTAAGTGCCCTAATGCATAATAACTTGTATCGTAGCACGTATAGAGCAAACTGTTTTAAAGTATTCAATAATCACCAAAATATAATAGCAAACTGTTTAAAGTATTGAATCGCAGTCGAAAATCTAAGAGCACTGTTTAAAGCATCGAATAATCAAAAATCTAAGAGAGCGAAACTGTTTAAAGTCCGGGTATATATAATGGCTAGCCTGTTCGTCGCTTTTGTCCCAGAACGGACACTTTCTAGAAATTCGCATTCTACATTCCCTTTTCGACCGCTCGGCACGGGATTCTACAAATTTGCACACGCGCCAGTTGAAAATCTGAGAAATTTTCCACACGGCACGCAACCACGTCCGAGAATAACTAATTAATTTTGTATCGAAATCGTTACGTTTACACCTCTCATATCTGCATCTGATTACAACCAATTGTTTCCTCGTGACGTTGCTCAAATCACGCCTTTACGTTATTAGTGTCTCTGCTTGACGCATTTTCTCTTTCCTTCTCTAACTTGGCCTTAGTGGTGCAAATCGATACTCTTTACTATCGGCGGTGTACAATCCACGTGGACTGTTAAATAACCCACTTTATTAGCATTTCCCGTGAATATTAAGCGACGGTTTCTCCAACATTCTCTGTAACCATTTGTTATCTACAAAATTTAAGCAGAACGTGACTTTTAAAAATACGCAGGTGTTCAAACGTAATACATCTAAATAACACTTCTACGATTTGAATACTATTGGGTTTTTACAAGCTTTTATGCATATTATATGTTACTAACGGTTCAATTAACTCCAATTAAAATAATAATGAATGGCGTTGACTTTTACTCTTTAATTTTTAGTGAATCCTAATTAAATATTAATTATTATTTGTACATTTTGTTTAATACCGGTTACTTAAAAATTGAGTTAATTAATATAAATTTTGCACGTAATTTCTATTTCTTTCTTTACTTGGAATAATTAAATTACATACACCTTGAGCATTTTAATTCTGCTTCTTTTTATAAAAAGCGTCTAGTAAATAATTTAAATCCCTTATTTTTAATGAAACGAATAAATTTGTGTTCCACGTTTTTTTAATAACGCGTATTATCTAATAAAATTCATTATACACGGTGATTAAAATTATTTGATGTAATTACTTAATTTTCTACCCTGGTCTAAATTTGAGTAATATATATATATATATATATATATATATATATATATATATATTGCTGTGACTCTCACCATTATTCGGGAACTAAGGTTTTCGAATCGAGCCCCATCGTTGGGCCGTCATAAAATGCTGTGACACTTGGGTAACATCCTCGTCGTAGTCAAAAAAAACATTCGAGCCCCAGCGTTGGGCCGTCATAAAATGCTGTGAAACCTCACCATTAATCTTAAACTAAGGTTTTCAAATCGAGCCCCACAGATTGGGCGTCATAAAATGCTGTGACATGTACAAAAAGCCTCGCCAGTTTCCTGGAATAAAATCACAAAAAATTTTATTTTGAACTCGAGCCTCACTTTTGGGCGCTATGATTTGCTGTGATTCTCTTCTGATAATCGCCTCTTTACTCTTTCCGCCTCGGCTGCTTACCTAGTTAAAACTCTCATCCTCATTCATAAAAAAATACAGACACATTCCTACCACAAACATCAACGTTAACTCTATTTACATCAATATTTATAAAACATTAAAATTTCAAAATTAAATTGTAGCATAAATTTCAGTATCATAAAATTTCAAGATTAAATTTGTCATCATTTTAATTTGCATCCAGGATTAAAGTCCTTGTAGGATGCCTACTAATGAATTTAACAATATTTGCAGACCTGAGTCTGAATAAAAGGGAGCATCTTCCACCCCTTTACGTTAATTAACCAGGTTCGTCTAATTGAGCTCAAAGACGGACTCAAATTTTCATCATAATCAAGAACATAAATACTAAATACTCCTTTCTACTTAAACAAGAAAATTTCACCTTAAAATTAAAAATTTGTTGTTAGTACAAATTCGCTACTGTCTATTTTAAGTAAACAAATTATAAAGTTATTCAACACACACCAAAACATCATATATCGAACAACAAAGCATAAGTTACCTGAAGGTTAATGCACTCGTGGCTCCAATGTACATCGTCCTTTGTTAATCACACTATTCCAACTGGGTCATGTGTAGGTCCTCGGATTACTGGTCGCCTTTAAAAATTTTCTACACCACCATTCATCTAAAGTTGTTTCAGGGCTTTTCCGGAACTTATCTGTGTATCTGAATCTTGTTTTGTGGATCCAGTCATGTTTACAAATCATTTAATTATTAACACCCCCGAAAATAGCAAAGAAATTCATACTTCTTTCACGCTATACCCAAAACTGCCTACTTTTGTGTATTCATTTATCGTTGCAAATTTGGATAATTGGTACAGTAATGCTCTCAAATATATTACTAAGCTTTATTACCTTGTATCTTCTTTACTAAGTTCACTAATGCATACTAACTTGTATCGTAGCACGTAAATAGCAAACTGTTGTAAAGCAAACTGTTTAAAGTAATCAATCAAAATCGAAAATCTAAGAGCACTTTTTAAAGCATCGAATAATCAAAATCTAAGAGAGCGAAACTGTTTAAAGTCCGGGTTTATATAATGGCTAGCCTGTTCGTCGCTTTTGTCCCCAAAACGGACAATTCTTAGAATTTCCCATTCTACATTCCCTTTTCGATAGTCGGGCACGCGATTCTATAAACTTTGCACATGCGCCAGTTGAAAATCTGAGAAATTTTCCACACGGCACGCAACCACGTCCCAGAATAACTAATTAATTTTGTATCGAAATCGTTACGTTTACAACTCTCATATCTGCCTCTTATTTTCAACCAATCGCAACCTCGTGACATTGCTCAAATCACGCCTTTTACTATGTGTCTCTGTCTTGCGCATATTATCCGTCTCTATCTACCCTGTTTTAAGTGGTACAAATCGATATTCTTTCTTATCGGTTATTTCAATCCGCGTGGACTGTTAAATAACCCACTTTATTAGCATTTCCCGTGAATATTAAGCGACGGTTTCTCCAACATTCTCTGTAACCATTTGTTATCTACAAAATTTAAGCAGAACGCGACTTTTAAAAATACGCAGGTGTTCAAACGTAATACTTCTAAATAACACTTCTACGATTTGAATACTATTGGGTTTTTACAAGCTTTTATGTATATTATATGTTACTAACGGTTCAATTGACTCCAATTAAAATAATAATGAATGGCGTTGACTTTTACCCCTTAATTTTTAGTGAATCCTAATTAAATATTAATTATTATTTGTACATTTTGTTTAATACCGGTTACTTAAAAATGGAGTTAATTAATATAAATTTTGCACGTAATTTCTATTTGTTTCTTTACTTGGAATAATTAAATTACATTAAAATTGAGCATTTTAATTCTGCTTCTTTTTATATAAAGCGTCTAGTAAATAATTTAACTCCCTTATTTTTAATGAAATGAATGAATTTCTACGCTCCACGGTTTTAATAACGCGTACCTTTTCCCAGAGCTTCCTTCTACACGGTGATTAAAATTATTTGATGTGATTAATTAATTTTCTACCCTGGTCTAAATTTGAGTAATATATATATATATATATATATATATATATATATATTGCTGTGACTCTCACCATTATTCGGGAACTAAGGTTTTCGAATCGAGCCCCATCGTTGGGCCGTCATATAGATAACGACCAAGGATTTAATTATAATAAATGCAATAACGGGTTTATTGGTCCAATTTTTAAATCAAACTCTTTGTTTTTTCGCGAAGCTTTCGATTTATTTTTTAAATCTTCATCAGGGTCCTAAGTAAGAGAAGTTATGAACATCAACTATACTAAGAAATTACAAATACTTACAAAACACGAGTACTAAATAGTTTATAAATAAATAAATATACAATTAGCAGATTTAGGGTTTAGCTGACACATTTATAAAACAAGACTATAATTCCTATATTTAAAATATTTAAATAAACATTTAACTAATGAACCAGTGCCATGTAACTAGTGCCCATCCATTCTCATTCGATTGGATTTCCCACGTTTCATCTGTTGTCCCACTTATACAAGTGCGCTGGTACATGTTAAACTGGTATGTGATAAATTATTCTGTGACAAATGTGTCTAGCATACACATGTTTTACTTTAATGATGGACGTTAAATGTTTGTTTAAATATTCTAAATGTAGGAATTATAGTGTTGTTTTATAAATGTGTCAGTTAAACCCTAAATCTGCTAAATGTATATTTATTTATTTATAAACTATTTAGTACTCATGTTTTGTAAGTATTTGTAATTTCTTAATATAGTTGATGTTCATAACTTCTCTTACATAGGATCATGATGACGATTTAAAAAATAAATTGTAAGCTGGGTAAAAAAACAAAGAGTTTGATTAAAAAATTGGACCAATAAACCCGTTGTTGCACTTTGGGATTTTATGCCCCACGATGGGTGTCATAGAATGGCTGCGATATGCTCCTAAATTGGGCGTTATTAATTGATATGTTATATTTATCTTTACGCTGACTACCTAGCTCACTGAATAAATCTTATTTTAACCTTTAAATAAATTCAAATAAAACAGTTCTATAACACACAATAGAATAATTGATAAATATGTACAATAGCAAAATTTTCCCTTTTATATAAAATATTTACATTTACCAAATTTATGCTTTTCTGAAAGCCAGCAAAAATATCTTTTAACTACACTCAACTACCTTCGAACGTTCCAAGATGCTTTTTCCTGTTTTCATATTTTTCAAATGACCTTTTTGATGACTCTTACAAATATACAATGTATAGCAAATATTAAATTTGAAACAGTCTTTCAATAATAAAATGTTTAAAAATCGCTAACCTGGAATGGTTTTTGGAGTTCCATTCTAGTCTGTGGTCTGCATTCCTTGTTGTGTCCGCTTTACTTATTGGCCCAAATTATCCACTTTTGATTTCTGGTATTTTAGATTTGCGTTAAGGCATTGAATCGTATCAACAAAATTGTCTCTACAAAATGGCATCAACAAAATGCCGTTCCAATAAAAGAATCGCCTCCAATAAAAACGTCCCAACAAAAGAAGTCCCCAATAAATCGCTTCCAATGAAAGCCGTCTATTTGTAGATCGGCTTATTTTTCGTCGCACAAAAATTTTGCACTTTCAAATTTCATTTATTGAATTTTTATTTTACTAATTACGTAAGTTTTTACGGCATTCGAGCATAGTTGATGCTCGGTTGAATATGGACTCCATGTTATTCATTTTCTATTGTATATATAAGCCGTTCCTCCCAATAGTTTTCATCATATAATCAAGGTTTGTACTTTGCCTTATCTGGCAGAACTCGGAATTTTTTACAAATTTCCTAGTTTAGTTCTTCGACTAAATGCTCCATCGATCACGTAAGCGCTCCGTATATTACAGTATTATAATAGGATTTCCAATTTTTGGCTTTTATCAAGTCACGTATTCAATGTTTGTCAATTGAAAGTCCACAATTTATCATATAATTGAACCACTTTGTTTATTCGTTTGTTACAGAATGTTGGTTTTCTGAACAAATGGGTTTTTTCTAGTCACGTAACGATTTTCTAATAATGAATTATTAAGATTGTAACATATCTTTTATGATAGACCACGCGACCCCACCTGTTGTGAATATATGCCGCGCAGTGCTGTGCCGTGTGCTATCAAGTTGTATCGAGAGTATCGTTTAAGCCGTTGTGGCGTAATGAAGCAACTCTCTTGCGTGCTCGCGTTTCGGGTATGAGTTGGCTTCTTTTGTATATTAAGATACCATACAAACTATTATTGTTCATTGCTTTTGTGTAAAGTGTATAGTTTGCTAAAATGTGTAAACACTCATTTAAGTTTAATATGTTTATCGGTTGAGTTTCATTAATTATAAATAGTTACTACGTGTGTGCTTTATTTTAAAGATCACCGAAGCCTACCCTGAGATTATCACAAAGCTAGCCAAATAAATAATCTACCGCGTCCCTAATAAAATAAAACCTCACATAAATTTGTCACCCAACCCGTGGCATTTAAAATAAGCGCGCATATGTTTTCGATAAACTATTAAAAGTGTTGTGTTTTCAAGCAAGGTCGAGGTGCAGACGGAATAAGGATTTGGTTTGTAAACACCTGCTTGCCTGGTTTTATAGATAAGGATGTATACAACACAGAAAAGGTATTTATGTATCTTTCGGTGGTTTAACTGTTTTAAGTTGTATTGTTTATAAAATTGCTTCTGTTTATATTTTGTTTGAAGTATGTATAGCAATTTCAAAAATGTTCGTATTAGATAGAACTATAAACAGTGCCTTATGAAACTTGTAGTGTTTCTTAATTTAATGACTGTTCTGATAATATTTTGTTCGGTAAACGTGTACATTATAACGTAATCGCGATCGCGCTCGCGTTTTGTTTCAACCAGAAGCATACCTGAGATTGTGGTAACCAATCCCTTTGGACGGATAGCTTGGTTGTAAAGCGTTTTACGGGTTATAATTATTTTGATAATTTTATTTACAAACCCGTATGTCACACGATTATTTTATAAGAAGTAAACAAACTTCCACAAACATGAATGATTCAACGAGTGAATCTGTGACTTTGTCCAAGGAACAGTTTGAAGCACTATTACAAAGTATCCGTAGTGTAAATATTAATAATGTTAACCCTCCAGCAGCGACAGGGGGAAACTTTTCACAGTGTCTTTCGCGTTTTGATGGTAAAAAAGGCACAGATGTGAACGCATTTATTGACGCAATTGAAGTTTACAAAGATTGTTCGCAAGTAAATGATTCTAATGCTCTTCGAGGACTTTCTATGTTTTTATGTGGATTTGCATCGTCTTGGTGGCAAGGTGTGAAAGCTGATGTAAACAATTGGACTGATGCTTTAGCTTTATTACGTACCACGTTTGGACCTAAAAAACCTCCATATCGTGTTTATAGAGAATTATTCTCTCGGGAGCAAGATGCTTGCATTCCGACGGACGTTTTCGTTTGTCAATGTCGTAATATTTTAGCAAATTTACCGGTTAACACTTTAAGTGAAGCTATACAGTTAGATATGGTGTATGGGCTTTTAAATATTCAAATACGTGAGAAGATTCCTCGCGATAGTGTTAATTCTTTTACTGAACTTTTGGAACGCGCGCGTTTGATTGAAGAGACTTTCGTGGAAAAACGTATTGATCGCGCTGAAAATCATAAATCAGTGGATAAAGTAATTTCTAAAATACGAAATCAACCCATAATGTTCGATGTGGTTACTGTAAGACATTTGGTCATAAAACAGATGATTGTCGTAAATTAGCTCGCAAAGAGACTGCTCAAGTAAACAATACAATTAGTGCTAACCCTATTTCGTGTTTTGGTTGTGGAAACCCGGGTTATATTCGCGCTAACTGTCCGAAATGTAAAACTACAGAAAATACACAAGAAGTGAATTCCATGGAATTCTGTGGTATATATTTAAAGGATAGGCTGGTTAAACCCGCCCTCGTCCTACTTTATATGTGCAAATATTAGGTATGTCTGGCACTGGTATTATAGATACTGCTGCAAAACAAAGTGTTGCTAGCGACTCATTGCATAAAGCCTTGTTGGCAAAAGGTCAAAAGTTTTACGAAGATCAAGTTACGGTTAAACTTGCTGACGGAAGCACTTCGTTTCAAAATATCTTAGTAACCAATGTAAATGTTTTTCTAAATGGTCGTTCCATTAACACATCTTTCATTGTTTTACCTCATGCTAAGAACAACTTGACCTTATTTGGCATAGATTTTCTCGAGGACGCAAAACTTGTTTTAGACATTTCCAACCGTACGTGGAATTTTGCAGACAACGCAAAACAGAAATTTGTGTTAGATTTTGAAATAGTGAACTGCAAGCCGCACATTGCTATAAATTCCATTAGTGCGTTACGTTCTAACGAAGGAACCATGCTTGATGCTTCCCAAGTTTCTCGTTTAGACCGCTTAGTTAAAGCAAACGAAAATACTTTCCGACTAGGGGGAGGGACCACCCCATTTACGGAACACAGAATAGAAACAGCGGATCACCCGCCTATTGCTGTCCCCCCATACCGTATGTCGCCCTCTAATAAGGAAATTATGCGGAAAGAAATCGATAGAATGCTTAGTGAAGACGTGATTGAAGAGTGTGAATCACCCTGGGCCGCCCCAGTGGTCCTTGTGCCAAAGAAAGACGGTTCAACTCGTGTTTGTGTAGATTACCGCAAACTTAATGCTATTACTACACCGGATTCGTATCCATTGCCTCGTATGGATGATTTGTTACATGCCACAAAACGTACATTTTTTATGTCGACTTTAGACTTAAGATCTGGTTATCATCAGATTAGTGTTCGCGAATCGGATCGAGATAAAACTGCTTTCGTGTGTCCTTTTGGTATGTTTCGTTATAAAGTAATGCCGTTTGGTTTACGAAACGGCCCAGCTACTTTTCAAAGGCTAATTGATATATTTAGACGTGGACTGGGAGATATGCTGATTTTAGCATATTTGGATGATCTTTTAGTACTGTCAGAAACATTTGACTCACATCTTAATGATTTGGAAAAAGTTTTCGAAAGGTTAAAACAATTTAAGTTAACTCTCAATAGAGAAAAATGCGTTTTTGCTTGTTCAAGCATAAAATATTTAGGTCATGTTATCACACCGAATGGAATTGAGGTTGATCCAGAAAAAACTTCTGCCATTACTAATATGCCTAAACCACGCAATGTTAAAGATGTGCAATCTTTTTTACAGACTTGCTCATGGTATCGACGTTTTGTCGAAGGGTTTGCTGAAATTTCTAAACCTCTTTCTGACCTGACAAAGAAAAATGTTAAATGGGTTTGGAATGAAAGTCATCAAAAGGCTTTTGATTCTTTAAAAAAATCTCTTGTTACTGCCCCAATTTTACAGCAAAATGATGGTACGAAAGCATACATTTTAAGAACTGATGCGTCTGCGTACGCTTTGGGCGCTGTTTTACTGCAAGGGGAAGGGCCTGATGAACACCCAATAGAATATGCGTCAAGATTATTGACGTGTGCTGAAAGAAATTATAATTGCACCGAACGTGAAGCCCTTTGTGTTGTGTGGAGCCTGAATAAATTTCGAGGTTACCTAGACACATCGTCAGTAATAGTTACTACTGACCATCAACCTCTGAAGTGGTTGTTAAGCTTACGGTCGCCTACTGGTCGACTTGCGCGTTGGGCATTAATGATTCAAAGTTATAACATTCGGATTGATTACATACCAGGTCGTTGTAATTTTATTGCCGATTGTTTATCTCGTCCGCCGTGTGGACTTGATACCAAAACCACGTGTGATGTGTGCTTGGTTACAGTTGACATGCCACGAGAACTGCTGCAGACATTCGTGCTGAGCAGTTGAAAGATGAAGAATTAGCTAAAATAATTCGTGCGTTTGAAGACGTTTCATGTCATGATTTCACAAAATGGACCGATCGTGGTTACATCATGACTAATGGTATTTTATATCATTATAATTCTGAGGAGGATGGGATGAAGCACAATTAGTGGTGCCTGCTCATGAACGAGCCCGTGTACTGAAAGAGTACCACGATGCACCAACTGCTGCCCATTACGGTGCTGAACGTACCTTACAAAGAATTATGAAAGTGTACTATTTTGTTGGTATGCGCCGATATATTTATGATTATGTTAAGTCGTGCTTGAGTGCCAACGGTACAAAGCGAGTAATCAAAAACCTGCTGGTTTAGTTCAAACACCTGTGTACAATCAGAGGTTTGAAGTACTGTCAATTGATCTGTTTGGACCTTTTCCCGAATCGGTTAATGGGGAGAAATGGATTTTAATTGTGGAAGATCCTAGTACCAAATGGGTTGAGCTATTTGCTCTAGTGCGTGCTACCGCGCAGGAATGCGCTAAAGTACTTGTCAATGAAGTATTCTTTAGGTATGGGATACCTCGTAAAATAACAAGTGACAACGGTACACAATTTGTATCAGCTGTTATGCAAAAAGTTTGCCATTGTTTAGGAATTAAACATCACTTGATACCATTGTATCATCCTGCCGCAAATATTGTGGAAAGGAAAAACCGAGATTTAAAGCCTCGCTTGGCTATTCTTGTAAAAGAAGACCACGCTTCATGGGTTGATAAGTTGCCTGTGATTCGGTTTGCTATGAATTCGGTTTATAGTCAAAGCACTGGTTATACCGCTGCTTTTCTCACGTTTGGTAGGGAGCTGAGAACTCCAGATCAGGTTCAAAACGATCTTCGCGTAGTGGTACAGTCAGAAAATTTTGTGCCGCAGATCACGCCCTTTTTAGATAAAATGGCTCGAACCTGGGTTGAAGCCAAACAAACGCATGAAATGCAACAGGATCGTCAGAAAATATATGCTGACAGGAAAAGAAATCCAAATCCTGATTACAGCGTAAATGATAAAGTTATGGTCACCACTCATACGCAAAGTAGTGCTTTAAAAAAGGTTACTTCAAAATTGCATCCACGTAAAGATGGGCCTTATGTAATTATAAGAAAGGTTTCGCCTACTTCGTATCAAATCGCTGATTTGAAAAACCCTAAAGTGCCTCTCGGTGTATACCATTCGTCAGCGTTAACGATTTACCATGGTTTAGAAGATGCACCACCAGTAGTTCCGATTCGGAAACGTGGCAGACCTAGGAAAAGAAATGTTCTGTTGTTGTTGACCCTCGCCGAGACGGCTTAGAGGTCAAAGGGAGAGTGTAACATATCTTTTATGATAGACCACGCGACCCCACCTGTTGTGAATATATGCCGCGCAGTGCTGTGCCGTGTGCTATCAAGTTGTATCGAGAGTATCGTTTAAGCCGTTGTGGCGTAATGAAGCAACTCTCTTGCGTGCTCGCGTTTCGGGTATGAGTTGGCTTCTTTTGTATATTAAGATACCATACAAACTATTATTGTTCATTGCTTTTGTGTAAAGTGTATAGTTTGCTAAAATGTGTAAACACTCATTTAAGTTTAATATGTTTATCGGTTGAGTTTCATTAATTATAAATAGTTACTACGTGTGTGCTTTATTTTAAAGATCACCGAAGCCTACCCCTGAGATTATCACAAAGCTAGCCAAATAAATAATCTACCGCGTCCCTAATTAAATAAAAACCTCACAAGATGCGTTTGCATAATAATTACGTTGATATTTTCGACGCAATTATTCAATATTTGTAGTGCCAATTTATCTAGGTTTCCCGCTGATTTAATTTGATGCAATTAGTTGCTTTTTAAAATCTAATCTTTACTTGTAAACTATACTTAAACATATTTTTAAGATGCACACATTACTATTCTAATCAAATGATATGGGATTATTACTAAAGGAGCTTCTTTCTCATGCATTTAATCACATATCTTTTATATACAGTGTTTTCGCAATTGACTTTTTGTCGAATAGTCGATTTACTCGTATAATTGCTGGAATGATTTGATTTTCTTAAAGTTAAAGTTATTTATATCTATCCTACGACCCCTATGACTTAATCTACCCTTAAACTACCCTATTATCATAGAAATATATAAAGAACATTTATATGTCCCCCGACTCTAAACGATCGATTTCACAAAAATAAAAAAAAATTAATACCGTTTTGAAGATATTTGCTTGTAAACACTTTACAACGCTCACCCGTATACTCGACGGTTCATACATTTTAAATACCTCAATATTTCTCCAATGTTTTATATTATTGACCAGGAATAGTGAAATTTTACATTAATGTTATTTTAATTTCGATAATTCGATAATTAAATGACTGACAGCTTTTACCTTACGATTCTTTCAGCTTTGTATAAATATTTTTATAAAATTTCTTAGAGTATGGTAGCGCACACTTGCTAATACTCAAATATCGCCACTATTATAGAATACTTTATCAATAGAAGAATATTTAAGAATAGATTCTGAATTTTCGTTCTCTATTTATAAATATTCAAACATTCGATTTTTGCTTGTTATAAACGATACAAATGTAGCTTTATCTACTATGCAGAACCGAGCATAATGCAATAATGGAGAGCTCGTCATAGGGGTTGCTCTGGGAGTATATTCACTAAAATTCCGTTCGTGATTTTTAGCGACCGTTGCAGATTTCGTGGTTGTCTGTTCTGTACTGATACTAGGACTAACTGGATTTTAATGGCATGCCCTATTTGTGTAGAACACACTTGTGATTTTATATGCCGTAGAATGTGTCACACATCTAAAGTACGAAGATCTTTGTAAGTTAATGCCAGTTTAATGAGTAATAAAATTACATATTTTGAAAATATAATGTATTCTGATTTTAGTTAAGCAACTACTATTTTCGTATTAGAAGTGCAATATGTCTTAGCTCAGTGTTTCTCAACGGTCAGTGGAGAGAGGAACCCTAGAACACATATCTTTTGCTGAGAAACCCCCTTAGCACTAAAAATGAGATATTTAACTTTTCATCAAAATATCGATATCACGCTACTTTTATAGCTTCCAAATGTAGAGAAATAAAAAAATGTAAGAACAAAATATATTAGTCACTTAAAAAACTATATCCAAAGTTATTTTTTAATGATTATCATTTGCGTCTATCTAAGCTTAAACGGATGGTTGAGCTTGTTTGGGTGAAACAAGTTCGTAAAAATCAGGTGCAATGTTCGAAAGTTGTATCTGCATGTTTACTTTAAGATTGAGCTTACTTCTTTGGTTGTTTTTGTAAGAGCATACTTAGAAAATCCTACTTCACAGCGGTAAGCTGTAGCAAATAGTGGTAATCTTTTTACGACACAATTGATACTTTCTGGGTAGTTAAATCTTGTTAATGTTAGAATGTTTTGTTTACCTACCTTTAACAAACCTAATTTTATACGTTGTATGTTATGTTAGACACAGCCTTTTGGTAATTTTATATTTTAAGTGGTGAAGTTACTTACTTTACTTTTTACGTCAATGGTCATAGCAATGCGGTACTCTAAGTATTGTGTTGAACACATGTAATATTATGTTCTGGTATTTGTATAAATAAAGTTTGTGTTTCTTTTTCTTTGTCTCAAACTATAATAACAATGGTTATGGGCCCAGATCTGTAGACAAAAGAAAAAGATTAAAAAGAATAAGGTTATGATCATTGGTAAAAACGTGCTCGCGATAGTATCGGTTCGGTTTTTGTAAATTGCACAGTGTTAATAAAAATGGAGACCCGTTCTCAACAAAGCCTTGAAAATAAGCATGGAATTGTTCCCTTCGCGGGAAATAGCTTCGATAATTGGAAGTTTAGATTGCAATCGGTAATGAAAGCTGCTGAAGTAAGTGATGTTCTTGTTGCGACTCCTGTTCAAAGCAGAAACGAGGTGTGGCATAAGAAAAATAACAAGGCGGTAATGATAATTGTGCAAAGCATTGCAGATTCCATTTGGAATATATCAAAGGAATTGAAAACGCATTTGAAATGATGTCGAAATTAGAAGGTATTTTTATGAAAAGGGCACTTGTTCGAAATTTTATTTGTTGGAAGAACTCACTCGATTGAAGTATGATGCTAACACTGATTTGCAAAATCACTTTTCAAAGGTAGATAAAATATTCAGAGAGTTAAAGGATATCGGAAGCAATTTTGACGAATCAGACATGGCTTGCTTTTTACTCCTGTCGATGCCTGTTGCGTATGAAAGTATAGTCACTGCAATTCGAACGTTATCGAAAGATGACTTACAAATGGAATTTGTAAAAAGCAGACTTCTAGAGTTTAATGTAAACAAAAGTGCTGAAAAAGGTGTAAGGGATGTAGCATCGTCATTTACTGCACAGAGGCCCATGAAATGCTTTAAATGCAGGCAAGTTTAGACAAAAAGTTTTGGACGGAAGCAGTACTCACTGCCGCTTATATAAATAATAGGTGCCAATCATGTTTAATAAATAATAAAACACCGTTTGAATTATGGACACGCAAAAAACCAAATGTATCAAACATGCGTGTTTTTGGTTGTGTAGCTTATGCAAGAATACCAGATGCTCTTAGAACAAAATTGGACGATAAAGGTGTGAAATGTAAATTTATAGGTTATACGAAAGATGGTTATCGGTTATGGGAAGAAAGTAGCAATAAAATTCTTCACAGTAGAAATGTATTGTTTGATGAAACAAATTTTAAAAAGGATAACTACGATAGGGTACAAGGCTGCATACAAAATGTAAGTGATGCAGAAGAGTCCGAAAATGAAAGTAATGAAAACGAATTGGCTACAGGAACCAGCAGACCAAAACGAAATATTAAATTGCCATCGAAGTTAAATGATTACGAATTGGATATAAGTTATTTGGCATTGTTAAGTGATTGTGTGGACACACCAAACTCTTACAATGAAGCAGCAAGATCGGTAAATTGGAATAAATGGAAAATAGCTATAGATGACGAATTAAACGCATTAAAAGAAAATGAAACTTGGAAACTGGTTGATGTACCGAAAATAAAGAAATATTAAGCAATCGATGGGTGTTTCGTATAAAGAGGATGACAAAGGACAAAAATATTCAAAGCAAGATTAGTTGTCAGAGGTTTTGAACAAAAGATCTAAATTCATTTCAATACATTCACCCGTAGCAAAACTTTCTACATTCAGAATTTTGCTATCTGTTTGTAACAAAGAAAATCTGTTTATGGTGCAGTTAGATGTAAAAATGCCTTTTAAACGGTTCACTTAAGGAAAAAGTTTTATAAAAATTCCTGAGGGATTAAAAGTTGAAGATTGTAACAGGAATAAAGTTTGTTTATTAAAAAGGGCACTTTATGGTTTGAAAGAATCTCCTAAAATATGGAACAACTGTCTTAACGATTTAATGACAAGCTTAAATTTTAAACAGTCTCAGTCAGATTACTGTCTATTTACTTTTTTAAATAAAAATATTCATTGCTATTTATTAGTATATGTCGATGACATTTTAATTGCTAGTAATGATATGAATTTTATTGTAATGGTTAAAACTAAACTATGTCAACATTATAAAATGAAAGAACTACCTAATGTTAATAAATTTCTAGGCATACGGATTATAAGAAATCTCGAAAAGGTGAAATAACAATTGATCAAACACTTTTGATTGAAAATTTAATTAAACGGTTTAACGTTAATGATAGTAAAATGTTTAAGACCCCAATTGAAAGAAACCTAAATCTACAAAGAAATTGTAAGGACAAATTAAAACTGAACTACCCTATAAAGAATTATTAGGATCATTAATGTACATTATGATAGGTTCAAGACCTGATATATGTTATAGTATCTGTTATTTTAGTAAATATCAGGATAATGCCACTGATGAACATTTCAAACATTTATTAAGGGTCCTAAAATATCTAAAATCAACTATTGATTATAAATTGCATTATTATTGTTCAAATGAAGTTTTAGTAGGCTATTCGGATGCAGATTGGGCAAATGATGATGATCGAAAATCTAATAGTGGACATTGCTTTAAAGTATTTGGCAACTTGATTTCGTGGAGTTGCAAAAACAGTCTGTTATTGCTTTATCAACTACAGAATCGGAGTTCGTATCATTATGCTCAGCTTCATGCGAATTACTGTACATAAAAATTTGTTAACTGATATGCATATAGAATATAAATTACCTTTTTGTGTGTACGAAGATAATCAAAGTACAATTAAGTTGTTAGAAAACTTTGAAAACAATAGACGTTGTAAACACATATATGTTAAGTTTCTTTTTGTAGTTGACTTAATGACTAAAGGGATTATTACTGTTAAATATATTCCTAGTAATGAGCAGTTGGCGGACATTTTTACAAAATCTTTGGGTTCCGAAAAATTTATTGGTTTTGTAAAACTGCTTGGCCTCTCTAGTATGTAAGTTAAATGTAGGTTTGAGGGAGGGTGTTAATGTTAGAATGTTTTGTTTACCTACCTTTAACAAACCTAATTTTATACGTTGTATGTTATGTTAGACACAGCCTTTTGGTAATTTTATATTTTAAGTGGTGAAGTTACTTACTTTACTTTTTACGTCAATGGTCATAGCAATGCGGTACTCTGTTAAGTATTGTGTTGAACACATGTAATATTATGTTCTGGTATTTGTATAAATAAAGTTTGTGTTTCTTTTTCTTTGTCTCAAACTATAATAACAAATCTAAGCTTAGCTTGGCCTAAAACTCTAACAAAGTAACCGAATTAAAAGCTGCCATATCAATAACTGTTCAATTTTTTTACGGTTAAGGTTTGAAGTAAATTTCAACCAAACTTCGTTTGGTTAATGAGATGGTCTAGTCTGTCGGTCGGTCTGTCTGTCCGTCCGTTGCACGGTTCCCGTGATGTTACAAGACATATAATATATGATTCTTATCCAGGTTTTTACGCTGAATACGAATACGCTATTCACTTTTCGATATTTCAATTATTAATCAAGATATTCGACTTTAAATACGAATTTTTACACATTACTATTTATTATTTAATTTTTTTATATATTGCGTACAATTAAATTTCAAATATTTAACACAAAGGTAAGAAATATTTGTTGAACTTAATGTCTAAGTTTGGTTGTGAGCCGTACATGCGGCTTAGATTTTTTTTAATTGTGACTGAGGAAGAATTGTGAAGTCAATTTAGATCTTCATCCCGTGTTGGAAAATATTCTTTGAATTAAATTTATAAATTATATAGAAGTCATTTCTGCTGAAAATCGTGTTTTTGACCCGGATATAAAATCATAGAGTGTAGGAACGCACTCAGTTATTCCTTATTTATGCAAGAGTCCCAAAACTGTATTTTTTATTTTGGTTTTAATTTTGTCATAAAGTGTGGTACATTTACCGCGTTACAATTTAGGCGTAGCTCTAACGCCGTTATAAAACCTATACCGACCACGTTTTCACCTGTTGATGCAATCGCTGTCTAAGTCAATTTACATGCACATTCTAGGTAAAATTCAAATTACTTACGTGCTGGGCATATCTCGGACATTATCTCAGGGTCCAGCACGCATTCCTTCTGCTCAGACTCGACCGTCAGCAACAGCAGAAGTTAGCGTATCATTTCAAAAATACGCTGCAATTAACCTACAAAGTATTTCTAAACTTAAAACATGACCAGTTCAGCATGTAACAAGTGAAAGTACAGTCATAGATATTCACCGAAGTGATATATTCAATTCACTGAGGCTCGAAATGATGTCGGTAAAATAGGCTAAACGTTGCGACCACTTGACTTCTATTATTGATTATAATTCAAATGTGGAGTTACACAGAGACGTCAAGACCTCACTTCGCAGACTAAAGAGGCGCACCGAAACTTTTCCGTGTGAAGCAAAAGCGTGAGTGATATTATCAAAATCTGGGTTAAAGTAAACTATAATAACGTCATTAAACAATAATTGTGTGTTCCATATTACGTATCTGTTATTTTTCTATTATTGTTAATCATAAACTAAATAGTAGAAAGGTTCATCTTCTTTTAGGAAATAATATAAAACCCGGGACGAACAAAAATGAATCATCAGTGGTTCCCAAATGTTATAACTTTACAACACTTGACTTTGTAGCAATTATAGTTGTTGTAATGTCATTAGGAGCCACAAGGGTTCTAAGGGTGGTTTTGTGTAGAAGGTAGTGTATGCCAAATAAAATAATCCATATATCAGATTCCGTAATGTAAAAATGTATGTTCGCCGTACTTTGCATACGTTAAAGTATTTAAAATGTTAGTTGAAATGTGTTTGAATTGCAAGAGTTTGATTTATAAAGAAGGAGTAAAGAGAAGCATCAGTGTATAAAGAATTAATAGCGGCGACGAATAAAAGTAAATATTGGAATTAGTGCGACAGCGAACCGGCGGAAGATAAGTGTGGATTAGAACGAGATTATATAGGTAGAAGGCATCGAGTGAGAAACATAAGAGTGAAGAATATATGGATTGATTTGGATATGGATTTACATGTAGCGGGACATCGAGCGGTAAATAAGAACGAGGATAGATTTGGATTGAATGGTAAACAGGAACGAGGATAGATTTGGATTGAGTGGTTAATAGGAACGAGCATAGATTTGGAACGAGTGAACGAGAGGAGCAGAATTAGAAAGCAGCGTAAGAATAGCAAGTGGAAGTGTACAATTCAAGGAAGAAATTACTACGGAAGAATTAGCGCAGGGGAAGTAGATAAAAAGGGTATTTTAAATTCTAAATTCGGGTTATATTTATTTTAGATTTGGGCGCAACAAAATTAAAGAAAAGACACCTGGAGGCTAGACGGCAGTTCAAAGTGATAGTGAAACCTTGTGAAGGCGCATACGGCGAACAGGATTTTGAGCCAGCATTAAGAGAGGCCAGTAACGAAGTATAATCCAGGTGAGTACGGTGTATTATAACGTCAAAGTCAGTAATTTTGGGGTATTAATTAATTTGGCACAAGGCTACGCGGATCACATAAAATTTGGCATATACACAAGTAAAATCTAAAAAAGGTACTAAAACAAAAGATAGTGCAGTTTGGTTGGGCATTGCACATCTACTTACCACTGAACCCACGGTAAGTAGGTGGATACCCTGAGAAAAAAGAGTTCATATAGTCGAGGCATATTAAAAACAATTTTGATTTAATTAACCAACCAAACGTTGCTAAAATACGTGGCGTGAAATAGGTATTTGCACATCGTATAAAATCATTAAATTAATAAGAAAAGGCGCGCAACAAAGAAAGAGTGTGGGGGGCAGCATAAGAAGGTGGCAAACCCAACGTGGGGCTAGATAGATCGAAAGCTAGATAGAAATAGTAGTAGGATACGGGATCCCGAGATTAGGTGGGGCCCGTAAGTTTATATATTTTTCAGAAAAAGGAGGTCAAAAATAGGCAGCAGAGATGACGGACGCGGACACGAAACGGATTACGAGATCAGGAAGAATATATGGAGTTGACACGGAGTTTATGACACAAGACGTGGAGCTAGACGCAGGGGGAGATATCCAAGAGACGGGGTGAGGCAGACAGATCCGGAGGTGATCAACATGGAAACGGACCAAGCGACGGTACATGAGGTCAAGGAAGCAGAAACCGCCGGAAACCAGGACATAATGCGATTCCTGATGAGGTTGCAAAATCAAATTGCAGAGTCAAGGACGGATTTAACAGACAAAATGATAGATTCACACACGAAATTAAATACGGATTTAACGAACAAAATTACAGAATCACAGTCGGAACTAAAAACTGAACTAACTAAAAAAATTGTAGATTCACATACGAATTTAATTGACAAGATTACAGATTCACACACCGAACTAAGGAATGAGTTTAGGTCGGCGCACGCCAAACTGACGGCAAAATTAAACTACACACAGGACTATCTACTCACGTCGATACAAACTGTAAAGGACGAACTAAGGACAGAAGTACAAGAAAAGGTAGACCGAGTTGACGACAAGCTAGAAAACACACGGGTACAGTTTCAGGGAGACTTGAACGCAACAAGGACGGACCTACGATCGGAAATAAAGACACGCGTGGAGACAGTCGAGGAGAATATGATTAGCGGGTTGACGACGTTAAACACTGAAATACAGACATGTGACAAAAAGCACACGACAAATTACAGAAATTTAGGACAGACGTTAGAGACACTACAGAACGAAAATGTGAACGTTAGGACACAAATGGACGCAAAACTAATAGACAACGCGACGATATTAGAAAACAGGGTCGGAAATGAAGTAAGACAAATACATGACAAGTTGGACGACCTAGAAAGGAGACGCGCAGAGACTACGAAACAGCATATAAAATTGAACCGGGACGCGTTACCAAAATTTGAAAGACGAAGGACTGAACAACCGATGGGATTTTTGGACAGACTGGACGAAATCGTGGAGACCGAGAATGAAAGGACGAAATTACAGATCGTTGGGGCAACTTTGACAGGTAACGCAGAAAAATGGCACAACATTATACGCAGACAGTACGACACATACGCTGAATTTCGACGACTATTCATCGAACAGTTCTGGAGTAACACACACCAGACAGACATACGGACAAATTTAATCACGGGACATTACAGTAGGACACACGGATCTCGCGAAGAATACGCGATCGACAAATATAACCAGGCACAACATCTGACACCAAAATTGGGCGAGGACGACAAAGTGTTACTACTTGCGGGACACATGGAACCAGAAGTGACAAAGATGGTTGTAGTACAAAACGTAAAGACACTGCGGGAATTTTTAGGAGTAATGCGGAATTTCGACTTAGCGACGGCACTGGAGGCAAAGACGCGCGCAAATTATTGGGAGCAAAACCGGGGTTATAGAGACGAAAACCGACGACATGCATACCACGAACACAGACCTAACTACCGACAGGACGTTTTCAACCACGGACAGCGTAATCATTGGGGACACGACGGAAACCGACGACAGTATTACAATAGGGAACACCGGGTGAACGAATACCAAGGACAAAATAGGTACCAGAACGGCAACGACGAGGATGACGGCCGTACGACAGGAGGCGGAACGCGTAGCGGATACAGCCGGACGGACAGGGACGCAACGTCCATCATATGACGACAAGCGCGAATATAAAGGACATGGACAAGATCGAGGTGGTACAAATACACGACGCACCGACAGTACAAAAAAAAACGTCAATTTTTGGAAGACCGAATGTTTAGGGTTGAATATAGACGTATGTTATAGTTTAAGAGATTTGTTGTTAAATAATTATACCTTTAATAAAAAGAACTTGTTGTTTATTAATATTAGTTTAAGAAATTGTTTATATGTTGCTTTAGTTGATAGTGGTTCGCAGTTGTCGCTGGTAGATGAAAATGTGGTGATAAAACATGCAGAATTTTTAAAAGGACGAATAGAAACAATTGATGGGGTTAATTTATGGTCGGCAATGAACAAAAAGCTAACGACGATTTATAGGGTTATCCGTGTACCGATATTTGTAGGGAATAAAAAGGCAGGAGATGCAGAGTTCTTGATTACAAAGGGATTGCAGCTAGATTTTATATTAGGAATGGATTTTATAGAGGATTTTGGATTGAATATAGATGGAAATGATAGGTCGATTCGGATATTTGATAAAGATAAGTTATGAGTGGTGCCTACGGTTAGTTCGGAATATAGGAATGGAAATGATATAGATAAGTCAGGATTAGGAATGAATAGGGAAGTAATTATAGACAGGTTGAAGTGAGATTATGTAATATGTTTGCGAGAATAAGTAATGATGAACAGATAGGGAAAGTGAGTATCGATATTAAAGTGAAGCTAGAGGATTTATTTAATAGATTTATAGGATTGTTTAATGAAGAGCCGAGATTTGCGAAGCGATATACGCATAAGTTAGAGGTCACGGATGATACGGGGTTTAATACCAAGGTGTATCCAATTCCGTTTGCAATAAGAAATAGGGTTAAAGCCGAGATTAGTAAAATGTTAAAAGAAGGAATCATCGAACCAGCGAAAACTCCATATGTGAACCCGGTAGTTATTGTACCTAAACCCAATAAAAGGGATATAAGAATTTGTTTGGATGCGAGGAAGTTGAATTCGATTACAAAAGCGCAGTACGAACAACCACAAGGGTTGGATAATTTGTTATATAAGGTGTATGAGATGAAGATTTTTAGCAAGTTAGATTTAAAAAATTCATTTTGGTTGATTCCGTTGCATGAAGATAGTAAAAAGTTATACAAGAAGAGGGTTTAGTAGAATGAGAGTTCATGCGACGGAAAGTTTAATTTTGTTTTATTTTATAGTGTAGGTTAGTGTATAGCGTAGTTAGACAGACGTGAGAGAAATAAAAGTAGGGATTGAATAATAAATATGTAGAAATGCGGGGAGTGGTTTTAAATAAAAACTAGAAATTATGCCCACCAAGAAAAGAGTATAAAAACAGACGAAATTTCCACTTTTATTCAAAACCAGTGGGGCCAGTGTAATGTCATTAGGAGCCACAAGGGTTCTAAGGGTGGTTTTGTGTAGAAGGTAGTGTATGCCAAATAAAATAATCCATATATCAGATTCCGTAATGTAAAAATGTATGTTCGCCGTACTTTGCATACGTTAAAGTATTTAAAATGTTAGTTGAAATGTGTTTGAATTGCAAGAGTTTGATTTATAAAGAAGGAGTAAAGAGAAGCATCAGTGTATAAAGAATTAATAGCGGCGACGAATAAAAGTAAATATTGGAATTAGTGCGACAGCGAACCGGCGGAAGATAAGTGTGGATTAGAACGAGATTATATAGGTAGAAGGCATCGAGTGAGAAACATAAGAGTGAAGAATATATGGATTGATTTGGATATGGATTTACATGTAGCGGGACATCGAGCGGTAAATAAGAACGAGGATAGATTTGGATTGAATGGTAAACAGGAACGAGGATAGATTTGGATTGAGTGGTTAATAGGAACGAGCATAGATTTGGAACGAGTGAACGAGAGGAGCAGAATTAGAAAGCAGCGTAAGAATAGCAAGTGGAAGTGTACAATTCAAGGAAGAAATTACTACGGAAGAATTAGCGCAGGGGAAGTAGATAAAAGGGTATTTTAAATTCTAAATTCGGGTTATATTTATTTTAGATTTGGGCGCAACAAAATTAAAGAAAAGACACCTGGAGGCTAGACGGCAGTTCAAAGTGATAGTGAAACCTTGTGAAGGCGCATACGGCGAAAAGGATTTTGAGCCAGCATTAAGAAAGGCCAGTAACGACGTATAATCCAGGTGAGTACGGTGTATTATAACGTCAAAGTCAGTAATTTTGTGGTATTAATTAAATTGGCACAAGGCTACGCGGATCACATAAAATTTGGCATATACACAAGTAAATTCTAAAAAAGGTACTAAAACAAAAGATAGTGCAGTTTGGTTGGGCATTGCACATCTACTTACCACTGAACCCACGGTAAGTAGGTGGATACCCTGAGAAGAAAGAGTTCATATAGTCGAGGCATTTTAAAAACAATTTTGATTTAATTAACCAACCAAACGTTGCTAAAATACGTGGCGTGAAATAGGTATTTGCACATCGTATAAAATCATTAAATTAATAAGAAAAGGCGCGCAACAAAGAAAGAGTGTGGGGGGCAGCATAAGAATACAAATTGTAATACTGGTCAAAAATCGAAAAAAATTATTTTTTATTAGTTTTTTTGACTTTGAGAAACTAAAAGATAAAGATATCCACGAAAGATTTGAAAAAAAGTCAAATAAATTGCTAAAAAATATCGGCAAAATTTCTGATACTAAGGAGATAGAAACAGAATGGAATAACATTAAATCCAGCCTAGACATGGCTGCCAGAGATATCCTAGGGTATACACAAAAAGAAAATAAGAAACCATGCATAACAAAGACTATCCTGAATTTAATAAAAGAAAGACGAAAATTCAAAAATAGATCAGAAAACGGGAAAACAGAAATACAAAACTATAAAATGAGAAATTATTCGTAAATGCAGAAAAGCTAAATAACAATAGATTGATGAAAAGTGCAAAGAGGTACAAACTAAGATGGAAATAGGAAAGACAGACGAAGCATACAAACTAATTAGAATGAATTTTAGGAATATAAAACGGTATAAGCAGAAGTATAAGGGACGCTAGAGGAAACGTCATTATATAAAATGTAGAGAAAGTGGTTAGATGGCATGAATATATAGGGAATTTATATGCAAGAGCGAAACTAACAGCATTAGAACAGGAATCAGACATTAAAAATGATGACTTGGGATATCCTATACTTAGAGATGAATTTGAATTAGCATTAAAGAGTCAGAAAATTGGTAAGACGTCGGGTACAGATAAGGTGCAAGCAGAAACTCTAAAAGCCGATGGACAAGCATTAATAGAACATCTCGTCCAACTTGTAAGCTATATGTATAAGACAGACGAGATACCCTGACAGCACACACATTTTAGTTAGAATTGTACAAAGACGAATGGAAAAACGAGCTGAAGAATTATTAGGAGAAGATCAATTGGGGTTTGGACGAAATAAGCGAACACGGGAGGCTATTTTAGCTCTGATGGTGATAATGGAAAAACAATAGAAAAGGGGAAAGTTTGTATATAGGGTTTGTAGATCTGGAAAAATCATTCGACAATGTAAAATGGAAAAAAATGTTCGAAATACTCAAAAAGATTGGAATGAGTTTTAAGGATAGGCGGATAGTACATAGCTTATACAAAGAGCAAACAGCGGTAATAGAATTAGAGCAGGAATGAAATAGGGAGATAGGAGAAGCAGATACGAAAATGAAGAAGCCTTTTGGAATGTATTATGTTAATAGCATGGATAGATATAGTTAATAACAAATAAGTTATAGAAATAGTAGAGGAATAAGTATATCCATGGAAAACAAAAGAAGATAGGAGAAATAAGACAGGATACGTTCTAAGGCATTTTTGACGAATAATTCAGACTATATTACATGCAGATATGGGAAAAAGAAGAGGCAGATGTAGACCTAGATGAGACTATTGCACGCAGATAGTGAAAGATGCAGACTGTGTGAATTTCAGGGAAATGTATAGGTTAGCTCAGGATAGGAAACAATGGAGGTACGCGTCTAACCAGTTCCAGGACTGAAGACAAAATGATGTATTCTTTTTATTTTTACAAAAATTGCCCCCTCCCCTCCGCGAGATTTGCGCCCCCTGCACTTTCCTCATTGGCTCAATGGTAAATCCGGTCTCGTTGGTAAATATAGACTTTATACAAAAAAAATTCATATAAAAGTTGTTTAACATTTTATTTTTCGTAATATTTTCGTGATAGGTTGGGCCGCTGCCTTGTAGTTAATGGCGAACATTTTTTACACTTAATGCCATGAAAAGCATTTTATAGGTAATTTTATTTTGTTTTGAAGCTTTGTACATAATTTTTCGTTCACTCAATGTTAAGACAAATAAAGGAGATCTCGGATATCTAATTCATGTTATTGGTGAAATTAACTTAACAAACAATTTTTACATTCTTTCTAAAAATTTTTTGGTATAATGGTATTAAGATTTTACGTCATCTAAAAGAGAAAAAAATCTCTATCAATGAGCTTAACGAAAGGGTACTGTTATCCTATAACAAAGTGCACGTGCTGAACACAGAACAAAGGCCTAGAAAATCAGGATCTCCAACTCATTTTTTGTGCTATCCTAAAAGTAACAAATCTATTGGATGCCCATTCCACTAACCTTTTTTTCAACATATCTTGCATAGGGGAAGAAAGCATATAAATCCGATTGCATATCCAGCAGAATTCAGTACCCTTAGTGCTTACCACAGCCTACGAACTCAATTACAGTGCTCACCATAGCCTGTGAACTACTTCAGCCAGCAATGCTCACCATAGCCTGCTTAATTTTCGACTAGTTACGCTGCCCGCCGCCGCACCTGGGGCACGTATAGCAGTGTTCTCCATAGCCTGCTTAATTCTTGACCCCTTACGCTGTCCGACGCCGTACCTGGGGCACGTATAGCAGTGCTTTTCATAGCATGCTCAATATCTGACCAGTTACGCTGCCCGGCGCCGCATTTAATTTGTCCGTAGTAGTCAACTACGAATGGGCAGGCAACCCCATTCGATCCACTAGGCCAACCGGAAGCAGATGCAGAACGCTCTCCGACGTGCCTTCGGAGACACCCTACCGCTACCGAAGTTCCTGTCACCCCTGCCGCCGCCACCAGATCAGCTTCAGCGTTCCCAAGGGCTGCGGCCCACAGCGATAACGTCTCGAGATCTGTCTATTGTGGAGACGCCGAATGAATCTGTGAGTTGTACTTCCGGGATAGCACCCTCATGAAATTCAGTGGCAACATGTTCGACGACTCCCGAAGCCTTCCGAACAGTCCCGAAAACCTACTCAGCCTCACAAGTAAATTCCGAGAATTTCCGAAGAACTCCGAAGTCTACCGAAGACTTCTGAACCTCTTAATATTGTGTATATATTTAATGTATAGTGCTTGCATGTATATCATTATTCTTTATAACTCCACGTTGTTCCACAAGTAAACCACGAAGCCTTCCGAAGAGTCCCAAAGACCGCCGAAGACGTCTAGATCTCTTCAATCTACAAATACTTTCTTATTAACGTTATTCAAGTTCTTACTCAGCCTTACAAGTAAATCCCGAGGCCTTCTGAAGAATTCCGAAGCCTACCGGACCTCTAAACCCCTTAATATTGTATATGTTGTTTTTAATTTGAATATTCTTTATTTTTAAGCTATACCTAGGCCATTGGCCCATCCTAGCTTGTACAGTCTAAGTGTAGGAACATAACAATGGTGATAATTTAAAAAAATATTTTTCTTTAAAGATGATTTTTGATTATTGTGTGTGGAGGTCTGTTGCTGTGACTGTTTTTTTGTGAGGTAAGTCTCCTTTTCTTCCTAGTGCCTGGATGTTTGATGTAGGGGAATAAGCAATGGTGTTGTGCATTTTGTGGAGTATGGGATGTGAGGTAGGTTATGTATTAGAATGTTTCTTGGGGGTTTTGTGTTTAGGATGTCGGTGAGGAATTTGCTTAGTAGCTCGGGATTGTGCGTGGTGAAGTGTGCTATGCTAGGTAGTGGGGTGTAGGGATCTAGGTTTAGTGCGGATTTAAAGTTTGAGCAAGAGGTGGATAGTAGTGAACATGTGTAGATAAGGTGGTAAGGGGTTTCAGGTGTGGAGTTGTCGCAAGGACAATATGGGGATGGTGTGATGTTCAAGGAGTGAGGTTTTGATCGAAATTTGCCGTGAGTGGTTAGGAATTGTATCGTTTGAGGGCTGGAGTGAGATACGTGTTGTGGGATTTTTAGTAGTTCAAGGTATAGTTTTTGTGTTCATATCATAATTCTTTATAACCTCACGTTGTCCCACAAGTAAAACACGAAGCCCTCCGAAGAGTCCCGAAGACCGCCGAAGACGTCTGGACCTCTTCAAACTATAAATACTTTCTTATTACCGTTATTCAAGCTCTCACTCAACCTCACCAAGAAATCCCGAGGCATTCCGAAGAATTCTGAGGACTACTAAAAACCTTTGGACCTCTTCGAACTGTGTATATATTTGTTTACTTAGTATATAAGTTCTTACTTGGTTCCACGAGCAACCACGAAGCTTTCCGAAGATTGCCGAAGTGCTTCAAACTGCACAAACTGTTCATTTTGACTTTTTACTTGTATATTTGTGTACTTATGAACTTTCTTTTATTTTTTTTTCTTATGAATATTAAACATACAGTGCTCAGTCTACATACTTTCAGACGCCGCCTACTCGTACGATAACAGTACATTGCCATTAAAAAAAATTAAAGTGTTTTCTTAAATAAAAACAATTAAATGCTGATTTTGGAAAATAAAATCTTAAACAACTTTTATATAGAATTTTTGTATAAAGTTGATATTTACCGAGATGTATACTATATTCTATACATAATGGGCACCCTGTATAAAAGATAATAATTATATATAATATTATTTTAATACCTCCTTTTTCTTATTCTTACATTCGACTAAAAACTGTCTAAACAAACAGTTCTGATGTAGTTATCATTTGAACTTAACAAGCTGTACATTCTGGGAAGTTTTTCAGTGATATAACTTTAAGCTTGTTTTGTTAGTGACGTGTCATTATTTTAAGTAGGGCATACAACTACGAAATTCAGAACTAATTACCATAATGACTTTTACTAATTATATTAAATATTTTACACTTATAATTGCATTTCAAATTTTAAACTTGTACCAAAAACTTATCAGTGATTAAACTTTGTTATTCTAAACTTTGTAGTTTTAAATCAGATGTTTTTAGCTACTTCATTAAACTTATATTTATATAGGTCAAGTGAATAGCTATAAATATAGGGTAAAACAAATTAAAAAAAAAGTCAATTCACGAATCAGTTCGAATATATCATTTAGGCTCTCACTACAGCAGTATGGAAAACTGCAACGATTCAGTGCAGTTTCCTCTAGCGATCTTGATTAAATTGGGATTATATTCTGCTGTGCGCCACAAAAGAGGTTTTATAGTTCCAATATCGTATTTGATTATGGTGGTTTTCTTAATCGGAATAGAGTTTTTGCAGTTCTTGAATTACAACGGCGATATATTTGAGTTTACTACAATCGTAGAAAGCTTGGCGGGATATCTAAATGTAAGTATTATTTAGAGGTCAGCGGGGCAAAAAAAGATATGCCACAGATATTGTTCAAAAACAATAAGAGTAAAGGCTTGGGTTTTGGTTAATGGAAAGCGTCCCAGATTAGAACCGTGTCATAATAATAAAGTCGATGTTGCGCCTACTTCTTTCTATAAGAAACACTACCACGACAATGTGGATCAATACTTTGGGATGTGCAGACCTACACGACAAATAGAATAGCAAAGCGTCTTGTAGTAAGGAGGTAGATCGACTATTAGCCTGACCGACCATAAGTACATTAAGGAAGGCTTTTGTGGCAGTGCCAGAGTTGGACCGTGTTATCGGATCATTTCGGATCACTTATTTCGCCGAATTACCGGGTCACTGGGTCAGACAGGTGACCCGGTATTGACCTGGTGATCCGGTGGCCCAGTATTGGCCCTGTAACCCGGTACTGATTTTTAATTTACTTGGATTATAACTTTAAAACGGTTCTGATTATTTTGGGCCTGCAAAGTTCAATCTATGACTTTTCTAAAAGACAACTTTCGTTCTATTTAACCAAACGTGTAACGCTTACTATATAAGAGATCCCAATGAATAACTTTATAAAAGTTACCGGCCTGTATAAAAAGGAAAATTTGTTTCATATTGTGTAGAATTGAAAAAAATAAAATAAGTGTAATTTTATAAAATATTAAGTCGATTTGAAAAACTAACCTAGCTTTAAGTTTCCAACATTTGACATCACTAGGTCTTCAGTCCTGAAACTGGTTAGACGAGTACCCTCATGGTTTCCTATTCTGAACTAACCTACACATTTCCCTGAAATTTGCACAGTCTGCATCTAACACTATCTGATCTAGGTCTACATCTACCTCCTTTTTCCTATCTTTGTTTGTAATATATCCCATACTATTCCCCAAAAGTGGCTTAGAACGTATTCTGCCTTCATTTGAGTATAGCTTAACATTTTACGCTATACTCAATTCTTAAAATACATCGTTTTTGGATCGCTGTTTGTATAAAGTAAATACTTTCGAATAGTTTTCAGATTTGTATGCAATTTAACTCGCGTGTATTAATTTTAAAAATAGTTTAATTGAAGATTGATTTTCAATTAATAAATAAATTGCAAGGAATGAATTGTAAATTGGTTTATTCGTAAATTACTTTCCAACTTATCGAAAATGATAAACAACTGTAATTAGTTATTAGATATGATGGCTGCATTCACGTTTTGGATGTTAATTATGTTATTAGCGAAGGAGATAAGAGTCGACAAGAGTTCATGGTAACAACGAGTTGATATAAACAGATGAGCAGTAGAGTTTTGTTCTTGGTTCCGATATATTAAGTACGTTGAAAAGACTGCTTCTTTCTGCTTTTGACAATAGTGAGAATTAATGCGGGATTAATTTTCGTATTGTTCATGAACAAGCACGGCATGTTTTTAACTGATTTTCTGTTGGAAATAAAAGCGGTAAAGCTTGTTAAACTCGAGGCACGTGTGTTTTACGGAACATTTGACGGACGGTTTGATTGCTTACGCGTGCCTTACTAATTGTTTTTAGTTGTTTTTCTTGTGAGATAAATGCTTTAAGGAACATTTGACGGACTTACTTTAGTGATACGCGTACTTTACTAATTTGTGGTTTTAGTTGTTTGTCTTGTGAAATAATAGTCGTAGAACTTGCTAAACTGACCGACTCTTTCTTTAGGATTAATGTGTGTGCGATCTAGTCTAGTGTCCCTTTGTTTTATCAGATTAGTGCATACTTTGGATTATTTAAATACAGTGGATACTGTAGTTTCTGCATTTTTCTAACAACAAAGAATCTAAAATAGATCATTGCTTGCGCGAATTTCGTTATTTGCGAAATATAACAAATTACCGGTTTACAAAGGTATTGGTTGAAGTTTCTCACTGCTTTTTGGAGGTTTATGAAAATAATATACATTTGATCCCAGTTGAAATTAAACTAGTGCTACAAAATATTTCGAAATTATTGTCTCAAGAAATAGAAGTAACAAGAAATTTATCAATGCTACATAGTTCCGTCGCGTGATGGTGTCTGCTGCTAACCCCAGTGAAATGCGTAGGTGTGATTAGTGTGACGTGTGATAAGTTCCATCAACACCCTCACAGTCCAGGGTGAAATGCTTCGTTAGCGTAGGACATTGTGAATCTCACACTTCCGTTGCAAGGAAGCGTTGCTGAAGGACTTTTGTAAGTTGAACTATTTCCTACTTGTTATTACTTTAAATATCTATCCGTTGCTTTACCATATCTTTGTCGTTCTGATACCTTTTACAAAAGACTTGCATGATATTTTAAAACATAAGAAAAAAAAAGAAAGAAAGAAAGATCAATACTACTGAATTACTCATATCAATTGTGTCTTACCTATTTATTTTTTTTTAACATTTTGTCTGATTCATGTTTAATTGGTGTGTAAGGAAACGTTTCTGCTACTCCCCAATATTACCTCACTTTGTACTAAAAATTTTTGTACTGCTTTTACCGTTGTTATATTATATAGATTATCCAAACAGTTTTTTTTTACATTCTACAAAGTACTGAATAATTTAGACTTATCATTGCTGCTATGCTTTTTCCTTTTTTTTTCAGGTTTGCTTGACTATTTTTCTTGCAGGTATTATCACTAACTCCTTACAGCCGCGTACATTGTATGTTGGTCTGCTTTCTACAACCCCCCCTAATCTTCGATTGAGCCCGGGTCATTCCTTGACTATCTTTGTGTTACGCACGGCTATGAGCCAACGTAGCATAAATTTGACGCCCAACGTGGCTGCCTTGAATAACGTAACATAACATTTTTGGCGCCCAACGTGCCCGTTACAACTTATTGTCCAAAAGGAATTATTATAATACAGAGATGAAGCATTAAGGATGAAAAAGAGTAAACAAAATTAATCTATTGAACGAAAGTGCGTCCGTTTCTTATTATTAACGTATTCGGTTCACTTTGAAAGTTTCAATTCCCATATTGAATTTGTGTTTCCGGAACTGTTTGGCTCTTGGGATGAGTTTGAACCGCTGTGTCATTTTGAATCAGCAGGTCTGCTATGGCTATTGGGTCAATACGGGTCACCGGATCAGTTCGGCTGACCGGGTTAGTTGGGGTCCGGGTCACTGGGTTCCGGGCCAATCCGTTTTCGAGTCACAAGGTCACCGGGTCAAAAATTTTGGACCCGCTCTCTAACTCTGGGCAGTGCCAAGGGTAGAGACGGCTAATTACAAGTGTATTGAGGTTTGTTAACAAGTAATATTAACAAAAACCATTCAAATAATATTGACTTAAATATTCAAAACGCATTCATTTTTCATACCTGACATATTGTACGAAAATTTTTAGCGACGGATGAACTGAATGTTTCCATACAGAATATAAACGCCGATTAAGTTAGATAATGTGCGGGGTAAGAATTCAGAATTCAGGCAGTTCCGTGGCTTAGTTGGTTCGTGTGTGACTACTAAACCCGGTTATGAGTATTGTCAAGCGTGTTAAAGACTCTTATCTTGCTTGAAATATCAAAGGTTCGGCAAAATTCAAAATTTGCAAGGTACATTTGGATGGAGCATTGGAAAAATGTAAGGTCTATAAAACCTACATTAAACATTTGTTACTTTCAAAACCTTGCAAGCAATCTTTTCTGAATGACAATTAATTTATACTACTTTTATTTAAAACGCCCTAAAATTTCTAAACAAATCATAAAAGTTATCGATCAACAAACTCGATTTTCTTCCAATTGAAATTAGTGCTATTTTATAAAATTTCCTCAAGTATTTACTCTATAATATTTCGCCTTATAAAATCAAACACCTGCTTAGCAACTTCTTTTACAAAGTCGTTGCAATATGTTTTAACACCTGCAGTGAAAACATTTCAACCACAGCTACACATACATTTATGGCTTTCTTTTAAAGAATTAGACGGCCTTAACCATCTGCTTAGTAAATGAACGCTAGAAATGGGTTTGTTATCTATACAAAGTTTATACTTCCATCAAGCGGTCATGGCGACCACTTGTATATATACTTGTATATATTGGCATTTGAATTTTCACTTTTGTATCACTAAATTATTTATTTTGACTAAGTTCACTTTGTGTAATATTCTACCTTTAAGTGACGTAGTTAGTGCCTTGGTCACAGAGATACTGGTTGTTTACGAAGTCCGCGTTATTTATAAAGACTCCATCTCTAATTTGTCCTTATTTGTCCTATTGGTTTTCCTCTTCCCTACATTGCAGCTATTCTCTCGTCAGTTGAGCGTAGTGGGCGTGGGTCATCTTTTGCTCCCTCGTCAAAACCAAGTTAATTTGTCTTGTCTCTTTCTGTAGCGGTACGGTAAAAGGAATAAGGTGAGGAACGATACAAGGCAGAGATAAAAGGGACCTACATAACCTGAAAAAGAAGACAAAAAGGTACACAACACAACCACTCGGTTCGACGTTTATTTCATTAGTCCATGACGTGACGGAAATCACCACTTACTTGCACACTCCGCGTCTGCGCAATCCCGGACGTCGACGCAACTATTTAAAGTGACAGAAATGCACGCACAAGTCTTTTAAAATATTGGCGCGAATTCCCTTACAAATTAAAACTAATATTAGAAATGTTTACATACCGATTTTCGGCATGTAACACAGTCACGTCCTCATATTTGTGTTTGCTGTTATTCAAATTTTTATCATGTTTCCGAACGTCTGATGTTTGTTATTTAAAAATCCAAATATGTAGGATTTTATGTGGGTTTACAAAGTTGCAGATCACGTAGCCTCTTTTCCATTATGACGTATTTGAATGCATTTATGCGTTAAAATTTTAAATGAGATTATATTGTAGCTAGTATGCCAAGTTGTTTACCTTCACCGATTGCGTATTTATTTTAATAAAACTCTTTGTGTTTAAAACGTTATTTTTACGTATTTCTTTTCAACTTTAGACTTGTATATTTACTTTGAAACTTATTATACGATGTACACGTTATTATTCTTGCTAAATAAGATCTGGTTATTGAAGCATAAGCTTTCTTTTATGAATTAAAATTAGTTATGATTTATATACAGTGTGCTCACTATTGACTTTATGTAAAATTGCCGATTTACTCCCATTTAATGATGGAATTGTTGGTTTTTTAAACGTTAATAATATTTATAAGTATCTTACGACCCCTATGACTTAATATACCCTTGAATTATTTTCTTCTCATAGCAATATATATATATATATATATATATATATATATATATATTGTAACGTATTTTTTTCTTGTTGCACCAAGCCTAATAAATTAATAATAAAACAGATAAATTTTAAAGCATTTAATTCGTAAATATTCAGCCAATAAAAAGTAAAGTATAATATTCCCAATAACACATAGAATCTAGGAGATTTATATTCTGTGGCTTGTTGCCAAGCGTAGTCCAGTTAATTATGGGCACTTTTGTTTCCAACGTCAAAGAATCAAGTCGCTTTTTGTAGACTAGAGATAAAAGTCAAGATGGCTCGACTAAAACACGAGGCGTCTAATGGAGTCAGAAAGAAGAACTTGAGTTGAGAACATGGAACAATAATATACATCATTTAAGACATGCAATATCTAATGGACATATCTACAACAACAATTTTCAATGTTAAATTATAATAAATTTTCGTCGCAATAATTTAAAGCAGGCAGTTATGGTTTCGTTCTATCTATTTAATACGCCGTATAGAAATGGTTTATTCAACAAAGAATCTTGGTACTTCAAACTTACAGATGATTAATACGCTGGAAAAATACAACAGCTGACGTCATGATTTTGCACCTGCAATTTATTTGGATACACGTGAGTGTTTGAAACTTTCCGTAACTTTGAAAGTATTATAAATTATTATGAGATTTCCTACGTTGATTATTAGAATAACACAAATTTAAAGTAGTTTTTTAAAGTTAATAATACACCGAATAGATATTTAGTTTGTCAGTTATTTGTACACGCATTCAATGTGTGTCAAGATATTTAGAATGACAACTTGTGTCAGATAAAAATAGTATAGATTCTGTTTCCTAATCTAGACGCCAAATGCAGTCTTGATTTAATTTTCACATTTTGCTTAAAAACAATTAAGGTCATGTAAAAGCTTTTTATTGGTGCTGATATTTGTGTATTTTTTTTGTGTAGACAACAGTTAAATTTGAATAGTTGCATTTTATGATCGTTATTTTTCTGATGATCAATCTTTGTTGTAAATGGTCAAGGAAGCGCTTCAATGATTATAGTAAAAATAAAATCTTGTGATATGAACAAATAAATTATGATATGTTTGCTTAAACTAAAATTTTATAGAAATGATTAATTTATAAATATTTATTTAGAAGGTTAAACTTCACTAAAATTCTTTTATAAAAAATTAATGACAAGATAGTAAGCATATATATTGCAGTCACATGTATATATATCCGATTTCTACATATGAATAGAATTCATTTTGTTTCATTTGAATGAAGTTTTATTATTCTACATTTAAATTAAGAAAAGAAAACTAGAGCAAACCCTCATTAAGTAAAAAGACAGAATAATGAAAATGAATCCCTTTAGTATTTCACAGATGTTTAAATTCATTTATTCTATTTTTGGCATATGCTTTTGAAGACACAAATAGTGTCCATGTGGTGTTTTGTTTGTTCACAGGTAAAGCTGAGACAACTGTTTGACATCTGGTGGTTGAGGTTTTGGTAAGTGTGTGATAAAGAGTGAAATTCAAATTTTATGGCTATGATAGTGGTGTTAAGATAAGGTTTCCGCATTCCCCTTATACAAACACAGTTAAATTTTGTTGGCACTTGTATTAAAAAATACGGTGGCGCCTATTAAAAATATTTTTGGTCGATTATCCACCCATGACCCATGCTCATGATCTACCCAGAGCTAACACTCTACTAGCCGTTTAACCCCTAAGAGTTTTCTTTGTCTAAAGCCGTTTTCCATCTGACATTACCCTGGGCTTGGAGTCTAAAGAAGAAAATCTCGACCTAGTGACATCAGATTAAAAATAGAGAGTTTTAGTATATAGCTGATAGTCACGAAGATAAAGGGTAATAAACTTACAAAAGTTTTAATTACCCCCGTTTTTTAAAACTAAAACTAATACTATTACAATATATATATATATATATATATGTTGCTGTGAAACCTACAAAAAGCCTCACCAGAGTAAAAAAAAATATTCGAGCCTCTCGAATTGGGCACCAAGATTTGCTGTGATTCTCGCCCTCTTGAATCTCTTCTGATGGTCGCCTCTTTACTCTTTCCGCCTCGGCTGCTCACCTAGTTAAAACTTTCATCCTCATTCATAAAAAAAACAAACACATTCCTACCACAAACATCAACGTTAACTCTATTTACATCAATATTCATAATACATTAAAATTTCAAAATTAAATTTCAGCATAAATTTCAGTATCATAAAATTTCAAGTTTAAATTTGTCATCATTTTTAATTTTCATCCAGAATTAAAGTCCTTGTAGGATGCATACTAATTAATTTCACAATATTTGCAGACCTAAGTCTGAATAAAAGGGAGCATCTCCCACGCCTTTACGTTAATTAAACAGGTTAGTCTAATTGAGCTCAAAGACAGACCCAAATTTTCATCATAATCAAAAACATAAACCTGCTAAATACTCCTTTCTACTTATACAAGAAAATTTCATCTTAAAATTAAAAATTTGTTGTTTCTACAAATTCAATACTGTCTTTTTTATTAAACAAATCATAAAATATCCAACACACACCAAAACATCAAAGTTCGAACAAAATAGTATAATTTACCTGAAGGTTACTGCACTCGTGGCTTCAATGTACATCGGACTTGCTAATTCCACCATTCCAGCTGGTTTATGTTTACGGCTTCAGCTTCTGACCGCTTTTAAAATTTTTGTACACCACCATTCGTCTAAATTGGTTCAGGATGTCTCAGGAACTCATCTATGTATATCCCCGAAAATTAGCAAAGCAATTCATAATTCACTCACGCTATACAAAGCTGCATACTTAAATGTATTTATTTATCTCTACTTATCTATCTTTTCTAAGTGCACTAATGCATAATAACTTGTATCGTAGCACGTAAAGAGCAAACTGTTTTAAAGTATTGAATCAAAATCGAAAATCTAAGAGAGTGAAACTGTTTAAAGTCCGGGTTTATATAACAGCCTTGCTTGCACGTCGGATTTGTCCCTCAACGGACAATTTTCAGAATTTCGCATTCTTTGTTCCCTTCTTGACAGTCCGGCACAGCGATTCTACTAGATTTTTGCACTCGTGCCAGTTAAATCTAAGAAATTTTCACACGGCTCCCAAACACGTCCGAGAATAACTAATTAATTTTGTATAGAAATTGTTGTGTTTTCACCTCTCATATCTGCAACTTATTTCAATCAATCGTTTCCTCGTGACGTTGCTCAAATCACGCCTTTAATTATCTGTGTCTTTGCCTTGCGCATTTTATTCGTCTTTTTCTAACCTGGCCTTAGTGGTGCAAATCGATATTCTTTACTATCAGTTATTTCAGTCCACGTGGATTCCTATGTTAATATAAGCTACGGTTTATCCGACCGTTTGCAATATACGCAGAATCTGCATGTTTATCAGCTCGAATGTATTAGAATTTGACATTTAAAAATACGCAGGTGTTCAATCGTAATACTTTAAATAACACTTCTACGATTTGAATATTATTGGGTTTTTAAAAGCTTTTATGCATATTATATATTACTAATGGTTCAATTAACTCCAATTAAAATAATAATGAATGGCATTGACTTCTACCCTTTAATTTTTAGTGAATACAAATTAAATATTAATTATTATTTGTACATTTTGTTTAATACCCGTTACTTAAAAATTGAATTAGTTAATATAAATTTTGCACGTAATTTCTATTTGTTTCTTTACTTGGAACAATTAAATTACATACAAGTTGAGCATTTTAATTCTGCTTCTTTTTATAGAAAGCGTCTAGTGAATAATTTAAATCCCTTATTTTTAATGAAACGAATAAATTTGTATGCTCCACGTTTTAATAACGCGTATTATCTAATAAAATTCTATACAAACCCTACATTCTAATTGAATGATTTAAATCTTCACAGCAGGCCCTTAATTACGCGTACTTTTTCCCAAAGCTTCCTTATACACGGCGATTAAAATTATTTGATGTCGTTAATTAATTTTCTACCCTGGTCTAAATTTGAGTAATATATATATATATATATATATATATATATCTTATTTTATGGCCTCATGGTGAAGGACTATTCGAAACGGTGCAGGTTCGTTCCGAACGGATGAATGGCAGGTCTGTTCAGCACGGAGTTTCTACTAACATATTATTTTAAACAACATCTTTATTATCAGGATTGTGAAATCCATTCATATCAAGTATATTTAAGTGTGTTGTAATTCCTCCTTATATTTCTCTAATTTATTTTACTGCTGACTATTTTCCAACATGAATTACTTTACCATATCTAAGTATTTCAAGTGATACAGAAGTTTTCGTCGTCTACTGTCGATATGTAAAATTTTTCCACGCATAATTTCAAAAGAGAGACCTAAAATATCGCATAAAATAGAGAAATAGCATTAAAGTAAAAGGGAATGGATTTGCTCCGATAATGTACGATTATTAACGAGTCATATCCCTTGTTGCCTACAGTACGTGATGTACTAATCACGACGAATAGGTCGAAGTGTAAACACGCCCTAAATCATCTGTACATAAAGCTTCAATGAAGAATCGTCGAGCCTAGTTACAAAAGTTTAAAATATCCTAACAGGGTTCTAATTTCCCCTCATTAAAAGAATGATTCTTTAAATATATTGTCGGTTTGCAGCATCAAATCATTGAGTGACATAAATATGATTTTGAGATAAAGCGATTTAAAGTTTTTAGATGTATTACAAAAGTTAACTAAGTCGTTGTTATTTTTTCTGTAGACAGTAGTCACTTTGTATAAACATAGCGTATTGTAAATTATTTTGACTTTAATATTACGCTAGTTACATATCCCCCATATATGTATATAAAATTAAAAGCTTTATTATGTCTTAGTAATAGTATGCTACAATGTATTAATTGAAGGTTATAATATTAAAGGTTAATCACTGTTCATGTCAGACATGAGAACGGAAGCAACTACTTTGTATTTCAGACGCAACCTGATACTGCAGGTGCAGATACAAGAAACTGCAATAAAGCAGTCTTAATTAAAACATTACTTAGAACAAGACATTGTATGTTATTAAGAAATAGCAGACGGTGGGATCTGCACCTTCTCACAAAATGATGCGAGAGCAGAGATTACACAAATACCTTGAGGAGCCTCAGTCTCAAACTTCATAACTTTAACATTGTTGGTAGTTCAAGCTACTCATGGGTAATTATTAAAATATTAACTTTGATTAATTTGTTGAATTAAAGTCACGTTAATGAACATAATGTACTAGTTGTTAAACTATTTTGTAATTACTGTATTAAAATAAATTTGATAGAAGTGTTTTTGGAAAATAAATGTTTTTAAAAAGAAGCTCCCAAAGGCCCAAAAACCTAAATAAAAAAAATAAAATTGTTAGATAATGATGTCTTGCAGAGAAAATGTTAAACAGAGAAAAAGCTTTGCAACTTCTAAACTGCACTTTACTTATTTTTATCAGATTCTTCTAATCAATCTTACTAATATCATACTTCTCTGAAGTTCTCGTATACTTACTGTAACGGGCATTTTTTTTAGCTTAACATCTTCCGCCTTTCTGTAACTACTATTTCTATATTTTATATTTATTAACTCGCGTGTATTAATTTTAAAAGTAGTTTAATTAAAGATAGATAAATCGAAGTTTGATTCTCATTAATAAAATGTTAAACAGCTTGTAATTAAATATAGATTGCATCGTTTCCTTTGAATCGCTGTTTGTATCAGGTAAATACGTCCGAATAGTTTTCATATTGTATGCAATTTAACTCGCGTGTATTAATTTTAAAAAGATTGATAAATTGAAGCTTGATTCTCATTAATAAATAAATTCCAACTTATCGAAAACGATAAACAGCCTGTAATTAATTATTAGATACGATTGTTACATTCACGTTTTAGATGTTCCTTATGTTATTAGCGAAGTAGATAATAGTCGATAAGCGGTTATAATAGCGACGAGTTGAGGAGTTCTGTTCTTTATTCCTAACTATTAAGTACGTTAAAAATACTGTTCCTTTTGCTTTAAAAATAGTGAGAATTAATGCGGGATTAATTCTCGAATTGTACATGAATAAACACGGCACGATTTTAGTTGTATATTAACTAGAGAAAGTGGTTTAAGTAACATTTGCCGGACGGTGTTATTGCTTGCGCGTGCCTTACTAGTTGATTTTAGTTGTTTTTCTTGTGAAATAAAAGTTGTATTTTAACTGTAGGATGTGTTTACTCGACCGCATGGGTTTTAAGGTCATTGACAGACGGTTTTATTGCTTACGCGTTACTTTACTAATTGTTTTTTTGTCGCTTTTCTGTTGGAAGTGAAAGTGATGGAACTTTTTTTACTCGACCACACGCGTTTTACGGAACATTGACTTAGTGTTTGCACGTGCTTTACTAATTGTTTTTTAGTGGCTTTGTCTTTTTATATTTGAACTGTGTGTGCGATCTAGTTTCGTGGTCCTTTTTTTTATGAGAGTAGTGCATACTTCGGATTATTTAAATACAGTGATACTGTAGTTCCTGAATTTTCGAACAAAGAAGAATCTAAGATAGACCATGGCTTGCGCACGTTTCGTTATTCAAAAGCATTAGATTTTTCTTTGTTACCATAGGTAGCAAATAAAACACCTCACGTTACTGTTAGTTTAATGCAAGAACTTATCAGATAACATGCATTATATCGTGCCTCGACAGCCCGTGATTCTAAATTCTTATTACTATTTTTCTTTACAATTTGTGTTACAAAATATTTCGGAATTATTGTCTCAGGAAATAGAATTAACAAGAAATATATCAATGCTACCTGGTTCCATCAGCGTGATAATGTCTGCTGCTTACACCAGTGATTAGTGATTAGTGTAAAGTGTAAGAAATTCCATCAACACCCTCATAGGCAAGGGTGAAGTGCTTCGTTAGTGCAGGACATCGTGAATCCCACGCTTCAATTGTAAGGAAGCGTTACTGAAGGACCTTGCGTAAGTTGAACTATTTCATACTTGTGATTACTTTAAATATCTATCCGTTTGTTTTGAAATATTTTGTGTCGTTCTGATACCTTTTATCATAGACTTGCATGCTATTTTAAAACAAAAAAAAGAAAGAAAGAACAATCAATACTACTGAATTACTCATACCAATTGTGTTTTATCTGTTTATCTTTTGTTAACATTTTATCTGATTTATGTTTAATTGGTGTGTGAGGAAACGTTTCTGCTACTCCCCAATATTACCTCACTTTGTACTAAAAATTTTTATATTGCTTTTACCGTTGTTATATTATAGAGATTATCCAAACAGTTCTTTTTTTTACATTCTACAAAGTACTGAATAATTTAGACTTTTCATTGCTGCTATACTTATTCTTTTTTTCAGGTTTGCTTAACTTTTTTTTTATTACAGGTACTGTCACTAATTTCTTACAGCCGCATACATTATATGTTGGTCTGCTTTCTAAAACCCCCCCTAATCTCCGATTGAGCCCGGTCATTTTCTTGATTTTCTTGGTGTTACGCACGGCTACGAGCCAACGTAACATAACTTTGGCGCCCGAACAGGGACTGCCACGAATTAACGTCACATTACTTTTTATAAAATTTTGTAGTTCTGTTTATTACCTCTAGTTTTTAGGCATCGTTATTTATGACTGCCTTCATATTTATGTCGTATGAATGCCGATCAGCTTTATATACATTTTTTGTATATTTTTTCCACATGTTTTTGTTATGGTGCAATTTTTTAATCGTTCTTAATTGCAGTTATTTATTCTCATTGTTTCATTTTTAGTATCTAAAGATTTTCATCTTTTGCATGAAATTACGGCGATCTTGTTTTTTAATTCTTTTAATTCATTACATTTATCTCTATCTATTTCCTTCTTTGGCTTGTTGCTAGATTGTCTATAGGTACGTTTGATTTGCCCTTTAAGCAGCTCTTCTTATACATCTTTCTAACAGCAGATTCCGTTTTATATTCCTCTTTTTTTTGAGGTCTGCATTGTTCTCTGAGTACAGTTCTTTATCTGCCGTAAATGTGAGTAATTTACTTCCTGTTTCTTAAGTTTAAGGCGTCTTTTATTATAGTTAGAAATGAAATACAATTTTATTGTACTTTGAAGTTTCTGGTATGTTTTTGTGTCTAGTTTAAAAATAACACTGTGTGTGATATATAATATCAAAATTTTTTTTGCAGTTGCTTGGAAAACTGTTAACACTACTTGTAAAACATAAAGCAGTATCAAACTTGCTTGAATTTACCACTAACTGCTGGAGAACTAACATCTGCTCACATAAAGTGAAACAGAACCTGGATGCCATTTTGATCAACAACCTACGAATACAAAAACTGTTTTTTGTTTCGATTGCAATCGCAATGGTATCAGAATTGATTTCTCCGTTATTTGGAAGACCATTACCGTTAGGTGCTTGGAATATGAAAGCGGATGGAGCATTGTACGCACTGAGTTTCATTTTCAAATGCTTGTGATTCCTTGCTTGGCATGTTTAATATTTGTGTGCGACAGCATTTTTATGGCATGCTGTGCAGAGATAATAGTTCAATGTCGAATATTGGCATATTGTTTGAAGCAACTTGATGCCCGAATGACTCACATGCTGGTTATTCCAATAGCGTACAATTATACGTTTGTCATCACCAATTTATTTTAAGGTTAGTAAGCAACTATACACAATTTTCAAAATTATATGAATCTCTTAAACTCTTAGTACCAAATTTAATCTTTTACCGCATGTTGTGCCAAATGCGGAGCAGTTAATTTTTATCTTTATAGAATACTATTTGCGCTATCTGTATACTTTATCTTAAACTTTTTCTTTACTTCAATTCGCGAGTTACATATCCCCCAAATCAAAATATGTATAATTAAATAGAAATTATTAAAAAACTTAAGTTAGATGCAGCATTGTAATTCAAAGATAAATAATGAAAAGGTTAATGAAAGTTCACATGCAAGTTGTGAGAACGGATGTGAATACATTGTATTCCAGACGTAAGTGATACTGCAGGTGTAGGTGACAGACGGTTATAAATCCGCAATTATTAAAATTAAGATTGTTACTTTGTATTGTATAAATTAATAAAGAAATAAGCAGACATGAGCTATGCAGTTCCCACAGAAATGTGAGGGGCAGGACAACATAAACACCCCAGGAGCCGCAAACCAGTCAGTCAGTCTTGAGCCTCACAGCTTTTACATTGTTGGTTATTCAGGTCACTCGACCTTCTTCATTTAATAGTAATTTCAACTTAGAGTAATTTTTTATAGTTTGTCAAAATTCCACTTGTAATTTCTGAATAAATAAAAATTGTGACAAAAGTTTTTGGAAGAAGACTTTTTAAAAAGGCAGCTCTCAAGACCCAAAACGTAACTGGCGCAGCGTACGGATCTAGAAGGTCACTAGGAACCCAAATTCTAAGAACTGGTGGTCTGGAATTTCAATTCCCAATCTGAAAGAACAGAACAAAAATTGGACGAGGTATAAAATCGGCCGAGCCCAAAGAAACGAAACTTGGACAAGGTACAAAAATTGACCAAGTCCAAAGAATGAAAACAGATGAAAGCGACGATGAAAATTACGTAAATTCATTTATCCTAACCAATTTATTCTTTTCAACTTATTGATGCTAGCTAGTAAGAAATTTTTATGTACAGATTTTTTCTAATTATTATTATCGCAATTTAGTATTTATACCATTTATAAAAGAATCTATTCGAAGAATTTCTTTTAATAAGAGAACTATAAAAGACGCATTCATGTGCACAAATTACTACGAATTATTAATATAAAACGAATTGATTTAATTCAGCATGTCTGAAACTTTAATGTATAAATAAAACGCAGTTCTTATTATAGCAATTAATTACAGAAACGATATTCAAAATTTAACTTTCATCAAATTCTATAAACTAAACACTTCAGTGCAACAATTGACGAAAGTGAATAATTGTAAAAGCGTTTTGTAATTTATTATTGAAAAGATTTACTCAGCACAAGTTTGAAACAAAACGCGCAAACTTGTAACGCAATTCTCATACAATTATTACTAGAATACATCACTGAAATAAAAACCATTCAAAAAATCCAAAGAACGTAACGCTCATTACAACTCTATAAGCTTATAATTAAATATTTTCAGTACGAAAGTATCTAATTATAAAGGAAACATTTATGCGATTTATTGTAACAAGACGATTTACTGAAATAACATTCAGAAAACTTTAAACTTTATAATTAGACAATTCAAAGTAACGAACTGTATAATTATAAAGGAGCATTTTATGCACTCACTACTACAACACCTACTGAGACGAATATAGCAACTGTTTACTACAAACACTTAATTACGCAGCAAGACTGAAATAAAAACGTATAATTATAACGCAATTAGTGCAAAAGATTATTACCTACATAAAACCATTCAGAAAATTAAAACTCAATTTGCAACAACTGTAACATCTGTAAAGTATAAAAATACACTCAAGGCGGCTGTAATTGATTAGCTATTACCAAGCAAAAATTCCTTAATGTAATTATATAGCACCGTTTAACTACAGACAAAATATAAGTAATTAAATAACCCAATACAAACCAAACCGTAAAGTAAATCTTAACTTATACAAAACTTGATATTAATTAGAACAGAAAGCAACCATTAACGACCATGAATTCAAACATGAAGATTTATTTCGAGAGTATCCCGCAATATAATGGAGAGCAAGCGCTATTAGGCAACTTAATTACAGCATGTGAAATATTTTTAAAAACCTTTTATAAACCAGGAGACAACGAAGACAAAGCTCTACTTTTACGCCTAATAATAAGTAAACTGACCGGACGGGCACTAACACTAATTGCCAGTCGCGACGATCTTGAACAATGGAAGGACTTTAAACGTATCCTAATTGCATATTTCGGAGACCAAAGGAACACCAAATGTCTAATCCGCAATTTGATAAACCTAAGAATGGAGGGTAATCAATCACCATATCAATTCGGAATGAAATGTCAAGACGTACGAAGTTTAATTCTAACAAAACTAAAAATTGAAGAACCCGACCAAATATCTGATTATTGAAGACAAAAATGTACGACGAAATGGATTTGGAAACCTATATAAACGCATTACCTGAACGGTTATCAGGCAAAATAAGATTCCAACATCCCTTAAATTTAAAAGAGGACTGATCAACGGACTAGGTAACATTATAAAAGCTATCACAGGCAATTTAAACAACCCAGATGCAGAACGATATGACAACGCCATACAACAGTTAATTGAAAACCAAAACGACATAAAAAACCATTGTTGGAAATCAAATATCTCTAACCCAGTCAACTATAATAAAATCCAACGATACGTTAAAAAAACTAGTAAAAAATCAAGACAGTATAGCCAATAGAATACAAACCCTTGAAACTAACATGCAAACCACAATGTTAGGAATGCGAGACTTAATCAGATTCAATATGATATTTACTCAAATAATATTAACCCTTTCTGTAATCCAAGAAATTTTAGCCACATTAGAAAACGCTGTAACATTTGCAAAACTAAACACATTACACTCTAGTATTATAGAACCAATTGACTTACTAAAAGAATGATTAAGAATTAGATCATTTATAACTAACAGTAAACTACTCTCCAAAGTAGCAGAATCAAACATACCATATTTGAAAAAATAGCCATAGTGAAAGGCTATGTAAAGAACAACGAAATCACATTTTTAATAGAAATCCCCATAGTAGAAAATAACACTTATAATTATGATCATTTATTTGCTTTTCCCATGAAAATTACTAGCAGGTATCAAGTTACTATCCCTAGACCCAAGTCCCTTTCCTTAAATGAACTCAGATATGGTCACACGAACGAAAAATGTAACGAAGTAGCACCAAATCAATATTTATCCCAATCATTAACAACAACAACTATCCAAGCAGACAGCCCTTGCGAAGTACAATTATTAAGATTTTCAAATCATTACGACAATTGTGAAGCAAAACCAGTACAAATCACCAATATAAAAATTCAAAAGTTATGGAAAACAAATGGATTGCTGTATTTCCACAAGAAGTAATAGCAACAGCCCACTGCAACCAAGACGAAAACAATCTAGCATTAACTAGAAGTAAAGTAATCACCCTTAAGGAAGACGGTTATCTAAAATTGAAAAACGAGATTATTCGATTATATCAAGACCCCATAGTAACCAAGAAATTCGCAAATTTACCGGAACTACAATTCAAGATTACACAACCCAAAAACGACAAAATAATCAAGAAACTCATGCAACTAGAGCACCTAGACTTAAACGATCTCAACCACGCCATGAAACTAATGGACAATTACAAAGAACACTTAAGTGAGCTAAAAGTGCCAAAATTACATTATGACAACATAAGTGTTTGGACAATTTTACTAATCACTAGTGCGAACCCGCGCTAATGCGAGCGCAGCGTCTTAAAATTTATAATGTTATCTCTATGGCGTTTTTTTGCATGTTTGACATATCATATCTCCGTAGTGGTACAATATTTTCCAATTTTAATAGTTGTTAGCAAATCTACGCTTCAAGCTGAATTTTTGATGTATAATATGTGTATATTGCCCTTATAATATTGAAGTTAAAATTGGAACAAACTAACCGCTTACACTATTTATATATAGATTTTACTCATATTACTAGCTATGTATGTATTGTACAAAATGTATCTTACATATAAGAATAAAGAAAAAAATTTTAGTCATAAGGAAACAAAGGTAAATGAAGAAACAATAAATGTATTCTTAGGGATAATGAAAATTTAAAAAATTAAGTAAAGAAACCCTTAATTTTTCATCTACGTCGGGAGGTGTTGTAGCAATTTTATTTTCTATCTAGATATGTTCAAATAATTAATCCCTTTATTTAATAAGAAACGATATAATGCATAATAATATTATTCAGTCCACTAATTAAATATTACCTATTGCCCAATAAAGTATTAGCATTCAATTAAAATTTAATTTTCACGGTGGCAAAATAAAAGTTTCCATTTAGTATCTTTCCTATAGCTCCATCTATTTAAGAAATTGAGAAGTGATTGTGTTGCCGGGCAGCAACTCGCTTGACGACACTTCTAACACAGCTGTGGTGAAAGCAGGTCGAATTGTTCCTAGAAACAATGGTTTTTTGCTGTTTTTCGTGTTGGAAGCACGTGCGGATTAAGTTCTGTTAGGAGAATGTCATCTCCGAGAGGCATTTTTGATAGTCCATTTGGTTGGAACCGTAGATGACGTGAAATTTTTTGGTCGAAGGGCCGTTGGTAACATGCAACTTTATTTATGTATAATACGAAATTTTACATAAAGTATTCAATCTAAATTACATGCAACTTTATTTATATATAACATGAAATTTTACATATAGTATTCAAGTTAAATGGTTTTCGTGGTTTAATGTACATATAAAGCAACTATAAATTAACATGCAGATTGGTTTTTACGCTTTGTTCATGGTGTGGTCCTGGCGGAATTTAATTACTCAAGATGTATGCCGAGTAATGTGGATTTCAGTATGCAGTACAATTATTCGTTCTAAATTGGAGATTTCCGTATTTCAATGCTGACGTAAGATCCCTTTATGGTATTTTTCAGACAGACGGAGTTCTGGTATGTAGAAACTTTGTTTTCGTATGTTAGCTGAACTATGGACATTGTAATTAGATAATTTATTTGTTTAATCAAGTTATTTAAACGTCAATATAGGTCAAGGACAGACTGTGAATATGTTTTGCAATATTAAGCAATAGGAATCTGTAACTATTACTTATCCAAATCTTTTATTAATTCACTAAAATTACGGAAGATGTCAATACGTGTTAAGAAAAGTAAATTCTTCTATTTATGAGAACTTAGAAATCAAATTTCTATGTTTGCTATTTCATTAATACTTATTTGGAATTATCCATTGTAAGGTTAAGGTAGATCTACCAAAACTAATATTTTTGTCATCAATAAACAGTTAGAAAGCAACTTTATGCTTTATCTATTTGTTATTAAAACCACATTTAATTTGATTGGTACTGATTTTATCCAGTGCCCTTGTAGATGATTTTCATAAATTAAATTAATCACAATATAAGGAAAGAAAGATATTTTGTAAAGAAACACATAATTGAATACTAGAGGAATAGATTTTATGTTTGAACAAGACTATTCTTTTTAATTAGGATGAATGAAAGTTGATTCCATTTGAATTTAAAAATTTTTTGAGTATATATGCACAAACAGTGCTATTCTTTGTTTAATTTGTTCACAGGTGTAGCAGTGAATTACTAAGATCAAGGTCGAGCCATAAGGTAAGAAAGTTCACGGATTATGTTGTCTATAATAAACAGTATAGCGGTTATAGAATAAAGGTTTCCGCATTCGCCTTGTACAAGGGACTTGAGTAAGGTCTTCTCTGTATAGAAAAATACGGTGGCGCCTTATTCTTCATGTTTTTGGTCACAATCTAACCCCGACCCACAGCTCATGTTCCACCCAGAGCATATAGTTCGACTAGCCGCTTTGCCTCTGAGATTTCCATAACTTTGGGCCATTTTCCATCAGAACTTGCCGTGGGCTCTATTCGATTATAGGAAATTCTCGTTAAACAAAATCCCAAAATTAGTAAAAGGCTATAGTGTTACATATCCCCCAAATCAATATATGTACAATTAAATAGAAATTAGTAAGAAACTTAAGTTAGATGCAACATTGTAATTTAAGAATAAATAAAGAAAAGCTTAAAGAAAATTTACAAGTAAGTTGTAAGAACGGACGTGAATACATTGTATTCCAGACGTAAGTGATACTGCAGGTACAGATCACAGACGGTTATAAAACCGCAATTATTAGAAATAAGATTGTTACTTTGTATTGTATAAATTAATAAAGAAATAAGCAGACATGAGCTTTGCAAATTTCCACAGAAATGTGAGGGGCAGGGACAACATAAATATCCGGGAGCCTCAAATCAGTCAGTCAGTCTTGAGTTTTACAGCTTTTACACTGTTGGTTGTTCAGGCTACTCCCTCTAACTTAACTTCATTTAATAGTAATTTCGACTTATAGTAATTTTATATAGTTTGTCAAAATTCCGCTTGTAATTTCTGAATAAATAACAATTGTTACAAGAGTTTTTGGAAAAAGGCTTTTTAAAAAGGCAACTCCCAAGGCCCAAAACGTAACTCGTTTCCTACCATAAACTGCAAAGTGCTGCCATAAACAATTAGTAAGGCCCTAAAGTTGACAGTTCCAGCTACTATCACGGAGTGGCACTGTGTGCTTTCTGATTAGGGTTATTTCCATTCTTTTTTAAAAAAATCAAAGTGATTAGTTATTTGTTTGATAAAAACATGGTCTCTAACGTTTTTACTGCAAAACAGGTAAGTAATAATCTGCATTTGATACTAATTCTATTCAATAAAAATTCTTTCAAATTCGGAAGTATATGTATTAATGTAATTGTTTTAATAATCTAAATTTGGAACATTACGCAATGTGGTGATTGTTTATATACGGTCGTATTCGGTACACCATGATGTCACCACTAACATACATCTTCTCACGTATCTACTTGTTTATTATTTTGTTTCAGATCAAATGGTTACTCCACCTCGTACTGCAATCCGTATTCCAGAAAATAGCAAGGAGGAAATATCAGACAATGATGGCTACACAATCCCTCAACCTATAGAGCGATGTGTGACAGATGGAACTACACCAGTGGTACAGATTCAGATGAGAGGAAAAGTGTGAAAAAGATGAGGAAGGGGTCGAACATGAAGATTTGATACGGCATGAAGGCGTGGTGGGGCAAGAAGCCATGGTAGAACATGAAGTCGTAATGGTTCATCGAGGTGAGATTATTAATCAACCTTCAACTCCAGAGCTACCTCACTTTAAGGAAAAGACAAATATAAAAAAGGGAAAAATGGTGTGGTCTAATGAAGACATTATATAGGACGAGACGAGTTGCTTTTTTAGGATGCGCAGATCTTCCAGAAAAAATAATGACAATGGATTTTTTAAATTTCTTTTTCCATCATCAGCTATAAATTTAATAGAAAAAGAAAGCAACGTTTATGCTGCAGAAAATTTTAAAGATGTGACACAAGAAGATTTATGAAAATTTACCGGCTTAATAATTTGTCACTAGTCCGTCTACCAATCACTCCTCATTACTGGAAGAGAAGCACATATATTGAAAAGATGACTGGCATTGTTACACCTGTTTTTTTCTATCTACTCCACCTTATAGGCGGCAGATTCACCACATAACAAAAGGGGGTTTCTGTGTAAAATTCAAACCCAGGGTAAAATGTATGGGAAGCGGCTTTATGTACAAAAGGACCCTCAAATAAGATCTTCCAGCCAGCTAAGTTTCTTCAATTTAGGGCAGAGCTATGAGCTGGGGTCGTAGGATTATATACGACAAAAAAAAGAGAATATTATGGACGCCACTGTATCTTAATAATAGCTGTAATGTCTAACAATCCGAAGATAAGATACGGAAATCTTCGAAAATTGTCTGGAAATATAACCACCTCAAGAAATTCCTAGAACTAGAGCTTCACTAGAGCCTAGTCAAATTATCACAAAAGATTTCAAAAATTAGCAATTCAAAAATGTAACTCTAAAATATTTTACTGAGAGAATGCTGATGGTCTTTATCTCTATTGAATTTTGTGATTTTGCTTGTATCAACTGTGAGAAACTATAAGTATAAATTGTTCAATACTTTGTAGAATAAAAAAAAAACTGTTGGGATAATCTATATAATATAACAACGTTAAAAGCAATATAACAAATCTTTAGTACAAAGTGAGGTGATATTGCGGAGTAGCAGAAACGTTTCCTCACACACCAATTAGACATAAAGCAGATAAAATTTTAACAAAATATACATAGGTAAACACAATTAATATGAGTAGTCCAGTAGTATTGATTTTTCTCTTTTTTTTTCTTTTATTTAAAATAGCATGCAAGTCTATGGTAAAAGGTCTCAGAACGCCAAAGGTATGGCAAAGCAACGAATAGATATTTAAAGTAATAACCAGTAGGCAATAGTTCAACTTACAAAAGTCCTTCAGCAACGCTTCCTTGCAACTGAAGTGCGGGATTCAACGATGTCCTGCACTAACGAAGCATTTCACCCTTGGCTGTGAGGGTGTTGATGGAACTTATCACACGTTACACTAATGACACCTACGTATTTCACTGGGGTTAGCAGCAGACAATATCACGCGTCGGAACTATGTAGCCTTGATAAATTTTATTTCCTAAGACAATAATTTCGCAATATTCTGTAGCACTAGTTTAATTTCAACTGGGACCAGATGTATATTATTTTCATAAACATCCCAATAAGCAGTGAGAAACTTCAAACAATACCTTTGTAAGCCTGTAATCTGTTATATTTCGCAAACACGAAACTTGCACAAGCAAAGATCTATTTTAGATTCTTGGTTGTTAGAAAATTCAGAAACTACAGTATCACTGTATTTAAATAATCCAAAGTATGCGCTACTCTCAGAAGGAAAAGACCGCGAAACTAGATTGCACACACATTTTTTAAATATCAAAAGACAAAACAACTAAAAAGAACCATAACGGGCAAAGCACGTGTATCACTAAAGCAAGTCCGTCAAATGTTCCTTAAAACATTTATCTCACAAGAAAAACAACCAAAAACAATTAGTAAGCCACGCGTATCACTAAAATAATGTTCCGTAAAACACGCACGTGCGGTCGAGTCAACAAGTTCTATCACTTTTTTTTTCAACAGAAAAGCAACAAAAAGAACAATTAGTAAAGCTACGCGTATCACTAAAAACAATCGTGCTTGTTAATCAACAAATCGAAAATTTTATCCCATTAATTCTCACTAGCTTCCAAAGCAAACAGCAAACAGTATATTTCACGTAATTAATATATAGAAACCAAGCACGAAACTAACCACCGCTTATCTCTTAATAAATAATCGTTGTTACTTCAAACCGCGTATCGACTCTTATCTCGACCTCGTTAATAACATAAGGAACATCCAAAACGTGAAATGCCGCAATCATATCTAATACTTAATTACCGCGGTTTGTCACTTTCAACAAGTTGGAACGTAATTTCCTATTTACAATTTATTGCGATTTATTTATTAATGAAAATCAATCTTCAAATTAATCTACTTTTAAAAATAATACCCGCGAGTTAAATTGCATACAATATAGAACTAGTAGTTGCAGAAATGTAATTACGAATTGGGAAAAAGGCGTAACAAGGTTAAGCTGTAAAAATGCCCGTTACAGATTGGTTGTTAGCCATGTTAAACAATCGATTCCCACAGTTTCATCGTTGTCAACTATAATATTGCAGTTTTCTTCGTATTCGCCCTTGTAGCAAAAGTTATGGTTTGTAGTTAAATAATTACACATCTCCATCTTGCTAAATATACCAGCAAAATCTTAGGTTACATCCATGTCAAAAAGATAGTAATAATTTTTGAGTTCGTCTAATATATCGGTAGTTCCTCCAGTAAAGTTTCCAACTTAACATCTGCTAGTTCCACTTTGTACGGAACACATAAAGGATTTTGTAATTTTTTATTAATGCTTTCGAGGTCTTCTTTTCCGATAATTTCTTTTACTCCCTGGCCCATTTTGTTAGTGCTTTCCAGAGAAAACGGAAGCTTAGCTTTAACACCATGCCTAACGGAAACAAATCGGTCGAACTTTCTTCGTAAATAGCTGTTAAATGCACCACAAATTTCTTTTTTAAGGATAAACATCCTTTTGTTTGCAGATGTTTGCTCGGCGTCAGAAAGGTCGCAAATTTTAACCAACATTATATTGTCACAAAATGGTTCTGTAATTGGTTTGTGTAGTCCACCAGTCAGCATCCGTTCGTCTTCGACATAACAAATATTACCAATATCTGTCACCAGATTATTGTTGCACATATTTTCTGCCAAAAGCCACAATCCAAATCGCTCATTTGTTGGTTTCACTTTATTCCCAAGAAGTTGAGGAACGTTAATCATCTTGGAGACGCTTATGTTTACCGTTCTAGTTACTGTCGAATAGTAAATTGAATTCGAAAATTGGCCTTATGTACCCTACAGAGTGGGGGCGCATATTGCCGAAGATACCCGAATATGTTGGACACCGCCATATCGCTTACATTCTCTTGTTTACGAACAGTTTTGTTATCCGACCTAGGTCGGATTTAATCCGACCAAGGTCGGACTGGGCAGGGGTGTCCATCGACATATGTCCGGATATATGTCGGATATATGTAGGATGTTAGGTTAGGGCGAAATTACCTAATAGAGTGAAATTGCCTTATAGGGCGAAATTGCCTTATAGGGTGAAATTGTCTCCGACTTAGGTTGTATGTGGACTTGTCAGGAGTAAGGCTAGCTAGTGTTGTCTGGAGTTAGGTTAGGTTAGTTGGACTTGTGTGGACTTAGGTTAGATAAAAGGAAAAATTGATAGGTTAGGTCAGCGCCGCGGCGCGCGCGCACACACACACACACACACTTAGGCTGCCTAGTGGGCCCATTATGCTACCTTTTTTGCCCTAAATAAGTCCATCAAACATCCACCCGACCTTGCAGGTAAATTTGAGGATATCGGATCGCGGTGTTTTTAATTTTGTCCTTATCAGACCTGTAGTCCCCCAGTATGGGTCCACAAAGACTGGTGGGTGCCGAATATGTGGACAAAATGTGCACCGACGTCTCCTCCTCCGGCTTGCAGCCGCGGCAGGAGTCGGCTAACAGACCCATTCTGTGCAGATGCTTCTTTATTTTGTAGTGCCCAGTCAGAATGCTGACCAACAGCCGTAGTTTCTTCTCGGCAAAGTTTTCGATTTTAGTTACGGGAAACTTAATAAATATTTTTGTCAGTCGATAGTCTGCCCTACAAGCCCACCTGTCTTTATAGAGGTGTATTGTTTGCTTTATCATGGAAAACATGGAAGATGGCGAACTAGGAACCAATGACTTAGGTTCAACAGAGCTTTGAACCAATCCTTGTTCATGGTCATAACGAACAAATTTCCACCCGCAGGCATTTCGAACTTTACCCAGAGTAAAATCGAAAACTCAGTATGCCGCTTCTAAGGCTTCGCTGTTTTTCTTTTCTAACACACATGAATGTCACTACATTTTCAAAGTTTTAGACTAATATCATTTTCCCTAAGTCAATTTGCTTATATTAATTTCAAATCCCCTTAAACTAACCCCGCTGAAGATCTAGCTTAAGACGCCTTCCTTTCTGATTTAATTTTATTACTATAGCTTCCATTTCGAATGCACCTGCACCTTGCCGAAGTTCTAGATTACTAGAACAGGTGGAATGGCTTGCGTGTTCTAATCAGCTAAAGAGCCAAACTACAGATCCAACCAAAGTAGTAGGGTCGTTAGTGAGGAACCAGACTAAAACAGCTCCTTCAGTACTTAGATTGGCAGAGACTATAGGAGTCGGTATGACAGTCTAAGATACGCTACCGCGATGTGAAAGGCTACGGAAAACCACCACATTACCGTCCAAGTACACAGCGTACCTAAATTATAATAAAATGATCGCATTCTCTGGGGTAAAAGACTCCGGAGTTAAAATAGGCCCCATTCGGATCTCCGAGAGGGGACTACTTCAAAGGATGCGATCGGAAAGTTCAGAATGAGCGTCGGGAACATTTTGCGAGTCGGAGCGTGGAATGTTAGAAGCAAGAAGCAAGTAGCTAAACTAGAAAACCTAAAAATCGAAATGAATAGGTTAGCACTAGACATAGTAGAGATCAGCAAAGTTCGGTGGCCAGAGACGGGGGATTTTTGAAGTGAAGACCAGGGTAATTCAAACAGAAGCAGAGGAAGGAAATTTGAGTGTGGGGTTAGTTATGCGGGGAAAAGATAGGATACTGTGTAGAAAATTACTTACAAAAGAACGATAGAGTACTCATGGTTAGATTAGAATCTAAACCAGTAAATACATTAATAATACAAGTATACATGCCCACCTCTAACTACAGTGACGAAGAGGTAGAAGCGATATACAAAGATCTCGAAGACATATTAAGATACGTAAAAGGACATGAAAATTTAATAATTACGGGGGATTTTAATGCAGTGGTAAATGAGGGTAAGGAATGAGCAGTAGTAGATTCATTTGGTTTAGGCACAAGAGACGACAGGGAAATAGGCTAGCAGAATTTCGCGACAAGAACAATTTAATCATCACAAACAAATTATTATTTCATCATGCTAGAAGACGATATACGTGATGCCAGGAGATATAGGAGAATATCAAATAGATTACATTCTTGTTAGACAACGGTTTAGGAATCAAGTAAAAGACTGTACAAGCTACCCAGAAGCAGATATAGACACTGACCACAACATCGTAATTATGAAGGTCGCACTTAAATTAAAAATTTGAAAAAAAGAAACGGAAAAAGGCACTTTGACATTGAGAAACTATAAGATAACGATATTCAAGAAAGATTCGAAAAAAAGTGAAATAAATTGGTGAAAGGTATCGGGTATCTGATGCTAAGGAAGTAGAAACAGAATGGAATAACATTAAATCCAGAGCAAATGGGTAGATGGCAAGAATATATAGGGAATTCATATGCAGGAGAGGAACTAACTGCATTAGAACAGGAATCGGACATTGAAAATGATGACTTGGGATATCTTATACTTAGAGAAAATATCACCGTTAATCTTCATTAATTTGACGTATTTTTAACCCCGTGCACAACCGTCTTTTAAATCTGAGAATTTCGAACGATATCAACAAACATTTTTAATGAAAATCCACTCTAACCCTCCAACCGATATTTTTGTTCCTTGAAATTTCGTTTCAACCGCCAATCATTTAGTATCTAAAGCACGCCTTCCTAATACGCGTATTAAAGTCATCTCACTCTATTCTATATACGAAAATTCTCCATTTCCTACAATATACCCTGTGTTCTTATCTTCTCTCGCTTTTTACCACCAGTTTGCACGTTCTATTCTACCCTAACAATCTAACACTATCATCTGTCCATCTTTTATATACTACGTCTAACAATCTTACTCTGTCTATCACATGCAAGCTACATTGGTCCTTGAAGATGTCAACCATTCTTAAATATTATAAACCCTATTTTCATCCTCTTCCCATAAATCTTTCTTTGTCTTAACAATTAGTTTGTAGCCTTTTACAATATTTATCATTCCATTTTCAAACTCACGTCTTATTCCGTCTTGCTTATTCCCTCTAATTTGTCTTTGTCCCATAAATTGTTTCAAAGTCAAACGAACTCAACATATGATATCTTTCATCCCCTGCTAACGCCTGCAAAACAGTTTTTCTATATATTCCATCGATCCGTTTTAGTTCCACCTTCAGCTGCATTCGTAGAATATATCTGTTTTCGACCCTTGTTTACCACGTTATTAAACTTTAGTTGGAAATCCTTGGCAACTATATATTTTTCCCCTTTAAATTAATACCTGGAATGCTTTCAACTTATACGGTAGAACTATTGCTTTTGCTATAACGAATTATTTACAGATGCTAAGATTTGATTAATTAATATTTCAACTTAATTGATTATGTCCTTACCGTTATCGATTTTTAAGTTTAATAAACTGAAATACTTTTTAACCAATGTACCTATATGCTACCTAGTATTTACATATTGGAACAGATCTTTGTCAATATTAACACTCGAATGAAGCAACCTTAAATCAGGAACTACCCTAAATTATTAATTCCTATACTAAAGTTTTTGAAAAGCGTCTTAAATATTTGAATACTTTTATTTACACGCGGTAACTTGCCATAAATTACCAACTGACTTCTCTACTCATTTTAACCCCTAAAATACATAGAAATATATATTGATTTCATGACTGATTTAACCTGCAAATATGTACTGTTTTGTAAATATTAAGTTAATAAAAGAACCAAAAACTTGCACACTGACTAAGGATTCATATGCCGCCCACAACCACCGGCACCAAGCCACACCAGGTCGACGTTTGTATAGCAACACTTTGAAGCAGGTTCGGATTTAGGAAGAAATTACGTGGGCGAGAGTCACAATTTTGTTTGGAGAGTGTGTCGCAAATATATTGAAAAATGTGCTGGGGGTCATGTGAACTCCCCCCCCCCCCCATTGATTCTGCGACTGTTTTGAAGTGTATGTATTATTTTTATACCATAACCAGCCGTATATAAACAAGGCAGTATTCACTTCCATATAATTTAGGATCCGTAAGGGGTGTTTTCGTCGCCTTTAAGCTCCTCTGCTCTCGAAACGCGACAGTCTACCGATATTTAATCTTTTTATTTCGATTGGTTAAATGATAATACATTATTTTGTGTGAAAAATTTGTTGGTATCTTATGAGGAAGTTGATGGCGATTTTGTTTATTTCAACCGCGTCTACATTTAAAGAGCGATCACGTTAGGTGGCAGACACGTCTATTGTTAATTAATATCTTTCCTACCGTTCATTTTTTCATACACACGGCCCTGGTATTAATTAGGAATTTTTAGACGACTTTTGCGATTTAAAAAAAAAACGAGGTGGGTAAAGGCGACCGTTTTGGCGCAGCAGACGGGCGGCTCATATTATGCGTCTGACAACCTTACACGTTTACAATAGCGAACCTTTGGTATCTTACGAGAAAGGTAATTTTACTCCCAGCTCTTGGTCTATTGAACAAGCATTGATGTTTCTAAAAAATATAATGTCACCGCAATTCCACACAAGGTTGTATTTTTATTTAAGTCATTATTACATTATGTAATGTAATGTACAGTGCACACCATAAGCCACCTAATCCACAACAATGTATATAAATTTATACTGTGTATGCTCTAAATTCTATTTTAGAATCGGCGCTAAAACTGTTGATCTGTGCCGGTCAGCTTCTACAAAAAAAGTTATGCTTGTTAATTAGAGACTGCCGCGAAACCAAAGTGCGGTTTTTGCAACGTGCATGCGTGCAAGATGCCCAAATTTTGGACGGCTAAAAAGTATTAAAGTCATATCATCGAACTTATGTGATAACTTTGTTACGTTTATTTTTCAACATAAATTAAATATCATTTTTTCCCTGGTTAAGTCATTACCCGCTCGAATAAATTCCATTTCTATTCTTAAATTCTTCAACAATACCCTATATAGTGTACCTGTTCAGAATAAGCCCGCTTAAACATAATTTTCATTCAAATTCATTTTGTTTTTAAAACGAAAATTTATTCGATAAATTAAGTAGTCAATACCTTGTTTTAGGTATCCGTTAATTTGTTAAATATTTTGATAACGTATAATTGCTTTCTCTTGCGTTTTCCATATAAAGACTATTATTTGATAGCGTATTTTTCAGTTTCCTAATCGCGCTTCCATAACGCGAGGATTGCAGTTCAAATTTGTGTTATTTGAACCAATTTTTAATTTAATTCTTCAGTTTGTGCGTTGAAATATTTTCTACATTAGTCGTCCCAGTACTTCAAGAGCGATGCACGTTTTTTTTTTTGTCTGACAAGTAGGAGGTATCTTGCGTGTATCGGTGAGTTTTTCCGTGCTTACCCATCCTAATAAAATCCTCTTTTTAGCTCTTAGCTGGAGGCCAAATCGGTTCTTTTATGTAGGCCCAACTGTTCAATGCCACAGACCAACTGTCGTTACCTGTAGATTGCTAGTGCTGTTATGGTAACGGGGTGAATAGACCCCGACGACCATGGCGATGCGGTGCTGATTCACTCCCGATGGCGTGCAAGCTAAGTATCCCGACACATGCAAGCATACCACTTGTTTTCTTTTGTGTATATCGAGGGCATATTCCTTATCAGCGTTTGGTGTAGTTACGTGATAAGAAACGTGACACTGTAGGTGTTGTGAATGCAACCAAATTTTAGTTGATTGGTTGAGAAAGTATTTGCAGCAGTTTTTAAAGAACGATGAACCTACACTTCAGGCAATTAAATAGACTTAAGCCAGCAATGGTTTGTAACTCTTTAATTAAACAGCTCAAATTCTGTTACCCTTTTAGACATTAGACATTTATATAAACATTTATATAAACATGACCCTTTATCAAAAAACACTAATTTTGACAATCACTTCCGTCAAATCCATGCCCACTCATCTTACTAATTCGGCATCGCTTCCTGATTTGGAGTGGTTTCAAATATTTAACTGTTATACAACTATAACACGTAAAGAAGATAAATTCAAACAATCACAATATTAGAAATAGAGTTGCGCCATTTCCAACAGTAGGACTATTGTTTGTTGCTGCGAATCGATATTATCGCTCTACAGGTGTGAGGTACCATTGTTAAAAATGTTTGACAAAAGTTTCCACACGCTTATTCTTCTCTACTGATTAGTTTATTTTACAAAAGGTATTATGTGGAATTTTGAAAACGCTTGACAAAAGCTCTCACATGTTTATTTTCTTCTGATTAGTTTTATTTTGTGTAAAATACGAGATGCGCACTTCGTATCTAAAGTGCTAAATTGTTTGTATCACATAATTGTTTCCTTTGAAATAGTAACGCTTAATTTTTTTCTTTTGCTTGTTTGTACAGAATCCTTTATTTATTCTTATTGTTAATAGATTATCGTGGGCGACGTGCCTTTTTTTTGGTATTTAGGCGATTCCCCCCACTCTCCGCGTTTGATAGTTAGCCTGGTATTTACGTTTCTTCCGGCTACGTCTAGGTACGTAGCTACTTTTCTAATAGTTTGCGTTTTTATAAGTATTGTTTTGGAAACTTAAATTACATTAATTAATAATTGTAAGCAAAATTTTGTTAAGCAATACAAATTGAAAATATACCATACTTTTTAATGTTTCAGAGACTTCTACAGATTAAATTAAAAACATAATGTTGTAGGTCTTTAAAACTACTGCAAAACATTTATTCTCCTATAATAACAGTTGATTATTTCACTGTTATGTTGGTTATTTGTAGCCAAATGTATGCATTTCTTGAAAGGTAGTCAAGTATGTTTTTCTTTACTAATACTGATTTATAATCTTTTTTAGTGGTAATTTGGGATCTAGTATAAAATGTCTTCAAACTTATTTGACTGCACTAATGTCATTGGTGATTTATTTTATTCCTGCAGATTATATGAATCATGAAGTAAGTTGTTTGTAAATCAAGAACAGAAAAATTGTATTTTTTAGATATCTCAAATAGCATTTGCAGTGTATGAGTCTAAGTGGTATTTTAGACATGCACCGCATGCAGAAAAGGCTTTAATAATAATAATGCAGAGATCAAATCATCATGAAGCATTTACGGCAAGTGGTATACTTTGTGTTGATTCGAGAGCTATTCTGACTGTAAGTAAGTGTTTTATAATTAGTTATTTATACCCTTATAGACAGAGGCGGTACTAACGGTCCGCAAAGCCCGCATTGTGGGGAGCTTACGATCGCAGGAGGCCTATAAACATATTCAATAATAGTTTTACATGTTATTATATTTACTATTGACAATATTTCATTAACCTTATCTGTATACAAGAAATTTCTTCTTTTAAAGGATCTGATTCTAAGAAAAACGAACAAAAAACATGTACCATTGTGTTCCTTTTGAAATCATCAAAGACACATTTTCAGATTGTATGGAAGCTTTAGGGCTTAATAATCCGTATTTGCATTATACGGTGTAGTAGAAAGAGATAACGTGTCCATGATCGCTGACTGCTTGAAGTGTTATTTTGTAATCCTGTGAGCTGTGGGCAGATGTAATATATTTTTAATATTTGTTTTGCAACAATCTTAAATGAAAGACTGAAAAGGTCGGATACTGGACAATAAATTGTTTTGTAAAAGTTACACGTACTCGCTTCGGCGGTACATATACTAAAATTAGAACGATACAGAGAAGATTAGCATAGCCCTGCGCAAGGATGACACGCAAAATCGTGAAGCGTTCCACATTTTTACGCCATATTACGAAGCGTGTGGGAAAGTATACGGGGTGCCTATACTAAAAGACACATCTATATTGTGTCTGACAGCCAGGCGCACTCAAGGCTCTAACAAGTCAGAAAGTGTCATCTAGACTGGTATGAGAATGTATTGAGGCACTTAATAGACTAGCATAACCAAACTCTGTTACATATAGTGGGTGCCAGGCCATAAAGGTCTCAAGGGAAATGAAATTGCAGATGAACTCGCGAGACAGGGGGCGCAAGGGCCATTAATCGGTCCCGAACCTGCCTTGGGAGTCTCAAAAGCTGTCATCCGTAGCTATATTAGCGAATGGATGTGCAACCAACATCAAAGAGACTGGCAGAACAGACCAGGACTAACACATAGCAAGGCGCTGGTAAAGGGGCCTAGCAAAAACAGAACCCAGGAACTGCCTAGTTTAAGCAGGGAACAGCTTAGAATTGAATTGAATTGAAACGTCTTTATTATTAAATTTAATATACATTATTAGACATAAACTTTTGATACAAACTGCATCAAGCGCGATTAGCCTTGTCTTACACCTAACTTGCATGCAGCAATACTCTTGCATAAATAATTAATAATCACCACACACACGCACACACCCTCACACGAACGCACCCACCTCCCCACACATGCATACACAACACGCACACACATACACACACAACTTTCTCTCACACATACAAACCCACGCACACACTCATCGAGCATCAGTTTAGGAAAATGCACTTGCCTCTACAACTGAAAGTTTAAAAGATGTTCCTGTAAGAGTATACGAAAACGTTGCACGGTCGGAGCCTGCCTAATATCAGGAGGAATGGTATTTCACAAGAGGGAACCGGAAACAAGAAAAGACAAATGGAATGTATGGGTATGGTGTATGGGGATAGATAGCAAGTCATCTTGCTTAGTGTTTTAGCGGCAATTTGAAAGAAAAGAAAAATGTTGGCTTAGGTATAACGGGTTTCGGTTAGAAATAAGTTTATAGACAAGCACTGCCAAGTGAAGTTTTCGCCTATTGTTTAGTTTAAGCCACGACATTCTTGCGTAAAATGGGGTGACTCTTTTCCAATATTTTAGTTCGAAAATAAACCGTACGCAACTATTTAGCGAGCGTTGTAGACGTAAACTTAAATTAGATGAAAGATTGGTATATAATGCGTTTGCAATAATCGAAATGTGAAAGAATTAATGATTGTACTAACTTTAACTTTAATCTAGTCAGTATAAACCGTTTTAGACGCTTAAAGGCGTTTTCGGAAACTTACTCGGATCACTTACACTAATAATCGTGGCGTTCGTTAACTGAGAGTTACTAACCTACCCGTGTTCGTTTACGCACGGTTAGTTAGCAGGATCAGTGATCGGTGTTACCCTGCTGCCTAGGCAGAGCCAAAAGTAACCTGATTAGATGCGCATGCGTTTACCGCAGTTGACATCTAGTTATTTGTTTGGTTTTGTCGGTTTACTACATCTGAATTTTGCAACAGCAATGGATACTCTTGCTAGATACGAATACTGTGATTACATTAATACAAGATCACTTGTAATAAAACATGTTCCTGAGAATCATTCTCTTAAACAGGTCTACATTGGTAAGCTTTATTAGTTTCATGTGAAAAAAGAATAAAACATTTTGTATTTTAGAGCATACTTTCAACAATAAAGAGCCCGAAAATGCGGCAGATATGGGCGCAGAAGAATCTATTAATAGTCAATTCTCTATTGGCACAGAAAGCACCTTTACGGATAGAATCGACTCGTCAGGAGCAATTTCTGAGAAAGTTAGCTGGAGTCAACAGCAGGTATTGTTACTTCTGGATATGTAAAGAAAATATTCTCATAAATTTGAGGATAGAAAAACAACAAATAAAGCACTCTGGAAGTTAATAGCACAGAAAATTGTTGAAATAAATGGTAATACTTTCGCCGCTGAGCAGTGTAAAAATAGGTTTAAAAATATGAAAAAAACATAAAAAAATTCGCGATAATAACTGCCAAAGCGGGCGAGGTTCCATAACATGGATGCATCTTGAAGAAATGGAGAAACTGTTTAAAAAAACTCCAGAAATACGGCCTTTACGTGTAATTAGTACATTAGAAGGAAGTGTTTTGAGTTCTTTCAAGTGTAATGAAATGTCTCAATATCCCATTAGTACTAACTCTAATTGCACTATAAGTAATAGTAGAAAAAGAACAAGCGAAGGTCAAAAGGAACCAGAATGGTTTAAAAGATTTCGCGTTGAGTGCCAAGAAAGGCATAAAGACAAAATGGTTAGACAAGACAAATTCCTGTCTTTGCTAGAGAAATTAGTGGAAAAAGAAGACATGTTTCTAAAGTTTCTTTATTTGTATGTAATATCAGTTGATATTCATTTTCATTTTACTTGGTTATTTTATATTGAAAAATATGTTAGGTTTAAAGAGTTGTCTAGTTTTTAAGTATAAACGTTGATTGATAATTATATCAGTAAAGGGTATAAATAAATGGCAACCACTTGTATTAACATTTTTTTATTATGAGTATAAAGACTATTTAATAAATATATAGTTATTCTTCACATATTAGATCACATATTTTATCTCGTTTAACAGCTGCTTTTACATCTATAGAAACTTTACAAACAGTATCATCATCAATATCCATTTCATCTAAATCATAATCATTATTTCTCATACATATATTATGCAAAATGCAACATGCTATGATGACATCTGGTACAAAGGTCGTGTCTGTTACAATTAAAAACTTTAGATTTCTAAAGCGACCTTAAGAAGTCCAAACGCCTGCTCTATATAGACTCTAGTCGAAGAATCCATATAATTATTTTTTCTTTGTTTAGCTGTTAGGTGCCCATTATTTGTATATGGCGTTAACAAGTTTATGGTAGTAGGGTAAACTGAATCGCCTAATAAATGTTGGTTTTCATTTAAAACTTGAGAAAGATATTTTGATATTGGCGATTGTTACAGGCGGAAAAGCTACTAAGTATATTATTTTCATTAAAATTATAAAATGGGGGTGGTCTGTAAAACAAAAATTAAAGGGTGGGGGGTCACCGGCACTAGCTAGCGGAAGGTCGTGGGTTAAAATGTTGCAGAAAGGGTTAAATTAATATATAATATACTACAAAAAAATTTGGCACTTACCTTTCATAAATATTGTGGCTTAATGACAATTACCAAGGGAACCAGACAAGTCGAGAATGTCCAAATGTTCATGCAAAACCTTGAGAGACTTGTCATCCCAAGGAGGACAATTGTTTCTTGTAATCAATTCTTACCTTTTTGCTTACTTATGCAACTTTCATGATAAAAAAAATAAAGAAACTATTGACTTAATCAACGGCAAACAAAACTATTTATTTAACAGAGCAATAAACGTGAACCTCTTACATTTGGAAATTCATTGATTTTAATTTAGAAATTTAGATTAAATAGTTGATATGGAATTCTGATAATTTTATGTACATGTGTAATTAGAGGCAAATCACTTTAAGAAGAACCCAACGTCATCATGCGCACAAAGCAAAAATTGGTTAGGAACAGTTCATTATATGTAATTAGGGATGGCAGTATTCAGGTTTTAGTGGCGTAGAGTTTTATGATCAACCAATCGGAAATTACCTTGTAAAAGTTTTAGATTTCATTACTATTTATTTTTACTTGATACACAGATGGACAGTTTTAAACCGCCATCTAACTAATATAAAATATCTTGTATATAACAATTAACATTAATATAACAATAAGTTACTCAACAGATGTGTTTGCAGAACACTAGAAGAGATAGAAACCACTTAAGTAGGCCATGGTATTCAATCATATGCTTTATCGGATTTTACAAAATAACCTTGCTATAGCAGTATTTTTTAGGGATATTGATGCACACAACTCATATGGTGATATTTTATTAAAAATTTTAAATTATAATTTAATTGGTTGTTTATTTTTTTACTAATTAACGCCATATCTTCCGTTTATACTGTAATAGCTCAACTACGCCACTGTTATTACATTTCTGCGCAATCTGGCATATGACGTTGGGTTCTTCTTAAAGTGATTTGCCTATACCAAATACTTTATATAGAAGAAACTTATCTTATTAATTTTACACTAAATTAATCCTACGGTTTATGGCCAAAACGTCTTAACAAATAAATTAACTAAAAATTGGTCATGCTAGCTTAACTATAAAAACTTACTTACTAAAAATCGTCAATTGTTTGATGGCTTGCCTTCCAACGCAGAACAGCTCTTAAATTGGGGGAGAGAATCTTGCTTGTTGCTCTTGTACTTAGCAATTATTAAATAATTCAATGACACACGAACCCGACAGGATCTTGTTGATAGCTAATTTAACTTGTACATCACGCGCATACAAGCTTTTTATTATATACTTTATATCACTTATAAATCCGCGAACATACGGGCGTAACCCTCGCGAACTGGAAGAGTTAATTACTCCTTTCCAATTTTACTATCGTGATACTAAGTGCAATATCATATTTGTGATGCCGGATAACGCTACCAGTGAACTCTCTGGCTACGTGTCTTTCTACCTTTTGACAACGGGCAACCCCATTGGAATCTTCAGTCTTTTGACTAAAGCCTTAAGTTATATATTAATTCCTACTTTAACCATTATTTACGTCATATTTCTGTTATCCAATGACTTTTAACAGAACCTCCCAAAAATAAGATTTCAGAAACCCAAATCCAACCTCTTTCAAGATGAGGGTCACGGAAAGCAATTATTTTCTAAGGATTTAAATATATTGTATCTTCTTGAAATTTTAATTACTAATTGTGGACCATACCGATTGGCGACAGTTATCTGCCATTAACAAAAGACAGAATAGCCAACTTGAGCCGAAATGGATTTTAAGACAATTGATGCCTCCAGACTACTTAAAATTATTTGCAATCTTTGAACAAATCAAATTGGAAAATAGTTTGGCTATTTATAATGTTTCGTTTTCTATAACCCTTGTCAATCATCGAAATATTAAGATAACTAAGTTTTACAACTGAAAATTGCTTTACTTTGTTTACGTTAAAAGGTACTATTCCATTTAAATTTTTCAGATTCGTCAATCTATACTCGACATAAGTTTTAAAAGGGTTATTGTATTTGGTTTGCAAGGTTGGAGCTTTAAATTATGATGACAGCCGCTGGAATTTATAATATTTAAGGGTAAAGCTATTTCTAAACCTGATCTTTATTATAAGGGATGCTTATTAAAATATAAAGGTAATTTATTATGGAATTCTGTTAATTCAAGTTATTGAAATTTAATTAATTATTTAATCTGATAAAACGTTAACATTTCAAAACAATGTTATGCGATACTCTAAATACTCGACCATCACGAACGCTGCTAGAATATCCTGCAAATCAATACATAATAGAAACATTTTGGAAAACTTTCTTAATTTACCAGCAAAACAATCTATAAATGTATAGTCCCATTTGCATACTCCTTGCAATAGTATTGAGTGAAATTGTTTCTTATTCAGATATGAATTGGGATTGATTTTTGGAGTAACAATTCGAATATGTGTTCCATCTATAGCTCCAACGACTCCTGAAATTCGACTTTTCTTTTTGAATCCATTGGATATAGTGTTCATATCTTGTGGTCATTTGATAAACTTCTTTACGTTTCTTATTAGTATATCAATTACTCTACGCAGATATTCCCATGTAGTACTTATCGACAAATAAAAACTATCGGCAACAGATCTAAAATATTTCTGTAATGTTAACCTGTATAAAACACATTATTTTCACTAAGCTGTAAACTTCCTGATTAGCTAACTACCATAAACAAACTAATATCTGCTTATCTGGACTAGTCAAGCGTCCTCCACGTGGCGTTTGCTTATAAATATTGTTATACTCTAAGGTATAACCGTTAAAGTCCCGCTCGCGCGTGTTCAGAGCCACTACGATAGTTGGCAATATAATCTAAAGCGTACATAATATTGCGCAACCAGATATTACGTCATAATTCCGTCTCAAATTGTATCACATACCAAAAATGTTACAGTGATACAAGAAGCGCTTTAAAGAAAAAGATAAAATGTACTCACTAAAAATGTGGAGCTCCTCACGACCTTGCGGTTATTCTTGCGACAGGAGCCGTGCTGATTTCCATAGATCTCGTTGTTGTTAGGCGTGGTTCGGGGCTATGCTTTTGTTGAAGCCAGCTTTGTTTGTCTTCCCCCTTCTTGTGTGTAGCGGTACGAAGTTTTTTTTATTTTGAAAACGATTCTAGGTCATGGATCGAAACGTTAATAAAGATAATTTTAAAAACTATGAGTGGTTTAATACTCAAAGAAGATTAAGAAGAATACTAAACAAACCACAACAAACATACAGACGGTACGATAGGAATAAGGTCAAGGCAAAGATATCAGGTAGAGATAAAAAACCTACATTATCTAAAAGAGAAAAGACAAAAGCACGATACAAGATAAACCTCGCTGTTCGACGTTTCGTTGGCTAGTCCGTCGTGTCGGAAACCGCGCACTTACTTCCTCACTCCACGTCTGCGCATTCTCTTGCGCCGAAGCGACTGTCCGAAGTGACGGAAATGCATGAGTCTATTTTCAAAATATTGGCGCGAATTCACTCCCAAATTAAAAAGTGTGAAATGCCAATTTTTGACATGTAACAATATACACGCCAAATTCTTTAATTAAAATTGCTACAGTTGATTTTTTCAAACGAAAATGTGCTCTGAAATCTGAAAAACCTTCAGAGTGACATTAAGTAAATTAAGCTCACCAGATAAAGAATAAGTAGTGACAACTTCCGTATAATTTTTTATACAAGTTCTTCTTCCTTTTTCATTAGTAAAGAACACTTGTGCAATTTCTTCCTCATCGCTGCTCTCAAAAAATTCTTCCCCAATACAATGTACAATCATTCCAATTTTTTTATTCATCTTTAGTTTGTTTTGTTTTCAATCATCACAAACTGACACATAAATACGTTTAGAAATGACAGTGACACTGACCTTAAGCTGGTCGTGTGCGTTCGTTTACTAGCTTACCCGGGGTGACTAAACCACCAACTTGAAGTTGAGTTACAACTATTCCGCTTACTAACCGGAAGTAAGTTTCCGAAAACGCGGTAAGAGTATGTAGACTAAATAGAACTTTTCTACAACGCTTGATATCTGATCTTTCCATCTAAGGTTTGGATCCAACAGGATACCTAGATTTTTAATTTTATGTGAAAAGCTTATGTTTGATTTTCCAAACATTAACATGGGAAGATCCACGGACTGAACTAATCTAATTAAATTTTGTGTTCTCTGAAGCAAAGCCTGGCATTTGGCTGGATTTACGGTTAATAAATTATTTTTACACCAATCGTCAACCCTTGATAGATCATCATTAACTGCCTGGAATGCTTCAATTATTTCTGTTGGAGAAAAATGAAAATAAATCTGGACGTCATCTGCATATCAGTGGTAACGACAAAACTTCAATGTTGTAGAAAAATCTTGAATGTACAAGTTAAACAAAAGGGGACCGAGTACACTGCCTTGAGGTACGCCTATGACGAGGCCAACAGATTGTGAGATGTGACCATTTTCATCTTTTACTTGCTGCGTGCGTTGTATCATTCTATCCAAGAGATTGCTGACTCTGAAAAATTATTTCAACATTTTAATTTAGTTAAAAAGATGTTAAAGTCAACACTGTTAAAGGCTGCACTGAAATCCAATAAAAATAAAGTTAGTTTTTGACAATCGATGGCCTTTCTGACATCATCAGTTACCCGCAGAAGCGCAGTACATGTACTATAATCCGTACGGAAACCCGATTGGTATTTGTCTAGTAACGTGTACTGTTTTAAAAATAACAACATTTGATCAAGTGCTAGTTATTCAGCGGATTTTGAAAGCGCTGGTAAAATGCTGATCGGACGATAATCATGTGGACCTAAAGGGTTTGCTTTCTTTGCTAATGGCCTAACTATAAAGTGTTTCCTTACTAATGGAAAACGAGCAGTGCTAAAAGATGTATTAATTATTTTTGTTAAAGATTCTAGATCAGTTGGAAAGATTTGTGTAAACATTAAGCTCGATATTTTATCAAAACCCACGGCTTTTGATTTAATGCGCAGAACAGACTTGGACATCATCGGTCGACACTTCAGTAAACACAAATTGTGGAACTGAAGCGAGCGGTACACTGATTAAGCCTGTGGGGTTCCTGACAGGACACATTTCTGTCAAGGTTCACCTTCAGACCTTGAATGCAGACTCTGCTTAGAGGAACCGGAGACTGCAATGCATGTACTACGCAGATGCAAGGCGAGTTATGTATCCCCCAATTTATGTATGTATAACAAAATAGAAGTTATTAGGAATTATTAGAAATTGTTAAAGAAATTATTAGGTCAAGTGCAACAATGTAATTCAAGGATAATTAAATAAAGGTTATTAACAGTTCATGAGAACGGATGCAATACAATGTATTCCAGACGACAATGATACTGCAAGTGGCAGGTCCCAGACGGTTAAGAAACTGCAATTACTTAGAAATTAAGATTGTTATATTGTATAATGAATAGAATTAAGAAATAAGCAGATATCAGCTCTGCAAGTTCCCACAAAATTATGAGGAGCAGGGACAACATAAATCTCCCCGGAGCCCCAAGACCAATCAGTCAATCATAAGTATTTCAGCTTTAACATTGCAGTTTGCTTAGGCTACTCACTCATATTAGTTCAATTATTAATTATTTTTAGACTTAGTTTAATTTAAACCAAGATTGTCAAAATTCCATATTAATTTCTGTTTAACCAAATAAATTTGTTACGAAGTTTTTGAAAGAAGTTTTTAAAAAGACCGCTCCCAAAGCCCTAAACGTAACTGGCGCAGCCGTACGAATGTCAGAAGGTCACTAGGGAACCAAATTCGAAGAACTGATGGTCTGGAATTTCAATTCTCAATCTGGCAGAACCCAAAACAAAGTTGGACGAGATACAAGCATCGATCAAATCCAACCAAACAAAACTTGGACGAGATACAAGCATCGATCGAATCCAAACCAAACCAACGTGAACAAAGTACACGAATCGACCGAATCCATGAAAACGACGATGAAATTAATGCAAGTCATTTCCTTAAAAACAATTGATTTTTGACAAATTATTTGATATTAGCTAGTAAAAGAATTTTTTGATTATTATTTTATGTATGTACAGATTTTTATGATTATTGCAATTTATGCCATTTTATGAAAATAATTTACGCAACTGTTACGAGAAATTATTTTCAAACTTATTTTAAGAGAATTTATTTTTAAGGCAAGAAAATTTCATACAAGAGAACAAATTAGTACTTTTATTACAAATTATTAATAAACCAGAAACGTCAATAACGCAAGAAAAATTAATACAAAACGAAAACGATTTTAAAATTCAAAAATAGAACGCAACTAATTTTTACCAATTTATCAACAAGAGCTTAATGTACAAAACACAATAACGATTAATTATAGAAACGAATTATTCAAAGTTTAACCTTGAGCAAAGTTTATAATTAAACACCTAGTGTATAATTGTAGGAACATCTTTCAATCTACAAATAAAATTAACTCGTTACAAATTGAAACAAGCGTGCAAATCTAAAGCGCGATTCTCATATAAACTATGACCGGAAACTCTCATCATTGACCATTCAGTACTAATATATCTAATTATAGCGAAACAATTACTGAGTAAGATTCATTCAGAAAAGCGCATCGCAACTTTATAAAATATAATTGCATATTTTCATTACGAAGATATCTAATTATAACAAAAGCATTTACGCAATTAAATTATCACGAGGCTGAAAATGAAATCTTTCAGTGGACTAAAACTTGCAATTTAAACAATTTATTGTATAAATTATAAAGGCAACATTAAACAAAGCAGTTGACTGAAAACATGCAACTTTATAATTAAAACATCCAAGGTAACGAGACAGTACAGTTGACAGAAAATATCTTACGCACTTATCAATTACAACACCCACGGAAACTTAATTAATCAGCAGAACTGAAACAAAATAAAATCATAACTGACGCAAAAACATACAAAGTAACGTAATTACTGCAACACATAGGAACCTTTCAGAAAGTAAAACCTACAACAAATATAGCATCCGCGAAGTATAAAATATAGAAATTCAAGACTACAGCAATTAACCAAGACATTAACAAGCACAAATTCTTCAGTTTAATTATAAAACCGTATAACTACGATTCTTTAAACAACCCAACACAATCCAAACTGAAACTTAACAAACCAAACCAAAAAGTAACAATATAAACCGCAAAATAAATCTCAATTTATACAAAAACTTAAAATTAATAAAACCGAAAATAAATATTAATTAAAAGCGAGAACAACTTTTAACAATCATGAGTTCAGTCCTGAAAATTTATCTCGAAAGCATCCTAAATTTCAACGGAGATCAAGCTTTGCTAAGGAACTTTATTACAGCCTGCGAAATATTTTTTAAAACCTTTTACAAACCCGGAGATAGCGAGAGAAATATATTACTTTTACGCCTGCTAATAGGCAAACTAACCGGAAGGGCACTAACGCTAATAGCCAGCCAAGATGATTTAGAACAATGGGAGGACTTTAAACGTATATTGATTGCATATTTTGGAGATCAAAGGAACATACAATGCCTAATACACGACATAATAAATCTCAAAATGGAAAGTAACAAATTCCCGTACCAATTCGGAATGAAATGCCAAGATGTGAGAAGTATAATGTTAACAAAATTAAAAATTGAAAAATCCGACCAAAATATCCGACTTTTAAAAACAAAAATGTATGACGAAAAGGCACTGAACACCTACATAAATGCACTACCAGAAAGACTAACGGAGAAAATAAGAATTCAACATCCCCAAAATCTAAAGGAATCCATGAATATGTTAATAGAAGAAGAAAAGTAATGTATTACCGAAACAGACTATATAACCCCAACGCGAATAAAAGTTATTCACCAATAAAAACTATACAAGCCGCAAGACAAACAATCCCCCAACAAAAATTGACACCATTTAATGCACAAACAAATTAACCGCGAATTATTTTAATAACACGAATTTTAATAATCAATTCAAACAATTCCCGAGACCAACGTTTAACTCAAATTTTACAAAGCCCACATTTCAACCAAGATTCAACCAAAAAGACCAGTATTCAACGTGAACCCTATTAGAAATACACCAATGACAAATAACAATAACAACCCTAACAGTTATTATAAACCAATACCTGTGCCATAATCAAAAACGAAACTTTACCTCAGAAGAATTATTTTACCAAGAACCCAACGATGAATCAAACCAATTAGAAAACTGAACGCGACGAACCATGCGAGAATTACGAAGAGGACGACGAAGAAGACGTGTGCTCAAATTTTCAGATAGACCGATTTATAAACGACCAAACGTAATAAATTTAAATAATACTAATCAACAAGTACTACTATACATAGAAATACCCCACGCAGAATTTAAACTACTAATCGATATCGGATCCTCAAAAACACTAATCAGCCCCCGAACCGTAAAAAAACATTATTTAGATTTTGTAAAAAGAGCCTTTAAAATTAAAATAGCCCATCAAACGACCCTACACCAATAAATAGCTAATATACCCTTACCAAGAACATTCAATGTAAAAATAAAACACAAATTTTGTATTTTCGAATTCAACGATAAATACGACGGACCAATAGGATCAGACATTCTAAGAAAACTAGAAGCCAATATTGATATAAAAAACCGTTTATTAAGAACAAAACACGGACAGATCCCCATTAAATTTCAAAATACCCAAACCGAACAAAAATACACAATAGAATTCTGAACAGAAAAAAACAAAAATCCCAGTAAATTCAAAAAACGACGTAGGAATTATAAATCACATAACATTTTAACAAGGAGTGGAAACCCCCACAGTATTAGTATAAATAAAAGATAATTATGCCATTACAACAATTTTAAACTCAAATAACTACCCCGTAGAACTATCATTAACAAATCCAATTAACGTAGAGGAACTAAATTTCAATGAAATGGAAATAGATGAAAATTTAGAAAACGATTACAACCCCATAGAACACGACAAAATGTTAAGAGAAAATTTAAGTAACATTCGTTTCAATACCGACATCAACAAAGAAGAAGAAAGAGCATTTAAGATTTTGTTTTGAATACCGCGACATATTCCATTGTGAATGAATACACCTAACGTTCACTAATATAGTCAATCACAACATAGAACTAACAGACAATAAACCAATTATTACAAAAGCATGCAGACTACCTCAGGCAAGCCAGGAAGAAGCCGACAGACAAGTAGCAGTCTTATTAGAACAAAACATCATATCACACTCCAACTCACCGTGGAGCAGCCCCGTATTAATAGTACCCAAGAAATTAGACGCCTCAGGCAAGAGAAAATATCGAATGGTAATAGATTACAGAAAGCTGAACGAAAAACGGTAGATGACAAATATCCACTACCCAATATCACTGAAATTTTAGACAAATTAGGTAAATGTCAATATTTTTCAACATTAGACCTTGCCTCAGGATATCATCAAGTAGAGATGAACGAGAAAGATACATCGAAAACTGCATTTAGCTCACCTAGAGGACATTACAAATATAAACGAATGCCATTTGGACTAAAGAACGCACCTGCAACTTTTCAGCGAGTCATGAACAATATTTTACGAGGAATACACAACGAAAAATGTCTTGTGTACCTACCTAGACGACATCATAGTTTATTCAACATCACTGGTAGAACACATAGAAAGATTAAGAGAAGTATTTGAAAGACTAAGACAGGCACATTTTAAAGTACAACTAGATAAGAGCGAATTTTTACAGAAAGAAGTATCATTTTTAGGACATAATAACACCCCAAGGGGTAATGCCAAACCCCGATAAAACAAACGCAGTATTAAATTACCCCCTACCAAAAACGAACAAGGAAACTAAAGGATTTCTAGGACTTAGTGGTTATTACCGCAAATTCATTAAAGGTTACGCTCAGACAACCAAGACCCTGACAAATTGTATAAAAAAGGTAAATAAATTTGAACACACTCCAGAATTCATTAAAGCCGTAGACAAAATTAAATGTATACTCACGAACCACCCCGTATTAGAATACCCAGACTTTTCAAAACCATTTATATTGACAACAGACGCATCAAACGTAGCACTAGGCGCATTATTGAGCCAAGGAAAAGTAGGTAGGGATAAACTAATCAGCTACGCATCTAGAACTCTAAATGAGACCGAACAGAAATATAGTATAATAGAAAAGGAATTATTAGCCATAATTTGGGCAACGAAATATTTTAGACCATACCTTTACGAACGAAAATTCTATATATACATCGACCATAGACCATTAGTATGACTATGCAAACTCAAAGAACCAAATTCAAAATTACAACGATGGAGAATCAGACTAGAGGAATACGATTACGAAATTATATACATAAAAGGAATTTATAATAATAACGCAGACGCCCTAAGTAGAATACAGCTCAACGCACTAGCAGCAGAATAAGTTATAGGAAACGTAAACGAGACAGATAACCAAAAACGATAACGAGGAACAAATAACTAGAATTCTAAAAGAATACACCCCCGAGAAAAAAGATTTTACTTTTATTTCAAAGCCAAACATTTATATAAATGATTTTCAGAATTATACGTTAAATTATTCAATAACTCCGGTCCTGAACTTATTCGATGCACAAGAAAATTAATAACAGTAGAATACCCAGACGAAATAAGTGATGTAATCAGAAACCAACACGAAGGCAAAACCAACCATCGTGGAATTAATGAAACAATAAAACAACTTATAAGACGATACTATTTTAAAGATATGAAAGAATTGACCACAGACTTTATCAACCAATGTGAACCATGCGACAAGGCAAAATAAGACACAACACCCCCAAAAATACACTTAATGTTAACCAAAACACCCGACAAACCATTCCAAAAATTACATGCCGACACTCTAGTAGTAGAAGGACAAAACTATTTAATCATTGTAGATGCATTCACCAAAATAGGCCAAGAAAATACCTATCACCTCTAAAAATAGCATTGACGTAACACAAGGATTTTTACAATACTTTACATTTTATGGCACACCCGAAACAATAACTTTAGATAACGGCAGCGAATTTAAAAACGAGACGATTCAAAACGCTTTAGAATTCCACAAAATAAAAATTTATTTTATAACTGAAAACCACCCTGAATCGAACGGATTAATTGAAAGACTACATTCAACCCTGTTAGAAAAAATCAGATTACTAAGATTAACCTACAAGAAGGAACACATTACTGTACGCGCCCACCGGATCCCCTCCCAATTCTGCCACACCGGCCTCAGAAAGTCGTCGCGTAGGAGAATAGTACTGTCGCTAGAGCGAGAGAGTTCGGTCCCGGGTTCGCGAAAACCTCGCTCTGATACTACGTTGGCTACTACTTCGACTAAACCCTATAGGTCTTTCTACCTTTCCATTCAAATCCGTCCCTACTACCCTAACCTATAACCTCCAGTTTAGTGTAGTGCAACGGATGTCCTATAGTGTTGGTAAGTGATAGTAACTAAGTCCTTTATCTGTAGTCACTATATAACAATTTTCAACCCCTATTATACAGTCCATTCACCCTCTCTCTGATCATACGCATTAATCGCCTACAATAATACAATCCACTCATCAACCAATTTTACACCCTTAGAATTAACATAAGGACATTCAGATTCACGCAACCCTTACGACGTACATTATAACAAAGGAGCATATCAGCAATATGCTAAATATCACAAAGAGAAATTAAAAATAACTTACGACAAAGTAAAAGATAAGTTAGATAACAACAAGGAACATATCACCACAACCCGCAATAAGAATACCAACGCTTATAAATTTTCAATAGGACAAACCGTGTACGAGAAAAATTTCCAAAGTAAACGACACAAAATGGCACCCAGAAATTTAGGCCCTTTAAAATTAAGAGACTATTGGACAAAAATATAGTCGTAGTAGACAACGGCAAGATAATAAAATACATTCACTTGAAAAACTTAAGACACACTGTAATTTCAGATGGACAATCATCACCCTTACCGTCAACCTCCGTCCAGGTAGAACGGACAACGACGTATTAATTGAAGATATAAAAACAACCCCGGTATACTACCAATAAAATTGGGAAGTATGTAAAATACAATAGACTATTAGACATTCGCATAAAAATTCGATTTAACGGAACTAAAACAAGAATTTCAAATCATCAAAGATAATTACTATAGACTAAAACAATCAATGGACACAGCCAAATTCGGAAAGGAATACGCCATAGAAATGATGATCTACAATAGCATAATAGAAAGCATTTTGAGAAACATACAAGATAATTTAACAGATTAATACCCACAGAACAAATTGCAAGACGAAAAGGAGGATTAATTAACGGACTGCGTAACAATAAAAGCTATCACAGGAAATTTAGATAACTAAGACGCAGAACGTTATGACAACGCAATACAGCAATTAATCGAAAACCAAACCGATATAAAAACCATAGTTAGCAACCAAATATCTTTAGCTCAATCAACTATGATAAAATTCAACGAAACATTAAGAAAGCTAGTAAGAAATCAAGATAGTATAACCAATAGAATACAAACCCTTGAAACTAACATGCAAATTACCATGTTAGGCGTGCGAGTTTTAATTAGATTCAATGCAATATTCACCCGAATAATATCAACCATTACTTTAATCCAACAAATTTTAGCCACAGAAAACACAGTAACATTTGCAAAACTAAGTATATTACACTCTAGTATCATAGAACCAAGTGACTTATTAAAGGAATTATTAAGAATTAGATCATTTATAACTAATAGTAAATTACCTTTTGAAGTAATAGAATCAAACATTCTAATATTTGAAAAAATAGCTATAGTAAAAGGCTATGTAAAGAATAACGAAATAACATTTTTAATAGAAATCCCAATAGTAGAAAGTAATATTTACAATTATTATCATTTATTTGCTTTTCTAATGAAAATTACTAGCATGTATCAAGTTATCATACCCAAAACCAAATTCCTATCCTTAAATGAACTAAGATATGGTTATACAAACAAAAAATGTACCGAAGTAACACCTAATCAATATTTATGCCAATCATTGACAACAACAACTATTCAAGAAGACAGCCCTTGCAAAGTACAATTATTAAAATTTTCAAATCATTACGAAAACTATGAAGCCAAACCCCCCGTACAAATCACATGAAAATTCAGAAAATTACCGAAAACAAATGGATTGCCATATTTCCATCAAAGGTAATAGCAACCGTACATTGTAATCAAAATGAGAATAATCTAGCATTAACCGGAAGTAAATTGATCACCCTTAAAGAAGACTGTTTTTAAAATTGAAAAACGAAATAATCTGAGATTATAAAAACCCTACAGTAACCAAGAAATTCGCAAATCTACCAGAACTACAATTCAAGATAAAACAACCAGAAGATGAAGAAATAATTAAGAAACCCATGCAGGTAGAATATCTAGACTTAGACGACCTCAACCACGCCATGAAAATAATGGACTATTATAAGGAACACTTAAGCGAATTAAAAGTGCCAAAGTTACACTACGACAACATAAGCGTTTGGACAATTGTATTAATCATTTTAATTATTTTATTGATCATATATGTATTTTACAAAATGTATCTTAGATATAAGAATAAAGAGAAAAATTTTAGACTTAAGAAAACAAAGATAAATAAAGAAACAAATATACCGTTAGAGACAATGAATTTTAAACAATGAATTTTATGAACTTTTAAAAAAATTAAGCAAGAAAAACCTTAATTTTTCATTTACGTCGGGAAAAGTTATGTATCCTCCAATTTATGTATGTATAACAAATTAGAAGATATTAGGAATTATTAGAAATTGTCAAAGAAATTATTAAGTCAAGTGTAACAATGTAATTCAAGGATAATTAAATAAAGGTTAGTAACAGTTTATGAGAACGGATACAATACAATGTATTCCAGACGACCGTCATACTGCAGGTGGCAGGTCACAGACGGTTAAGAAACCGCAATTACTTAGAAATTAAGATTGTTATATTGTATAATGAATAGAATTAAGAAATAAGCAGACATGAGCTCTGCAAGTCCCACAGAATTGTAAGGGGCAGGGCAACATAAATACCCCGGGAGCCTCAAGATCAGTCAGTCAGTCATAAGTATTTTAGCTTTAACATTGCAGTTTGCTTAGGCTACTCACTCATATTAGTTCAATTATTAATTATTTTTCGACTTAGTTTAATTTAAACCAAGATTGTAAAAATTCCATATTAATTTTTGTTTGTTAGAAGTTTTTGGAAATTTTGGAAGTTTAGGCTACTCACAATATTAGTTCAAGTAGTAATTATTTTTCAACTTAGAGTATTTTAAACAAGATTGTCAAAATTCCACTTTAACATCTGTGTAAATCAAATAAATTGTTACGAAGTTTTTGAAAGGAGTTTTAAAAGACCGCTTCCAAGGCCCGAAACGTAACTGGCGTTGGGTAGAACGAGGCAGCGTCTATTCGGGCGACCAAAGTTAGACCCGAAAGAAGTCGATACCCTTTCATCAAGGGACCTGTGCTGTATAATTCGAGGTGCAGACTTTCAAGATTGGGTATAATATTTAACCAGGGTCAGTACAATAAGCCTTTTAGGCTGCAGTGCGGCGGAGCGTTTGGCAGAAGCACTCGCCAGGGGGAGTGGTTTTAGTGGGTCTGCCGACAGGAGGTTCCACACTTTGGCTATAAAACCTTCCCACTCCACCGGGTTCGGATAACTACAAAAAAAAGCCACAAGGTTTCAAGAAAGTATTTATTATAAGATTTGTTTTGCTTTATTCCCTTCTAAGAAGTTCAGATACTCCTTATATTTGTTGTATGACCGTATTCCAGTGTTGTACGTTGTACACTATCGGAACGAAACCCAGAGTAGAACAGTATTTATAGTTTCTGTTTTGTACGTTTATGACGAATATCTTGCCACTGTTGAATTACATAATTTGGACAGCTTGTGATTTTAATTTGTTTAAAAATATAAGTTTTTATTGTCGTCTATTTCAGCAGTTTCGTTCGGACAGTTATTGAGAAATTATTGAAATAAGTGTCAACAAGCCAAAGCAAAAAAAAAAAGTAAAATGGGACGTCAAAAACAACAAACTATTAGAAAATTACCGAAAATTGATGTTTTCTTTAAAAAAGTAAATTATGATTTGATATCGAATTGTAGTGGTGTAAGCAGTAGTCATGTCGATGTGCATAGTGATAATAGTGATATTATAAATTAGGACTTGACCCAAAACATTGAAGAGGTATCTGCTTCAAGAACTGATAACTTATAATTACAAGAGGATACTTTTGAGGCTGGGCTTGAAAGTACTGCAATATTAATTGACAGTGACAGAGGACGATTTGCTAAAGATTTAGATGAAGATAAAAATTATCAGTTTAGAACTTCATCAGTCAAACGGCCCTTTTCCTAAAGATCCGGTATCAAAAGAAGTTTTAATAACGGGTACTATCAAACTAAAGCTAAAACTTTCCAAGCTATCTATAAATTTTGGATTTCTTATTCAACGATATTAAATGCAGTTTATTGTCATGTTTGCTGGCTTCTTTTAGGACAGGGGGAGCAAAAGTTTCAATGATGCTTGGTGTAATGGTACCATTAACAACTGGCAAGGATTAACAAAAAAAAAAGCTAAACACGAATCTTCTGTGGTTCATCTTACGTTTTGTTCAATTTATGATCATTGATAAAATAATAAAACAATAATGTCACATTTTGCTAAAAACGACATTAAAGTAAAAGTTGTTGCTATTCTATCTAGAATTATAAATGTTATTTTAACTTACACATGATGCAACAATTCCTTTTGGGGTCATTATCAAAGCAAATCATCCCAGAATAAGGAAATTTTTTTAAATATTGTTGATTTGTTAGCTTTGTATGACCTATTACTAAAAGCCCACATTGAAAATGAAAACAATAGAGTAAAATATTTCAATCCAAAAATATAGAATGAACTAATACATTTTTGTACACTTCTTTATTAAGACCAATCTTAAGTAAAATTAAAGAGGCTCCATTATTTTCTCTTTGCTGGATACAACTCAAGATGTTAGTAGAATAGATCAATTGAGTGTTGTAATTCGATATGTTAAAGCAGATCCGGAAAATAAGTCAATCATTTTCGAAACTTTTATAGGATTTTATGAACTAAAAAAAGTGTCGTGGGCAAGGTTATGATGGTGCTGCAATATGAGTGTTAAATATAGGCTTCTCCAAGCACCTACTTAAAATTGGAATCCAGCAGCTGCTTACGTACATTGCGTCTGGCACTACTTAAATATAGTATTAAATGATTCTGTTAGTGATATTTTGGAAATTCGCAAATTTTACTCTATCATGGAACAAATTTACGTTTACTTTAGTGAAAGCTTGCCACGTTTGCATAGGTTAAACGAAATAAGGAATACAAAATATACATTCAAGAGGCTTTGTCCAACTAGATGGTCATCAAGATTTGATTTCCCGTTTTCTTTACGAACGAATTCGGTTGGTGTCATGACGTGTCTCGAAAATATAATTTTTGTATCAGGTAAAACATCTAAAAAAAGAAACTTTAATAATTAAAATGAAGTAAATTCCTTCGAGTTCATAGCCATTCTGGCTTTCCAATGTAAACTATTACAATCTACTAACGTAATTTCAAAATATGTACAACCCTGAATTGATTTGTTAACAGCCGCGTCGCTTTTACGTACAGTTCAAAATAAGATGATCGAATTAAGAAAGCAATTTTTAGCGATATTTTTAAAGAAGCTGAAAACGTTGCAAATACCTTAAAATAGCCCATACTTTTGTAACTAAAAAATTGCGTCACACTATAAATTTTTTTGGCAGTAGATGAACTCAAAAAGCAGAAGAAAATTTTAGAATAACTGTGTTCAATGTATGTCTAGACGTCATAATTCAACAACTGATAACACGCTTTGTTAGCAAGAATGATATTTCGACCAAATTCGCAATTCTACAATCAGAACATCTCCGTGTTTGGCCTGATGAAGAAATGATCAAAAAAGCAAACAGACTCGGTGAATTTTATCTAGATGACTTGTCTTATACATTTCCTCAACATATTCTTAGTTATCGAACAATATTGAAACAGAAAATTAAAAATTTTTCTTCAGTATAAGCAGTGGCAGAATTAGTGACCGTAGAAAACTGTTCTATCTATCGCTAGTAGAGGGTCGGATTTGTGCACGGTATTACAATTGCATTTAAGTTTGCCGGTTATTACAGTAGAAGAGGATGGAGCCGATCCTAGCGCAGATCTACCTTATGGAATCCACTTATAGAATCCACCGAATCTACCTGCTTATGGGAATTTACATGTAAATTCTTTGGAAGTGAACCTCTTTTGGACATTTACTGGGGATTTCTTCCTTGCTCCCCTCCTTGCTCGAACACTACAACATTAACCATTTTGATTACGTCACACCCGCCTCTTTTTCACCCGCGAGATAAATCTTTCTTCACATTTCCATCCATATAAATATAAAAACATTTAAATATGTCTTTTTTGGCGTTAATTAGATTTTTCTCAGCTACCTGAATTTCTAGAATTTTTTTAGATAGCATCATCCTCCAGGGAGCTACCCTCATTTTAAGATTTGTTACCGGCTGCGATTTCTGACCATCCTTATTACTTTTTAGCCATGCGTCACATCAAATAAGTCTAGAATTTTACGCAGAATCCGAATCTGCAAACAAATTTAAAATCTAACAACCCCTAACCATTTTACTCACATACCCTCTAGCAGACATATTAAAGATTATTTCGTTTAAGATAAATATATTTCCTTTGGTGTCAATTAATATTAGATTTTTCTTAGCTACCTGAATTTCTAGGAGTTTTCCAGATTGCATCATCCCCAGGGAGCTACCCTCATTTTAAGAATTTTTTACCAACTGGATCTTTTAATCACGCTCTATATACTTTTTAGGGTGTTCGAGATATGGATTCATCTTGCTGTTTTACGAAAATCCGAATCTGCAAACAGATTTAAAATCGGGGCAACCGCTTACCGTTACACACACATACTCTCTAGCGAACATATAAAAGATTATTTTTGTTTCTTTTGAGATAAATGTATCTTATTCTTAAGCATTATAGAGAAATTCGAAACCTGTTCCTTAATAAAACATTCTAAACCCAACACACTTTATCAAAAACATGAGAGACTTTTAAACAGGCTAAAAATTTTATTTCTAAATGCATGTCATACCATAATTATGTAGTTAAGCCAATGCTAAACTATGTACATTTAATCTATACAACTTACAACTAACACCTAACTTATATCTTTATGTCCAATGCATAGATTGCTGTACTATTAGGGATGACGTACCTTTTGTCATCTTCGCCCGACAAACTAATTTTATTAATTAATTGGGTATAATGTTGGTGTTTATGACTTCGAATACATGCTATGCATAAGGGCACTAGAATTATTATGTACAATGTCCTTAAAACTATTTACATTAATATTCTTAACTACACTTTGTAAGACCCCCCATCTTTTTAATCGCGTCTTTCTCGCTTACAATACAGTAGGACTTAGCCCTACTACCAACAAATTCTAATACTAGATCCCAATTAAATTCATCTTTGAATTTCCCTACAACTTTTTTGTTGACAAGCGGTATATTATCACATGTAATACCACAAGAGGTTCAAAATTATCGGGTAATTCCCGATAGGTTCGTTGCAAACAAATGAAGGAGTCAAGTTTTTCAGTTTAAAAAATCACGAGCGCGAAGCGCGAGTGATTTTTCTGAAAAACTTGACGACTTCGTTTGGTTGCAGGGAACCTAGAGGGAAATACCCGATTAATTTTGAAGCTCGAGTGGTATTCGGGGGATTATTTTTCCATCCAAATTTTGTCCAATACAATTCCATCATGAGACAAAATCCATAGTTCAAAATTAAATACCCACAATTATTGATTTAATTCATATTCAGTGTGTTACAATTAAAAATACAATTGTTATAGACATTAGAACAATTTTTATTCAAATCAGCGTTATTGGTGATCGGTCCAGAGGAAGTGGAAGGCTGTGGGTGTGCAACGGGAAGGGGAATGGAATTTTGCATTATATTCACTTCATTGCGCTCATATTTACGCAGCTTCTTCAGAATCGCTTTATGATGTTCTTGATCCAGTTGTAGATAAGGCCGAATTGAATGAGTAGTCGCATGCCCAGTAATTTTAATAATTTGTTGTTCTCCAACTCCTGATTTCGCCAGATTAGAAACAGCTGTTGCACGACTTGAATGATTCGTGATTCTCTTGTTTCCGACATCAAGACCGGCCTTTTTCGCTGACTCCTTCACCCACTTCGCAATCATATTCTCGCCTACTGGAACATCTTTATACCAGCCACTGCTACCTGGATTTCCCCAGCTCGGATTTGGAGTCAGGAAAAATCTATCTGTCGTTATTTTCTCAGTTCTCTTAACTTGTAATTTTCTAAAGAGTCTCACTGGACACTTATTGGGGACTACTGTATTCTCGGCCAACCACTTACTATCAGACAACTTTTGTCACCACCTTGCGTAGTTTTGCTGAAAATTGGATTGTATTCAATTCTGCCAGTGAGTTCTCCATCATTTTGCCTCTCTTCTCGGAAGTGATATATCATTGTCTTGGATCCTTCACCACCTCGCCAAGCTAACTCCACTGAGACAATCATGAAAAATTTTTTTTGTAATCCCTCAGGTGTTTCTTCGTCCCATGCATTAACCATTGTATCCCAATCCTTGTCTTCTAGAGCTACTGCACTCGCCTTTCGTTTTCTGGTATGGCTTGCAGAGCCTTGCGTTTAGCATCACGAGCCCCTCTGGCTCCTTTGAAAACAGCATCAGAGAACGGATTTATTTTCACGTTGAACTCGGTCGAATATTTATCTTGGAGTAACTTCGCAGTTTTATTCCACATTGCCTTCACTGTACTTTCCTTATAATCATCCCCGTTAAACTTCTTCATGTTGTATCCCCAGTCTTTTAAAATATCCGCCAGTTCCTCTTCAGTGGTGTCAGCCTTCAATACGACATATTTCTGATCACAAAACGCAGAAAATTGTTTCCACACGGAGGTGTTTGACTTGATGGTGTTGATGGGTACATTTCCTTTCACTTTTTCATCAATTGTTTGCAAAGACAAATCCCCAAATCGACTCATTTTATATTAGAGCTTATCAATTGACATAATATAATTCAATCTGTCAGATTAAATGGAGGGTTAACTAGATTGGAAACCTTTTGTTTTTTTATATAGGCAAAATTACCAGTGAAATTATCAAAATTATCAGTTGAATTGCGTGTAGGCTATACGAAATAATGTCGAATGGTGCAATTGTATTCGCTGAAATTTGGATGCGAAAAATAATCTTTATTATCCGCGAAGTAGTCACTCTTTTAAGATAAATAGATTTTGTTTGGTATCTACTAATATTATATTTTTCTAGGGAGCCCAAATCTGTAAATAGCTTTTAAATAGGACCACCCCTTACAAAGTTACGCCTATTAAAGAACCAAACCTCTAATTTTGTCCATCTATATTTAACTTCATTTTTAAAACCTTTTTTTCGCTACCCAAGACATATGCATTAACCAACCAGGAAAAATTGATAGGTGGGGTCAGCGTCACGGCGCTGACCTTACCTATCAACTTTTCCTGCTATCTAACCTAAGTCCGCACAAGTCCAACTAACCTGACCTAACTCCAGACAACACTAGCTAACCTAACTCCTGACAAGTCCGACTAACCTAACCTAACTTCAGACAACACCGGCTAACCTAACTCCAAACAACGTAAACTAACCTAAACCCTCCACCCTACTTTGTCCTTCTCTTCTCGCGAAAATATCAGATTTAGTGCATACTACATACAGCAAATTCTTACATAAATTATAACAAGGTCTTTTAGCGAATAATACTATACGCAGAAATATTAAATTTCGCTTAGTAATAATAGAATGGTTGTAACATGCAGCGATTTTCAATTAAACCACATTAGTCCACTCATTAAAGAAAAATAACGGAGCAGAAAAAATATCGCTAAGAGTAATTTTTTTTAAAAATCTATAATTGGTGTTGGTGGTTAAATACAAATAGGTAAAACCCGCTATAAAACAATTATAAGCGTCACTTTTCCTGTCAAGACTTGATCGATTAACATAATAAGGAACTGTGCGGAAGCCATGTTCCAGAGCATTAGTTGTTAAAGTACCGGCGAGTTGATCAAGTTAAAAATATCTATACCCTGGCGTACACCACATGCAAAGGGTTCCACTAAACATTGTATATTTGCCTAGTAAAGAACCTTTCGGATCATTTAAAACCGAGGGTCTTACAACCTATAACGACCATATATTCCCAAAAGTGGTGAACATGCAACTACGCAACAGCGAGTGGGAGAATAAGGATTATCTCCAATACCGACAAGAAGAAGTCGATTAAGCTAACAAGATACGTATGCCGCATATAGTGAGAGAGCTGCGATTAAAAGATTGTCACAAGCTGCAAGAATTACACGAAGGAATAAATCTGGTTGTCGGTGGAATCAAAGATTTTAAAATAGAGACAAACTTCGGTACATTTTACAATTCGACAACCTAGACGGTCTCTATGTATCAAACTATTGGCTAGAAAAGAAGATAAAGGACTTGGGTGTAGATATAAATTTTAAGCTGCAAATAAAATTAGATAAAATTAAAACCACTCCCAACAAATACAAAGAAAGGACTGTTTTCTGTGTATAACTTTGTATTAAAATTAAGTTTATATAGCTCCATGCTTGGCATTAAATATTTTTAAATTTTGTTATGTATAATGTCAGAACAAAAATTTTAGAACAGTATTCAATTGCTTTTTATTTATAAAAGGCTATGACGTCACCACAAAATAGCAGTCACACAGAAACTGGTGCGCACGGGCAGGGGTGCGCGCGCAGGGGTGCGCAAGGGCAGGGATGCGCACTCGCAGGGGTGCGCATGAACAGGGGCGTGCAGAGGCGTACACGAAGGAAGCAAAAGTTAACAGTCACTAAGCATCTAATTCTTAATTGGGTGGTATGGAGTACTTGCCCGTGTATGTATCCGGAGTAAAAACCCGATTTGTACACGCAGCTTATTAATAAAATTACTTTATCGAGCGAAGATGACAAGCGTTACGTCATTCCCGGAAGCATATCAATCTACGCATGGGGGCATAAAGATATAAGATATTTGTTTATATTTGTATAGATTTTGTAAATTTATTGTATACATTAGTTTTAAGATTCTACAATTTTTAAGTTCTTCCACACCTCCCCTTTTTCCAAATCCTTCCTACTTCTATCCTGGTGGACAGAGTATACGTGTTATCTCTACGTGGTTTTCGCTGGACACAGCGGTTTTAGATTTCTCAAGAAATGGTTGATTAAAGCATATGTCTTGGGTAGCGAAAAAAAGATTTTAAAGATGGAGTTAAGTATATATGAACAAAAATTAGAGGTTTGGGTCTTTGAAAGGCGTAACTTTGTAAGGGGTGGTCCTATTTAAAACCTATTTACAGATTTGGGCTCCCTATAAAAATCTAATATTAGTTGATGCCAAACAAGATATATTTATCTTAAAAGAGTGACTACCCCGCGGATAATAAATACAATACAACAAAAAAGTTGTAGGGAAATTCGAAGACGAATTTAATGAAGATCTAGTATTAGAATTTGTTGGTAGTAGGGCTAAGTCCTACTGTATTGTAAGCGAGAAAGACGCGATTGAAAAGATTAAAGGGGTCTCATGAAGTGTAGTTAAGAACATTAATGCAAATAGTTTTAAGGACATTGTACATAATAATTCTGGTGCCCTTATGCTTAGCATGGTGTGTATTCGAAGTAATAAACACCAACTTTATACCCAATTAATAAATAAAATTAGTTTGTCGGGCGAGGATGACAAAAAGTACGTCATCCCTAATAGTACAGCAACCTATGCATGGGTGCATGAAAATATAGGTTGAATGTTAGTTGTAAGTTGTATAGATTAAATGTACATAGTTTAGCATTGACTTAACTACATAATTATGTTATGACATGCAATTTAGAAATTAAAATGTAAAGCTAAAAAATTGATAAAATTTTTACCCAGTTTAAAAGTCTCTCATGTTTGTGATAAAGTGTGTTGGGTTTAGAATGTTTTATTAAAGAACAGGTTTCGAATTTCTCTATAATGCTTAAGAATAAGGTACATTTATCTGGAAAGAAACAAAAACAATCTTTTATATGCTCGCTAGAGGGTATGTGCGTAAAACGGTAAGGGGTTGCCCCAATTTTAAATCTGTTGGCAGATTAGGATTTTGCGTAAAACAGCAAGATGAATCCGTATCTCGAACCTCCTAAAAAGCATATAGGGAATGATTAAAAAACCAGTTGGTAAAAAATTCATAAAATAAGGGTAGCTCCCTGGGGATGATGCAATCCGAAAAATTCCTAAAGTTCAGGTAGCTGAGAAAAATCTAATATTAACTGACACCAAACAAGATAGATTTATCTTAAAAGAAATCTTTAACATGTTTGCTAGAGGGTATGTGAGTAAAATGATTAGGGGTGGTCGGATTTTAAATCTGTTTCCAGATTCCGATTCTGCGTAAAATTCTAGACTCATTTGAGATGTCGCATGGCTAAAAAAGTTGTAGCGACGGCCAGAAATCGCTGTCGGTAAAAAATCTTAAAATGAGGGTAGCTCCTGGAGGATGATGCTATCTAAAAAAATCCTAGAAATTTGGGTAGCTGAGAAAAATCTAATATCAACTGGTGCCAAACAAGACATATTTATCTCGTGGGTGGAAATGTGGAGAAAGATTTATCTCGCAGGTGGAAAGGAGGCGGGTGTGACGTAATCAAAATGGTTGATGTGGGAGTGTCTGAGCAAGGAGGAAATTCCCAGTAAATGTCCGAATGAGGTTCACTTCCAAAGAATTTATATATAAATTCCCATAAGCAGGTGGATTCGGTGGATTCTATAGGTGGATTCCATAAAGTGGATCGGCGCTAGGATCGACTCCATCCTCTACTTACAGTTTGTCCTGAAAGGTAGTTCAGTAAGCTTAAGCTCATTAAGACCTACTTGCGTAGCACCATGTTCCAATTGAAGCTTAGTTCATTGGCACTCCTTTCTATAGAAAGTGAGCGAGTTAGAAACGTTGTAGTAGATAGTGATGTTCATGAGTTTTTGTCAGCAAAAAAACGTTGTTTTGGAAAGTTATTGTGAATAACTGCATAACTGAAATTTTCGTTTAGTTATATTATAATTAAAACGTAAGCATTTAGTATGTATAAGCCTCTATAGTATTAAAGTGTTGTATAAGTATGTTTAAAAATTTTGCAAGTTCCGAAGGGAGCCCATTTTTCTTGCAAGGGACGCATCAATTCTTTTTACGCCACTGTTTAAAGATTACGACATTATGATATCATATAAATTTCTATTTTGATAGTGTGATTTGAAAGATCGCCGAAGATTATTAAAATGTCACGTAAAAAATTTAAAATTTTTGCTTGTACAACGATATGTGCGTTATTAATGGTTACATTTTAAAATTATTTTGAAATATACAGGGTGTCCCAAAAAAGTGTGGCGTATCATAGTTATGTTTTTTCTTATGGAGCACTCTGTATTTTATTGCATTTTTGTATTGTACGTAAAAAATGAGATAAACTCTCTATATGTTTGTTGTGGTTTGTTTAGCATTTTTCTTAATTTTCTTTGGGAATTAAACCACTCACAGTTTTTAAAATTATCTTTATTTACGTTTCGATCCATGACCTAGGACCGTTGTCAAAATAATAAAAATTTTAAGTTGGAGATTTATGACATAAATAAAAAAAATAAAAAAAAAAAACTAAATACAGTTCACATACAAATTTTTATTTCAATTAAAAAAGACATCCGGGAAATTCATTTCTTAAAAATAACATCATCCAGGTGTGCATCATCGCGCCGCGAACATTCCTCAAATCTGAACTGCAAATTGGTAAAAACTCGCTCGCACATTGCGCGAGGAATAGCTGCCATTTCTTCTCTGATATTGGCCTTCAACTGATTAATTGTTGCTGGGTTATTGAAGTAGACTTTACTTTTTAGGCATCCCCACATAAAAAAGTCCGGTGGCGTTAGATACGGACTTCTAGGCGGCCATGCAATGTCACCTCGGCGCGATATCAGTTTCCCAGCAAACATCTCATTTATGACCGCCAAAGAGGCATTAGATGTATGGCATGTCGCGCCATCTTGTTGAAACCACGTCGCCCGATTATAGGCTCCAAATTGTTGCAGTTGCGGAAAGAAAAAATCTCTTAACATGGCTATGTATCGGTCAGAATTTACAGTGACAGATTGCCCTTGTTCATTTTCAAAGAAATAGGGTCCGATAATTCCGTGTGCTGATATGGCCGCCCAAACGGTTACTTTCGGCGAATGCAGAGGCTTTTGATGTTTTGCACGTGGGTTCTCTGCAGCCCAGTAACGGCAATTCTGTTTATTGACATGCCCATTTATGTGAAAATGGGCTTCGTCGGAGAACAGAATATTGTTGAAACTCCGAAAGCGTTACAACATTGTTTCAACAAAAGCTCGTCGTAAAATTGGATCATTTGCCTGTAATTTCTGCACAAGTTGAATTTTATACGGGTGCAATTTCAGATCTTTCAACAAAATGCGACGCAAAGATGTTCTGGATACCGCAAGTTGAGCTGATCGCTTGCGAGTCGATAGACCAGGATTACGTTGAACTGAAGCTCTAACTTGTTCAATTGTGTCTTCCGTTCTTGTTGACCTTGGGCGTCCCGCAGGCTTCTGTTGGAGAGTCGAACCAGTAGCTTCGAACTTTCTGACCCACGATCTAATCACACTTTCCTTCGGACACTGATTTAGGTCATGTAATCCAAACTCACGCCGAACAATAGCGCACGAATTGCTATTTTTGTAATAATGTTTAACGCAGAATGCACGTTGCGCTCCGGTGAAGTGATCCATCACGACTAAATTTCCGAGACCCGATCTTCTCAACCCCACCACTGCGCGGCCCCTCTCAAATGGTTCAAACGCAAAAGTGATTTTAAAATCGTACGCCTTTCTGGTCCACCCAGTATAAGGAATGGAAAATATTTTTTAAAATGTTTCGATTTATACGGTTGAGAGGATGGTTATTAAAGAAGTGTGCGATTACGTTACCGTATGGTTTAAGCAACCGTTTTTTATATTTATTTTGAGAATGAAAAGGTAGTTTTCTAAAGAAACGGTAGTTTTCTTCCTCTAGATAAATATAAAAAACGGCTGCTTAAACCATGCGGTAACGTAATCGCACACTTTAATAACCATCCCTTCAACCGTCATGTTAAAAAATGTAATCCAATCTTCATATTATTGAATTTATTTGAAATTAGCAATAGAGAAATTAATCAGCTGATTTCACGTTAAGCGTATTGGCTACCTAAAAAGTCGTTCCCAGGACGCAACACAAATTGAAGGCAATTATTCTTCTAAACTTTAAAATTTTCACCTAATGTACTCAAACAAAATATATCGAACATCAAAAAATCAAAGTAGAAGTGTAAAATCAAGGATTCCACTCCCACATTTCTTCCAACATCCACATTTCCTCACACATCTGGACCAAATTTACATGTAAATTCCCATAAGGAGGAAATGTGGAGATGAATCTCCTAGGAGGAAATGTGGTGATGAATCGCCTAGAAGGAAATGTGGAGATGTAAATTCCCATAAGGAGGAAATGTGGAGATGAATCTCATAGAAGGAAATGTGGAGATGTAAATTCCCATAAGGTGGAAATGTGGAGATGAATCTAAGTTTTCATCGACTAACCAATGCATCTTTTGAGATAAATGTACATTGTTTGGTATCAATTAATATTAGAATTTTCTCAGCTACTTAAATTTCTAGTAATTTTTTAGATAGCATCATCCCCCAGAAAGCTACCCTCATTTTAAGATTTTTTACTGGTAGCGATTTCTGACCGTTCTTATAAATGTTTTTAGCTACGCGACACATCAAATTAGTCTAGAATTTTACGTACAATCCAAATATGCAAACAGATTTAAAATAGGTCCACCCCTTACAAAGTTACACACATACCTTCTAGCAAGCATACGGCCACCGTACCACTACTCGCTTTTAATGTCATACCATACTTTCTATCTTGCTTAGCTCATCTTTCGAGATAAATGTACTTTCTTTGGTATCAATTAATATTAGATTTTTCTCAGCTACCCGAATTTTTCAGATAGCATCATCTCTCAGGGAGCTACACTCATTTTAAGATTTTTTGCTGGTTGCGATATTTGCCCGTTCTTATAAATTTTTTTGGCGATGCGATACATCAAATTAATCTAAAATTTTACGTACAGTCCGAATCTGGAAACGGATTTAAAATCGGACCACCCCCTGCAAAGTTATTCTCCTTTAAAGTCCTGGACCTCTAAATTTTGCTCTTTTGCTCTATAAGCTAACCTAACAAATAGTTTTCTTCGAATAGTCATTTCCACCCACAAGATAAATGTACCTTGTTTGGTATCATTTAATATTAGAATTTTTTCAGCTACTTGAATTTCTAGGAATTTTTCAGATAGCATCATCTTCCAGGGAGCTACCCTCATTTTAAGATTTTTTACCGGTAGCGATTTCTGACCGGTCTTATAAATTTTTTTAGCCATATGATATATCAAATTAATCTAGAACTTTACACAGAATTCGAATCTGCAAACAGATTTAAAATCGGACCACCCCCTACAAAGTTACACTTTTAAAGGCTTCGAGTCTCTAAATTTTTGCTACCCAAGACATATGCTTTAACCAAACATCTCCGAAAATCTAAAACCGCGGGGATTTTAGAAATGAGTCCTTTATAGGCCATAAGTGTTTAATATTTAAGACCATGTTCAAACGGCAATGTACTGTTTTTTAGAATATTCAAAATTATGACTTTTAAAATTGTAAATAGCTATAAATTTTTTTTTCTGGTTTAACATTTTTAATTGCTAACATGTCATAACACTTATGGCCTATTAAGGACTTATTTCTAAAATACCCGCGGTTTTAGATTTTCGGAGATGTTTGGTTAAAGCACATGTCTTGGGTAGCAAAAATTTAGAGGCTCGGAGCCTTTAAAAGTGTAACTATGTAGGGGGTGGTCCGATTTTAAATCTATTTACAGATTCGAATTTTGTGTAAAATTCTAGATTAATTTGATGTATCGCATGGCTAAAAAAATTTATAAGACCGGTCAGAAATCGCTACCGGTAAAAAATCTTAAAATGAGGGTAGCTTCCTGGGGGATGATGCTATCTAAAAAATTCTTAAAAATTCAACTAGCTGAAGAAATTCTAATATTAATTGATACCAAACAAGATATATTTATCTTGTGGGTGAAAATGAATAGTCGGAGAAAACTATTTGTTAGGTTAGCGTATAGAGCAAAGAGCATAATTTAGAGGTTCAGGACTTTAAAGGAGTATAACTTTGCAGGGGGTGGTGCGATTTTAAATCCGTTTGCAGATTCGGATTGTACGTAAAATTCTAGATTAATTTGATGTATCGCATCGGTAAAAAAATTTATGAGAACGAGCAAAAATCGCTACCAGCAAAAAATCTTAAAATCAGGGTATAGTCGAAATCAGGAAAGAATGAATGCACGTCATAGGTTTCTGAATTAAAAAACGACATACTTTTAAAGGATCTATCGGAATATACTTAATGCATAAGATTTGAAAGTATGTCGTTTTTTAATTCAGAAACCTATGACGTGCATTCATTCTTTCCTGATTTCGATTTTAGCTCCCTGGGAGATGATGTAATCTAAAAATTTCTAAAGATTCGGGTAGCTTAGAAAAATCTAATATTAATTGATACCAAACAAGATACATTTATCTCGAAAGATGAGCTAAACAAGATAGAAAGTATGGTATGACATTAAAAGCGAGTAGTGGTACGGTGGCCGTATGCTCACTAGAAGGATTCTTGTTAATCTTCTTTGGGAATGAAACCACTCATAGTTTTTAAAATCTATTTTATTTACGTTTCGATCCATGACCTAGGATCGTTGTCAAAATAATAAAAACTTCAAGTTTGACGTTTATGACATAAATTGAAGGTTACTTTGATTTATTGATGTTTGAAATATTTGGTTTGAGTACACTAAGCAAAAATGTTTAAAGTTTAAAGAATGATTGTCTTCAATTTGTGTTGCGACCTGGGATCGACTTTCCTATGGTACAATACGCTTAACGTGAAATCAACTGATTAATTTATTGGTGAATTTTATATAAATTCAATAATTTGGGAAACATTTTTAACATGTTTCTATTTATACAATTGAGAGATTTCTGATTTTATGTCTTATTTTACCGAGATTCAGTGAAGGGGTTAAGCAACCTGTGGCTACCAACATTTATAAATGATCTTGGTAGCCACAGGTTGCCTAACCCCTTCACTGAATCTCGGTAAAATAAGACATAAAATCAGAAATCTCTCAATTGTATAAATAGAAACATGTTAAAAATGTTTCCCAAATTATTGAATTTATATAAAATTCACCAATAAAATTAATCAGCTGATTTCACGTTAAGCGTATTGGCTGCCATAGGAAAGTCGATCCCAGGTCGCAACACAAATTGAAGGCAATCATTCTTTTAAACTTTAAACATTTTTGCTTAGTGTACTCAAACCAAATATTTCAAACATCAATAAATCAAAGTAACCTTCAATTTATGTCATAAACGTCAAACTTGAAGTTTTTATTATTTTGACAACGATCCTAGGTCATGGATCGAAACGCAAATAAAATAGATTTTAAAAACTATGAGTGGTTTCATTCCCAAAGAAGATTAACAAGAATCCTAAACAAACCACAACAAACATACAGGGAGTATCTCACTAGAAGGTATGTGTAACTTTGTAAGGAGTGGACCTGTTTTAAATCTGTTCGCATATTTGGATTGTACGTAAAGTTTTAGACTAATTTGATGTGTCGCATTGCTAAAAATATTTATAAGAACGGTCAGAAATCGTTACCAGTAAAAAATCTTAAAATGAGGGTAGCTCCATGGGGGATTATGCTATCTGAAAAATTCCTAAAAATTCAAGTAGCTGGGAATATTAATTGATACCAAACAATGTACATTTATCTCGAAAGATGCAATGGCTAGATGAAAACTGAGATTCATCTCCACATTTCCTCCTAGGAGATTCATCTCCACATTTCCTCCTAGGAGATTCATCTCCACATTTCCTCCTTATGGGAATTTACATCTCCACATTTCCTCCTTATGAGAATTTACATGTAAATTTGGTCCAGATGTGTGAGGAAATGTGGATGCTGGAGGAAATGTGGGAGTGGAATCTTTGATTTTACACTACTCAAAGTCACCTTCAATTTATGTCATAAATGTCAAACTTGAAGTTTTTATTATTTTGACAACGATCCTACGTCATGGATCGAAACGTAAATAAAGATGTGTTACGCTCCCTTTCTGTATAGCGTACTTAAAATACATCGTTTTGTATAGCTGGTTGTATAACGGTTGATTTATATTAATAAATAAATTGAATTATTCGTCTTATAAGTTTTGGTTCCTTATGTTATTTATCGAAGCCGAGATAAGAGGCGCTCAGATGTTATGGTAACAACTATTTTATATCTACAGATTAGCGTAGTTTGCAGTTGTTCTTTGTTCATAGATGTTAATTACGTTGAAAATACGGCTTCTTTTGCTTTGACAATTTGAGTTATAGATTAACTGCAGAGTGTAGTTCTGATTGCATTGAATGAAGGATGCTTTATATGAGAACGTGTTTTACACAACCACACGTGCGGTTACCGATTGTGTTTCTTAGTTGAGTTTTTCTTTTGAAATAACGTGCGTTACAGAACATTTGACGGACTTAATTAATGTTTACACGTTTTTACTAATTGTGTTTTTAGTTGTTTTTCTTGTGGGAAAAACGTTGTAGAACTTGTGAAACTTGACCGATTCTTTCTTTAGGATTAATGTGTGTGCGATCTCGTTTCGTTACCTGTTTTTATCAGTGCAGTGCATACTTTGGATTATCCAAATGCAGTTTTAAGCTTGGGTTTTGGTTCTAAAAATGGTGATACAGTTGTAGCAGGTTTAGTAGAAAAATAGGTTGCTTCTGATAAACAGGTATCTAATTCACATGTTAAGACAGTTGATGCTGTAGGTTCTGAATTTTCTAACCCCAACGAATCTAAAATAGATCGTTGTTTGCGCAAATTTTGTTATTTAAAAAACATTAGATTTTTCTTTGTTACCATAGGTAGCAAATAAAACACCTCACGTTTACTGCTAGTTTAATGCATTCCCTCGTGCCTTGAAAGCCGTGATCCTCAATTTTTATTATCATTTTTTTTTACGATTTGTGTTACAAACTATTTCGGAATTATTGTCTCAGGAAATAGAATTAACAAGAATTTATCAATACTACATAGTTCCATCCGCTGATAGTGTCTGCTGCTAACAGCAGTGAAATACGTATGTGTGATTTAGTGTAGAGTGTAAGAAATTCCATCAACACCCTCACAGTCAAGGGTGAAGTGCTTCGTTAGTGCAGGACATCGTGAATCCCACACTTCAATTACAAGGAAGCGTTACTGAAGGACTTTCTGTAAGTTGAACTATTTCCTACTTAGTATTACTTTAAATATCTATCCGTTGTCTTTGCCATATCTTCGTCGTTCTGAGACCTTTTGCAATAGACTTGCCTGCTTTAAAAAAAAAAAAAAGAAAGAAAAAAAAACTATAACTACTAGACTTACTCATATCAATTGTGTCTTATCTATTTATGTTTTATTAACATATTGTCTGATTGATGTTTAATTGGTGTGTGAGGAAACGTTTCTGCTACTCCCCAATATTACCTCACTTTGTAATCAAATTTTTTTTTGTAATGCTTTTATCGTGATTATAATATATAGTGTTTTTTCCAAAACAGTTTTCTTACATCTACAAAGTACTGAATAATTTATGCTTAATCTTTTGTTTTTCAGGTTTGCTTAACTATTTTTCTTACAGGTACTGTCACTAACTCCTTACCGCCGTATACATTATATGTCAGTTTGCTTCCTACAACCTCCCCTAATCTCCGATTGAGCCCGGTCATTCCTTGATTCTCTTTGTGTGTTACGCCCGGCTACAAGAACAACGTAGCAAAAAATTGGCGCCCAACGTGGCTGCCCAAGAATAACGTAACAGATGATTGTAAAAACTATGAGAGAAGATTAAGAAAACGAGATAAACTCTCTTAAACAAGTCCTATACCTAAATATTGTAGTTCCCAAGAGATTTTGATTTTTCGTAAATTTAAAGGTCTAAAAGAAATAAATCTATCCAAATCCAATTTTAACTATAAATATTAGACCAATAATAGAAACTATCGATGTATTTAAAGTTATCGAAAATTCTACTGGGTGTCCAAAATGGGACACTTCGCTAATGACATTTTCAAACGTCAATATCGTGCTCATGCTAAATGGAACACCCCGTATTTTATAATTACCTTTTAAAACTTGTAAAGGTGTACCATACTTAAATTGTTTAGTCTTAAAGTTATTTCTATTTTTGTTAAAACTATGTATTATTTTCCTCTCTTGTGTAAAATTTGTTGGGAAATTAAAACAACATATCAAAAATTAATAATGCAGGTTTAATTGCAAAATAATGGAACAACTTTAAAATTAAAATTACAACAACTGTTCAAAATGATGACCATTTTTTTGAATGCAAAGTCTGACCCTTTTTTCAAAAGACTTCCTCACATTGCACAGTGTATTTGGAGATATTGCCTGAAATGTCTCGCTAATTCTTTCTTTCATGTTTTCTGCTGTTGTAGGAAGGGTATTATAAACAATATTTTTCACATACCCCCATAGGAGTCAACTCAAGAGATCGAGGTGGCCAATTAATTGGTCCTCCTCGTCCTATCCATTTGTTGGTAAATTTTCCATTTAAATAATTTCTTACATCAATTGTAAAATGCACAGGACCACCATGCAACTGAATCCACACCTTTTGTCTACTATTTAATGGAACATCTTCTAACAGTTCCCAGAAATCTCGTCTTAAAAATCGAAAAAATTTATGACCATTTAAACGACCATCAAAAAAGTACGGACCAATAACTGTATTGCCCATAATTCCTCCGTAAACATTAATACTGCACCGATTTTGATGATCTATTGTATGAAACACGTGGCGGTTTTCTGTATCATAATAGTGAAAATTATGACGATTTACTGAGTTAGATTGTTATTTAATTAATGTTATGTGTATTATTGCTTGGTAGTGGAACATCTCACAAAACATACACGCGCGCGTGAGCACAAACGCAGGTATACGCAAGTACACGCACACACACACGCACGCACGCATTTTACAAGTATCTGAAAATGCTTAATGTATAATTGCAAGAGTTCTCGAAATAAGATACAAGAGTGTGTAGTAAAAAGTAGGGGCTTCGATTTGAAAATTTCAAGGCGTTTTTAATATGCTCTTAACAACACATCGCTGTCATTGTGATATTGTAATGCATTGTTACATGGGCCATTCCAACGAAACTCTGCATTTTAGTGTCCTTACCTAAAATTTTGAAATTTAAACGTTCTGAAAAGTGGTTCTTAAAATTATTAGAAAGTATACATCGTCCTAAAATATAAAATGTCCAATATTAAGATTTTTTTGAAATATAATTTTTTTGCAGCATTAACAGTATGTGAGATCTCACCTCTTTTAACCGTCCCCACTGAGTTAGGTCTTACCTAACATATCGCTAAGTATCTAGATAGTATTTCTATTCTAAATCCTATATTGCATTCATATAAAGCAAAGACTTAACAGTTATAAATTATCTTCCCATGTCATCTGGTGACTAACTATAGCTTCAATATAAAGTAAAAGTTGTTGTACCTGTTTGTGTCGTAACATCCGTTACATAAAAGTAATTGCCAAATAAAGTAGCAGAAGACACCACGATGCTAGTGTGCAACATGCATATAAATATTACAGCAACATTGTTCTGGTGGTGTGCACTCGTGACATTAAACTCTAACATTTTGATATATTTTTACTGTTTTTAAAAAGCTTGTAACAGTTTTTTTTTGACCACAGTAGAACATCAACGAATTTTTAGTCCTAATAACTCTAGTATAGTCATTAATATCATGCGAACCATTTTGAAACAAATAAAATACCAGTATTGATATTGTATGTGCTAACCGCCATACAGAAATGATAGTTTGGTTGCTAACATCAGGCGCCGAATGTTAATGCAATTATTATCAAGGCCAAGCAGCTTTCCTGTTTCGTGCATAGCACATTTGCACTCAGATTAGCTAGAGCTCTCGTCAAGAACGATAATGGAACTAATAAGGGTTCTGGCTTGTAACTTGCGTCTGGCTTTTTGGTGCGGTAGTAGAACCTAGTGTGCTGAACACTAGGCCTTTGTGTTTTAACGATGGTAAGAATTAAAATAATAATTAATTAGACCAACTGAATAATTTTGTTGTAGCGTTCTTTTCGTATTTTTTCTTTTCGTAATTTTTCTTTCCGTAATTTTCCTTTTCGTCTGTTATAACGTTCCTTTTAACGGCGTTTTTAAATGACTTCTAATAAATAACTTCGTTTGGATAATTCCTTTGATAAATTCATTTAATAATTCTTTGGACATTTGTGTGAATAACACATAAAATATTCCTTTAATGATTTCGTAAAAGTTACGATAAAACATGTTTTTCAACGCTTTGTAGAAAGTCCTCAATTAGATTTTTATTTTATAATTCTCAACTTTAAGAAGTCGTTTTGTATTATCTGGTTTTATAAAACTAAGACAGCGAGTATGCCGTATTTAAAAGAAGATAAAATTCTACTTTTGAACCTGCGAATATTAACTTATGGTTCATTCACGTCAACTTTGCAATAGGGTATCAATCCAATATGAACGTCCTTCAACCGTACGATGGATAGTTGGATTTTATGTAATATTATGGAGAAAACAATAAGCTGGAATTTTAAGGAAGCGTTCTACAAAGTATGTAGAAATTTTTATGGTTTATAAATCAAGTCCGATGATGCTTTGGAATGGTACTGTTGAAACTTTCGTTCAAGATTTATACACAGTAAAACATCTAAGTCTAGTATTGGAATTTGGTTGGTCCAGTTTGTGCGTATAACAAAAACGCATGGAAGTTAGTATGGTCCGGTCCAAGGATCACGCAGCTGTTCGTGTTCTGTGGAACATGTGGATTTTACGTCACTTGTTTTCTGAAAAATGTATGTATTAACACCTGTCCTAACATGTTGTAACGACAACATGTAAACAACAACTGCAGAGCCAAGGTAAGAGATTAGAATTATTCTTGCACCACATCTACATTTGGTGATCTTTGATACGAGGCTGCTTCAGAAAATATTTTTGTAACTATCTATTCTCATAAGTTCGTTTTGCATATTAAGAAGGACTTTAGTAAATTTTTTATTGTCAATACTAGTTCAGTATAATTACAGTCATTAAATTTTATGAAATTAGGCAAACTTAAAGAGTTCTTATTGATGTTTCATATATGCATGATTTCACTTACAATTTTTGAATAAGGAATTAATAAACAAAGTAGTTAAAGTTTTATAAATATGTAAACAGAGAAAACAGATCTGATATTTCTGGTATAAATTCAAGTTAAACTTTTGTAACTAAAGCACATTTAAAGTTTTTGATATTTTTCTTTAAACATATAATCCTACCTTATGAGTAGATGAACTTGTATTATCTTTTCTTAAACATGAATTTTATATTTACAATTTTTATGAAAGAACAATTTTAATTAAAGAAGAAACATTTAATTTTTTTAATTAATTGTTTTATTCTGAACAAGTACGTTCAGAAGTAGGGTAACAAAGAATAAGATCAAATAAAGTAAAGTGGTAAACCCAATTTAACAAGAAGCTTTAATAGCCTTTTCAGAATTTGAAGCATAAAATCTGTGTTCATATTATTGTTGCCTGATTAATCTTTGTTGTTTTTTATATGAGGTAGCAAGAGAATACCTCTTGTGTCCTCATTTTGCTATATTTAATTAAATTTTCTTTACAGCTCCTGCGTTAGCAGTTAATACGGTATTCCTCCCTAAGAACGCCCAAGTCCCACTTAGGAAAACTCTGTGTTTAAAGTTAATGACTTGGTGGCGCCCTATTCAAACCCCTGTTTTGTTGAGAATCTAGCTCTAGTAATAAAATAATGCTTTGTAAAAAGAACCACGACCAATCCTTATAAGCTCTGCCCAAGGAATAGACCTTTAGCACAGTCGGAAAATATTTGCGTTCTATCATTTTAAAGAAATCCTTCCTTAAAGGTTACTGGTCACATTTGGGGATATAAAAATAACCTCTAACTAGTTCCCCAACCAGTATAATTGTATTAAGTTACGTTATAAGTTATCTGCCCTGGTTAAGCTTAAAACTCATTTCTGTTAATTGGGAATAAAAGGTATGATGATTATTTCATAATTTATTGTTGGTGTTGCATGCTTGCTTTATATGTAGTTGGATTTTGATTGAAGTAAAATGTTAGTAGTTGAGAAAGGGCGGTAAATTTGAATAATATTCTCACTACCATTTTAATATCACCTCCATTAATTGGGCGAATTAACGGATGTGAGAATATATTAACCAAAGTGATATTATGTTTTTTCCCATTCTATTTATAACAGGTGTTCACTTATTGTTTTAATTAGCTTAATCAGTATGGCCAAAACAAAAAAAACAACTAATAAGCCCGAATCTGAGAAGTCAAGAAAACTACAAAATTTTAGATCTAAAGAATGCATGAAAAAACTACGTGAAAAAATTAAAAATAATCCAATGCTGTATGAAGAGCAAAAAAGAAAAGAGAGGAAAAGATATAAAGCTAGAAGAAATGCTGGAAAAATCAAATTGGTTGGAGAAATGAATGACAGAAAAAAGAAGAGTTAGGAAAGAATGCTGAACTAGAAGTAAACAATTGTATGATTATTATAATAAGAAAACCCAAAAATTACTACAACAGATTGTAGACGAAAATGCTCCGCCCCCGAATCCTACACCTCAAGCGGGAGTTGCAACTAACGAAGTTGTAACACCCCAAAGAAATGAATTAACAATGTAACAAGACTGGCAATTGAAGGTAAATTAACTCAACGCCAAAATAGGGAAAGTCTAAAACTAAGAATCAAACATCTGCAACAACAACTTCGTAGCAGTAAAACAAGAGCTGAAGAATATAAAAAGAAAGCACATCATCTGCAGAGAAAACAAGGCATTTGAGTCACCAACTAAAAAAGTAGACACTATGTTGCAAGGGCAAGAAGTCACACATGAAGTAATAATTTCCGTGAAAAAAAAGTGTGTCTGAAAAAAGAAATTTTATGTTAAGTGTATGGTAGGACCCATAATGAAAAAATACAGATTCAACTCCCTATTAGATCTATCAGTCTCTAGAAGTCTGAGTAATATAAATGTCAGATCTGAAATATTCAGAAAACATCAAACCATGTACGAAAAGATTAAATGTATAATTGAAAACTTCCTTTTGAAAGACTCAATTAGTCGGCAATGGTCAGGGAAAAAAGATAGTATAACTTATAGAAAGGTGAAAAAACAAAAGAGATATTTAAATGTAACTCTTTTGAAGACGTACGAACAATTTAAAAAAAAACACGGTGGAATAAAGGTAAGTTATCTAAGTCTTTTGCAAATATAGACCATTTTGGATCTTAAAACCTAATATCAGAGCAGTTTCAGAAATATGGCCAATTATATTCGGGGAAGGGGCAACTTGACGCTAGCCCCCCCATGCTCCGATTTGCTCCAAAACCTTGCACCATGTAGCTTAGAGCTAGCACCAGCTAGCACCCAAGTAAAAAACTAGCACCTTAAAAACAAGATGGCGGCGATTTTTTAAAGAATTTTGCCAGCCCCCCCAGTTGTCCGAATTGTTCCAAATCCTAGCATCATGTAGCTTAGAGCTAGCACCAGCTAGCACCCAAGTAAGAAAGCTAGCACCTTAAAAACAAGATGGTGTCGATTTTTTAAAGAATTTTGCCAGCCCTCCCCCTAGTTGTCCGATTTGTTCCAAAACCTAGCACCATGTAGCTTAGAGCTAGCACCAGCTAGCACCCAAGTAAAAAAGCTAGCACCTTAAAAACAAGATGGCGGCGATTTTTTAAAGAATTTTGCCAGCCCCCCAGTTGTCCGAATTGTTCCAAAACCTAGCATCATGTAGCTTAGAGCTAGCACCAGCTAGCACCCAAGTAAGAAAGCTAGCACCTTAAAAACAAGATGGTGTCGATTTTTTAAAGAATTTTGCCAGCCCCCCCAGTTGTCCGATTTGTTCCAAAACCTAGCATCATGTAGCTTAGAGCTAGCACCAGCTAGCACCCAAGTAAGAAAGCTAGCACCTTAAAAACAAGATGGCGGCGATTTTTTAAAGAATTTTGCCAGCCCCCCAGTTGTCCGAATTGTTCCAAAACCTAGCATCATGTAGCTTAGAGCTAGCACCAGCTAGCACCCAAGTAAGAAAGCTAGCACCTTAAAAACAAGATGGTGTCGATTTTTTAAAGAATTTTGCCAGCCCCCCCCAGTTGTCCGATTTGTTCCAAAACCTAGCATCATGTAGCTTAGAGCTAGCACCAGCTAGCACCCAAGTAAGAAAGCTAGCACCTTAAAAACAAGATGGCGGCGATTTTTTAAAAAAATTTTGCCAGCCCTCTCCAGTTGTCCGATTTGCTTCAAAATCTAGCACCGATTTGCTTATAGCTAGCACCAAAGTTGTAGAATTAGTACCATAGCCGTTTCAGAAATGTGGCTAATTATATGCGATTTTGTGATGGACACGAACCGTACGGTTGTCGTCGTGAATCCAAAGTCCGGGGTTCGAATCATGACATGAACGACTGCTTGAAAAATGCAAATGAGCATTTTCACAAAAATACGCTGTCGTTCGGATGAGAGGTTAAATGGAGGTTCCGTGTGTGGGTGTTGTCACGCACGTTAAAGATCCCTACCTTGCTTGGAACAATAAGGGTTCCGCAAAATTCAAAATTTTTAGGTAAAAAAGGCTCCAACCGATCTGAACCTACGACAAGGTTTAGTTTGTTTCGGTTCAAGTCCATTTCTACTCCGAATTGTTCCAAAACTAAGTAGGTCTAGCCTTGCTGTCGCTCAATTGAAAAAACTAACACCTCAAAAACACGAACATCATCATCATTTTGTTTTCGACCTTACTTAAGGTCGGTTTGACGCAGCTCTAACTTCTTTTCTATTCTGTGCTAATCTAAAAAGTTCTACCTACCCTTCACAAACTAAATTTCTAATAATTTGACTAATATAGCTTGGTCTAAGTCTTCTTATACTCTTCTATATTTTTCAGGGTTTCCTGGTTCTACATAGATATTAGCAACCTAATGGTTGCTGAAGAACTCCAACATGTTTATATGATTCCCATTTATAAGGAAATAAAATATTACCTGGTTATCCCCTCCAAAAAAAAGAAAAGTGTTAAATTATAAGTTATGGTAAGGCTTAAGCAACGAATCGCTGTCAAATTGCCAGGACCCTAACACGAACAGGGTGATTATTTTTAAATTGGCGAGCGTTAACACAATTGAAAGCTAACTGAATAACATTAATTCAAACACTAAGATACTGAGTAATTTATTATCACTGTCACTTTACATTACTAATCACATGGTTTGCTTACTGCTCGTAAGAAGAACCAAAACGAAACTTACGAGAGCTGCAAATAGAATATTGGCGTTTAATTGATATCATAACAATATCATATAACAATTCTATTTACACATAGGTAGAAACTATTTGTAAAGATGAACAAATCTTGGTGCTAGGTTTTGGAACAAATCGGAGTACGGGGGGGGGAGCTATAGTCAAGTTGCCACCTCTGAATATAATGGCCCATATTTCTGAAACTGCTTTGGTGCTAGCTCTACACCTTTGGTGCTAGCTAGTGCTAGCTGTAAGCAAATTGGTGCTAGGTTTTGGGGCAAATCGGACAACTGGGTGAGGCTGGCAAATTTTTTTTAAAAATCGCCGCCATCTTATTTTTAAGGTGCTAGCTTTCTTACTTGGGTGCTAGCTGGTGCTAGCTCTAAGCTACATGGTGTTAGGTTTTGAAGCAAATCGAGCACGGTAGTCAAGTTGCCCCCGAATATAATTGGCCATATTTCTGAAACTGCTTTGGTGCTAGCTCTACAACTTTGGTGCTAGCTGGTGCTAGCTATAAGCAAACGGGTGCTAGGTTTTGGAGCAAATCAGTCAACTGGGGGGGGGGCAACTTGACGGACCCCTTTATGCACGTTATCGGACAGCATGCGCCATGATCCAGTGGCTATTTGTATTCATCTTGAGCCTATAATTAAAGAACTCATGAATTGGTGCCTAACCTAGAATCAGTATGTTTCTTGTCTGGCGGTCTTTCCACACCCCTTGCACACAATACAAAAACAAAACAATGTTCTTTTTAATGGCTAATGGCGAAATTCCTTGCAGTACATTTAAACATACAACAATTACGCTGGATCTATAGTGAATCTGGACATGGTAAAGTGCACCAGATGGTGTGGATGGGTGTTTAAAGCGCACAGCACATAATTTGGTAAGCACAGGCACATATATTCTCAACTTAAAGATATTAGTAGAACAGCTTGCAAAAAATTGCAAAGGAATAAAATGCTTGAATATAGATAGTACACAAATTTCTGAAATCGATGAAGAATTGCCGTTAGTATTAAAACCCTTTAAAGGAACTAAGTTAATACGAGAATTGACTTGGAAAAAGTGTACACCAAATGTTCTGTTTGGAAGAAAACATGCTGTTTATTTTGTAAAGTTTGCAGTCATTTTGGATTGGGAACAATAAATATACCTTCAGTGACAACGCCTCAGAAAATGTTTGTTTTGATTCAAAATCATCGGACAGTATCTTTTTATTTCTATTACTGTTCAATTCTAAGACTAAATTATAGTATTATAATTTTTCTTGTATGTATTTATAGTTGCATCTACTGCAACAAGGCAGCTATAGCGTCTACGATATGCCGATATTTACTCTGATAGTGAGGAAGAAAAGGAAAATAATCAAACAATATACTTAAATAGAAATTACTCAAAAACACAAAAAGCTAAGGTCAAACTAAGGCCTGGTTTTATAGTTGACGTTTAAACTTCAGTTTAGTTAACCTTGGTTTGTTGTTGATCCAAGGTTTAAAGTAGTGTCCGGTTTTATGGTCATTGTGCACATCGAGTTTAACTAAACTTAAGATTTGCTAATGTTAGCAAGAAATTTACATAAATTTGACATAATTATTAACTTCGCTTATACAAATTGTAGGTTATGTGCAATTTATGGTTATGTGATGTGATGTAAATTAATATTTATTTTTCTCTATTTTCCTTTGAAAACGTGTTCCGTAGTAATTAACAGTTATGGATGATTTAAAAAGAACAGCAAACTTTACAACAAGTGAAATGAACTTGTTAGTAAGTTTGGTTAATAAGTACAAGTCTATAATTGAGTGTAAAAACACAGCTGCTGTAAGCTGGAAAAACAAGGACAAAACCTGGGGCCAAATTGCAATCGAGTTTAATAGTGTGCATGGAGGAGTTCCACGTAGTGTAAAAAACTTACGTGGAAAGAATGAAAACATAAAAAAAAGTGCAAAGAAAAAATTTGCAAAGGAAAAAAAAGAGATGTATAAAACGGGAGGTGGAACTCCAGCTGATATAAATATTTCTGATATTGATTTACAAATAAAAGAATTGATAGTAATTCAAGTCGATGGTCATGAAAATGTTTACGACAGTGACAGTAATGTTGTGACTGAAGAGGTGGCGACGGCACTAAATTTACATGATTATGCAATAAACCCAGCTGGTGAAATTTGTGATGATGGTAAGTATTATGTGAAATTTACTCTAACTTATTTCCATAAAAATATGATTAAACTGAAAATTATTGTATGTACATAACATTTATTTTTACATTTGTGTTTTGAATTTATGTAAATCATTTTTGGTTCTTATATTTGATATATATATATATATATATATATATATATATATATATATATTGCCGTGGAACTCGAGCCTCAATTTAGTACTCTCTCAAAAACATTCGAGCCCCAACTTTGGGCCGTCAAAAGTTGCTGTGTAACCTTATAAGAATCGAGCCTCACAAATTGGGCGTCATAATTTTGCCGTGGAACTTGGGTAAAATCCTCACCAACAAAAATATTTTCGAAATTTTTATAAAATTTTCAAAACTCGAAAATTCAAAATTAAATAATACAAAAAAAATTATTGCTTACCCGTTTTCCTCTCTTCCTAGGTTGAATAGCCTTCTTCAACTGCTTCCGGCTAGCTCAGTTAGATATCTATATTCACTCTCATATTCTATCATTCTCGCACACTCCCAATAAAACCACAAAATACAACAAACATACAATCTTTTATTTATTACTATTTACAAAAGACATTCAATATTGTCCATATTTCATTGTTCACCTTACACTTCAGTGAATTTTATTTTCTACTGTCCTGTATTTTATTTTAAAATCATCAAGCACATAAAATGTACCCGGAGTAAATGGGCCTTGAATAATACCTTCTCTAAAATTCCTTCTTTATAATTTATTTAATTATTTTTAATCTAAGTAAACTCTGGGAAACGGTGAGTTCATGATAACCCAGCTAATTATGCATAATGTATGCCCTTCTACTTTGCACAAAAAAAAACAAAGCCGTGTACTCTTCACAAAAATTTTCACGTTCTGATGGAACTTTTAAAAGCTTTATAGACACCTTCAAATTTCTAGTTAAATACCATAATAAAGTTATTTTGCACGTATTATGTTAAATACGTACATAATGCACACTACATTGAAAAACACTCTCATACGTCACCCAATATTTACGGTTTATAGGAATCACAATTTCAAATCGTTACCTGGAAATTTCTAGAAGATCTCCGCTCTGTAGATGATGCCATGTATTTCTCCTATCTGGTCTGCAGGCCGTTTCTAGCTTTTACTAGACGAACTCCATCTAAGTTGAACTACTAACGCTGCCTTCACGGTGCAACCAAATTCCAAATTCCATTTCAATTATACGTCTTTCACAAATATTTACTGTAATCTACGTTACTTAATGTCTCGACACGAGTTGGTTAAAAATTATAGGTGATACCTCAATTAAAATATGAAATCTCGGCACACTAACCGCGTACTAATTAAGAGGCTACCACTATGCAAAATAATTTAAATGATTTTATAAAACTTACAACTTGTGTTGACTTTCATACATCGTTTCGGACGATCGAAATATTAAAGGCTTTTACCACGTTGTCCAAAAACATTTATACACTTCGAGTGTAACCTCTCCATACCCACCTAACGCGAAATTCTTTATTTAAAATAATAATTCTTACAATTTTGCACTCAACCCGATTTTCAAATCCGCGAATTTCAACACGTCGTTATGCTATTTTCTGAAAATTAATATACACTATGCTTGTAGATGTCTTGCGTTCAACTAACTATCTCGACCAATCGTATATTTCCTGTGTCCTACCAGTCCCTCCTATACTATCATCGTCTCTTGCTTATGCGTTTTCTACGTCTCTTTCTAACCTGGTTTGAGTGGTAGAAAATCGATATTCCAGACCCTCTGCTATTTAAACCCACGTGGACTTACTACGTGATTTAAATAACCTCTTATTAGTATTTCCATAGAACGCATGCAACGGTTTACAATATACGTAGAATCTTTGTTTGTTATTTACAGAAATTATTGGAACGTGACATTCAAAATTCTGCAGGTGTTTAATTACTGACGTTTTACCATAACACTTCTACGAGTTGGGGTTCCACGTCAGATAGCAACGCGTTTTACCTTGGTATTATTGGGATTTTTACACGCTTTTATGCATATTATACATCAATAATCGTTCGATTAAATTCAATTTAATTATTAAATTAATGGCATTGGCTTCTATCATTTAATTTCTTTGCACACCTACTAAATTTCATTAATTATTTGTAAAATTTCGTTAATACCTGATACTTAAAAATGAACTAACTAATATAACTTTTGCACGTAATTTCTGGTTGTTCCTTTATACAGGGTGTTTTGAAATTGTTTCTTTTATATTTATTTTTAATCTTTTAAAACCACTATAATATATATATATATATATATATATATATATATATATATATATATATTGTTTTAGATACCTATATGTTGTTACGTGCTAAAATTTGGCACTAGACATTTTTTAGTTTAGTTTTGATGTGCGGGAATTTCGCGCCTTAAATTTGAAAGACTTGGCGCGTGTATTTCCGTCACGTCAAAAGTACGTTGCGCGGAGATTCGCGTCAACGCGTGTGGGGGAAAAGTGGGGAGTTTCCGAAAGACGTTGGGACGTGGACCTTGCTGCTGAACATCGACAAGAGTGGTTGGGTATCGTATCGTACCGTATCTCATCTTTATTTATGTAGATCCCTTTTTCTTGCCTTTTGATCATCGTTCCCTAAACCTGTTCCTTATCGTTACCTCTACATAGGAAAGAAGAGATGAAATTTGGAAGCAACCTGGCCGAACCGCAGTCCACGCCCTGCAGTAGCTAGCCTGGAGCAATCCCGAAGGACGCTATGCGCACCATCTGTAAATAATCCGGAAGGGAGCCACAAGCAACCCTGAAGAAAGTGATTTTGTAGGAAGCTTTACCTATTCATGTGAGTACTCCGTTTTTTATAAACTATTTTATGAATTTGAAATATTTCGTCATTACGTGTAATAATTTGCATATTGTGTGACGTCATTGACAGATGGGCGCGCTAATTTCCATATTATAGATTAGCGTTACCAATTACCGTTGTGTCGCGTATACCGAGTTTACGGTTATATTAGGATGACACGTAAATGTAAGAATGTCTGATGGACCAATTGAAGAAAGTCATGTACATCCTGAGGCAGCAGGTGCAAGTTCAGCTGCATCAGTAACCTCGATTAAAAGAAAAATTACTGACGCATTCTCAGGAACAAATCGCTCAAGTATGTTTATATTACACGACTTGTTATGTAAATGAATGCTATCTTGTTACTAGGTTGTAATTCTCTTGGGAAGAAAAAGTTGCGCAGTGATTTAACCGCAGACTGCAGAACGAAGATAAGCCTTCTAGCAGAGGCTCGTTTGCAGTTAATAAAACTTCGATGTGAAGCTGCACAAAAAGAGTTGGAATCAAAACAAGTGGAACAATCACTGAAAATTAAATGTCAAAAGGAACAACACCTTCTCATTATGGAAAAATTAAAATTAGAAGTGCAACTGCTGAAAAAACAACTACATCAATAGAACATTTAATTTTTGTAATCTGAGAAGCCTTTAATTTTATAATAAATATGATTTTTAATGATTCTTGGAATTTGTACTGCTAAGAAACCCAATAAATTACATTAATTTAGTAACTATTACTACAATGATTAGTATAGGTTCTTCGATAAAACAACAAGTACGGAACTCGATTACTTTGCGGTATGGGAACATTTTCTCCTTGCACAAGTTTTACAGTCGAACCATCATACCGTAACCAACTCGCATAACCCACATGATATGCATCTTTGCCTTCGTGGTAAACTATAGAAAATAATTTACACTGCTTCTCTTTAGCAGTGCAATTTGTCTTTGACGAAAGCAATTTAGAATCTATTTTTAAATCTATTGAAAATTCCACCAACTAAATTATTTTACTACAACCATTTAATTTGTATTCAAAGCATTTGAGATGAAGCACAAGTGCAAGTGGAAGTTCTTGTAATGTAACTTGTTCCCATGCTTCAACTTCCTCGTTTGTCTTAATCATGAAATAGTGGTTAATTTTTAAAATATATAAATAAGTACGTAAATGTTAAATTAGTATAACACTAATATTACTAATATAAGAACAGGCATTTGTCACAAGCATAATACTTTATTTCAATTGGAGTTTAAGTGAGAAAAAGTTACAATAATGCAAAGTATTCATTGATTAAGTTTTGACGAACTAAATTTCCACTGTTGTCGTCTTCAGCATCGATAACATCAACTTCATCCATGTCAATTTGCTGAATTTCAACTGGTTCATCATCATTTTGATCTATCGCAATGTTATGCAACACTGCGGTTGCTACAATAAGAGCTAACGCATTGTCTAATTTCAGACGTATTCCAAGTGATAGAATTGGAAACCCCCGCTACCATACACCATATTTTCTTTCTACAATATTTCTCGTGCGAATATGACTCTCATTATATAAGCTTTCTGCCCTTGTTGTTGGGTTTCTAACGGGTGTCATTAAATACTGCTTAAGAGCATATCCACAATCTCCGACAAGGAAGCTATTTTTATATACCCCTTCTTCCAGTTTTGTTTTTAATCGACAATTGTTAAATATTCTGCTGTCTGGACATTGTATCCTAATATGCGTACAATCAATTGCTCCAATTACACGAGGAAATCTTGCAATTTCGTAAAATTTTGCTTGAGTATCCCTAATAGTATCCCTAACGATGCAATTGCTCGTGTTACATTTCTTATTATTCTGCACGCAGTTGATTTATGAACCCCTCCGAAATCTCCAACAGCAATTTCCTTATTCCCACTTGCATAGAATCCTAAGGCAATTAAAAGTTGTTGCCCAGAGTTTAGTGCATGATTCCTAAAAAAATTAATTTAGTAAAAGTTTTAATCTTACCAATTTGTTGGATGTGCAATTATATCGTGAATATGATGTAGCAGCTGCATTGCAATTTTTTTTTATATGCGAAATCTGTCCAAAAATTCACGATCATTCCACTCTTCAAAATTATTAGGCTTGTTTTTGAATTTTCTGGGATTTCGTGGCATTTCAATGGCACCCATAATCTCTTCTTCGCCATCTGGAAACGCTATTTCAAAATCTTCAAACACATCATCCATCCCGAATTGCAGAATATCCAAACGCTCTTAAAACAAGCACGCAAATAAATTGAATTGATTCAAGCCAACAAAAATTATAGGTTAAACGCAAAACCTCAGTTTAAACAGTACCTAAAGTACCGATTACGGTTTAAGGTAGTTTAAACCTAAGTTTAGATTTAACCGAAACCTATAAAACGACGAATTCTCTTAATCTAAAGTTTAAACAATAAACTTTAGTTTAAACTGATACTATAAAACCGGCCCTAGATGATTATGCTATTATACAACTTCAAGGGAAAAAAATCCAAAACTTTATTGCAGTAATTGTTGCTCCACATTTCGATACCGAATATACAGCCAAATTTTTACGCAAACGTGGCAATTTAAAATTTTCATTCCAGAGAAAGATGATACTTCAATAATAATGAATAATGAGATTTTGTTTATTTTGTCCACTCCAAATATTAATCAAAGACAGCAGTATGTGTTTAAAGATTTACCCTTATAATACCTCGATATCATAAAGTACAATCTATGGTTTAGAATATAATTGAATATTTTTGTTAAGGTTGTTAAAATATATTTTTGTCAATATACCAAAAAATATACGTCTACGTTGTATTTATCTCATTTTCGTTAATTTCTTCCTCACTTCCGTTAAGTGCATATTTTTATTTTTCCAAATATTTGAAAACATATGTATTATAAGTACTATAATGCAATAAACTTATACAAACCCCTCATATATTGAAGATTTGTCACTGTTATTATTTTATAAAAAATTATCAACAAAATGCAGAGTTTCATTGGAATGACCCACATAAACCAGTACAACTTTTGGCTAAAATATTTTGATATAAAATATTCATTTTCTAGATTTTTGATAATTCCGAGACTTATTGGACACATGGTGTATTTTTTTGCTAATACTGTAGTTAACAATTTCACTACAATTTTTTTCAGTTTGCATATTTTAATTTTTTTTAGGTTCTGAAATTATCTTGGTCTGTTTGCACCGTTATGAGAGCATTGAAATATACACCTTCAAGCTGAAGTATCTATTTGTATCATAAGCCACATAGAGCAATAGCAGTTACAATGTCCAAGGATCACGTTAGAAATTATGGCTTTTACAAAATGCAAGTTCTTCACCAACTGATATTAAAAAGAAAATGCACTATTTTATGTTGTGTAATTTACAAATTACTATTACAAAACAATTATTGTAAAGATATCGAAATATAATAAATTCTTGATGTCAATAAATGGCACGCTGCACTTTGCAAATATTAATTTTTATTGTCAGGTTATTAGGGTTCACGATTTTGAAGGCCTCGTGTGCTTGTGTTTAATTTTTATAACCACTACATCGCGAGGGAAATAGTTAAGGAAAGAAATTCTACTGATCAAAATTCTTTACTAAAACTTCTGCGGCAACAGGAAGTAGAACTTTATATGAAACACGCTTCTAAAATGCATTACATTACCAATACAGTTTAACAGACTTTACATCAAAACCAAAAATTACTATAAATTCTTGTGTCACTTCGCAAATTGAACATAGTAGTTGTAATACCTTCGCGTTACGATACAAAATAAATTAGATGGGAAAGGAAAATTATTAAATTTAGGAGGACAAACTAAATATAAATACACCCTGTGTGATAAATTTCACGAATCTAATTAACATTATAGTTCAAATTTTGTTTCCATAAAGATTGTTATTCAGCTAATAAGGTATAACATTATTTATTTTAAATATTTTGTAAATGTAATAATACAAGTCGATGACTTATTTTAAAAACGCAAATGCCAATAGCTTTAAATTTCTCATGCGAAAAATAATTAACAGTAGACAATTGCCGCAGAAAACTTTATACGTAAGCATTGATTAAAATTATTACATTGTAGTACCGGATGCTGACTTTGCTGAATAGGATTTAAACGGAGAAATATGGTACAACAATTTAGCTTGATAAGCTGAAAGCCGAAATGTAACCACACAAAATGTAGGTCACGAGGGAGTTGAAGATGTGCCGAGCGTGGCTGTACTGTGGTGTACCCAGGGTTCGAAAAATTAATACCTCACAGTACAATTAAATCACATACTTATAAACAGTACGCCAGAACAAGAAATATAAAGATCCGTATATAAAAACTTACTTGTAGCAGTAAAGTTCGGGAACTCTGCTAAGCACATCCGCTCGATTCAGCTGCTAACAAAGAAGTCTGATGAGTCACCCGCCGGATTACGTTCGTTACAGTATGTTATAATATGTTAACCGTCTTTAACAAATAACTTAATACCTGAGTGTGATACTAAAATTCGAGTGTAGATTTGATTTCAGCAACCAAAAATTACATAAAAGACATTCATCAGACATTGTAACATTTTTATTTTTAATAATAATTATTTGCATAGAATTACAAGAATAATGCGCTAAGCGTGCATCGTTCCTTATTGATCTACTTGTGTTAATATATCTGTGTCACATAAAGCTAGTTCCAAGCGCATCTCGAGTTGTTTATTTCGTATTACACGCCTCTAACGTTGCGACTATTCGGTTCTAGTTTCGACAAGTCAGTCGGCCGCTGGCAATAGTTTGATTATGATGTATTTTCGGCTAGAGGCTGGCAATCTTTGCGTCAACTATTAACTGTTGAGGTATCTTCTACTAACGGTTGGTAAAGTATACATTTTGCGATCTAATGTAATTTGAATTAATTTATTTAGCGCGACAACGAAGAATGGAACAAATATAATTCGTCATGTAGGATCTAAAAATTTAGAATTACCGTCATTTGGGAACAGTCGATTAGAAATTATGGATGTAATTTAGATGCAGTCATATTTATATAGGAATGGCTGATAACTTTGTTTGGAGAACGTAATTTCCATCTCAATTCATCGTGAAACAACAAAAGCAGTTTTGGTTCGTTATTAGTTATAAGATATTTCTTGCATGTGTTTAAAAGGTTAGAGCACGGAAACTTGCTATTATGGTTACAACATGTAAGTTGAGTAAGTTTCAATTATTGTTGAACTGGTTTTATAAGCCACAGAACTAAATTTTGTCAGATTAGTTTTCTATAATAACAAGCTTTGTTCCATTTGAACCTTCGATAAATTCAACGTATGTTTTCGACGTCATATTTTTTTGTCTTGCACAGTTGACAGATGTTGTTTTGAAAGCAGATGCTTCGTGCAGCTGTACTGGAATTTAAACAAAACATTCCTATTTTTGTGATCAGCTTTATCTATACATAAATTATTAAACGTAAATATGAAAGTACAAATCCACGTTATATAAGATTCTAGTAATTGTAATCTACTTGAAACGATCTGCCCAGGTTAGAACGGAATTCAGTGTGTTATGCTTATAAATTATTATCACTCGAATATTTATAACAAGTCATGTTTAAAGTATTGTTGGTTGTTTTGAGAATAAGTCAAAACCTTAACTTTGTTGTAGTTGATAATGACAATTTTTTTGTTAAAAAGTTCCGATATTTTGAAAAAGTTTTTTTTAGTAAACAAATAGTTCAAATTTAAGGCTTTTATTTTGGTCAAATGCGATCAAATCTAAATACACAAAATACACAAAAGTAAAATTCTGAGTAATAGTTTGGTGCCAATATTATATTGGATATACATTTTTTTAATTTTATATACTTTTATAGGACACAAATGGTGTTCTACTTTTTTATTTATTTAATCTTTGCAATTTCTTACAGGAGCTGCGTCTTAATTTGTTAAGCCAGGTTTTTGTTAATGCAGGCGATCATTTTATCTGTAGGTTTCCACGTCCGCCCTTAGAACTGTGCTTTGCAATTATCGTAATTATCTCAGGACATGGTGACGCCTATTCGATTTAGCTTAACTTTGGTTTGCAAACAGAATTCGACTTACCCTCCCACTTCTCATTGCTCTACCCAGGAATAGACCCCTAGCTATGTCGAAAGATTTTTGTTCACTAGCGCCTTAAAGTAGAAAAAAGACGTTTCAGTCTTTTGTAAAACAGAAGTCGTTTCAGTGGCGCCCATCCAACGTGGGTCAAGAAGCAAAAATCGTTACAACATAATGAAACAAAAATCGTCTTGGTTTGTGTTATTAAACATGCTACGTACATCGACGTAGTTGGACGGACAATACAAGAGTGACCGAGCTCAATCGGCAAGTAGGCGGGGTTTTATAATTACCAAAAATAAAGGAGAGGCCAGAAATAAAAATACATACACTCATTTATAACTCACAACAAAACATAAAAAAACCTCTAATTAAAAAAACATGTTACAAAAGAACAGTAGTACCAAAACAATTGAACACAAACAAAATTAATACTTATAACTATTATCCATGACATTTTAAAGAGACAAAGCGCAGTATAACCAAACACAAAAAATCAATAACCCCAACATACGTATATCAGAAAAACCAAAAAAGAAATCATTACTTAAAATAGTGAGCTGCAGTTTTTAGATCACTACAAATTTTAAATAACCACAAAAAACACAATTCAACACTAAAAACAACAGCTCTAAATCATCATGGTAAGCATAAAGTTACATACATCCCATTGGCGCTACGATCTTTAACTACCAAAAAAAGATTTGTAACCCCCTAAAAAAAGAAGACCAACAGTTAGTTCTAAATCATCCTCGTGAGGCTACAATTAAATATGTAGAATGGTCACAATAAATACAATCTTAATAATAAATATCATCTCACATAAAGATAAATATAATCATATTAAAGCTACAAAGTTCAGGCATCCAATAGAACCTGATAAACATATTGTTTCGACCATTTCACAGGATCAGTACAAAAAAAATCGTGGATAAAAACTCACACGCGTGTTCAAGGTGTAGATTTGGTCACACCCTCCCTAATGACAGGGCGGAACAGATGAACTCGAGATCATGTACTACGGGTGTCCTCCCATACCAATAGGAGCGGTCATTCAACGGGTCGTTATGTCCACCGAAGGAAGCTATAATAATACAGAAAAGATTGAGTAATAAACTCGTTTCTAGCAAGGACTAAATTCAATGCCGACGTAGAGGTAGGAAAACAAGTAAGGGAGTGAACAGTACACAATACTCAGTAAAAAAACAAACAAAAAAATTCACTTAAGTAAATTTTAAAAAAAAAAACCTTTGATATCCGGCTCGAAGGTCGAGATACAATAATAGGAAAACCTAAAAAAATTACGCGTAACGAAATAAAAAAAAAAAAAACATTCCAAAATAAAAAAGAATTCTCATGCGGCTCGAAAACCAAAATACCAGACAAAACCAAAAGAAAAAGGACCACAGGGAAAGATAGGCAGGTAGTAGCAATAAGTGAGGGCAAAAATAGCAACGGCGTCAACACTGTCAAAATCCTTAAAGGACGGATGCTTCTTCAGCAAAGAAACAATACTGTCTTCAACCTCAAAAGACGATCGATTTTATGCAGAAGGCCAAAAGTAACAAAAGAAGCAAGGAAGAAAACCAACAGTAATCGCCAAAAGTGTCAAGCCTTAAAGTAAGCCAGGAACAACAAAAATACTGGATAGAAATAAAACCAAACACTTCATGCTGTGGTACCTAAAAATCGCAACAAACGAAAAACCGAAGAAAATAACTGCAACTAGGCTTAAAGTCGACTAAGTCGTCGTTTACGAAGAAAAGAAAAAATGGTCTAGAAGCAAATACCACAGGAAATGGATCGAAAAATTTTACCCAGTCAGCACGAAGACCGACAGAAAGTAACACCAGCCACAGGAAAAAGAGAGGAATGTGGAACGAAAGGAACGACAAAAAAAGAAAAACCAAAAAGAATAACACCAAGCAACAAGTACAAGAACCACAAAAAACCTAAGAATTGCACAAAATAAAATAAAACAGAATCCCAGTGTAGTTATGTATGAGTATGTGTGTGCGTGTGCGTGCGTGTGTGTTTGTGCGTAAGTGTGTGTTGATGTATGGGTATGTTAGTGTGTGTGCATGTCTGTATGTGTCTGTAAGAAGATTGTGTGTGTGTATGAGTTGAACTGCTTTAGTCGTCACTTACGACAGGCAGGTTGTACCATGGGGCTATTATTTCCCGGACCCACACGGGTGGACGAAAAAAAAAGAAAACCCAGCCAATCAGGGAAGTAAATAAAGAAAGTCCAGAAATGAAGTCCTAAGAAGAGCAAAATCGGCATAAGAATCTGGGGACGCGAGGACTAAATATTGAGCTTAAGACATTTACGCCGCCAGCAGCAAAACGCAGTGAAGTCAAGAACATTAGGATTTTGCCGGCATACATCTTCAAGTTCTAAATCAGCATAGACTAATTTATGTCCTTTTTGGGAAGTTTTCTGCAAAACAGGAACAGTAGGGGTGTAGTAGTTGTAGCACGTAGTTGAGGAGGTGGAGGCGAGGGTAGTTTAGAAAACTCAAAACGTGTTATGGAAAAAGTGGTTTGTTTTTAGAATTGGTTAAAAGAAAGTTGACGGTAAAAAAGGAAACAACATGGGTTGTCTGAATATTAACGGTAGAAAAAGGAAAAGTATTGGCTGTAAGAGAATCAACCTCTCAAAAAAAACACAATCAGAGAACGCTTCAGTTACGTTAGATAAAAGGACAGAAGCAGCTAAAATTTTATCGACGTTAGATAAAGGACTAGCAGTATCACAGTTAGGAAGAAAACATTTTTGGCTGTAGGAGTATCAACCTTAGGAGAAGGGGCAGAATCCGATAACACTTCAGCAACATTACATAAAGGAACAGAATCAGGTAGAATTTCATCCACCTTACAAGAACAAGCAGCATCAAGTAAAACTTCGTTAATGTGTTACATTCCAAACTTGGACATGTACATTTTTAAATGGTGAGTGAATTCCCGCCATTATTTTTAAAATAGACTTGTGCATTGCCGCTATCCCGGACAGTTGCCTCGGCGCAAAAGAATGCGCAGGCGCGGAGTGGGTGAGTGCGCAGTTTGAACAGGACATGAGATTATTAGCCAACGAAACGTCGAACAGTGACGTTCACCTGTATCGTTCTTTTGTCTTTTCTCTTTGAGAATGTAGGTTTTTTCCTTATCGTTTCTTACCTGGTTTTTTTCTTCGTCCTACCTACGAAGAAAGAAGAGGGAAGACGATGAATCTGGATTCAACGATGGCATAACGTAACCCACGCCTAAATAACGCCCAACGAGATACATGGAAATCAACATGGCCCCTGCGCAATCGTGAAGAGTTCCACATTTTTGGGTGAGTGTTTTTTATCTTTTTTAGGGTGCATCTTGTATCACTGAAAACATATTTGGCATGTGATACAATTTGACATGAAATTATGTCGTAATATCTTTGTTGTGCAATAATGTGAACGTTGATAGTACCAGTGTTGCCAACTGTGGAAGAGGCTCTGAACACACGGGCGCGGGGTTATCACAAATGTTTAATAAAGAGTAGAATGAAGTTCATCGACATTAAAGAAAGGAGCAGAATCAAACGGAATTGCATCAACCTGACAAAAACAAACAGCATCAGGAAGAATTTCGTCAACATTAGAAAAAGAGACACTAGTTAGAATTTCACTAACCTTACCTAAAAGAACAGAAGCAAGTAGAATTTTGTCAACATTAGAACAATGAGTAAGACCAGGTAACGTTTCATCAACGTCCGATATTGGAATAGAATCAAGCAAGACCCTATCAATGTTAGACAACGGGGTACGAACAGACAAATCGTCATTCATAATAGGAACGGATTCCTGGACAATAGTAGATAAAGAAACAGGATCAGGTAACACTTTAACGACAACAGCACCAGGCATTATAGCTATGGGTTCACTAACTTCAACAGGACCTACTCTATCCGTATTAGAAGTTATCGTCACTTCCGCTACAGCTGTTATTGTAGACACGACAGAAATTTCTTGAGTACCTTCTCTGACTGAATTAGAAGTTATCGTCACTTCAGCGACATTTGTTATTGTAGACACGACAGAAATTTCTTTAGTAGACTTATTTGCGAAAGCAGGAATAAACTCTTGATAAACTAGCTGTAAATCGCTGATTTGAAGTGTGGGATGCAATGGTGATGGAGGTACAGTCTGAGGTGGAAGTGAATACGTAGGCTCCATTGGATCATCGTTTGAATCGCAATGGACAGAAGAAATTTGTTTCCTGTTAGTAGAGGTTCGGTTAGTAAGGGCGTGATAGCCGTAACAATCAATATTATAATTTGAACACACGTATGGTTGTAAAGGATAGGATGTGCTGGTAGTATGGCGAGCAGAAGGAGGTGCAGAAAAGGATGTAGAACTAGAGACAGAAGAAATTTTATTCGAAGCTATATTTGCCGAAGAATGGTATGTTTGGATAGCAGTAGCAAGATGGCCTGGACGAGGGATAGAAGTGAACGTAAAGTTAGCAGCAGAAGAAATTTGACTTCTAGAGCTGAGAACAGAATTTGAAGCATGAATCGAAGACCTATTAGTACAGGATGACAGTGTGGACAGTTGCAGCGAGAAACTCCCTTATGTCCGCAATCATAGCAATGTAGTACTCGAGGACTAGTACAACGTGTCGAAACATAACCAGGTTTGTCGCAATTAAAGCATATGACCTAACGAGTAGGATCAGAACTAAGAAGAAGAACAGTAGAAAGTACGGAAGAAGTATTTGATCTACCCGTAGGCGTACGAGAAACCTTAACAACTCGGTCATGTGAAGTGAAAATATTGTTCCCAACTGTAGCAGACTTATAAGCAAGATCCGGTTTAGCAGTAACGGTATGTTGGTCTTGACTAGGTGATACGACATTATTGGCCAGAATCTTTTCCGGTTCTAGCTTCAAATATTCGTCCTTTAACTGTTGTAAGGAGCGGACGGTACGCAAATGGGGTCGATGGAATGGAGCGAGGTTACGAAGCACAATGGACAATTTATCATCCTCCTTGAAAGATCTATACTACTGAAACAGGGCCGATAGTTCGTAATGCTTTCTGCAGCTCTATGTCATTTTTACAGATATTATTAAACACTATTATCTTATAATCAGTCATTTTGAATACGAATAAAGAAAAAGAAATTGGGAGAAAGTAACTAAATAAAGGCTAACCGTAATTCAATAATAGCTCAAAAAAAAATGATCGTGAATACAGGACAATTTAAACCCTATCCGACCGATAAACTTCGGGAACACCAATAGGAGCGAAACAACAAAATAGAATTAGGAATCGGAATAAGACGCAAGCGTTTTCAACGGACTCGAATTATCGGCGAAAACACAATTCCGATAATCTGAAATGAGCCAACTAATGATATTTAATGATCAGGAAGGAAAACAAAATCAAATTTGAAGAAGATCGAACCCACACAAAAATAAAGAACATCGATTCTCATGTGAGGGACACCAAAGAGTCAAAAGAAAAAATAAATAACAGTTTGATCGTAAAAAAATAAGTAGCATCAGGCCGCGAAATGCGAGTAATGTCGGAAATTAGGCAATAACAACAAAAAATCTGAGCAAAATTTAAGCCATACAAAATCGGGACAAACGTTACCCAAAACAAGATCGGAGTCCAAGCTAAACAAAACACACCTCCCTAACGACAGGGTCGGAACAAATAAACTCGAGATCACGTAGTGCGGGTGTCCATACCAAAAGGAGCGGTCATTCAGCGGGTCGTTTTGTCCACCGAAAGAAGCTATAATAATTACGAGTAACAATTAGACCTCTTACAAAGAAAAGAACATGTTTTTAACAATAAAAGTACCACCACGCAGTGGTGTGTGCACGAAATTTTATCAAGTAACGAAAATAAAAAGATAACGACCAGTAATCGTTGTCGTATACAGAAAGGATCGAGTAATGAACTCGTTTCTAGCAAGGACTACATTCAATGCCGGCGTTTTCAAATATACCAAAAAGGATTAGAAACTCGAACCACGCTTTATAAAATAGAGTATGATCCATTATTTCAACGAATCTCTTGATTGAAGCAGTATACGAGTTAAGGTTCGGGCCTTTGAGCGGTGTTTTTAAAAAACGTTTCCAAACTCTTAACAAATTTATTTTATCTTAAAACAGAAATTAACATGAAATTTTGAGTAACTGTAAAATATAACTTTAATTCAAAAACATTTAATTAATTGTAATAAGGTGAGTAGCTTGAACAACGAAGTATGGAGTTCGAAGACTGACTGCCGGGCCTTGAGCTCTCGGGCTTTTTATAATAACCTGCCCCTCACACGGCCGTGGGAACTTGCAGATCTCATGTCTGCTTTTCTCTTAATTCTACACTTTATTACATTGTAACAATCTTATTTCTAGGTAATTACGGTATGTTAACCGCCTGTGACCTGCCACCTGCAATATCACTGCCCTCTCGGATGCAAAGTTGCATATCCGTTCTCATGAACTGTTAATAACCTCTCTGGATTATCCTTGTATTACATTGTTGCAATGAACTTATGTTTTATTTAACAATTTTTAATAATTCCTATTAGACTCAATATATTCAATATATATATATATATATATATATATATATAGGTAAATTGGGGGATACATAACTCCTCCCACCGTAAATGAAAAATTAAGGTTTTACTTAATTTTTAAATTGATTGAATCTTGGTTGGAATGCGGGTTTCGTATAACTTGGGTTAAACGTTGGTTTTGAAAAATGTTTATATTGATTATTAAAATTCGTATTGTTGAAACTTGGGCTATTAATTCGCGGTTGATTTGTTTGTGCGTTGAAGGGTGTGAATTTTTGTTGAGGGATTGTTTGTCTCGCGGCTTGCATAGTTTTTATTGGTGAATAACTTTTATTTGCGTTGGGGTTGTATAGTCTGTTGCGGTAATACATTACATTTTCTTCTTCTACTACTAGGTTCATGGCTTCTTCTAAGTTTTGGGGACGTTGGAATCTGATCTTGTCTAATAATCGTTCTGGTAAGGCGTTTATATATGTGTCCAGTGCCATTTCATCATACATTTTTGTTTTTAAATGTCGAATATTTTGATCGGATTCTTCGATTTTTAATTTTGTTAGGATTACACTTCTTACGTCTTGGCATTTCATTCTGAATTGATATGGGGATTGGTTGTGTTCCATTATGAGGTTTATCAGGTCTCGTACTAGGCATTTTATGTTACGTTGATCCCCGAAATATGCGATTAGTAATTGTTTAAATTCTTGCCATTCCTGTAGATCGTCTCTACTAGCAATTAAGGTTAGTGCCCTTCCGGTTAGTTTACTTATTATCAAGCGTATAAGCAATGAATTGCTTTCGTTATCTCCGGGTTTGTAGAAGGTTTTCAGGAACATTTCGGATTCTCCAATAAAATTAACTAAATGCGCTTGAGTGCCATCAACGATTTGGATTGTTTTCAAATAAAGTTTCAAGTCAAAACTACTCATTTTAGTTAAGCTTTCGCTCTTGGGTAATTTCAAAAAAATAAATATATATTTTTTTCAAATTGAAGTTTATTTCGCTATTTGTATCGTTATTTTTGCTTTCGATTTATTAATTTTCCGTTTAGGTTGGGTAATTTCAAATTTTGTAAAAATTACGCTTTATTTTGCTCTTTGTATCGTTATTTTTATTTTGGATTTATTAATTTTTAGTTTAGACTGCGTCGGGTTATTTTAGAATCGTAGTTGCTGTTATTTGTACTTAGTTACACGGTGCGGTAATGAGTTTGTGATATTTATACTCGATAATGTTGATTTAATTACCGTATCCTTCAATTTGCTTGTTTTTATCTCGCGGTGTTAATTTGTCGTGAGTTCTGCTTGAGTTTCTGCTTCCTGAAGAATCTGGAGTGGATAAATAGTTTCTCGAGGTATTTACTTCGCTTTGCGAGTTATGTATCCCCCAATTTACCTATATATATATTGAATATATTGAATCTAATAGAAATTATTAGAAATTGTTAAATAAAACATAAGTTCCTTGCAACAATGTAATACAAGGATAATCCAGAGAGGTTATTAACAGTTCATAAGAACGGATATGCAACTTTGCATCCGAGAGCGCAGTGATATTGCAGGTGGCAGGTCACAGGCGGCTAACATACCGCAATTACTTAGAAATAAGATTGTTACAATGTAATAAAGTGTAGAATTAAGAGAAAAGCAGACATGAGGTCTGCAAGTTTCCACAGCCATGTGAGGGGCGGGTTATTATAAAAAACCCGGGAGCTCAAGGCTCGGCAGTCAGTCTTCGAACTCCATACTTCGTTGTTCAAGCTACTCACCCTAATATTAAGAAATAAATTTGTTAAAGTTTGGAAACGTTTTTTAAAAAATCCCGCTCCAAAGGCCCGAACCTTAACTTGCGTTAGTTAAAGTTTGTGTTCGTTTAGTTCTATTAATTTGTAATTATATCTTTTTCTATGGTTTTTAATTGAATTGTATAAACGTATAGTTCGCCTGTCTCGTCTCCTTGATTTCTAAATATAACTTGCAGGTTTTCAATTAATTACTTTGTTGCACTTTATCATTGTAATTTAATCACTAGAAGATGTAGTCTTGGTTATTTAATTGCATACGTGCTGTATAACATGCGATTATACTTGTTAAGTAATTAATACTTACTCACAGGTGTTAATTTCAGTTTGTGGAAATTAAATAATTCACTTCTTTACTCGTTAATTGCTTGCATAAATGTTGCGTCTGATTATTTTTAGATATCTCCGTATTCAATTATAGATGCACGTCTTGTAATTGAATTTCTCCGTAATGAAGTTTTAGTTTCTATGATGAGAGTCTTAATTATAGCTTTTACGATAACTATTTAATTTTATTCAGTATTTGTACTAGAATAATTACCTTTTCGTAATGCAATTTATTTATAAATGATGAATAGTTTTTATTAAATGCTGGGTGTACTTTTATGCGCTTTTATCCGACTGGTAGATCGTGATGCAAAATGCGTTGCGTTAATTTGCAAGTTGGTTTTAAATTACAGTGGTTTAATAGTTTAGGTTACTTGCAGAGTGTTTATAAAGTATGATAAAGGTCAATGTTTTAAATAATCTTTTCTGTAATTGCTTGTTCGAAGAATTACATTTAGCTTTATATGATGGAGTTAATTTGCGTTCTGTCTTTTTAGTTTACTGCATTAACCGTTGCGTTTTGGTATTGCGCTAGTTAATTTGTATTTCGGTTACGTTTGGTATTAATGGATGTGCGTCAGTTATTTTTGGTTTATTTTTCGGTTTGTTTTGATAATTGTAATAAAAACTCTTTTAAAAATCAAGTCTCTTTTGCTTTTAAAAGAAAATCTCTTTAAAAATTCGAGTCTCATAAAATTTTGTCAATATAAATTCTTGTTTGAAAATAATTTCTCTTTGTAAACTATTTTCAAAGATATTGGCATAAAATAACAATAAAATAATAATAAAATAATAATAATTAAATGATAAAATAATAAAACTAGCACATATCAATTATAGCTTGTGAGATCAATTGGTATAAGTGGAATAAACTTACATTAATTTCTTCATCTGTTTCTTTTGTGGGCTCGATCGATGCTGTATCTTGTCCACGTTGGTTTGTTGTGCTGGATTTGGTCGATTCTTGTACTTCCTTCAACCTGGTTTGAGTTCTGTCAAAATTGCGAATTAAAATTCTTGGTCACCAATCTTCCGATTTTTGGATTTTTAGTGCCTTTTTGACATCTGTTACGACTGCCCCAGTTAAGGTTCGGGCCTTTGGAGCGGTGTTTTTAAAAAAACGTTTCCAAACTCTTAACAAATTTATTTTGTCTTAAAACAGAAATTAACAAGGAAATTTGAATAACTGTAAAAATAACTTTAATTCAAAAACATTTAATTAATTGTAATAAGGTGAGTAGCTTGAACAACGAAGTATGGAGTTCGAAGACTGACTGCCGGGCCTTGAGCTCCCGGGCTTTTTATAATAACCTGCCCCTCACACGGCTGTGGAAACTTGCAGATCTCATGTCTGCCTTTCTCTTAATTCTACACTTTATTACATTGTAACAATCTTATTTCTAAGTAATTGCGGTATGTTAACCGCCTGTGACCTGCCACCTGCAGTATCACTACCCTCTTGAATGCAAAGTTGCATGTCCGTTCACATGAACTGTCGATAACCTCTCTGGGTTATCCTTGTATTACACTGTTGCAATGAACTTATACTTTATTTAACAATTTCTAATAAATCCTATTAGATTCAATATATTCAATATATATAGGTAAATTGGGGGATACATAACTTACGAAGTACTTATACGTTAAAAGAATAAGGGCCAAACCAACATACACCTAAAACAAGTTACCGACTATTCGATTGTAGAAGAGCTTTTCGTTTTAAAATAAATAGATTTAAATGCAAATTACTAGGAAGCGTACTTATTCTAGGAAGGTCTAATATACCGCGTGTTGTAGGAGGATTGAAGCAGAATCTACGCAAACGAATAATAAAAGACAAGAAAAGTACGTTTTAATTTTACTGTTGGAAAGTGAATGTAATAAATATTAGAAGACGCTATAGATAGCAAACGTTAAGTTAAAATGAAGTAAAAATGTACAGGTTATAATGGTTAGACAATAAATTGATTTTCGAATACCTTTAATGATGTGTGTACATGTACACAATACTCTTTATCCTTTGTTTGAGATCCCGCTTAAGACGATTCGAGCAAACTGGTATGAAGTATTTCTTATTTGCGTTTTAACTGCACTACATTCTGCGAAGTTCTTCACTAGCATAACTTTAGCTAAAGCGTCGTTGTTTGAAGTAGGACAAAAAAATACAAAATTTTAACTAATTACGATAATTACTTTTATAATTAGTGTATCTATTAAATATTTTTAACATTTTTAATTTCATTACAAAACTTGCAACTGCTGATAAAAACTAATTACGCCTATTAAAGTTTGTTACTCTAAACTTGGTAATTTTAATTATTAAAGTGTATTCAAGTACTTCATTAATACTGACACCAATAAGATAAATTAAACAGATAAATTGAAAAACGTCAATACAAGAAGCAGTTTCAATAAGTTACACAACGCTCACTAGAACAGAATGGAAAGAAGCAACGATTCAGTGCGGTTTCCTCAAGCGATCTTGATTAAATTGGGATTATATTCTAACATGCCCCATAGAAGAGGTTTTACAGTTCCAATATTGTATTTGATTGTGGTGGTTTTCTTAATGGGAACAGAGTTTTTGCAATTTTTAAATTATAGGGGCGATATATTTGAATTCACTAGAATCGTAGAAGGTTTGGCTGGATATATAAATGTAAGTAGTATTTAGTTGTCCTTTGGACAAAAGTTATGTCTACGTTTAAGAAAATTTCTCTTTGTTGATTATTTACACGTGTTTCTGCAACGCAGTTACCGTACATAAATTGTACAAATACAATTGAAACGGTTTTATTATCGTTCGTTTTGGTAGTTTCCGTTTCAAGTAAATGTACGGGGTTGTATGAACCATTGAAAAAGGCTGGAACATACGACCGAAACGTTTGGTAGTATTGTTATGTAAAAAAAAATAAAGATGGCTTAGATTTGTATTGTTCGTATATATTTTTTCAAGTTAAATGACCTTAAAACCCAAGAAAATCATACATTTATTTATATATATATATATATATATATATATATATAAACTTCTTTATAAAGATATATATATATATATATATATATATATATATATATATTAATGTGTTTGAATAATGACCTTGCTAGTATAATTAATATTCTTCAATGATGGGTTTAAGGTCAGCTGGTAGGATTTAAAAGGAAACTCTTTTTAAATGCCTAAATTTTCGGATCTATATTTTATCCTTGATCACAGGCTTTTCTAAAATAATGTTAACTAGGCTAAAGTTTACATAAAATAAATATAACTTACAAATTGAGAAAATAAAATTGGCTTCTAAATGAATGGATTTTGTACATAAAAGTTTTGGATTTTATTGCTTTTTGAAGTTGTAAAATTGTATAATTTGTAAAAGTATTAAAATGTCAAAAAAAAAATAAATTTGTTTCTAAATTGATGGATTGTATGATTTTGTATGTGTGCATGCAAATTTCTGTTTGTAGGAGGGTTTGCTTGTGTTGTGTGTATGCGTGTGTGTGAGTGCATCGTTATTTCGATTGTAATTTAAGATTGTAATTAACAGGAATTGTAACAAGATCTTTATTAGGATCGTTATTTCGATTGTAATTTAAGATTGTAATTAAGATGGTGATTAAGATGGTGATAAAACCCGTTTTATTTATTATTAGAAATGGTATATTTTACTAAATCTTATCTACTTACGTCTTTAGAAGTACGGCTCGCTTACACAATTACACACTCTTTAATTTTCACCTTTAATTTAATTTACTGTTCACGTAAATATTTAGCACTTTCAAGTATAGTGACTGCCCAGTTTCTAAAGTATACTAACTCGATATTCATTTGTTATGATATTTATAGGACCGGCCCCTTTTGTTTGCGATTCGTTGACTTCATGTGCTGGGCGAGACCAAGTGTCTTATCTTTTGTTATTTTGGGAAACTTTACCAATTGTGTATTCAATTGCATGAAGCGATGCTAAGAATGTCACGTAATTCATTATTATACCTCACATTTAATTCAGAAATCCCAGGAATCTTCGTTCATAAAATCACGTACTATTGTTGTTGGCCTTATTCTAATCTGAATGGAATAAATTTGGTGTTTGTTTATTTCCTAATAAATTGGATTTTTGAACAAATGTGATACTTTTAGATCACGTACGCTTTTAAATAATGCATAATTTCTGCGTGCGTTTAACATGATATATTAACGCACTTTTTGAATATTTATCTAGCCAATTCATGCAGGTTTTTCACTGATTTAATTTCAATGCGTTTCAATACATTTTTAAATTCTTATCTTTGCTCGTAGCTACTCTTGGATATGTGTTTTAATCGCTTGTACTTCAATATACAGTGTGTTCTCAACTAATAATATTTACAATGACCTATTTACTCTTCTAATATCTGTAATTCTGTACTTTTGTTACTTGGGAATTTCTTTTATTTATTCTAGGACCCCTATGACTTAACCTACCCCTAAATTAACTCTATAATTACAGCATTAAATATATATATATATATATATATTGCCTTGGTCCCCGGGTAAATGCCTCACCAACAAAAATATATTCGAAAATTTTTTTAAATTTTCAAAACTCGAAAATTGCACATAATAGAAAAATTTTCAAAATTTAAATAATTCAAAAAAATATAATTTCTTACCCGTTTTCCTCTCTTCCTCGGTTGAATTGCTTTCTTCAACTGCTTCCGGCTAGCTCAGTTGGACCTTCTCTTGGATATCTAGATTTACTCTCATATTCTCTATCGTTCACGCACACTCCCAATACAACAAACATACAATCTTTTATTTATCACTATTTACAAATAAAATTCAATATTATCCACATTTCAGTGATCAAGTTACACCTCAATAAATTCTATTTTGTAATGTCCTGTATTTTAATTTAAATCATCAAACACGTAGAATGTACCCGGAGTAAATGGGCCCTGAATAATACCTTCTTTCTCATTCTTTTTTTTAAAATTTGGTGAGCTCATGATAACCCAGTTAATTATGAATAATGTATGCCCTTATACTTTGCATACTCTTACAACAAACAAAAAAACAACCCATGTACTCTTCACAAAATTTAACCTCCTGATGGAACGTTAATAAGCTTTATATACACCTTCAGATTTCTATTTAAATACCATAATAAAGTTAGTTATACGAATAATTTTCAATACGCAAAATAATGCACACTACCTTCAAAATCACTCTCATACGTCACCCAATATTCATAGTTTCATAGTTTATAACAACACAATTTCAAAGCGTTACCTGGAATTTCTAGAAGATCTATGCTCCGTTGACGATGCCGTGTATTTGCTTCTCTCTGCTCTGCAAGCTGCTTCTAGCTATTAGTATAAGAACCCCATTTAAGTTGAGCTGCTTGCACTGCCTCCTCGGTGTATCCAATTTCCAAAACCAAATTAATTATACTTCTTTCATAACTATTTAATTTGATCCACGTTACTTAACGTCACTACACGAGTTTGTTAAAAAATATATAGGTGATCCCTTAATAAAATCTAAACTCGGCACAAGTCGCGTACAAATTATGAGGCTAACACCGTGCAATATAATTTAAAATAATTTTATTATACTTACAAACTCGTGGTAACTTTGGTACGTAATCTGACGCGTTCAAAATACTAAGGCCACGATGAAATAAGAGAGCGAGCCGTGCTAATTTGTCAAGTATTTATATGCTTCGACTGTAACCTCTCCAGACACTCTTACTGTGAAAAATGTAATTTAAAATAACACGTTCTTAAAAATTTTGGTTTAACCGATTTATAAATCCTCGAATTCAGCGCGCCGTTACGATCTTTTCTGAAAATTAATATTCAATATTCCCGTGTCTTGTCTGATGTGCGACTAACAATATCGACCAATAGACTGTGCATTGACGTTTCACAAATCCCGCCTATACTAACGCTGTCCCTTGATTATGCATATTTTACGTCTCTTTCTCACCTTGCTTGAGTGGTAGAAATCGATATCCCAGATCACCTGCTATCTAACCCACGTGGACGTGCTTTAAATAACCCCTTATTAGTGTTTCATGCGAAAACATCCGACCGTTTGTACAATCCTTAGAATCTTGTTTGTTATTTACAAAATAAATAGAACTTAACATTTAAAAACCTGCAAGTGTTTAATTTTAACGAGCGTTTTGAATAACATTTCTACGAATTGGATTTTCCGCGTATTTCAACCCCACCGATATATTTGTTTGTTAGCAACGCGTTTCACCTTGGTATTATTGATTTTTATACGCTTTTATGCATATTATACGTACATAACCGTTCAATTAAACTCAATTAAATTAATAAATTAATTGCATTGGCTTCTAACATTTTTTTCTTTACGAACCTAACTAAATTTTATTCATTATTTGTAAAATTTTGTTAATACCTGTTACTTAAAAATGAACTAACTGGAATAAATTTGGCAAGTAAATTCTGGTTGTTTCCTTCATACAGAGTGCTTAAAATTACTTTGTTTATACGTAGATTTAGCCCTTTAAAACCACTACAATATATATATATATATATATATATATATATATATATATATATATACCCTATAATTAAATAGATGACTTATATTCTACTGTTTGCTGGAACGTTCAAAACTTCTGTACAATATACCTTCGGTTATGCAGCTGTATGTTTGACATATTGCCTAACTGCAGTTCGGAGCAGCAATATACAGGCTGGTCCGGTTTTTATTAGCCAGCGTATATCTTCTGAACTATGCAAGTTATAAAAAAATTTCATAGGAAAAAGGTGTTTTTGAATATATTTGCTCTACAAATATAAGGCATTAAGTATTTTTCATGGCTTACTATATTTGAGCAATAATATGTCACTTTGGTTTTTTAAATAGAAACCCCTGTATATTTTTTGGAAAAAATACTTTACTTGAAATTGTCTTTACGGCAATATTCCACAACCAATGAGTTCTTGTCAGAATGCGCTAAATAACTCAAATAATAGAATTTCAATAGGAAACGGTGATTATTGTTTATTTACTGTATAAATTAATAAATTGGAATTTTTTTTATACATTGTAACGGGCATTTTTTAATAGCTAAACATTTTACGCTGTTTTCCCAATTAGTAAATACATTTCTGCAACTACTATCTCTATGTTTTATATTTATTAACTCGTTTGCGAATAATCCCTTTATATTATATTACGCGATTATCGACTTTCACTTTCTACAATTTGATAGTGTGGTTAGGTGATCGAAATTGAAAGACATCCTTAGGTGAATGCGTCGTATTATAATTATAAATTGCATCGTTCTTGTCTAACCGCCGATATAAATTTTGTTCCTTATGTGGTTATACGAGTCTAGATAATATACGATAAGACGTAGTAGTAACAACAAACGATTGATATAAACAGATGAGGAGTGTTAGTTTCGTGTTTGGTTTCTAGATATTAATTACAAAAAGATACTGTTTGCTTTTGCTTTGAAGAGAGTGTGGAACAATGCAATGTTGTTTGTTGAACCCAAGCTCGTTTTTCACTAAATAAACTGTGATAAAATACAAAGAACGGTATATAATTTGTTATAAAGTGCTTATAATGTGTATTTAAAGTGGTTTTGTGTATTAGTAATATTTACTCGTTCGGGGTACCCAATGTGAAATCTGCAAAATTGCTCTTTTTATTGTGAACCTATCTTCGTTTTTACGAGGTCGTTCTAAATGTCTATGTGGTTGGCGCGGAGTTTGAATTGGTAATCATAACCTATTCAATTATATTCCTAGGTGTTTAATTCTTGTATAATGTTGGACGAAGAACATTTGACGGACTTGCTTAGTGTTTGCACGTGCTTTACTAATGGTGTTTTTTGTTGATTTATCTTTTTATAATGGAACTGTTTGTGCAAATTTCGTTATTCAAAAACATTAGATTTTTCCTTGTTACCATAAGTAGCAAATAAAACACCTCACGTTCTGTTAGTTTAATGCAATACATCGTGCCTTGAAAGCCCGTGATTCTAAATTTTTATTACCATTTTTTTTTTTGATTTGTGTTACAAAGTATTTCGAAATTATTGTCTCAGGAAATAGAATTAACAAGAAATTTATCAATGCTACATAGTTCCATCAGCATGATAATGTCTGCTGCTGAAACCAGTGAAATACGTAGGTGTGATTAGTGTAAGTGTAAGGAATTCCATCAACACCCTCACAATCAAGGGTGAAGTGCTTCGCTAGTGCAGGACCTCGTGAATCCCACACTTCAAATGCAAGGAAGCGTTCCTGAAGGACTTTCTGTAAGTTGAACTATTTCCGACTTGTTTTTACTTTAAATACCTGTCCGTTGCTTTGCCATACCTTTGGCGTTCTGAGACCTTTTACCATCAAATATCTATTTTGGGTTAAACTACCATTAAAGAAATACGGACCCGGTATGCGGTCACCTACTATACCTATCCACACATTCACTGAAAATCGTACTTGTGAACGGCTTGCAACAAATTGCAACGGATTTCTATCATTCCAATAATGTGTATTTTTTCTGCTAAAAATACCATTTTTGTGAAAGTTAGATTCATCAGTGCAAATTATACCGTCCAAAAATTCTCTTCCTATACATTCAATATCCATATATAAAAACCAATTCGGCTGTTGGCATAATTGGGATGTAATGTTTGAACCAAACGCATCTTAAATGCTTGCATTGAACGTCGCCTCAAAACATTAAAAATCTGTCGAAATGTTTAGTTCAGCTGCAACTTGTCTTGTAGAAACTTTAGGATAAGGTCTAAAGTAGGCCAAAATAATCAATTTATGTTGTACTTAATTTCTGGTGATAGTTGAAAAGCTACCATTGGACCTTAAAGAATTTTCTAAATTCTTAAATGTATTTATATTCTGTTGTCTACGGAGAGGATATAAGTTTCGATATGTAACTGCAGCTTGACGTTTATTGTTGTTTGACCTATGAAGACAGCATAACATATCAACTTTTTCATTGTTTGAATAATTCATTTTCATTATTTTGCGCAAAACAACTATTAAGAACACAATAATACTTTTACTGATTAATGTGACAGATAATTGTGAATAAACAACTGAAATACTGCAATGGCATTTGTTAACAGAACCAATCAGACTGCCATTGAAATTCTATTATTTAGGTTATTTAGCGCACTTTGAATGGAAATCATTGATTGTGGCATATTGCCATAAAGACAATTTCAAAAAGAATATTTTTCACAAAAATATACAGGGTGTTCTATTTAAAAAAAACCAAAGTGACATATTGTTGCTCAAATATAGTAGGCCATAAAAATACTTAATGCCTTATATTTGTAGAGAAAATATATTCAAAAAACTTTTTCCATTAAATTTTTCTATATCTTGCATAGTTCAGAAGATATACGCTGGCTAGCGAAAACCGGACCACCCTGTATATATAAATATGTAGAAATCATTGATAATTAACTTTATCTATTTTTCTGTAAGAACATAATCTTCTTTTTTTTTAAATTAACGATCGTATTCGCCTCTCCAACGTTTGTGTTTGATTCATAAACAGTTTAAGTGGTATGTTTTATTTACTAATTTCATATTGACTTTACGATATCACCCCTGATGATCTAATCTTCTTTATGACACCTTGCTTTTGTTTATCACTGTTCTTAGCTTACCGCTATTGTTAGCATAGGCTCTCTATTTGTATTTTAAACTTAACGTGCCTTCTACTGTTATAACTAACTGTAATATATAATTTAGAATTTCTTTAAAGTTCATTTCATATTTTTTGTTATATCTATTTCAAAAATATTAACCATGTGTGATATATAATGTCAATGTTCTTCTGTTGCAGTTGTTTGGGAAACTGTTAACACTTCTTGTAAAACAAAAAGCAATATCAAGCTTGCTTGAATTTACTACTAAATGCTGGAAAACTAACATCCGCTCAGATAAAGTGAAACAGAAGTTGGATAACATTTTGATGTACAACCTACGAATACAAAAAGCATTATTTGTTTCGCTTATAGGTGCAATGCTAATGCAAATGATTTCCGGACTATTTGGAAGACCGGTACCGTTTGGTGCTTGGAATATGAAAACAAATGGAGCACTGTACACAGTGTGTTTAACTCTTCAATTATTGACGGTTCCATATTTGGCCTGCTTAATATTTGTATGCGTTAGTATTTTTTTGGCATGTTGTGCAGAAGTAATAGTTCAATGTCGAATACTGTCATATTGTTTTAAACAAGTTGATGCTGCGCATTCTAATAGGATACAATTATACGTTTGTCATCATCAATTTATTTTAAGGTTTGTTAGCAGAATTGTAGTTTCCAACACTTACGTCCAACTCTAAGTCTCACAGCACCGAATTTGAATTTATTCCTCGTATTGTACTCTCGATGTACCGTTGTTGGTTCTATACAAGTATAAAAAAAACTGGGCGGGTGCACGCTTACTTCTACTGGTTCAAACTTTATCCAGAATATACTATTCACATATCTAGGTTGACCTTAATTTTTTATTTATAGGCTAAGAGGTTTAATTTTGGGATAGTTATTCTTCAGAGGTTTCATTTATGGTGTACCTTTAAAACAGGGATTAAGCCTTCAGCTCAGTCGAAAAAATCATTCGGATATTTCGAACTTGTGGTATACAATTTCTCAAAATCGAATACTCACATTTCATTTCCAAAAGAGTTTTGACTTAGGAGTAGGTGATTTTGGCCGTATTTGGAACATCCTCCCTCCCCTTCCCTCCTTTTCCTCCTGAATAGTTTTCTTTAACTATGGTATAAAAGTTTTTTTTAACTATGGTATCGCCGAAACTTTAAGACAACTCAAAACACTTTTAAACCTCTACAAAGTTACACCCCTTACCAACCTGAATAGTTTTCCTCGACTATGCATGATTGACATGCACAAGAAAAGTTTTCTTCGAATAATCAACATTTCTTACTTCCCAGTAGTATGACATCAATTTAGTCTAGAATTTTCTCATCTAACCGAATCTGAAAAAAAATTTTTAAATCGAACCACCCACCGAGGAATTACCCCTGCTTTTTAGTTTTTTGTTCTAATCAATTTCTATCCGTCTTGTGCAAAATTTGTTTTCGTTGGATCTTAGTAATATTAAAATTTCGTTCCAGACCCAAATCTTTAAAAATTTTTCATATTGAGCCACCTCTTGCGAAGTTACACCCGTATGCTTAATAGCAAACTTATTAAAATTTGTATAAACGTATTGCGTGGATTTTAATTTTAGTACTTTTCAAATAGACCAACTCCAAAAAGCCTTAAAAACTAGCAATTGCACATTTTTCTCAAGATGGGATACCTTAAAAATCAATTTAGGTTTGGAAGTATTTTAAAACCCTCGTCAGGTATGCATGGTATTGGAATTCATGAACTACTTAGTTTCAAATCGATTACCTGAAGAGAGAAGGTACCTCCTTATTGTTACTAAACTTAACCATTAGTTTCTTATTTTGTGATCGCGATTAATTAGTGTTTAATGTAGGAAAACGAAGCTTATAATTATTGTTTTAAATACACGACGAGCTCAAAATTTGATTCTTTAGAAGTGAAAACTGATTAATATACACAACAAAAGTTTTCTTAGAATCAACATTTCTTACATTTCAGTAGTATGACCTATCAAATTAGTCTAGAACTTTTTCAAAGATCTAATGCGTTTTATTTCCCAATGTAGATAAAAAAATTTAATTGCTATATGAAACTGTAATAATAATATAATTTCTCATACACGAACGGTCTATTGCCAATATTCATGTTTTCGTAGAATTTTATATAATAAAACTACGTAGTCAAAAATTTATTAAATTTAAATACATGTTACAATACCTTATGAATAAGTAAAACATTTTATTTGGCGCATGCTAAATGGTTCTTCAAATGCATAAGCCAATGACCAAATCTTTCACAACCCATCCTTAACGTTTTCAAATTCGGAACGTTAAATTCTTCAATGTTTTCAATATGGTTGTGCTGTAAATATCTGGATATGATATTTCGTTTTTATGCACTCTTCGCATACACTGTGGCATGCGATGGAATTATCGCTTCTAAATATAAAGTTAAATGCAACGACAACAGCCCACAGGTCGACTGGTTTTCCCAACTAAGTCCATGCAGATCTTTCTGAAGCCATGCGCAATGTTTCTTGAAATCTTCCTTCAAGTGTGCGGACGCCAAAGGCAGAGCCAATATTTAGTGCCACAATTTATCGCAGGCAGGCGGGTGGGCGACCTGGCGGGCGGGTGCGCGGCTTGGCGGGCGGTTGGGTGGGCGGCCTGGCGGGTGAGGATGGCTTCTTGAAATTTTGAATCAATTTCAGATGTACACCAAGCAATCTTTAAAGAAAGCAGTTAGTGAAATTCGGCAAGGTGTGTTACATACACGTAAAGCTAGTAGATTACACAATGTACCTAGAACAATGCTACGCGATCACCTCGATATACTTGGTGCTCGAGATAAAAGTAGAGAATCAAATACCTTGGAAATGGAAGCTGCAAAACAAGAACTTAAAATACCCATACAGAACTTTGACGAATTCTTGCTTTCCGTGCCTAGCAATATGGGTAAACACAGACTGTTAAGAAGTGTATTTGAATCTCTAAAACAAGGGTTACCACGAATATGAAAACTACGACGATTTGACAGGACCTGGAAATACCATGGAAGATTCAATTATAGTGTTTGCGGACGTTTCTGTGAACGAACAAAGCAAGATTACACAGTTTTTAACCTTTGGTAGACATAAGAGAATTGATTCCTTTTACTTATGTCAATCGCATGCCAGCGCTGTAAAGCACGGACTTAGAGATAACGCCAAATGCTATCGTAATCTAGAAACAGTATGAAACCAACTTCAGACATATATTTTTAAATCATATAAGTAGTGACATGTCATATTCAAAATTTAAACGTCACCCCATCGTTATCTTTCTACATGACACATTTTTTGAACACTGCCATTTATCACTGTTCTTAATATTTCGAATGATTTGAGTATAGTGCTGTCAACCTCCGGTTAGATTTACAACCTGAGAGCTTAGCGCAAGTAAAGGTGCAATAATTCAAATGAATCGATATTTTTGAGAAATTTGTCTCAGGAAATTACTACAGGAGAGAGATGTATGAATAGCCGGCGGTTCAGGTCACATTGATAAGATTGACGAAAGAATTGGTCGCCCGAAGAAAACATAATAGAGGACGGGTAGTACAACAACGATGGGTATTATATTTATGATACATTGTCATGGCAATATTTGGTGTTTGTACCAAACCGTACGTTTGATACATTGCTGCTATTAATTTCCGAGTATGCACTTCCTGAATCAGTTATATGGACAGGCGCGTGGAAGAGTTATAGAAGCTTTATTAACCTTGGTCCACAGTACATCCATCAAACGGTTAAGCACCACCAGAATTTTGTAGATCCTATTACCAATGTTTGCACAAAACAGGTAAAGGGGTTTTGGTTTCTGTATTAAGTTCGTCCACGCTCTCGGATTGAAGAATTTATGTGGCAACATTGTTTTGGAAGAGGCCACAGGAAAATGTGTTTTCCACGTTTTTATGTCACATAGCAGAATGTGTTAATACATCTGGCACTACGACCATGTAGTTTAATATAGTATTATGTAACAATTATAAAAAAAATGTTGTACAATGAATAAAAAGTAGGATTCTTTTTTGTTTCAATCCACTGACAAATTTTTGTGTGTTTTGAATTAACAGTAATGAGTCTAGAAGAACTTACCGAAAACGTTTTACCAAAGAATAATTGACCGAAACAAAATTTGAACGATAGAAAAACTTTGTGAAAGGAAAAATCGCCGAACGGTAATTCGACCGAAAAGATACTTTATCGAAACACAGTTTACCGAAAGGAAATTTGACCGAAATAATACAAACATGTAAATTTTTTGAAACAATATAAAAATAGGGTATCCAGTTCTTTAATGTTTTTTATTTATTTTCGCATATGTATCCGTTCGATTACTTTGCTTTAGTAGTAAAAATTTCGACTGCTAACCTAAGTTAAAACCTGAATACTATTTTCTCCCATACACTAAACACTATTTTTACTTCAACAATATTTTCGTACATGTGCCCATTTGATTATTTTGGTTTAGTAGTAAAACATTTCGGCTACTAACATACACGATTTTCGCCTCAACTTCGATTGTTGGGCTTTTTGTTATTTTCCCGTTGGGATGGATTATCCTTACTAAGTGTCTTAGGATTGTTGTTAGAAGATTCGGTTTTTCCAGCGTTGCTAATTGAATGGAATTTTATAGGCTCGCGTATAATTTTCCGGGGCGGCGGGGTTGGTTAATATTGTATGTGTTCTGGTGTTGTCAGTGTCACAGTGTGTTGGACACTTTGTTGTTGTGTTATCTGCAGTGGATATATTTGTGTTTGTTTTTTCCATACCTGTCTGACTTGTGTCTGTTGTACGTTTGTTTTGTTGTTTGGTTGGTATTGTATGCTTTATTTGTTTGACTAGTTAATAGTTTCTTTTTGGTAAAAACAGGGTTTCTTCCTGTCTGTATGCTTGGAATTTTGTTCTTTAGGTTAGATGCGTTTGGGTGTTGTTATTGTTGTTGTTATGTTCGCAGTTTCTTTAGATTCTGTTTGGTCCGTATGCGTGTCTGTCGATATTTTGTGTTTTGTATTTTATTTGTCTAAATCGTGATGTTCAAAATAGGTCTCGTTTTACCTGTGTTGGTGGTTTTCTCCTAGTATTCTTTATTTCTCCTGCTGGTTCCTCGTTATGTTTTGGTTCTCTTTTGTTGTGCTATTTTGTGTTTGTTGGTTAGTGTATAAGTTTCATAGTAGGTTTTTTGTATTAATCGTTCAAGTAATGTTTTGTATGTTGTGTAAGTGTTAATTTATCCGGTGCATTAATTATTACGTCGCTTGCAGGGTATGCAAAGTTCCAGTCTTTTGGTTTATGCAATTGTGAGGTTTATGGTTTTCTTCTTGTCTTGTTTCCGTTCTGAAGTGTCCATATCTACAGTGTGCAGTGTTTAAATACGTATCCTAGGTCTTGGCATCTGATACATCGTGGTACTATTAAATAGCTTTTAATGGTCAGCGCTCTAAATATTAGGTAATTTTTTTCCTTGTCTCCGCATTTCCGTAGCTCAGGTTCCAATTCAGTGACATGGTGTTGCACTGTTTTGTTCCTAGGTCTTGTCTTAAATTTGATTGTGAAGTTTTTGTCGAATTGTTGCGGCGTTATGCACTCGTGCATGGTTTGTTTGTAGATCATTTCTCTTATTTCTTGTTTTTAAGGTTGGTGGGTACATCGCAGTGGCTGTCTTTTTCTGGGTCATAAGGTTGATTGAATTTCTCGTTGGTAATGATTTCGCCAAGGTCTTTTTTGTTTAAGTATTTACTATTAGTACTTTGTTCGTCATTATTATACCTTTGATTTCTATTGTGTTTGGTACCAGTTTAACCACGTTAGTAAATTTCTGCTGTACCTTTTTGGCGTCTTCTTCTATTCCTAATGCAATAAATAGTTTCATGTTTGTTTGGTTCGTTTAGTGCATTCATTTCACGTTTGTACGTTTTCCCTGTATGTTTGTTGTGGTTTGTTTAGCATTCTTCTTAATCTTCTTTGGGAATTAAAACACTCATAGTTTTTATATAAAGATAATTTTAAAAATTATGAGTGGTTTAATTCCCAAAGAAGATTAAAAAATTGTATGTTTTGGTATGTTTGTTATAGTGTCGTTTTGTCTCTTCAGTCCCGCCACTGGAAATGCTGATTTTGTTACTTTTTCTCCGAGTGTCGTCTTCCTATCTTTTGATACTATATTGGGTCCAGTATTTTGTTCACGTAGTTCATAAGCTCTAATTAGTTTGCTTGTATTGTGTCCATTAGGTCTCTTGATTCCTTTGTTTCTGTTGGGCTGTCGTTCTGTCGGTTTCTTTTTTAGTTTGTACTATTGGTGCGTCGATGTTAGTCTAGGTGTTACTTTGACTGGTAGCTGTTAATTTGGTGTTGCCTAATATTGTTGTAGAAACGTCAAAGTCCGTATTTGGTAGTTGTACACCGGGTTGTTTGTTTCCGGTCTTCGGTGGTGGGGTCCCGGAATTAGACAATTCTGTTTTGAAAAACCTCGCTTTCATTGTCACTCATCGTTCTTTCACTTTGTCTTTTCACTTAAGCGTTTATTTAGTTTCTTGGGTGTTCTCCCTTTGTCCGGTAGGCCAAAGGTCCGATTGTTTTATCACTATCACTTTTGTTCACCTATGGTGCTCTCACAGTAATTTTTTGTTGGTGAGCCCCAAATTTCCCCCACCTCCCATCTTATTGAGTTCTGTTTCTATCTGGTGTGCTGAAGGTTTATAAAATCGCCGTCTGATAGTTCTTTAGCCGTTATCATTGGTGACGCGGCAAGTTCGTGGCAAGTGCCTTTGAAATAACATCAGATGTATTCCAGCGACATAAACTGTGATATTTTAGTGTCCTTGTTAATTACCTCAAATTGCACTATATATTTACTCACTTTTCTCCTGGTACTAGGTCAAGTCTGTTTCAGAACTCCAATATCGAGGCACGGGAGACAGAAAGCCTGATAAATCTTTTCGGACCGATGTCTTGCGGTTGGTAATCACGTGTTTTCCACTACCGCTTTAATAAATGCTCATACTGAGCAGTAAACCAAGACAACGGTAACAACAAAGGCTACGATGATACTACCACTGGGAATATGTACCGATGCCAGACAGAGGTAAGGCGGTCACTAAACCATGATAGGTATCTGAGTCACGACGTACGGATTGAGTACAAGCAGTTACATGGCAGCAGTAAAAAATCGGCTTGTGACTAAAAACAACAGCACAGAGCCGTTAATGCGTTCCAGTCAAGACGGTGTTGTGTGTGCGTGTGTGAATGAACGTGTGTGTATGTGCGTGTGCCTGTGCACGCGTATGTGTGCGTGGGGCGCATCTACAACGATGATAGTGTCTCATGAAACGCTCATCGTTGACTGCAGCATTCGGCGCACCCAATTGCAATTTTCGTTTTTCCAAAAAATCTACTGTGGGAAACATGTCGACTAAGTTTCGATGGCATTACGAGATGGCGAAGATTCATGATACCTGTTGCCATCCACGAAAAGATAGAGAGCTGCATCGAGTTTACTTAAGTTCCGAAAAATATCTGTCCGAATAAGAATCAGAGTTGAAGACGCCGATATTGGGCGTGCGGCTATTCTTTAACTTCTATTACAACAAGTTGCAGTATCTGGTGTTTGGAGTTAATATAATAACAATTTGAGTACGGTTTCTGCTATACATGCGCACGTAGGGGTTCTAAACTTTTAAAAACCTTATCATTTAACCCAGGTGATAACGTTTATAAAGGTTTGGTATTCCATTAGTATTTTTTGACAAATTTAGGTTTCATTAATTACTAGCTATAAACAAAACTTTGTTGACAAGTGAATATGGTCTATAAGAAAATACTTTTCGAAGTTTAAAGTTGTTGTGGAGTTTTTTGTAAACTACATTAAAAATGAAATATTGTAGGTTATTGAAACTACTGCAGAACATTTATTCTCCTATAATAACTGTTGATTATTTCACTCTAATGCTCGTTGTTTGTACTCAGATGTACGCTTTCCTTGAAAGGTAATCAAGTATATTTCATTTTTTAGCAGTGCTGATTTAAAATTGTGTTTTAGCGGTAATTTAGGATCTAGTATAAAATGCGTTCTAACTTATTTGGTTGCACTAATGCCATTGCTGATTTATTTTATTCCTGCTGATTGTATGAATCATGAAGTAAGTTTTGTATAAATTAAGAAAGAAATAAATGTGTATTTTAGGTATGGCAAATAGCACTTGCAGTATATGAATGCAACTGGTATTCTGGGTATGCACCGCATATGCAAAAAGCTTTAATAATTATAATGCAACAATCAAATCATTATGAAGAATTTACTGCAAGTGGAATACTTCATGTTAATTCCATAGCTATACTGAACGTAAGTCTACAGAAAAAGTTGTATACATAAGCAAAAGCTTACTTATACCTTTAAAACTGTGGCGTTATGTAATGCACATAATATCTGTGTGTATACAATTCGCAATACAATTTATTAAAGTAAGACCCTACAGCTATTAATTTACATAACTCCAGTAACAGAATTATAATTCTTCGAAAACTAGTCGTTAGAGAAAAACATTGGAAGAAGAAAATGTGGTTTTAAATTATGAAAAATGAGTTAAATGAAGTTAAGAACGACTCCAAATGAAAATAAACAAATGGTTGCAAAAGTTTCTAATATTCTGTAAATAAAAGTTAAAATCAGATTTTGTTTACTAATTACAAAAAATAGCAAAACTCCTAGTTTACAGTCCCTATAGTAGGGGACAAATAATACTACTATAGTAAGCCTGCTTATCATAAAAAGCGACTAAAAGACGCAGCAAGGGGCAGCAGCCTTGCTGGATAAAAGATATTGGAGGAGGGTCGGTTGGTCTCGGGCGATCTTCAATAATTTACAAGGTTGTTGGGAGTTTGCCGTGACAGATCCGGCTTTTGGCTAAAATCTTTAAAAACTACGTTGTTGAAAGATATGGGAACCTACCACAATATTTCCCAAGTATGCGAGTTATGGGATCCTCCATCTATTATACATATAAAACTAATAAAGATATTAGGAAATATTAGGAAATGTTAGGACAGTGCAACAATGTCATAAAAGACAAATTGCAATAATTTATTACATTATATTATGATGATTTCAGTTCCCACGAGTGGAAACGCTACAAAGTAGCACAAGGATAAGTGACACTGCAGATGTCAGGTCACAGACGGTTGCCGGAAGTCACGTACCGAGATTACGCAGAATAAGCCTGCAACATTGTAATTATGAATAGCTTTTAAAATAGCAACTATGTATCATGAATAGAGTCAAGGGTAAGCGGACATAGGTGCGCAAGTTCCCACAGAATTGTAAAGAGGTAGGGAGATTATAAAAAGGCCGGGAGCTCCGCTCCCAGTCAGTTCATCAAACGTTCAGCTTTTACCTTACAGTTCGTAGATAACTCACTGTACAATAAGTAATAATTTTGGAACTTAGAATAATTAGTCAACATTGTCTAAATTCAATATTTAACTTCTGTACAAACTTAAATAAATGTGTTAAAGTTCAAAGAGTCTTTTTAAAAAGGACCGCTCGAAACCACGAACCTTAACTTGCGTAGCGTAAAACACGAACTAGATATGATGGAGAACTCACAAGTAAAATTCTTGTCAGGAGGTAAAATACCCATTCAGATCTCCGGGAGGGGGTACTTGGGGCTCGTCATCGTAGGAATTTAAAACAACGGTTCGATTTAGTGATAGGGACCTGGAATGTAAGGTCATTACTTAGAGTAAATAACTTAACGAATTTATTAGTTGAAATGAGAAAAGGAACGCTGGACATTTTAGGTATTAGTGAAGTAAGATGGCCAGATAGTAATGACTTTTGGAAAGATAATTATAGAATAATTACAACTTCTTCAACTAATAGACAGATAGGCAGTGTTAGGTAAAAAATTAGAACGTAAAGTTAAAGAGTACTTACAATTTAGTGATAGAATAATTATGGTTAGATTGAGTACAAAACCCAAAGACACTGTTTTAGTACAGCTTTACATGCCTACAACTCAGTACGAGAATGAGGAAATAGAAAAGGTATACGAGGATATAAATAGTATAGTGAGAAAAGTAAAGGGAGATGAGAATTTAATAGTTATGGGCGATTTCAATGCGTTAGTGGAAGAAGGTAGTGAGGGAAAAAATGGTAGAAAAATTGGGGTATAGCAGACCAAACGATAGAGGAGAAAGATTAGTTGAGTTTTGCCAGGAACATTTATTAGTAACTGTAATCACTTTATTCGAACAACATGTTAGGAGAAGATATTCCTGGAAAGCGCCAGGTGATAGGGCTAGATACCAAATAGATTATATTTTAGTTAAACAAAGATTTAGAAATTAAGTTAAAACACACAGACACTGTTTTAGTACAGGTTTGCATCCCAACAAGGATAAGGATAAGGATAAGGATAAGGATAAGGATAAGGATAAGGATAAGGATAAGGATAAGGATAAGGATAAGGATAAGGATAAGGATAAGGATAAGGATAAGGATAAGGATGAGGATAAGGATAAGGATAAGGATAAGGATAAGGATAAGGATAAGGATAAGGATAAGGATAAGGATAAGGATAAGGATAAGGATAAGGATAAGGATAAGGATAAGGATAAGGATAAGGATAAGGATAAGGATAAGGATAAGGATAAGGATAAGGATAAGGATAAGGATAAGGATAAGGATAAGGATAAGGTAGATAAGGATAAGGATAAGGATAAGGATAAGGATAAGGATAAGGATAAGGATAAGGATAAGGATAAGGATAAGGATAAGGATAAGGATAAGGATAAGGATAAGGATAAGGATAAGGATAAGGATAAGGATAAGGATAAGGATAAGGATAAGGATAAGGATAAGGATAAGGATAAGGATAAGGATAAGGATAAGGATAAGGATAAGGATAAGGATAAGGATAAGGATAAGGATAAGGATAAGGATAAGGATAAGGATAAGGATAAGGATAAGGATAAGGATAAGGATAAGGATAAGGATAAGGATAAGGATAAGGATAAGGATAAGGATAAGGATAAGGATAAGGATAAGGATAAGGATAAGGATGAGGATGAGGATAAGGATAAGGATAAGGATAAGGATAAGGATAAGGATAAGCATAAGGATAAGGATAAGGATAAGGATAAGGATAAGGATAAGGATAAGGATAAGGATAATGATAAGGATAAGGATAAGTAGAGGATATAAATAGCATAGTGAGAAAAGTAAAGGAAGATGAGAATTTAATAGTTATGGGCGATTTTAATGCGTTAATGAAAAATGGTAGTGAGGGAAAAATGGTAGGAAAATTTGATACAGCAATACAAACTATAGGTAAAAAAAAGTAGAAACGAGAAAACCCTGGGTAACAAATGAAATATTAGATTTAATAGAGAATAGAAGAAAGCTTATACGTTTCAGAGAATTAGATAGTGAAAGTAAGTAAAAATATAAGAGAGTTAGAAATAAGATAGTACATGAGTGTAGAAAGGTTAAAAATAAATGTATGGAGGAAAATTGTAAGGGAATACAAGATGATTTGAGAGTAAGTAAGACAGACAGGGCTTACAGGGCAGTTAAAAAGTTTTTCGGGGAAGATAGGAAAAAATATAATGGCATTAAAGATGGGAATAATAAGCTTCTAATAAATAAAGTTAAGGTAGCAGATAGATGGAAACGATATTTAGAAGATTTACATAAAGGAGACGATATGGATGAGTTAGAGAACGACCAAGAAGAGGATGTAGAAATTGGGTTCTCAATATTAAGAGAGGAATTTGATAATGCTGTTAGGGATCTTAAACTAAATAAAGCGCCAGAGATAGACGATATACCCGCAAAATTAATAAAATATGCAAGTCAGAAAACTTTAGACAGATTATATGAACTAGTAGAAGTAATATATGACACAAGTGAGGTCTCAATAGATTTCGAAAAAAATATTATTATCCCAATCCCAAAAAAGTCAGGAGCGGATAGGTGTGAGAATTTTAGTTTAACTTCCCACGCTTCCAAAATACTAACAATAATAATTAAAAATAGAGTAGAAGCTTTGACTGAGAATTATTTAGGCGAAGACCAATATGGTTTTCGTAAAGACAGAGGGACTAGCGAACCGAGACTAATGATTAGGGTAATTATCGAAAAAAGGTTACAAAAAAATAAAAAGATTCATTTCGGGTTTGTAGATTTAAAAAAAAACATTTGATAGGGTTAATTGGATTGTTATGTTCAGGGTTTTGCGAAAAATAGGAATCTCTCATAGGAATAAAAAAATTATTTACAGTTTATATAAAAACCAAAGCGTAGTAATTAGTATTGCTGTCAGGATTCGGATTTTATAAAATCCAGATCCAAGATTTCAGATCCGGATTTAAATCCGAAATCCGGAACCATTATCTTTTAATTGGATCCGGATCCGATCCGATTTTGAACCCAAAGTGGATCCGGATCTTGATTCGGATCCGGATCTTGATTCGTATCCGGATTTTAGTGCTGTCCGAATCCGGATCCAAATGTTCTTATTTGGATTTGGATCCGAAATGCGGATCTTTAATCTTTTAGTTAAATTCGGATCCGATTCCATTTTTAATCGAGTGTAAGATCCGAATCTAGATTCGGGCCCGGATATTATTCTGATTAATCTAGATCCGGTTCCAGATTAACATTCCAAATCCAAATCCTTAATCTATTAATTGGTTCCGGATCCAAACCAATTTTGAACCCGAAGCGGAATCCGGTTCTAATACGAATCCGTATCTATATGCTCTAAATCAGGATGCTTCTATTCTTACAATTCTCGTTATGTAATATACTATTAAGTATCAAGCTATTGAAAAAAAAATTTTTTCCGCAAATCGTTCAGAAATTTTGATATTTCTGATAAAATTTCTTAAAGAAAAGTTGAAAATTGCGAAGTGTTTAGTCGTTACCAGACAACGACAAATCACTTTAAGCTAATATTCATTACTGTACTGTACAAAAATAATATGTGTGTACAATATACATACATATGGACTACAAAAATGAGTGACAACATGCTTTCAGGGTAAGTTCTATTTAAACAATCGTAACACATTTGTATAAATAACAAACAACTAACTTCTGAATGTATTTGATTCTGAAGCAAGTTGTGTGTGATATTTTCAGGTATTTTACAATTAGTACAATTATAGAATATGTATTGTTACTTTTAAAAGTACCGGCAATCATATTTCAATGTGTCAAGTTTGACAATTCATATCTTGATGGGAACGTTTCCGTGGTTACGCAAAATTTTTTACTAAGAATTTGACAGAACCATTTATTTATAAATAAAATTAATCAGATTTTTTTGAAATTAGTATTTTAATTTCTATCGTTTTTCAACGATTTGCGAAAAAATAGTATGTATGTAGGAAAAGCAACATTCCGGGACTCCGTGTTGCTTGCTCGGCTTGCGCCTCGACAAGCAATCTTCATGTCGTCCGGGAATGTTAAGCTTTTCCTACTGGGTGTACAATATATACTATTTTTTACTTGCTTTAATTACAAGGAAAATGGAAAGTAACAAAATAACATTGGTGTGTATCATATTACTATAAATATATAATGACTTTCTTTATATGTTAACATTTCATTTCAATTTTTATTTTCATTACCATTTATTGATAACTATACACGGGCCGATGGCACAACCTAGTTGTACACGCTACAAATTTATTACTTTTCGAGTTAGAAGAGAAGAAACGGAAACAGCGCTTCTGTTTGATAAGATAAGAAGTGTGCAACTGAAGCAAAAACGTGCAGCGCCGGCGGCGTAATAAAATACATGCAAGTTTAGAACTATGAGTTTAGACTTAGACCATTTGTACCTTGTTATTTACTTACAAAACTTCATACAATGTACCTCGTCTCTCCTTTCGGTTACGTATTGCATAGTTTATTTTATTTGTCAATTTAAAAAGGTTTTATTTAAACCTAAGTCAGTGTGGTAGGCATTTTTTTATAGTGTTGGCGACTACACTAACTTAACTGGAAACTAGGATAGTTAAACAAACAACAGCTAGTGCCAGAGTCAACTATAAAATTTGTTGCTCTGTTAAAAACATGCCTTTGCATAAAAGTAAAGTGTGGAACTATTTTGAAAAACTTGACTTAATAAAATCAAAATGTAACTTGTGTGGAGCAGTAATTAAATGTGGAAGTTCTACTGGATCCTTGAAAAAGCACTTATCATCAAGACATGTAAGTTTTTCGCTTAATCACGACGATTCAACAGTAGTCAACATGGGATGTGACAGAGAAATAGTTGCAGTGGTTGAAGAACAAGCCTCAGTCTCGAATTGGTAAGTATTTTATCATAACCCATATTTGTCTTAGTAAAGTTCTTTTTGTTAATTTACTTTTATCAACTGAATCTTGCCGCAATCTTTTATATTGAATAATCATCGCGCTGTATTGGAATTTTAGAGTAATCTTTTTTAATTTTTCAGCTTAAAGAAGAGCGAGTTCGAAGAGGCTGATGTGGAAACGATATGCGTAGTTCAGGTTACGTCGGATTCGGAATCTACAAAATTAGCAGAATCCTCAACACAAAAGTTAGTGCCGCAGCATCGAAAACTTTTAACAATTCAGTCGAAAATTTGTTTGTAACTTTCTGCTGTGTCTCCTGCGGTTTCAGAAAAAATTACCGGGCAAATGGCAAAAATGATCTGTATGGACTTACAGCCAATGTCTATAGTACAAGACGTTGGTTTTTGTGAATTGGTACGCCTACTGTCCCCCGACTATGTAATGCCATCACGAGGAACTATTATGAGTAGAATTCATCTTTTATTTTCCGAAGTACAAAATGAGCTAAAACTAAAGCTAAGTGAATGTGAATATGTCTCATATACTTCCGATACCTGGACATCATGTCGTACTGAATCCTACATTACTTTAACTGTCCATTACATAGATAGTGAGTTTAAAATGCAACACTTCTGCTTAGATACAGCAGCAATGCCCGAGCGTCATACTGCTACAAACCTAGCAGAAAGAATTAAAGAAATTATACACGCTTGGGGATTGGATAAAAAGGTATCCGCAATCGTTCATGACAACGCAGCAAATATCACTAAAGCAATGACAGAAATTGATTTCGAAAGTGTTTCATGTTCAGCCCATTCACTGCAGTTGTCAATAAATAAAGGATTGGAGAGTGACAAATTCACTAAAGAACTAATTTCGAAAGTAAGTTCCGTTGTGGGTCATTTCAATCATTCTACAACTGCAACTGCAGAACTGCAAAACAACAAAAACAAATGGGCATGCCAATTAAACGATTAGTTCAGAGTGTAAAAACAAGGTGGTTTTCGACATTTTTTATGATTGAAAGGATTTTAGAAGTAAAATCTGTTATTGCTGCGATTTTAAATGATAGAGAAGTTACTACGTTCCAAAAGGCCATAGCTCTAGAAATAACGCAACAAAAATGGGCACTAATTGAACAACTTGTAGCAGTTTTAAAGCCTCTTCAAATAGCGACAACAACACTTTGCATGGATAAAAATGTGTCATATTCCTCCGTAATACCTATCATTGCGCAACTAACAACGAAATTTTTGAAACCGGAATCTACCGATTCTGAAATACTATCAAACTTTAAATGTACTGTTTTAAGAACGATGTAAAAAAACGTTTTGATTTATCGTTTCGCAATGAACAATTATCACCATTAATCTTAGCTTCATTCTTAGACAATAGGTTCAATAACTTGAAATTTCTGTCAAACAATGTTAAAGAAAAAGTTCAACTAAAAATTGTTTCAGAATTGAGAGTTCAAAACAAAAATCAAAACAACATTTTAGAAAAGTGATCAACTGCACTTGATTTTCTTCTGGGCGAAGAGTGGTAGAAGCAAAAGAAGATTCTGAAATTGGAGAAAACGTTGAATTTAGCCGCTACAAATTGGAATTAACAATAGGCCGAAATAAAGATCATTTGATTTGGTGGAAGCAAAACAGCCATCGCTACCCTACATTAGCGAAAGTCGCAAGAAAATACTTGTGCATTCCCGCAACTTCTGCTGCGTCGGAACGCGTATTTTCAACATCCGGCAATATTATAACGCAGAAACGAGCCTGTCTTAGTACGGAGAGTGTTCGATGCCTAGTGTTCTTACATCAAAACATTAAAAACCAAAATGCATAGAGATATTAACTGATAAATTACCCACGTGTTTCTTTCTCTTTTTAGTTTTTACTTAACTTTTTAATACAATGTACAGGATGTTCACATTTGTACACTTTTACAAGATATATCTCGCTTATTTTTAAAGATAGTAGGATACGGTATTCGCAACACTACTCCTTTTTTGTGAAACTAAACATGCCGCCAACAAAATTTCCATTGCCCTCTTGGTTTTTGATATACAGGGTGAAATTGAAAATTATCACTTGGGAGAATTCCCCGTATCTCGGTTGTCTTTTAGCTTATTAGAGAGGTGACAAAGTATTCTTATAGAACTTTTTCCGTAGAATCCAGTGGCCTAGTTTGTTTCGTTTTGGCACCATTCGTCTTTTAGTTATGAAGCAAAAATGTTGTTTTTAAATAGGACACCCTATATATTTTTAATTAAATTAAGCTTTTTCTGTGCTTTTCAAAAATATATAATGGTATATATACTTATTTTGAAAAATAACTGAATAGACTACACTTTTCTCAAAATTAATACTTTACTAAATAGTACGTCATGGCGACGATAAAAAAAAAGAACTATGTTGGCAAATTATGCTCTAAGTGATTTTTGAATAATTTTGTTTTATTTATTTAACAACGTACCTAAATATTTAACTGTATAATTTGTAATTATAGAGTTTTCAATTTTTCATATAACATACAGTAACAACAACATATAATAATAACTATGGAAATTGTTCAAAATGATTCCATCTTTTATAATACACAATTCGCACAATTTGGTTATTTGTTGTAGAGCATTTAGGAGAATTATTCAGCTTCATTGTATTTACCGTTGCCATAGCCTACTCCTACTATTAAATAACGTATTATTTTTGAGGGAAGTGTAGTTTATTCAGTTATTATTCAAAATAAGATAAACTGTTATATATTTTTCAAAAGCCCAGAAAATGCTTAATTTAATTAGTTAAAAATATATGGGGTGTCCTATTTAAAAAAAAAACATGTTTACGTCATAACTAAAAAAGACGGATGGCGCAAGAAAGAAGCAAACTGCGCCACTGGATTCTACGGAAAAAGTTTTATAAAAATACTTTGTCACCTCTTAATAAGTTAAACGATAACCGAGATACGGGGAATGTCCCAAAAGTGATAATTTAAATTTTACCCTGCATCTCAATAACCAATAGAGCTATAAAAATTTTGTTGGCGGTAGTTTTACAAAAAAAGTACAGTGTCGCCAAAAACGCAACCCTCTATCTTCCAAAATAAGCGAGACACTTTGCAAAAGTGTCCAAATATAGACAACCTGTACTTGTACTGTAATTGTAATTGTAATCGTATGCTATGTAGTATGTAGTGTACTAGGCTACCAAATAAAATAAAAAAGTTGGATATATTAATATATTTGTTAAATGCTATAGTAATATTAGTAATCTATTTTACATCCAGATTTGAATCTAAAACCGTCTAGATTCGGATCAAATATTGCTGGTATCCGGAATTGGGATCCAGATCCAAAATCCGAGTTTGGAATTCGAACTCGGATTTGAAATTTGAATATAGACTGTGGATCCCCAATCGAGATTTACGCTACCTATTTTTAGATCCGGATGTAAAAATCCGAAGCTGCGAACCGGTTTATGCAAGCTATTTTGGGCTCCAGGTTTTGAATCCAGTACCACATTTATACAACACGTTTTTGGATCTGGATCTACCTAAATAGGAATTTCGGATCCGAGATCCGGATCAACAGAACCCATTCTGGATCCGGATTTACTTAGATACGGATTTCGGATCCGACATCCGGATCCACAGAAACCATTCTGAATCTGGATCCTCCTACACTGGGAAAAGAATTTTGTTGTTTCAACTGAAAATTAGTTGATTCAATTAGAATTTTGGTTTGTATATAAACAATGATCTACATGCATTAAACAGAACATAATAAAATGTTGGAAAACCGATTTTGAAGCAAACAAACCTAAATTTGTACCACAATAATTATGGCATTTACTCAAATTCAATTACTTGTAGGTTTGAATTGAATTATTTAATACTTTTATCAAATAAACTGTTATGTTAAATCAACACGTTGAATATCCCACTTACACATAAAAATCATTGAAGCAAATACACGAGTTTAGTACTTGAAAGGGTTTGCAGCATTAAAACAAACTATTCAAATTTTTCCACTAACCAAAAGGCGTCATTGGTTTAACTAACCCATATGTTGAGCACAGTTAATAATTATTAAGCTAAGTGACTAATAAGGGTTAAAGTAATAACATTTTTGGTTCAATCAAACTTTTATTGTGTTCAATTGAAACATTTAGCTGTCAAATCAATCATTTCGTTGCGTTCTACATTGTTTAGAAATAGAATTAGTTTAAACATCCAAGGTAGTTTGATTCAATATCCAGCTTGATTAATTCCGACTTCATGAAGTTATTTTAATCATTTTTTTAAATTCAACATGGCGATCAACAAATGAATTTGTTCATCCCTAACAGATTTAAAAAATTTTGATTTACAATAACTTCATTCAGTCACATTATCAAGTTGGATATTGAATCAAATCACCTTGAATGTTACATTAACTCTAGTTCATCGTGCATAATTTTCAGTTTAGCTACTGAATTTTATAAAACTGATTCTGATTATTCAAAGTTTGTTTATTCCTGGAGGTTGCCATGGGTCTTTGAAGTTAGGCGTTCGCTTATATAGTTGAATGCTAAAAACAACGGCATTTAGTTATGGGCAATGAGACCAATTTATAAGAAGGTACTTTCGTGTTTTTAGACGAAAAGATTTTGTTTAAACATATTACAGCATACTAAATTTATATCCATGTATTTTTATAGTTCGTTGAAATACTTTTATGGAAACTAACACAATAAACAATGCGAAGTAACGTTTTATGCCATGTTGACGTGTCGCAGACGAAGGGTAGCAGTATATTAAAGATATAATGTGCGCGCGCCGTACATTCAATACGCAGCATCGGAGACTTACTAAATACGATTGCGTTCAACAAATAACCTCGACGTTTGATTTCGCTATTCTAGTTTATTTAAATCAACAAGCTATAGTACGTTTGTTTCAATGTTAAATTTGTTACAAAACGTGTTCATTTGAAACTTATTCCAGCATTCATTTAACTAAAATGGATTTTTTTTCAACATCAAAGTAGTATTGGACTAAAATATGAAATTTGTTGGCAATATTAGTTTGTATTAAATACGACTGATGTTCAATGAAATTCACTTTTGCATTCTTTTATTAACCAACTGTTATTATGCATTCAAACAAACAAATTTAAGTCAACTAATTTTTGATGTTAGTTTAACCATCTGCAAGCGGTTCAGTGAATATAGTTTCGTTTGGAATGACTAAAAATACTTGATCAAATGCTTTATTGTTCAAAACAACAGAGTTGGTTGTATCAACCAAATTACTTTTCTCAGTGTAGATACGGATTTCGGATCCGAGATCCGGATCCACAGAACCCATTTTGGATCCGGATCCCCTTAGATCTGGATTTCGGATCCGATATCCGGATTTGCAGAATCAATTTTTGGATCCGGATCCACTAAGATCCGGATCTTAGATCCAAATACGGATGCAATTCACAGCCCTAGTAATTAGATTTGATGAAATAGAAAAGGAAGCTAAGATTAGAATGGTGTTAGAGAGGGCTGTATACTATCTCCCTTGATTTTTAATATTTATATTAAGGAAGCTTTAAACTTAACTAGAGAGGGAAAAGAGATAGGTATTAGTGTACAGGACAGAAAATAGACTTGTTACATTTTGCAGATGATAAAGCCATTATAGCAGAGTCTAGAAAAGAGTTAGGAGAGTTTTATATATTTTAGATGAGATACTACATAGTAACTATAGTATGAGAATTAACTCAGGAAAGACAAAGATTATGCCTAGTGAGTTACCGCCTAGTTCTAAACCAAAATTAAAAATAGGTAATATCGAGTTAGAGGAGGTAGATGTATTTTGCTATTTAGATAGTATAATTACAAAGGATGGACGTAGCAGAAAAGATATAGTAGCTAGAATAACTCAAACTAGAAAAATGTTTTTAAAAATAAAAAACTTACGAATAGCTATAGTATTAGTTTAGATAATAGAATAAGTTTCTTAAAGTCGTACGTATGGAGCGTTCTATTATACAGTAGTTAGACTTGGACAATTAAAGAGGTAGAAAAGAAAAAGATAGAAGCTTCTGATATTTGGTGTTATAGGAAAATGTTAAAAATTAGTTGGACAGATAGAGTAACAAATGAGGAAGTTTATAGAAGGATAGGTGAGGAACCCTATATGTGGAAACAATTAAAGATCCGGAGAGATAGAATGAAAAGACACCAGTTAGGACATGAGGGACTATTTAGTAAGGTTTTAGATTGTAGACTACCAAATAAAAATAGAGTAGGATGACATAGACAAAGCTATAGTAGTTACTTTATTAGAGATTTACGGTGTGAAGGGTATGTAGACCTTTTTAGACTAGCTCAGAATAGAAAAGAATTTAGAGCTGCGTCAAAACGACCCTAAGTAAATTCGAAAACAAAACAAAAAAAATAAATAAAAATCAGTTAACTAAATGTCACCATAACATAACTTACAATTAGTTAGCGGTCTGGCATGTTGGCAGCGATTCGTTGAGTAAGCCTTACCATAACATATAATATAACCCTTTTCTTTTTTTGGAGGGGATAACCAGGTAATATTTCATTTCCTTATAAATGGAAATCATGTAAATATGTTGGAGTTCTTTAACAACCATCAGGTTACTAATATCTATGTAAAGCCAGGTAGATAAGAAAAAGGTAGAAGGGTATAGGAAGACCTAGATCAAGCTACATTAGTCAAATTATTAGAAATTTAGGTTGTGAAGGGTATGTAGTACTTTTAGATTAGCACATAATAGAAAAGAAGTAAGAGCTGCGCCAAACCGACCTTAAGTAAGGTCGAAAACAAAATGATGATGATGAATATGTGCCGCGATATTCCCTCATGTCGTAGTATGTGTTTTATCATCCAATCTCTTCAATTTTTCATTGTTTTATACATATTTCTTCCTTCCCTTATCATTTCTAGAACCTCTTTGTTCGTAACTTTATTTGTCTATAGTATTTTCATACGTCTGTATCACCACATTTTAAAGATTTTTTTCTTTCTCCTGTTCGCTTCTTCTACTGTTCAAGTGTCATCGCCATACAGTGCTGAGCTCCATACACATGCTTTCAGCAATTTTTCCTTGTTTTTAACGCTTCCTGTTGTTACTTAAATATTCTTGGTTAAAATGTTCTTAAGTCTATTTGTTAAAACATTCTGTAGTATTAGTCTGTTCTGGTTTGGCAGCCTACGATTTTCTCCTGTTTCCAATGCACCCTTTCTTTTTACAGGTAGGAATGGGTGCACAACACAGTTTAAACAATATTCTGGCGGAACTAACATCGACTGTTTGTGGCTGCGGTAGATTGCAAAGGACTATATCTCAGGGGTTTAGAGAACAAAGTTAAATTTTAGCCAGACAAGTTATAGAAATGCAATTTAGAACGTGACAATCGAAAATACCTTAATACAACTTATATATTGACGTTTAGTTAATAACATCAATAAAAAAATTAAATATATACCGTTATTTTCTTACAACCAAACTATCATGCGACAAAAACACTAAGTGTAGTTTATATATCTACACTCTATTAATTTTAAAATTTTGTCTTAGGCTCTACCAGATAAGAAATTAGAAAATCTAAAATTATTATTGTGCTAAGACACAATTTCAAATTAACGCTCTAAATAAAAGGAAATCATAAATACACTTTGCTGTGTTTAACAGTAGTTAAGAAAATTTGAATTGAACATTTAAATTGAACATAACCTCAAAATCCACAAAAATAGATTTCATGAAAGGTTTTCTGTTTACAAACCATAAGGTTATATAGGAAAGTAAAGATAATATTAAATTAGTTAAGGTAATCGGTAAATAAAGTTATGATTCGTACGGTTTGTTGAGACGAACACCATCGTTGTTTATTTTGGTAGTTAACCTCAAATTTCTAATTTGTAAGAGCCAATCCTTCGTCCCACAACCATATGTTTTGTTAACGGAGCATTTAATTTATTTTAGGCAACATAAATTCTTGTACGATAAAAGATAATATTCGTAGGTAGTAAAATTAATACATAGGCTTAGATACTCTAGCATGCTTAAGTAAATACTCCATCAGGGAATATTTTACCAGAGAATATGCCACGGGAAAATATGCCACTGGGGGATATGCCACTAGAGGACCCTAGAGAATAAACGTGCTACAAAAACAAATTATTGTAATATGCCAAGAAGAACAGTCTAAAAATTTATCTGTAATCAGCTTACTATTCATTAATATTTTGAACGGATTATTCAGGTAGGCTTTCTCCATAAGCATTTTGTTAGTATTCTAAAATAATATTTATGTATGATAGGAAGATTAAAAGCAAAGACACCTTTTACATACCAGGTACGACATCATGGCCTTAGGAAGAACATCTTTATCGGGAGACGGCATGTGCTCAAAAGACCGTTAAATATCAAGACAAACGAAAATTATTCTGATTTTGAAGATAACCACACATTTTGAGAGAAGGACAAACAAGAAAACCATCCTAAATGACAGATTCATATATACACCTGTTGTGTATTTATGGATCTTATTCAAAGGTTTACCAATTGGAAAATTACATCTGATCTTAATTATTTATATTATTTATACAAAAGAAAGAATATTAAATTAAGACTAAAAATCGATGTATATAGTGTATCATTTAATAATACTAAAGGGAAATGTTACACAAATCAAAACTAAATTGTGATTGTAAGCGGTATTAATATAAAATTAAGACGAATAATACTTTTATAATGAAGGAAGTGGGACCATAATGTAATATGGCAAGGCAACAGTGAATTGACATGTTACACTAATTCGTAAGCTGTCATTTTTAGTCATAAAAATACTTGCAGAACTTTCGTTACTAGCACCGCCTGGTTCCAATCCGTTTCCTTCATAATAACAATGTGGTTTTATTTGTGTCAATATGTTATCATCGGGTCGTTTAATAAGGATCTTAGGTATGGCTCTCTTGAATTTTTTCTTTGGTACAGACACGATGTATCAGGGGATCTAATTTAACCAAAGAAATAGCGCTTGTTTGGCCCATTTTAGTTTATCCCCTCGTTTGAAGTTAATTATCTTGCTGTTGAAGTGTAAGGAACTTAATTATTACGCCTTTGGCGGATTCAACGTCGTTGCCCTTTCCACGCCAGTTGAGCTTCATTTTATTAAGCTTCGGACACATTACCCACATTGGTGGATCCTAGTTCCAGAACCAGTTCGTAGTTACCTGTTAATATAAAATACTCCTTCGTCCCTCCCCCCGAACGTGTGGATATACTGCAAATGCAAGGTGTACGAACCACCCAATTGCAAGTTATGCTTATTGTGCTGGCTCGATTTGTTATTACAACTATACCCTTCACCACTTCTGATGGTTGGATCTATCGTGAATCTTTACTATTAGCTTCACCGGAGGAATCTCATGTTGTATTTCTTAGTTAAGTTGTAGTGCATGTATGGTTGGATGAAGTTATGTACCATTGAACCTGATAGTTAAAAATTATTCCAGTAGTGTGTTGGTTGATTACCGTTATTACAGTAATTATTTTAGCAACATTTTGGTTGGTTCTTATAAATTAGTTAGGTGTTATTCTAATGTCAAATTCTATCAAAATTAAGTGTATCGTGTAAATCTACGCACGAGCTATATATTGGGTTTTAAGCTTATTTACAGAATTTTGATCCAGCGCTGCACCTTTTGTGGCCATAAAACCTGCACCCCCAATAACTACTAATCTTTTAGGTTATTACTGATATTGCATTAGTGGCTCTTAGCTAGCCTGTCCCATGCATAGATGTTTAGTGTTCAGTATGTGTTGCTCACAATTAATTAATAAGACTTTGATTAGTCTACCGTTCACTTTAACATTTCAATATTAGCTGTATAATAAATTAGTTCGTTGGTTTCGAGCGTTAATCTTTCTTGGTATAGTGAATTACACAGGGGTCTGCCCGAGAACCGTGGAACATTTCTCGCAGTGTCTGCTAGCTCTTCGTTCCCGGCGCCCTTATATATGGTTTAGCTTTTACTTCACTCCTGTATGGTCTGTTCTTACCAGGCGATTTCCTACGACCGAAAGAGCCCCACTTGAGCTATTCCGGAGCACTTTTGTCATCGTCCCTTCTAGGGAAGTCATTATATCGATAAAGGATTGAATTTTACCGTGACAGTTTTTATGTTTATTGTCTTCGAACGTAGCACTTGCTTTTCTTGTTAAGTAAGTAATAAGATAAACAATTCGATGTTTTATCTGATTAAATGTCTCAAGTTGCTCAAAAATCTTGCAATTCTAGTTTTGATTTTTAGCTTGATTTTAAGAATTTATATAAAAAATATGTAAATTTATATTATACTTGACATCTATACTTATGTACCAATTTTTAGGCTTGAGGTTGTTACATTTTTTTTTTATGATAATGTAACTACTCTACCTTATAGGCGGCAGAGCCTCTATAAATTATGAGGGGTTCCTGTCTAAGGTTTAAGCCCAGGGTAAAATGTATGAAAAACGGCTTTGAGTATAATAGGACCCTCTAAAGAGATCTTCCAGCCAGCTAAGCTTCTTCAACTTAGGGCAGAGCTATGAGCTAGGGTCGTAGGATGGTATACGATAATAAAAGAATTTTTAATGGACGCCACCGTATCTTAATAATAGCTATAATGAGAAACAATCTGAAGATAAGATACGGAAATCTTCGAAAAGAAAAAAAATGTCCTTAACAAGCAAAATATAGAAATATAAAACTTACTTGTGACTCTGCAAACTGGAATTGGGACGACAATCTCGTACTATCTGAAAATTTAGTCACCTCAAAAAGATTTGTAGAACTAGGGCTACATTAGAGCCTAGTCACTTTATCACAAAAAAATAAATTCCAAAAAGATTAACTAGTTACGATTATACCTAAAAAAAATTTTTACCAATACCATATGAATAAACTTTCCTGCTACACTACAAAAATTTTATAAATTTGGTTTGTTTTTATAGGACAATTATTGTTGACTTCAATGAAAGAAAGCTTTAGAACAACTTAGGGTACTTTCTATTGATTTAAGGAAATATATATTGCCGTGTAACTCTGGTAAAAGCCTCGCCAGAGTAAAAAAAAACATTCGAGGATTTTATTAATTTTCCAATAATCGTCATAAGTTTAAAAAAAAACAATATAATTTCTTACCCAGATTCTTCTCTTCATCACCTTAATTCTTCAACCGTTTTCCTGGCTAGCTCAGTTGGACCTCCTCTAGGATACCTAGATTTACTATCATACTCTTTATCGTTCACGCACATACTCAATAAAACCACAAAATAATACATCAATCTCATACAATATTTATTTACCAGTATTTACAAATAAAACTTCAAGATTATTTACATTTCGATGCTCAAGTTACACCTCAATAAATTCTATTTTCGTAAAGTTCAGTATTTTAACTAGGAATATTAAACACATAGAATGTAACCGGAGTAAATGGGCCCTGAATAATACCTGATTTTTCTTTCTTTATTTATAATTAATTTTAATTAGAACACTCTGGAGTATGGTGAGCTCATGATAACTCAGTTAATTATGAATAATGTATGCTTTTTACTTAGCATACGCTTACCGCAAACAAAAAACCCATGTACTCGTAACAATAAAAATTTAAATTTCTGATGGAACATTAATAAGCTTTGTACACCTTTAGATTTCTATTTAAATACCATAATAAAAGTTAGTTATACGTATTATTTTCAATACGCAAAATAATGCAAAATACCTTCATAATTCACTCTCACACTTCACCACAATTTTTATAGTTTATAAAAACAACAAATTCTAAAGCGTTACCTGGAATTTCTTGAAGATCTCTACTCCGTTGATGAAGCCGTTAAGTTGTTTTTGCTCTCGGTTTTGTGGTACTGCTCTGCTGGCCGCTTCTAGCTATTTGTAGATGAACACATCTAAGTTGTGCTGCATGCTATGCCTTCACAATGCATCCAAATCCAAATCCAAATTTATTACACTTCTTTCATAATCGCGTACTTTAGTTTAATTTAATTTACTTTTCATTACTTCACTTCACGAGCTTGTTTAAAATAAATGTTGCACCTTTATAAAATTTAGACTCGACACTATTCGCGGTTCAAAATTATGAGGCCAACACTGTACTATTTAATTTAAAATAATTTTATATACTTACAAGCTCGTGGTAGTCTCAAGCGATGAAAGTACTGAGAGAACGAAATTTAAAAAAGAACGAAGTTAAAAGAGAGCCATGCTAATTCTCTTAAAGCATTTATATCATTCCGAATGCCACCTCTCGGCCACTCTTCCCGTGAAGTACCCCATTTAAAATAACACTTCTTCAAATTTTGGTTCAACCGTTTTTGAAATCTTCGAAATTTAGCGCGTCGTTACGATATTTTCCGAAAAATTAAAATTCAAATTTTCCGTGTTTATCTGTTGTACAACTAACCATATAAACCAATAAGATATTCAATGACGTCTTGAAACCCCGCCTGTATTAACGCTATTCCTCTCTTATGCATATTGTATGTTTCCTTCTAACCTTGTTTGAGTGGTGGAAATCGATATTACTGTCCGCGTTTCAACCTAACCCATGTGGACTGAATACGCGCGTTTTGAAGTGGACTGTTATTATGCCTGTCTCATTCCGACGTATTTCATTGATCGTCTATCCCTTCTGCACTCTAAGGAAACTTTTAGTTAACATTTACGCGAACCGTCCAACCGTTTACCCGATATAGTTTGGATTCTGTCTTTTATCTACACAAATAAGGGAAACCTGACATTTCCAAAACCTGCAGGTGTTCAATTAACAAACGTTTTAACACAACATTTCTAGGAGTTGGCTTTTCAAGGTATTTTATATTCAACGGCTGTTTATGTGTTAACAAAGCGTTTCACCTTGGTATTATCGATTTTTCATGCTTTTATGCGTATTAGACGTAATAACCCTTTGAATTAAACTCAATTACATTAATTAATAATTTGCATTGGCTTCTCTAATTTATTTTCTTTACGAACCGAACTATTTTTAATCACTAATTGTAGAATTATGGTAATACTTGTTACTTTAAAATGAACTAAATGAAATAAATTTCGCACGTAAGTTCTGGTTGTTTCCTCTATACAGGGTGTTTGAAATTGCCTTGTTTATACTTAAATTTAGCGTTTTCAAACCACTACAATATATAAATATATATATATATATATATATATATATTGCTGTGTATCTTTAATTTGAATCGAACCTCTCTAATTGGGCGTCAAATTTATGCCGTGGATCTCGGGTAAGCAATTGCGATCCAAAAATATATTCAAAAATTTTATAAACTTTTCGTATTCGACAATAAACAAAATTTTCAAAAATTACCTAATAAAAAAAAATTATCCTTACCCGTTTTCCTTTCCTCCTCGGTTGAACGGCCTTTCTCAACTGCTTCCGGCTAGCTTATTCGGATCTCTTCTTGGGTATCTAAATTCACTCGCATATTCTCAATCATACACACACTCTAGCAATAAAACTTCAAATACAATCAACATACAAGCTTTTATTTATAACTATTTACACATGAAATGCAATAATGTCCATCTTCCATTAATCACGTTACACTTCAGAAAAACCTTATTTCATAATGTCCAGTATTTTATTTCTTTTAAATCATTAAACACAGAAATTGTACACGGAGTAAATGGGCCTTGAATAATACCTTCGCTAAATTCCTTCTTTATAATTTATTTATTCATTTTACTCTAAATAAACTCTGGGGTAGGATGAGCTCAGAATAGCCAGTAATTATGCATTTGCATACTTTTAAAACAAATAACAAACCAAAGCCATGTACTCTTTACAAAAAATTTTATGTTCTGGTGGAACGTTTAAAAGCTTTATAGAAACCTTCAACTTTTCAGTTAACTACCATAATAAAGTTTTACACGTATTACGTTCAATTCGTAATAATACACACTACCTTGAAATTTCACGCTAGCATTCTCCCAATATTCACAGTTTAAAAAGTCACGATTCAAATCGTTACCTGGAAATTTATAGTAGATCTCTGCTTTGAGGATGTTGCCGTCTATTTCTTCTGTCCGTTCTGCAGGTAGTTTCTAGCGGTTACTAGAAAAACTCCATCTCAATTGAACTGCAAACGCGGCCTCCCTGGTGTAACCAATTTCTTAATTCCATTTAAATTATTTCTTCATTAATGTGAAGCTTCGCACCACATTATTTAAAGCGCGACACGAGTTGTTTATAATTACAGATGATCTCTATTAAATGTAATTCCGGCACACTTAACCGCGTATTTAATTACGAGACTATCACCTTGTAATAAATTAAATTAATTTTGTAATACTTACAACTCGTGATACTGCGATATGTTCTTTTGAGCGGTCGAAAACTTCAGGGCCTTTACTACGTTCTCTAAAATCATTTATACTCTTAGGGCGCCACCTCCTGGCCGCTTTTCATCCAAAATCCCCTATCTACAACAACACGTTCTTGCAAATTTGCACTCAACCCCATTTTCACTCCACGAATTTTAATACCTCGTTATAACAATTCCAGAATAATACGCTACACTAAGCTCTTGTTCGTTTCAAACTAGACTAAACATTTCAACCAATCGTAGATCTAGTGACGTTTTATAAATCCCTCCTTTCCTATTGTTGTCTTTTACTTATGCGTTTTATCCGTCCCTTTCTAATCTGGTCTGAGTGGTACAAATCGATATTCTTGACTATCTACTATCTAAACCCACGTGGACTTAACGACGTGACTTTTAAATAAATCGTTTAGTATTTCGTGCTAAAACATTTACCCGTTTTCAATATACGTAGAATCTTGGCTTGTTATCTATACAAAATATAAGAACGTGACATTTAATAGTTTGCAGGTGTTCGCTCCTTATAAACGTTTAAAATACAATTCTCCGAGCTGCGTTTCATGGTATTTTAACCCTCCTTTTAGCCGTTTGTTATAACGTGTTTCACCTTGGGTAAATACAGCCCTTTATGCTTATTATATATCAATAATTGTTCAATTAACTCTAATTAAATTAATAATAAATGGCATTGACTTCTACCATTTAATTTTTAGCAAAGCTATTAAATATTAATTATTATTTGTACACTTTGTTTAATATCCGTTACTTAAAAATTGAATTAATTAATATAAATTTCGCACGTAATTTCTGTTTGTTCCTTTATACAGGGTGTTTTGAAATTGCTGCGTTTATTTTTATTTTTAACAATATAAAAACCACTATAATATATTTATATATATATATATATATATACATCATTTGTACAATTTTACACGTATTAAAGCTTTTTATATATCTACCTTTAACAATGTCTAAGAGTAGTTTCTTAATATTTGTATGAATTTTGCAAGTGCTGATTTATTATAGTTATTTAGGAAAATTGATGTGTTTTTAATAATGTTCTATAACTTGTGTTTGACACCGAAAAAGGATCCTGTTTTGGTTTACATATAATTAATTAAATATATTGACTTCTCATAAACTGCAGAACTTACATTTTTAATTAATTAATTACTTGAATTAAATGTCAAAAATACTTATGGTACTAATCTGTATTTCAATTATGCTGTCAAAAAAAACTATATTTTATAATGTGACAAACAAATACGAACGTGTCACTTGCTTAGTTACAAGCATATTTTAGTGTAACCTTTTTAATTCAAATAAAGTTATCTTATAGAAATTTCTTTGCACTCTTACGAACATTTATGCAATATCTACCTATTATATTTTGAACAAAAAATTACGTGTGCCAATTTAAATCTTATATAAAATTTACAAAAAATTATTACTTTTCCAGTAGTGGTTCGGAGAAACAAGAATAGAATTGGTACGCACTCACCCCAAATAATCCTCTGGACATCATCGTTCGTTAACCATCGTGTGCAGTTAAAACAACAGGTGCGCGAGGTTCACACGCGTTTGGCATTACAGCTTGACTTCTATACAAAACAAAATTAACGGAAAATTCTTCAATACTTCATAGGATTGCAACACTCGAGAATTTGAACTTTCAATACTGCATAACAAAAAAAGACTTGTGCTTCAGTGTTCCATAACAATTAGACTCTGTTACATTCCATAATTAAAATTACTTAATATATTACGTATATACATAAAACTTGAGCTGAAAAGAATCGAGAAAATGATTTAAATACAAAATTGAAAATTATTCACCTACCGTGATGATGGTTACTCTAAAGCAACAATAGGTCGATTATATTATCAATTGGTGCAACGGCGTTCTTTGTGACCATGCCACCTGCCTTTGGGACTGCATGTTTTCCCAAGAAACTTGCTGGCCCACCTTGCCACGTGTTTATGCGATCACATCCGTACTTTTAATGACAAACTTTAATATCGAAGCAATTTATTACTCAAGCACGCGCAGAACTGGGTTGTTGCATCAACACATACACAGATAAAAGGAAACCTAGATTCTACTTCAAATCCATAAACATAGATTCTAGAGTTCTAAGTAACAAATAGATATTATATTGTTGAATTAGGAATTTGATGTTTTCTGTACAGTAAAAGATCTTTGTTAAAAAAATATTTATAACAAAAGCGTATATAGTTGAAGGATGTAATCGTATTCGTTACAAGGTGTTGATTTAGAAAGCCAATTTGTAATTAAAATTTTAATAAGGGCATATAATAATAAAATTATAAGTTCAATATCAACAGCACCATTTTGCATAAACAGGTTGGTAAAAAGCATATTAATGAGATCTCTTTTTATATATAGAAGTTATAACTGTATTACACAAATTAACGCGAGTATCAACAGATGTTCTAAATTTTAATACAAAACATGTATTTCTTACTTCGTGTAAATTTGATAAATAGCTCATCATGTAGTGGAACAAAACAAAACATCTTTAGTTACTAAAAATGAAAAACCTCACATTTATGAACACATAAACATTTTGTTAGAATTTTCTCAGTTTGCATACTTTAATATTTATTTTTAGGTACTGAAATTATCCTGGTCTGTTTGCACTGTTATGAGAGCATTGAAATAGATACACTTCTCAAGAGAGGATGCCAAAATCAATTTCTATGACAAAATAGTTGTTATAACCTGCACCGTATTTAGTAATTATACTCGTAGTTTATATAGAATGAAAATTCTGCACCAAATGTTAACTGTTAGTAGAAAAGATGTATTATTTTAAGTTGTGTATTCACGAAAAACTATTCCAATACAATAAATATAACGATGCTATCAAAATATAGTGAACTCTTAATGTCAATAAACGACACTGCACATTGCAAAATTATTTTCTCTTGTGTTTATTTAATGTGTTGAAGCAACACTTGTTACGTATTTCTAGTAGACGCCACGTTGTGCGTCAAAGTTATGTCACGGTGGCTCGTAGCCGTGCGTAACAAAAGAAAATCCAAGAAAAAAAAACAGTGACCGGGCTCAATCGGAGAGTAGGGGGGGTTGTAGAAAGCAGACCGATCTATAAGAAACGCGGCTGTCAGGAGTTAGTACCAGTACCTGCCATAGAGAAATTAAAATAGTAAACCTGAAAGAAAAACAAATTAGTCCTGCAAACCTGAAACAGAGAAAAAGCATAGCCTATGGATCAAGTATAAATTGTTCAGTACTTTATAGAATAAATAAGAGCAGCTGTTTAGATAAACTCTATAATCTAACAGCAGTAATAGCAGTACAGAAAAATTCTGAGTACAAAGTGAGGCCATATTGGGGAGTAGCAGAAACGTTTCATCACACACCAATTAAACATAATTCAGGTAAAATGTAACAACAAAAATATAAATAGGTAAGACATAATTAATCTAAGTAATTTAGTAAAATTTTTAGCAAAGACATAAATAAGTAGATAAGCACAATTGTTCTTTTTTTTTTGTTATTAAATAGCGGGCAAGTCTATGGAAAAGGTATCAGAACGACCAGGAATATTGCAAAAACAACGGGTAGATATTTACAGTAAGAACAAATAGGAAATAGTGCAACTTACACAAAGTCCTTCAGTACCGCTTCCTTGCCAGTGCAGTGTGGGATCCACGATGTCTGGCACTAACGAAGCACTGCACCCTAGACTGTGAGGGTGTTGATGGAACTTATCACAACTTACCCCAATCACACTGACTGATTTCACTGGGGTTAGCAGCGGACCTTATCACGCGAAGGAACTAGGTATATTAGTTGCATAACCATCCAAAAAGCAGCGAGGAACTTCAACCACTACTTTCTTTATAACGGTAGTCGGTCACAGTTTAAATATCACTAGACACGCGTAAGCACTAAAGCCGTACGTCGAAAGTTCTTCGAACACACGTGCGTCGAGTTTCACCAACTCTACCGCTCTTAGTTCAACCAGAAAAACCGTATCTTCTACTTAATTTTTTTGACATCTCGCAAGCAAGAACAAAACACGACCATTTTTTGTTTATATCTAATCCTACTAGTACAACTTCTAATCGCCTACCTAGACTGTATATCCACATATTAATTACAGCGAGTTTATTTATTAATGACAAGTGGAAGCTAATTTTACGAGTATTCCAATTTACAACTAAACCATCTTTTAAAATTAATACCGGCGAGTCAACTTGCATATCAATCTGAAAACTAGGCGGAAGTATTTACTTTATACAAACCGCGATCCAAAAACGATGTATTTTAAGAATTAAGTAGACTAAAAATGTTAGGGCACCAAAAATGCACGTTACAAATTCCTCCCTAGCAAAATAAAGACGTCGGGGTGAAAGAGAAAAAAAAAGAAAGGAAAGTGGCAGACCAGGAACCAAACAAAAAAAAATTTTTTATCCGGTTCGAAGGACCAACACCAGTATAAGCGAAAGAACATTTTTCCAAAAAAAGACGAAGTCATCTATCGTAACCAACAATGACAAAATAGGTAAAGAAAGTATTAAGTAAACACCCAATGAGGATTAAAGGTTATAGCTACTTTCAGAATCGTCAAAAGACGGATGTCCCCAAAAAGGACATTTCCGTTTTCCACCTCAAAGAAAAGTTTTGGCTTCCCGCGAAGAAACCAAAAGAAAATAAAAGGAAAAAAGCGAGGAAGAAAACTCGTAGCAAATCCACTAAACGACATCACTGTCAACCTCAAGTGTGCAGCAAAGAAAGAACCAAGACAAAGTAAAGAGCAAAGGCAAACTAGTACACCATCTGGAATACTTCCAACTGAGGTAACACAGATTCGTATGAAACGATTACTCAAGCAGAGTATGGCTAACAGACCTCCAAAAGCGACTAAGTCGAAATTCCTAAAGGAAAAGTAAATAGATCTGAAGCCTACCTCAAGGAATGGATGTAGAAAGCGACTATAATAGTCCAATAGTGAACAAATGGTGGAACTGGCCAGAAGAACAAGTCACGGGAGGGGCTAGCTACAAAATATACATAGGAATACGAAATGGGCGCCAGTGTTTTCGGACTCAAGCTTATCAGCGAAAACACAAGACCAATAAGCCAAAAAAACAAAAGAGAGAAAAAAAAACAAGTCATTAGAGATAGCGATACGTAGGGGTCAAAATAGAATCAGCCGGAGGGAGCCCATTAGGTTCCGGAGGTTCAGGATCAATGTCTGGCGGGTCTGAAGTTTTCTCGGGTTTGAGGTCCTTAATATGCCAAGTACCCAGATCGTTACCAGAATCATTCACTAAGATATAGGTCCACGGAGAAAGTTTAGTCCTAATAGTAAAGGGACCCACATATTTGGGAGCAAGTTTAGCATTGAAGTAGCGAATAGCATCCGAAAGAACATAATTGCGTTTTCACACGCGATCGCCAGGAGATAAAGTTAAGGGACGACGACGAAGATCGTAGTGTTTAGCATTTTTCTTGTATGCTAAGGAAAGACGTTTCGAAATTTCTTCACGAAGTGACTCAAATTTGACTAAGTCAGTAGAAGGAATAGGACGTTCGGGATCCATAAGAACATCATCAGGATCAGGAGGTTTTCCAAAATGATCGCCGTAGAGAGCATGTTCACGACCATATAGAGCAAAATACGGGGAGTAACCAATGACCTCATGTTTGAGCGTACGATTAGCACAACCAATTTTTGCTAAATCGTCCCACCGACGTTGATTATCAGAAACGTAAGAAGAAATCATAGTTTTCAGGACTCTATTAATACGTTCGGCCGGATTCGCCTGAGGATGATAGCGAGCATTAAATAGAATTTTTGTTCGATAAGAATTACAGAGTTTAGTGAAAATATTACTACGAAATTGTACACCATTGTCCGCAATTAGATACTGAGGAGTACCATACACCAGGAAAATATTTTCCTTAATGGTTCGAGCAACAGCAGCGGCCGTAGATGCACGTAGAGGAAAGAAACAAGCATATTTCGTAAAACAATCGGCCACAACTAAAATGAAGGAATTACCTTTAGAGGATCTAGGAAGAGGTCCGACAATATCCGTACATAGGACTTGCCAAGGACGAGTGGCAGTAGCACGAGGAGACATAAAGCCAGGAGGTTTCTTTTGTTCGACTTTGTGTGCAGAGCAAATTTTACAACGACGGACGTATCGAGCAACAGCGGCTCTAAGTTTAGGCCAATAGTAACGCCTGGAAATTTTAGAGACCGTTTTGTGTACACCAGGGTGACCTGAAGTAGGTAGATCGTGATTCTCGTATAGAACCCTATTCCGTTGTTCGCTGGGAACTTCTAACTTCCAATCGTCTTGAGGATGTTGGAGCAAAGACTGTTTAGATTTTACATGTCTGTATAGTAATTCGTTTTCCACATTCCAGTTACTGTATAGTTTAGGATTAGAATTAACACGAGTCCGTAGCTTAAGATACCAAGGATCGAGAATTGGCAGAGTAATAGAAGATTTAGGAAAGTCATCAATTACGTCAATTTTAGGTACTGAGCGAGATAAGGCGTCGGGAACGATGTTATCTTTACCTTTCCGATGTACGATGGTGAAGTTATGTTGTTGAAGTCGTACAGACCAACGAGCTAAACGACCGTTGGGGCTTTGTAGATCATTCAGCCAGATAAGCGAGTGGTGATCCGTGATCACAGTAAAGTGAGAACCCTCGATATAGGGTCGAAATTTCTCTATTGCCCTGTAATATTTAACTAATCAACCGTCCGTCGTGGAAATGTGAAGACCAGTCAAGACGGTTAATTGAGGCCAGGCAGACTAAACTCAGCGGCGTAGGTCGTGGTTCAAACTCATAACTAAAACCTTGCTTGTACTTACCAATTATGCAATATGAATAAAAATCATCAATAAACAATTTATAATAAACATGGGCGCCAATCAGCGGAAAGGCACTGATACCTAATAAAAGCAATCAGAAAATAAAACTTCGTAGTTAGAAAAAGAAGTAACATTTTATTAAACCATCGACTGTCAGGAAAAGCATATATAAACAAATAAATAAACAGTCTTGAACTCGAAATGAAATAAGGCCTACAGGGCCCCCTATTCCGAAATAAAGTAAAAGGTAATTCTATCTAACCTAATTGTTTTACAGGGACGTGCACGTCGACAACATATACCTAATCTTTAGCCTAACTATGATTAACCTAAGCCATTTAATTAAATAAACAAAAATACTTGAAACACAACAAGGCATTACTGTCCTTTCAACAGGGTATCACGTATGTACAAATAAATCAAGGGATTCCATGAGGTAACACCGCATGCTCTTTTCAATAATAAATTCCGGAACACGCGAAATGTAATTTAATGTCAACATAAATTCACAAGAAACCAACCCGGCCTTGAGCTCGCCACATCAGCTCAGTTACAAAAGGGACGAACACTTCCGCACCCCGCCGTTAGCGTCTATAAGTAAAACTAATACATACATTTCCGCAAGCAAAAGGTACATATAATATACTAGTCTATAACAAAAGTTTGAAACGTAAGTCCGTAAAAAGCTTTCATTGCTGAGCTAATTAACAAATATTAGTTAACGTCTTTATTACGTTCCAATGATGGGTATATAAAGAAATGGAATTTCCTTTAAAATACATGAACGCAATAGCCACCGTACGCTATGTGAAATTAATTAACGAGGGTGCTTTGTTAAATTCTTATAACCGTAACATGTGCTGTAACCGAATGATGAAACAGCTATCACAAATAAAATCAGTCCTTCCTTACAAATCAATTAAGATCTACATAAAGCGATGTAGAATCAAAATAAAATTTATAGCAAAGTGTTGCTTTGCATAATCAAAATAAATGTCCATTCAACAAATCAATAATACCCACGTGTTCTAAGCAACACAACTAAACACGTCTTCACGCGAAAACCACACATCGCGAAAAAACCCACAATCATTCCTTGTTGCTAACACCTGCAACCCCTCCCCCAAAACTCCCAATGAATTCGTCCGGCTCTGCAGTCGCAGGCCGATACCATCTGTAGAAAATACCAAGAACTCAACCCTCTCAATACATTATAATGTGAATGTTATCGCAGGAACCGTAAACGTAAAAACCCATGCTTTCGTTTAGGATGTAAACTTTAATTAATATAGAAGCGTTCGCTTGTAAACTAATTTCACCACGGTCTATGCAGGCCTTTTTAACACGTACATATAATTCAACCACGGTTCGTGACGTATACAAGTAATAATTAAAATTATGTCAACTGAAAATAATAAGTTTTGTTACGCAGTAGCGTAACATTATATAAGAAATAATGATAAAATATATGCTTAACAAAGCGATTGAAAATCGGGTTGTTACAGCCCATATAACACCAAGACATTCTTTTTCGGTGGCGCTATAGTTGCGTTCCGCCTTTTTAAGAGAACAGCTAATATAGCTAATGACTTCTTCGTCATCACCCTGTTGTTGCGTCAGCACAGCACCTAGCCCAAAATCAGAGGCATCAGTCTGTATAGTAAAAGGTAAAGAAAAATCAGGACAACTCATCACTGGAGCTGTTACCAAGTGTTTTTTCAGCAGCTTAAACATCTGCTGACATTCTGAAGACCAATTAAATTTAGAATTTTTCTTAGTCAAAGCAGTAATCGGAGCAGTAAGAGCAGAAAAATTTGGGATAAAGTGACGATACCACGAGCACATACCAACTATGCTTCGTACTTCAGTTATAGTAGTAGTAGGAGGAAGATTAAGAATGGCCGAAACTTTTTCTGGGTCGACATGGAGTCCATGGCGATTTACTACGTATCCCAGATAACGGAGTTCCGGTCGGCATATAATGCATTTATCTCTGTGAAGAGTAAGACCTGCAGAGTTTAAACGAAAAAGCACTTTCTGTAGTACCACCAAATGTTGTTTGAAAGTCGGGGTAGCGATGATCACATCATCTAAGTATGCGAAACAGAAAGGTTCGAGATCAGCACCAAGCACACGATCTATAAGTCGCTGAAATGTCGCTGGAGAATTATGAAGACCAAATGGCATTTTAGTAAACTGGTATAAACCTCTACCAGGCACCGTAAATGCAGTAATCGCTTTAGAATTAGAAGAAAGAGGTATTTGCCAATAAGCAGAGCGAATGTCCAAACTAGTTAAGAATTTTGCGTCTCTCAGGCGGTCTAGAATCGTAGAAATGTAAGGCAGGGGATAGGCATCTTTTTCTGTAACCTCATTGACCTTTCTAAAATCGATGCAAAAGCGATACGTGCCATCTTTCCTAGGCACCATAACAATAGGGCTAGACCAAGCGCTATTAGATGGTTCTACAACACCACTTTCTAGCATCTCATCCAGAGCTTGATTGACATGTCGAAGTACCGTAGGGGACATGGGATAATATCTTTGCTTGATAGGACTGGATGTCGTACGGATCTGATGTTCAATGAGATTAGTACAGCCCAAGGGTAAAGTATCATCGTTAGGAAACATCTGTTGGAATATACGAGACAATGCGGATTGTTGTGTGTTCGATAGATCGGAAAGAGCATTGATCTGACTGATCGAGACAGTAGAAGAAGAACAGAAAGTCCATTGACCCGTTCGAAAATGCGGGACAACACCCATGGATTTCCAGAAGTCAATGCCTAAGATCAGAGACTGAGAAATAGAAGGAACGACTAGGACGTCAAGAAGAATAGTTTTATTTTCGACTGACATGGGTAAAGTAAGTGACCCGAGAATGTCACCAGATTGACCATTTGCTACCGTACAGCTGTGGATCTCCGTTTGGGACAAAGGCAAAGAAAGAGAATAGAGAATATCCCAACCAGGACCACCAATAATAGTGCGAGAAGCGCCAGAATCAAGTAAACCCTTAAATGCGATGTCGAAAATGGTCACAGTAAGATAAGGTCTGTCGTCCTCACGAGAACTAGCTAAAATAAAATCCAGAACATATTTAGATCGGTCATCAAGACCAGAGAAATGATTTTCTGAGGAGATAATAGGTACCGAGACAACTGTAGAAGGAATCGGGTCGGTTTCTCGGCTTAGCGACTCGATCGGTAGTTTAAATTCTTGTTACACCTCGTGCAATTGGCACGGGTAACATTAGGTTTACCACAACCATAGCAATGAAGTATTTGCGGTTTAGTACAGGAAGGAGACTTGTGTCCTCGTTGGCCGCAGTTCCAACAAGTAACGGGAGAATTAGAAATATTTTTAGGAGCATCACTTGCACCAGGTGTAAGTGTTTTCGAAGTAGTGACATCAGAACGGGGAGGGACATAAGCGGACGTAAGTTTGCTGCGGACCACAGGACCTGTATAAGCTAAGTCGGGCTCTAGGAGTTGAGAAAAGTTCAGAGCAGGAGGAGACTTGAAATTATCTGCTTGGATTTTGCGCTGTTCCAGTCTGCGACCCACCCGCAAAAGTTCGGCAATAGTATTCAGATCCAGCAAAGCTAAGTTGGTTTGATAGAAAGGTGTAAGATTTGGTAAAATAATATCGAGTTTCTGTAGTTCAGAGAGAGAGAGATTGTTAGACGAGCAAATAAATTTTCCATCGTAGCTAAATATACACCAATAGACTCTGAGGGACCCATAGTACGTTGCTTTATTTCCTCCAAAAGTCTTTCGTTGTAATTAACGGGTTCGAATTCTTCCCTTAATAGCCGAACAACGTCCTGCCATTTAGTTAGGGATTTTCGATGTGCTCTGAATAAAATCAAAGCTTTTCCTGAAAGTAAGTCCGATGCCGAAGAAAATAGTTGAGAAGCAAAAACGTTGAGTGCCGAGCATAATTCGTCCACGCGTAAGAGAAATGCATTTAACGATATACGGTCATCACCCGAAAATTTTAAGTCCTATTTAGACACCAACTGTCCATAACCAGACGTAGCAATTGATTTAGAAACAGATATAGGTATAGGTAATTCATCAGAAGATTCAACAGAAGTAAGATCATCCTCAGTATCCGTAGTAGTCGGATTAATAGTAGCCGTAGAAACAAGTGGTATCGTAGGGGAAGTGGAAGAACGTTTAAAGCGACGGTATAATCTATCGCAATCACTGCGGAAATTGCTGACACCTAGCAACAACTTTCGCTGTATTACGGTTTCAGCGTCAGAAGTCACATTCATACGTTGGATTCTCCCTTTAAGATGCATAGCAAGACTAATAATACGTTTGCCGTCGGCAGTTGAAATATCACCATTAAAGTCTTTGACCTTCGTAGTTAACTTAGGTAAACCCTCGGTCACGGCTCTATTATCCGCCTGGAAATCGACACCAGATTTAAGTGGACTTAGCGCTTCGGAAGATTCCATTTTTAAGATATTCCTCAAGGACTTACGAAGTTCGGATACAGGTATCTTTGCATCGAACCCACGCGAACCGACTTCATATTTGAGTTCAGCCTCATGTAACCGATCAACTTTTAATCTCCAAAAGTCACCCATTATTACCGAATCGACAAACAACGCCCAAATATTTAAAGACACAAAAACGACTTATTAGGTTGGTTCGCCAGAGAAACCAAATTAACGAAATAACTGAATACTAAATACAATCCAGTTCAGACGAGAAGGGAGAAAAAAAAAATTCAAGCCGCTACACCAAACAAAAAAAAAATCAATGTCAAAAACCATCAAGGTCAAAAAAAAATTAAGAAAAATCAAGAACAAATAAAAGAAATCGGGCAGAAAAGAAAAAATCGAGCAAGAGAGAAGAAAAAAAAATCGAGAGCAACTCAAGAGAAATCAAGCCCCTTGTTTATCGGGCAGCCACGTTTATCGAGTCGAGCCCCACGTTGGGCGCCAAAAATTCACGTTACGTATTTCTAGTAGACGCCACGTTGTGCGTCAAAGTTATGTCACGTTGGCTCGTAGCCGTGCGTAACAAAAGAAAATCCAAGAAAAAAAAAACAGTGACCGGGCTCAATCGGAGAGTAGGGGGGGTTGTAGAAAGCAGACCAATCTATAAGGGACGCGGCTGTCAGGAGTTAGTACCAGTACCTAAACCTGAAACAGAGAAAAAGCATAGCCTATGGATCAAGTATAAATTGTTCAGTACTTTATAGAATAAATAAGAGCAACTGTTTAGATAAACTCTATAATCTAACAGCAGTAATAGCAGTACAGAAAAATTCCGAGTACAAAGTGAGGCCATATTGGGGAGTAGCAGAAACGTTTCATCACACACCAACTAAACATAATTCAGGTAAAATGTAACAACAAAAATATAAATAGGTAAGACATAATTAATCTAAGTAATTTAGTAAAATTTTTAGCAAAGACATAAATAAGTAGATAAGCACAATTGTTCTTTTTTTTTTGTTATTAAATAGCGGGCAAGTCTATGGAAAAGGTATCAGAACGACCAGGAATATTGCAAAAACAACGGGTAGATATTTACAGTAAGAACAAATAGGAAATAGTGCAACTTACACAAAGTCCTTCAGTACCGCTTCCTTGCCATTGCAGTGTGGGATCCACGATGTCTGGCACTAACGAAGCACTGCACCCTAGACTGTGAAGGTGTTGATGGAACTTATCACAACTTACCCTAATCACACTGACTGATTTCACTGGGGTTAGCAGCGGACCTTATCACGCGAAGGAACTAGGTATATTAGTTGCATAACCATCCAAAAAGCAGCGAGGAACTTCAACCACTACTTTCTTTATAACGGTAGTCGGTCACAGTTTAAATATCACTAGACACGCGTAAGCACTAAAGCCGTACGTCGAAAGTTCTTCGAACACACGTGCGTCGAGTTTCACCACCTCTACCGCTCTTAGTTCAACCAGAAAAACCGTATCGTCTACTTAATTTTTTTGACATCTCGCAAGCAAGAACAAAACACGACCCTTTTTTGTTTATATCTAATCCTACTAGTACAACTTCTAATCGCCTACCTAGACTGTATATCCACATATTAATAACAGCGAGTTTATTTATTAATGACAAGTGGAAGGTAATTTTACGAGTATTCCAATCTACAACTAAACCATCTTTTAAAATTAATACCGGCGAGTCAACTTGCATATCAATCTGAAAACTAGGCGGAAGTATTTACTTTATACAAACCGCGATCCAAAAACGATGTATTTTAAGAATTAAGTAGACTAAAAATGTTAGGCCACCAAAAATGCACGTTACACACTGACCTTTTAGGACATCAACTTTTCTTTTATGTACCTCATCACTAGGAAAAGTCTGGGAAAAGAATTATAAGGGTCAAGGTAGCTTTAGGTATGTACAGAATGAACGACTGCACAAAACTGCAAATTTCTAGAGCGGCGAGATATCGCCCGACCAAAAACACAAAAGGTGTGCATTATTACAAATAAAATAGGGAAGCTGTCCATTGACCTGAAAATTGTTTTGGGTCAATCCATTTGAAACCACACATAGAATAAAATTTATTGCCCAAAATTTCTGTTTTTTCTAATTAGTATACTGCTTCGTATAGGACACCAATTCCTGCAATTCCTGGAAAAGCAGCTAACGATGCAAAAACCGCTAGCGATCAGATAAAAGAGGGCGAACGTCACAATAGAGCAAGGAAAGCTATCGGTAAACAAAGTAATAAAGTGTTTTTTAAATTCTAGAAGGGCTCAGCCTTATTTTTGAGGTCGTATAAGCAAAGGCGTATCAAGAAACTAAGCAAGTTACCCCAAAAGGCTTTCACTAAAGTAAATATAAGGAAATACGCATCAAACATTCCACATTTTCGCTGTGTGTTTCCGAGAGGTAAGTTAATGAAGATTAGACCGCGTGTCTACGAATCGGGTGTCATTAATTTGAACAAGAAGAGTATTGCAGCAAGGAATTTTTAATAGACCTTTTAAAAACTTATGCAAAAATATAAAATTAAGCATTACACGACGCTTTTGTGATCAAAGTTAGCATGGCCGACAGACTGATTCGCACGATCAAAAAGATTTTCCTCTTGACAGGAAATTATAAGTTTTGCAAAAATTATTGGCTAGCACAATAACAGCAAACAGGTCAATAGGGATGATTCCAGTGGAAGCTGACCTAAATCTTTATTGAGTGCATATTTCCAATAGTGCACCTGCTACACGTTGGAGATGTAGTTCGAATATTTAAAGTTAAGTCTCAGATCATCTTGTATTCGCTTACAATTCTCTTCCATCCATCTATGTATTATCTTATTTTTAAATTGTATTTTTGCTTACTTTCACAATCTAATTCTCTGAAAGGTTTAAGATTTCTTCTACTTTCTATTAAATCTAATATCTCTTTGTTACCCAGGGTTTTCTCGCTTCTACTTTTTCTTACCTATAGTCTGTGTTGCTGTATCATGTACAGCCTTTTCTATTTATTTCCATCTATTTTCTACGTTCCCTCCTATAGCTATCTCTTTGATCTTATTATCTAATACTTGTTTATATTCCACTTTTACCTTACTATCATGAAGCTTACCTAGATCACATCTGTCTCTTTTAGCCTTTCTGAATTTTTTGAATTTTAGATTACTCTTCATTTTAACTAAGTTATGATCACTATCTATGTCAGCCCCTGGATAACTACGACAGTTTTTAACTTGGTTTCTAAATCTTTGTTTAACTAAAATATAATGTATTTGGTATCTAGCCCTATCACCTGGCGCTTTCCAAGTATATCTTCTTCTAACATGTTGTTCGAATAGGGCGTATACAGTTACTAATCTATGTTTCTGGTAAAACTCAAATAATCTTTCCCCATTATCATTTCGTCTACTATACCCAAATTTTCCTACCATTTTTCCTTCACTACCTTCCCCCACTGACGCATTAAAATCGCCCATAACTGTGAGCTTCTAATCTCTCTTTACTTTTCTCACTATACTATTTATATCATCGTATGCCTTATCTACTTCCTCATCCTCGTACTGAGTTGTTGGCATGTAAACCTGAACTAAAACAGTGTCTGTGGGTTTCGTACTAAATCTAACCATAATTATTCTATCACTAAATTGTAAGTACTCTTTAACTTTACGTCCTAATCTTTTACCTAACACTATTCCTACCCCTGCTTGTCCATTAGTTGAAGAAGTTGTAATTATTCTATAAATATTTTTCCAAAACTCATTACTAACTGGCCATCTCACTTCATTCATATCTAAAATGTCCAGCTTTCCTTTTCTAATTTCGACTAATAAATTCGTTAACTTATCTACTCTAAGTAATTACCTTGCATTCCAAGTCCCTATCACTAAATCGAACCGTTGTTTTAAATTCTTACGATGACGAGCTCGAAGTAGCCCCTCCCTCTCCCCCGGAGATTCGAATGATGGCGTATTTTACCTCCGGACAAGAATTTTACTTGTGAGCTCTCCATCATACATAGTTCGTGTTTTAGGCCACGCATACCTGGGAAATATAGTGGTAGGTTCCCATATCAGTTTGATGATCTGGCCATCAAGCTGAATTTGATCAACCGAAAAAACAAGAGACTGTTCCCTTTCGCGATGGCATAAAGTGGATCACAGTAACCAGTTACGGATCTTATGTATATAAGCAAAGCTTTGATCCATACACACTCTTTAAAAAAGTCAACATTATCCGGAAAGCACGAATTAGTACCCCAGTAAATGTTGCAATTCAAAGAATTGCATTAAAAACTGGAAAATTAACGGAAGAAACAATAACAAATTTTAAAACCTAGCTGCAGTTTATCAAGGAACCATTTAAATGGTACTACAATATGATTATAGCCGAACAGGAAAACCGAGCTCAATAAAGTTCAATATTGGCACAGTCTTAGAACATTATTAAGTACTAAGTTTTATGTTTGTTAATGTTTTATTTTTAAATTTATATAAAATTAACTAACAAAGATAATTTTAGACGTTAGCAATAATTTAAAAAGTTTAGGTAGGTATGCTTATTTTATTATTTCAGTATAGTTCACTCTTAATATTATAGTTTATAGTTTATAAAGTTTTGAAAGTAACTAGGATATCCGGTTTTTCCTGTAATATTTTTCGTGATCCCTTCTTTTATAGAGCATTCCATATTGAATGCGACACCTTAAAGTGGATGAAGGGGGCAAGTGCAATTTTTTTCAAAATTTGGCTTTTCCTCAAATGCATTTCAATTTCTATTACTGCTCAATAAAGCGAACTTATAATCTATTTTTTGAGGAAGTAGCTTCACAATTAAGAAATAAGCAAACCAAATATTTAAGAAATGTATTTAATAAAATTGAGTCATTTTTCTCAAATGTAAGGTTTTGTTACTTACCTCCTTTATCCACTCGGCTCTTCAATTGTATTTATTGCATTTCCTATCTTTGTTTTTGTACCTTACATGTGATTTTCCAATGCTTCACCTGAAGGTACTACGTTGGCCAGGAAGCAAGTTTTTTTTTTACCTGGAAGATTTAGAATTTTGCCAAACCCTTGCTGTTGCAAGCAAGGTAGGGATCTTTAACGTGCGTTAAAACACTCACACACGGGACCTTCATTTTACCTCTCACTCAAACGAGGGTGTATTTTTGTGAAAAATGCTCGTCTAACATTTTTCAAGCGGACCGTGTCGGGAACTAATGCACCTTGATTATCACGCTCTCGTTCAAAATAAGTCATAATGTTTAAAATCATCTGGTTTGTTAGAGGCATTAGGTGTTTGTTTCGAAGCATTTGAACAACTACGAAGCAAACGTTGGCATTGAGTAGATAGTGCGTTATAAGATTGTAATTTACTTCTTATTACGTATAACCAATCCTTTAAGTTTTGAAAAAACTTTTTTGTAATTGCAATGAATTATTATGGGCAAACTACAATAAAGCAGAGCAAACAAAGTGAAATATATAAGTAACAGTTGAATAATAAAATTTTAGATTATGAATATTGTTTAAAAGCTGACATACGTCTTTAAAATGCCCTATACAAATTGAGACGAAGCGACTTTTTCTATTCAATTTGTTTTAGCGTGGAGTAGTTGTATAACATAGACAAAGAAATGGAATGGGGGATCTGAACGCAGCGCCGCCGTCGTAGCACCGCCATCTAACCTAGGTTTTACATGTAAATCCCTACTATAAAGTCTTATTTTTAAGAAATTTCCTCCTTGCTCCCTCCTTGTAGACCTCCTTCTGGAGGGGGAGATTTCCTTCTTGCTTCATTTTTACCTCCACCATCCCTACCCTAAAAATCGCTAACATAACCCCTAAAATTTAGGACAAACCCTTACAATCACCATATAGGTATAATCACCACTTCGCTATGCTGTCAATTACCTAGTTTCGGTTACTTTTCCAAGGTCGTGGTGACGTCATAGCCTTTTATAAATTAAGAGCAATGTGATACTATTCTAAAATTGTTATTCTGACATTATACATAACAAAATTTAAAAATATTTATTGCCAAGCATGGAGCCATTTAAATTTAATTTTAATACAAAGTTATACACAGAAAACAGTCCTTTCTTTATGTTTGTTTGGAGTGGTTTTAATTTTATCTAACTTTATTCGCAGCTTAAAAATTAAATCCACACCCAAGTCCACTATCTCCTTTTCTACCCAATAGTTTGATACATAAAGACCGTCTAGGTTTCCAAATTGTAAAATGTACCGAAGTTTGTCTCTATATATAAAGTCTTTGATTCCACCGACAACCAGATTCATTCTTTCGTGTAATTCTTGCAGCTTGTGACAACTTTTAACCGCAGCTCTTCCACTATATCCTGCATACGTATCTTGTTAGCTTGATCGACTTCTTCTTGTCGGTATTGGAAGGAATACTTATTCTCCCACTCACTGTTGCATAGTTGCATGTCCACCACTTTTGGGAATATATGGTCGTTATAGGTTGTAGGACCCTCGGTTTTAAATGATTCGAAAGGTTCTTTACTAGGTAAATATACAATGTTTAGCGGAACCCCTTTGCGTGTGGTGTACGCCAATGTTACGAAACCCGCATTCCTTAGTTCACATATGTTATCTGCCATTTTGATAAATACGTTTTTAGAATAACCTTTTAAAAAGTATACGGATTTAGTACCATCTTTTTCCGCAAGTACGCCTACATAACTAAAAGAGTCTTTCTTACTAACCACAAATACATACAGCTAGTAGAACCCGGATGTATCTAAGTCAGTCCATCGGCACATAAAATAATCTTTTAATTCTTCCTCATTTTCTTCCTAATAAGATGATTTTTTTAGCTAGTGTTGTCTAGAGTTAGGTTAGATTAGATGGACTTGTGTGGACTTAAGGTTAGATAACAGGAAAAATTGATAGATTAGGTCAGCGCCGCGACGTTAAACTAACCTATCCATTTTTCCTGGTATCTAACCTAAGTCCGCACAAATCCAACTAACCTAACCTAACTCCAGACAACACTAGCAAACCTAACTCCTAACAAGTTAGTAGGTAAGGTACCTTCGTTCTAGGACAAAAGGTGCAATTTTCCCATGTTAAATCTCATAAGGAGGCTCAAGGTCCGTTCTGGTCATTTTTGTACCATACATTGAATTCTCCATAAGGAGAAATTGAGGGTCAATTAGTTTACTTTTATCTGTCGAATGGTGTGCATCACCCACTCTGTAAATAAGTTCTAGTTATTTTAGAGCAAATTTATCTCCATCAGAATAGAGTGAAATTGCCCCATAGGTGAAATTGACCCCTAGGGTGAAATTGCCTCATAGGGCAAAATTGCCCCCAATTTAGGTTGGATGTGAATATAAATACAAGGACATTCGAAGCACTTGAATTAACTAAGGCGATCAGCTCATTTCAATAACTTTGCAGACCACGGTACGTTCAGAAACATGACTTGAGTTGTTAAACAACGGTTGGTTAAGCTTTATACAATTACTACTTATTACAATCGATTATTTAACCACTGTATAAATATCCATTGCTCCTTTATATCTACGTAACTATCATTGTTAGCATTGCTAAAATACCCTTCGAATGCTATGTTTGTAAAATATTTATAAGCTATATTTCCATTACTTATATTTCATACAGCTTTCAATTTTTTTTTAAGTTTACTACGGCAAAGTGGTCTTGATCCCATCGACTCCCCCCCTCCCCCCCGAAGTGATTTCGAAACAGTCTACTTGGGCGAATTGATCTTGATCCGATCAACTACCCGAAGTGATTTCGACAAAGCCTACTAGGGCGATGTGACCTTGACCCAATCGACTCTCTGAAATGATTTTGACAAACTCTACTAGGGCGACCTTAACTTGACCCGATCGACTCCCCGAAGTGATTTCGACAAATTCTACTTAGGCAAAGTGGTCTTGATACAACCGACTTTCCCAAAGTGATTTCGACAATCTACTAGGGCGAAGTGGTTTTGATCCGATAGGCTCCCAGAAATGATTTCAACAAAGTCTTTTAGGGCGAAATGATCTAAATCCAATCGACTCCCACTAAATGATTTCGACAAAGTCTGCTAAGGCGAATTCGTCTTGATCCGAACGACTCCCCGAAGTGATTTCGACAATCTACTAGGGCGAAGTGGTTTTGATCCGATGGGCTCCCCGAAATGATTTCGACAAAGTTTACTAGGGCGAAATGATCTAAATCCAATCGACTCCCACTAAATGATTTCAACAAAGTCTACTAGAGCGAAGTGGTCTTGATACGATCGCTTCCCCGAAATGATTTTGACAAAGTTTACTAGGATGAAATGGTCTTGATCCGATTGACTCTCCGAAGTGATTTCGACAAGGTCACTAGGATCAAGTGGTCTTCATCCGATCGACTCTCGGTAATGAATTCGACAAAGTCCACTAGGGCGAAGTAGTCTTGGTTCGGTCGACTCCCACTAAATGATTTCGACAAAGTCTGCTAGGGCAAAGTGGTCTTGATTCGTTCGCCTCCCCGAAGCGATTTCGACAAGGTTTACTAGCGCAAAGTGGTCTTGATCCGATCGACTCTCCGAAGTGTTTTCGACAAAGTTTACTAGGGCAAAATGATCTCGATCCGATCGACTCCCCGAAGTGATTTCGACAGTCTACTAGGGCGAAGTGATCTTGATCCGATCGATTCCCGAAGTGATTTCGACAAATACTACTAGGGCGAAATGATGTAGATCCAATCGACTCGCACTAAATGATTTCGTCAAAGTCTGCTAGGGCGTAGTGGTCTTGATACGATTGCTTCCCCAAAGTGATTTCGACAAAGTTTACTAGGGCGAAGTGGTCTTGACCCGATCGACTCTCCAAAGTGATTTTGACAAAGTCTACTGGGGCAAAATGATCTTGATCCGATCGACTTTCTGAGGTGATTTCGACAGTTTACTAGGGCAAAGTGATTTAATCCGATCGACTCCCCAAAGTGATTTCGACAAAGACTACTAGGGCGAAATGATTTAGATCCGATCGACTCCCACTAAATGTTTTCGACAAAGTTTAGTAGGGCGAAGTGGATTGATACGTTCGCCTCCCCGAAGTGATTCCACAAAGTTTACTAGGGCGAACTGGTCTTGATCCGATCGATTCTCCGAAGTGATTTCGACAAGGTCACTAGGACGAAGTGGTCTTGATCCGATCGACTCTCGGAAATAATTTCGACAAAGTCCACTAGGGCGGAGTGGTATTGATCCGATCGTTCGACAAGGTGATTTCGACAAAGTCTACTAGAGCGAAATAAATCTTGATCCGATCGACTCCCTGTATGATTTCGGCAAAGTCTACTTGAGCGAGGTGATCTTGATCCGGTTGACTCCCAGAAGTGATTTCGACAAAGTCTACTACAGCTAGGTGATCTTGATTCGCTCAACTTCTCAAAGTCGTTTTAATGAATTCTACTAGGGGAAGTGAAGACGGGGTGTACAGAGGGCGGGGTGCAAAGAAGGCGGGACGTAGAGAGGGCGGGGTGTAAAGAGGCGAAACGTAGAGTGGGCGGGGCGTAGAGAGGGCGGGGCGTAGAGAGGGCGGGGCATAAAGATGGTGAGGCGTAAAGATGGTGGGGGGTAAAGAGAGTGGTCCACAAAGCAAGTAGAGGCGCTCAAAGTAGTCCCGTAGAGACTACAATCCGCTTCTAGTATGCGCTATAAAATTGAATTCTTACCTTAACAAATTCGCAAGTTTAAATATTGAACAGAAATGCTAACTTAAATTTATCAACGCAGATGGAGTTCTATACAAGATAACAAATAGATAAAGCTATTATTCTAATTGAATAGAAATTAATACTTTCAATACCGTAAGGAATATTTGTAAATTAATAATTATAAAAAGGTGTAAATTAACTGGGAACAAAATCGTATTCGTTACATCGTAACCTTGGAGTACGCCACACACAAAGAGGTTCCGCTACACATTGTATATTTGTCTAGTAAAGAACCTTTTGGATCATTTAACACCGAGGGTCCGACAACCTATAATGACCACATATTTCCAAAAGTGGTGGACATGCAACTACGCAACAGTGAGTGGGAGAATAAGGATTCCCTCTAATACCGACAAAAAGAAGTCGATCAAGCTAACAAGATACGTGTGCAAGATATAGTGGGAAAGCTGCGATTAAAAGATTGACACAAGCTGCAAGAACTACACGAAGGAATGGATCTGGTAGTCGGTGGAAGCAAAGACTTTAAATATAGAGGCAAACTTCGCAAGGCCGCCCACAGAATAATTTGTAGAGGGGGTCAAGACTACTTTCAAAAATATTAGTTATGTTACACAAAGGATGAACACTGTTTAATGCAACCCCGTTACCGGACGTATTGGAAAGTAATGTAAGGCATAAAAACTTATTTCCTTAAAGTAGCTCAAAAGCAGTTAGGACCATCGATAATGCAGGGTTTTTAAATATTATAGTTGAAATCACGAAAGAATGCATTCATGCCATAGGTTACTGAATTTAAAAGCGATATACATTAAAAGTATGTCGGTGTTTAATTCAGAAACCTATGACGCGAATGCATTCTTTCGAGATTTCGGCTACAGTATTTGAAATTGAAAGAAAAACGTAGGATTGATAGTTTCTTAATAAATGCAGCATTCTGTAATTAATCGAATTTTCATAAAGTGTAAAGTTACTTATCAATCTGGTAAATTGCTGGTGCAGCAGGCTATCAATTCTTTTGGCTTGATGATGCACAGGGTAGCAAATGGAAAAGATTGGATTTTACATTAACACACACTAATTGAAAATTGAATGGACTTATTCTATTACACGTAATAAGCCGCCCGCAAGAAAATGTAAAAATACAGACACGACACAACCATATTTAACGGAAACAGAAAAGCCACATTGTCAATCAAATGGCCACAAACCACAGATATTAATTAATAGTAAATAAATATCCGACCGACACTTTAAATAGTGTCTTTAATATTTGTTGCACAAACAAACATGACTAAGAACTAAGAAGGGTACAACAAACTATTATAACTGGCACTGCTGAATAGGACTGTTCTCGCGTTTTATTAATCATCATCATTTTTGAATAAAAATATCAATCTTCTTCGGTCTTGACCAAATCTATTTAGGACTTCATTTATAAATGCTTGTATCTCCCTACTTACCATGTCCTTATGTACACTAAGCATGCATAAACCTGATAATCTATCCCCTGACATGCTTGATTTAAGCCACGATTTTACCTGCTTTAGCGTACTAAATGACCTTTCTATTGTTGCAGTAGTTGGAGGTAATGCCAAAAAAATATTCAGCGCAGTTTTGATGGCCGGAAAAAAAGAAACTTTTTTATCAAGCAAATGTACAAAGTTTGTATTTTGTTGAATCTCTCTATTTTGCCAGTTCAACCAACGTTTGCAACTGTTCTGAAAAGTTATCAATGTTGTAACTTCTGGCTATTTCTTTTTTTTTATTTAACAATGCTCTTTTTATATTGTTGTCTTTTAAGTTATTTGGATGTAATCCAGAGAGTAAAAAAGAAGTCGTAGCATCTTCAAAAAACCTTGTGGAAATAGACTGTATAACAGAATCCAAATAAGGAATAAAAAGGCTTACTCGAAAGTAATCTTCAACACTACTCATATGATAATTAGACCTATGAGTTTGTCTTGGTGCAATACGTGGTAATGTAATTTCCAATCCAAAACCATGGGCATGTTCAACACTTTTTTATAAACCTCTTTAAAATATTGTTCAGGATCACTACGGGGTGTCTTAAAAAGTTTCGGTAGTTCATCTATGTGCTGTTTAACGGAAAATAAGTTTATACTTTTAGACTGCAGTGCATTACAAACAGGTTCCAATTTGCTAGAATATTTGGCCATAATATGCAGACAAAGAATAAATTTCGACGAAGAAACGCAATTTAAAAGTTGACTGGCCCTATTTCTTGTCTGAGTATTTATTTCATGGTTATGAGCTATATTTTCCAGAGCGTTCATAGTATCTGCAAATTGTTCCGCAAACAACCTCATTGATTTATATTTGGCGGACCAGCGTGTTTCACATAATAGTGGAATATTAGAAACATATCTACGTCTTAATGGACTATCTCGAAAGAAAGTAATTACTTCTTTAATGGTACCTACTGAATTTTGAATATCCGGAATCTTGTTCAAATCATTTATCACTAAATTTAATCTATGAGGACGCGCAGTGAAAATATATCGCTTTTGGATATTTATTTTTAAAAGTTTTGGACTCCTGCTCATGACCTGCCATCGTCGAGCAACCATCAAACCCTAATCCAACTAATTTATCCATACAAAGACCATATTCATTACAAGCGTTTAAAATTGCAGCAGTTATACCTTCTGCGTTCATCGATGTAAGGACTACAAAGCCTAAAAATTCTTCTCTGACCGAATTGTCATTACTAACAAATCTTACTCCAAGTGATAACTGTTCTACCCCAGCAATATCTGCACTTTCGTCAGCCAGAATTGAAAATGCTTCACTCAAATTCACATCTTTCACAATTTTTTCCCTAATTAATGTTCCACAAATTGAAATTATTTGATTTTGAGTTCTGTGAGAGGTGTATTTTGAGTTCTTTTTGCAAAACTTTAAGTGCTCGTTTAGAATGTGATCCCCACTTTCTATTCTGAATTGTAAAAGATCCTCAAAATTACCTTTTTTATCACCTCGTAATGGCAAATCATGCATACCACAAAATATGACGGTTGATATTATTGGTATAAGTTTTTTGCGAATCGATTCAATCAAATCCCGCTCAGCTTCATTTATTTGAGAGGTAATTGATAGACGTTTTCCTTCAATAATTTTTGTAAAACTAGAAGCTTTCATAGTTGAATCACGATGCCATTCGGTTGTAGCATGTGCTTTTGCAGAAGCGACAAAGTCATGATATTTTGTGAAGGGCTTCACACTGAAAGAACCAAGAACCCCTCTTTTAACAGTTGGCCGAAAAACTACGCAATATTTGCAAAGTGCGCCTTTGAGTTTTGGAGAATACGCAAGCCAATCGTATTGTTGAAGCCAGTCATATCTAAAAGCACGTCTTCTTTCTTCGGAATCGTTCTTGAAATTATATTTAGGATCTGGTTTGTAAGGATTTGTTAATAATGAACAGCGAACATCGTCGGAAAGTGTTTCATTCGAGTTAACAAAATTGCACAAATCGAGCATGTACTCATTCTTATCAGTTGAAAGATTGGTGTCATATTCACATGTGAGAGATTTTAAAGTATTAGGTGACGAACTACCAGCTTTATTTAGATCATTGACACTATTACGTACTATACTATTACACTCAAAAATAGCATTAGCACCAGCACCGCTACTACTACAGCCTATGCTAGATGATTCTTTTAGTTCATTTCGTTTGAAAAATTTTCTAATATCCATTGTTAGTATTGTTACTGATCTTAGATCTGAATTTCTGAAAAAATAACACGCTTTACTTTTCTGATACTTCAAAAGAAGAGATTTGTTAATCAAATAGACTTTAAAGAAAAAAAAATAAGAATCTCCCAATTGCAAATAAATATTATTTTTAAATATGTATTCTCACGCATTAGGTACATTAGTACTTACTGCTATACTGTCCGTAACTAAACTGTAACTGCAATCTTCGGCTTTCTTTAAAAACAAAAACCAGTAACTACACTACCTATCAACACTGATAACAATAACTAAAAGGAAAATGACCAATCAATATCTATCAACATACACGTCTTTTACTAATTCAACAGTCAGATAAAGTTTCCTAAGTCACAAATTAAAAGTACACCGCATTCGAAAAACACTGAATACAAACTGAAGTCACTGAAGATATAGACGTACTTTACTGTTATAGATAAAGAATATATTTTTTCTCAGAATAGAACACAATGAGACATTTGTAGAACATTCCAAAGTTTTAGTTGTAGAGTACCTGAACCTGTACAATAAGAAAGAAACCATTATGAAAGCCTTTATTTATATTTCGTTTAAATAGAAACTTTCAGGGTAAAGATATTTAGATATTAAAGAATGAAAATAACAGTTTTGTTATAGGCGGTTAGGGTTACTATTGTAAGGTAATCGCATTAATTCGCATTTCCTGCTTAAAATGACATACAAAGTCGGTCTATTTATAGTTAGACAATAGGCATACCTGTAGTGTAATCTCAACATTTAGGTTTACTTTATTTTTAAACAATAGTATAACCGATAGTGAAATCGTAATCTTCTTTAATCTATAGTGAAGGTGCACTTCGTGTTGCGATTTCTAACGAAAAAAAAACCTAAGGAACATATTCAGGGGGGGTCAGGCGACCCCCATTGACCCCCTTTGTGGGCGGCCTAGACTTCAAGGCATCCTCAACTATTCTAAAATAAAGCAGAGAAGTGGTTGGAATCAGTTATACCTTAAACTTCAATGTTTATATTAGTCAATTTAAGGACCTAACGGGATTTTCTCGTCGTATTCGAGATAGGGTAGCCGTAGTATTAGGCAGGTATTCACATAGAGCGCACCTTTCTCTGCTACGTTTATTGTACGCATTCTGTGTTGTATGCATTCAATGTTATGATGTTAATAGATCTAATAAAACCAATTAGAGTCCAATTAATTCACAATTACAAGCATTGAAGAGATAATAAAGATATAAGCATTATACGCAACAATCTGCAAGAATTGAAAAGGCACTCCAGCATTTTACGATAGTACTAAACACGGTCGAAGAGTTAATAATTTTTATGAAAAAATGTGTATATTGACCATTGGTTTAGTATCCATTTTTTGCTTCTATAATAATGATTTTCAGAAAAGTCTTTGATTATATTAGGCGATCTTCTCCTATCAGTTTGTTTCTTACATTCGATATCTCCTAAGAGTGATAACCTATAAATATAAATCTTCTATCTAAAATAAAAGTAATCATATTGCAAAAAATTTAATAATAGTTAATTATCAAAAACAGCAACAATAAGCTACATTTCTACAGTTACTAAAAGTTTTTTGTCTCTTCCTTAAAATGTGCTTCAACTCGCCTAGGAGGTATTGCCAGATCACCTACGATTTACCATTCTTCATACCACTTTTTGTTAATAAAAAAATTGTTAGTTTTTGGAAGGCTTTCATTCCAATAAACTATTTATGGTAATTTATTGAAGTCAAACGTAACAACGTTAAAAATTTAACAGAGGAAGGTATTCGTTAGTTCAAGAGCTTTCTATTTCACTTCCACCCTTGATCGTGAAAGTTGATTTGAAGTATTCTGGTATATAATTGATGTACGCTATATCACTTAAGTAACCCATATTAAATAAAGTAGAACAACTCTCCAAAGGGGTAAAGTTCTACATTTTCCAAACTTGGATTAGAAATTCTTTTGAACTAAACAAACCTTATTTTAATAATTACGTCATATTCGAGGCGATTTTATTCATTTATACGGTGGGTAGAAAATTTTACATTTCGTATAGGGTTGTTATTTTTAACTACTTTCATTTTAGTACAAAAGGTAAACAAGAAATTTGACCTTGTTTTTGTTTCTAATAGGTAGGTAATTGGAAAGTAATAGTTCGTACATAAAAGAAGATAGTGATATCTTGTGTTTTCTTTTATTTTCTTTATCTTCTTACTTCGTAGAATGTTGTACATGTTGGACTTCGTCTCCACATCCTGAAACAAAACAAATATTTACAAATCAATTTCCCGAGTTTTAGGTTTAAGTAAAGAGAACAAGCCGATATGCATTATATTATCATCGCGTAAGTCACTGCATGATAATTTCCTAAAATTTGTTTCACTTATAGTTCGTCGAACTTGACTCAAACAAAACAACTTTTGTATTAGGAAAAAATACCAATTGTACTGCAAAGTATCGGAAAATCATATTATCGCTATGTGATATAGTAAAGTACTTGAGATAACAAAATGATGCTTACATACTTCCTTACATATCTTTCTGGTTTTTAATTTTAGTCATGTTTTTATTTGTAATGTTAAAATTAAAAAATTCAAATTATTCATTGATTATTGCGTTTAATTGTAGTCAGGGTCGGTACAATAATATTCAGTGTCTCTACGCAAAAAACCACTGTCCCTTTTTATGAATTACATAGGTTGCATCCTGCAATCTCAAACTTTTTTATCAATACTCGCATTGCTGAACAGATCTGCACCTTGACGACGTTCTAAAATACTAGAACAGGTAGAATGGCTTGCGCGTTTCAATGAGCTAAAGTGCCGAACTATAGGTTTAACCAAATTAGTGAGGTCTTTAGTGAGGAACCAGACTAAGACAGGTCCCCGAAAAAGGGCAGCAGCTTTTTCGGTACTTAGAGTGGCGGAGACCATAGGGGTCGGTATGGCATTCTAAGACACACTACTGTGATGTGGAAGGCAACGGGAAACCACCACATTACCTCCCAAGTAAACTGCGTACAATAATTTTAGTAAACATGATGGTATCCTCTGGGATAAAAAATTTCGGAGGTAAAATAGTCCCCCATTCGGATCTCCGGGAGGGGACTACTTCGGGGGATGTGATCCGAAAATATAAAAAAAAGAGTCATGAACATTCCGCGAATCGGAGTGTGGAATGTCAGAAGTATGAAACAAGTATGTATGCTAGAGGACCTGAAACTCAAATGGATAGGTTAGCACTAGACGTAGTAGGAATTAGCGAAGTTCGCTGGCCAGAAGCGGAGGATTTTTGGGGTGGAGACTTCAGGGTAATTCATACAGGATCAGAGGAAGGAAATTCGGGTTTGGGGATATTTATGCGAAAAAAGATAGAACAACGTGTAGAAAACTACTTACAAAAGAACGAAAGAATACTCATGGTTAGATTTGAATCTAAACCAGTAAATACAGTTATAATACAAGTATACATGCCCACCTCTAGCTACAGTAAGAAAGAGGTAGAGTCGATCTACAAAGATATCGAAAACATACTAAGATACGTAAAAGGACATACAAATTTAATAATTACAGGGGATTTTAATGCAGTGGTAGGTGAGGGTAGGGAAAGAGCAATAGTAGATTTATTTGGTTTAGGCACGAGAAATGACAAGGGAAATAGGCTGGTAGAAATTTGCGACAAGAACAACTTAACCATCACAAATACATTATTTCAACATCATACTAGAAGACGATGCACGTAGAAGATGCCAGGGGATATAGGAAGATATAAAATAGATTACATTATTGTTAGACAACGGTTTAGAAATCAAGTAAAAAACTGTAGAAGCTACAAGGAAGCAGATATAGACACAGACCACAACATCGTAATTATGAAGGCCGCACTTAAATTTGAAAATCTAAAAAAGAGGAACGGAAAAAGGCACTTTGACTTTGAGAAGCTAAAAGATAAAGATATCCACGAAAGATTTGAAAAAAAGTCAAATGAATTGCTGAAAGATAACGAGAAAATGTATGATACTATGGAAGTAGAAACAAAATGGAATTGCATTAAATCCAGCTTAAACGTGGCGGCCAGAGATCTTCTGGGGTATACATAAAAAGAAAATAAGAAACCATGGATAATAAAGGATATCCTGAATTTAACAGAAGAAAGACAAAAATACAAAAATAGATCAGACGAAACAAGAAAATAGATATACAAAGCCATAAAATGGGAAATTATTCGCAAATGCAGGAAAGCTAAAGAACAATGGATTGATGAAAAGTGCTAAGAAGTACAAACTAAGATGGAAATAGAAAAGACGGACAAAGCATACAAATTAATTAGAATGAATTTTAGGAATATAAAACCATGCATCATCATCATCACCATCATCAGGTCTTCAGTCCTAGAACTGGTTAGACGCGTACCATCATTGTTTCCTATTCTGAACTAACCTACAGATTTCCCTGAAATTTGCACAGTTTGCATCTATAACTATCTCATCTAGGTCTACATCTACCTCTTTTTTCCTATCTCTGCTTGAAATATATCCCATACTATTCCCCAAAATGCCTTAGAACGTATTCCGCCCTTCTATTTCTCTTTTTTCCCAGATATCCTTGTTCCCCTACTATTTCTATACCTTATTTGTTATTATCTTTGTGTGTCCATGCTATCGTCCTCATACATCTGAAGCACAGCATTTCAAAAGGCTGCTACCGTTTTTCTGTCTGCGTTTCAAACTGCCCGTATTTCATAGGCATACTGTGGTTTGCTCCACACATATGCTTTCAACAATTTTCTTCTTGTTCTATGTTTGTTGCCTTTCCTCATAGGCGCTGTTCTTTCTTGTTAGATGCAGTTCGATCACCTTCTATCGCTTTACAGTTATACGCCCTATTTCTCCGACCTTTAGTGGTTGTGAAGGGAGGTAAGCAACCTGTGGCTGCCAAGTTCCCCCAACACTTAACCATTTAACGATTTAATATATTTTCCAATTTATCTTTTCGCACAGCCAACATTAGTTGGAGATATTTCGCAACCAACAACTAGTTGTTTATACTAATCATCAGATTTATCTGTGCTTATTTTTTCGTCATTAGGTTTTCCGTCTCAAAACTGGTTGGACACGTGCCTGCACTTAGTTGTATTCTCAGCTAGCCTACATAGTTCCCTGAAATTCTTACACAGCATGTGTATTCAGCTCGTTCCCCTTCTATTATTTTCTAATTTTATGCCCTATTTTACCGAGATTCAGTGAAGGAGGTTAAGCAACCTGTGGCTACCAAGATCCCCCAACACTTAGACATTTGCCGAAATAATGGTTTTCCAGTAAATCCTTTCACACACTTAACATTATTCGAGAATATTGCCCAACCAATTCTTGTAGTTACTTATAATAATCATCATGTTTAAGCACAGTTATCTTTCCGTCATTAATTTATCCATCTTGGGATTGGTTGGTTGCGTACCTCCATTGATTTCTATTCTGGGCTAGTCTACACATCTCCCTGAAACCACTACAGCCTACATCTTTTACTATCTGTGTGCAGTAGTCTAATCTAGGTCTGCCTCTTCTTCTCTTTTTTCCTATCTCTGCTTCTAATATATTCCGCACTATTCCCTCATGCCGTAGTATGTGGCCTATCATCCTATCTCTCCTATCTTTTACCGTTTTCCACATATTTCTTTCTTCCCCTACCATTTTTAGTACCTCTTCGTTCTTAACTTTGTCTGTCCATGATATCTTCATCATACGTCTGTAGCACCACATTTCAAAGGCTTCTACCTTTTTCTTGTCCGCTTCTCCTACTGTCCAGGCTTCACAGCCGCACAGTGCTGTGCTCCACACATATGTTCTAAGCAATCTTTTCCTTGTTTCTATGTTTGTGGTCTTTGAGCACAGTAGTTGCTTTTTCTTGTTAAATGTAGCACGACCTTGTGCTAATCTTTGTTTTATATCTTTTGTGCTTTTTCCATCTTGCGTTATTTGGCTTCCTAGGTAGCAGAAATCCTTAACCTCTTGTAAGTTCGTGTTACATACTTGTATTCTTGTTTTTGATTTATTTTCCCCACCTTTGCATACTAAAACTTTAGTTTTAGTTTTGTTAATTTTCATACCGTATCTCTCTGTTAGAACCGTTTCCATTTCATTAAGAGCAGCTTCTAATTCTTCCTTGCTGGACGCTAATACCGCTATATCATCTGCAAATCTAAGCATACAAATTTTTTGTACCCGCATAGTAATTCCAAATGTCTTCCTGCATTTGACAGTATTCATTGCCTCTTTTATGTACAAGTTAAAAATCAGTGGGGATAGGGCACATCCCTGTCTCACCCCTTTCCTAATGTTTACTTCTCTACGTTCCTGCTCTAATTCTATTACTGCTGTTTGCTCTTTGTATAAGCTATGTACTATTCGTCTATTCCTATAACTCATTCCAATCTTTTTGAGTATTTCAAACATTTTTTTCCATTTTACATTGTCGAATGCTTTTTCCAGATCTACAAACCCTATATACACGCTTTCCCCTTTTTCTATTGTTTTCTCCATTATCACTCTCAGAGCTAAAATAGCCTCCCGTGTTCCCCTGTTTCGCCTAAACCCAAATTGATCTTATCCTAGTATTCCTTCCGCTTGTTTTTCCATTCGTCTTTGTACAATTCTAGTTAATATTTTTGACACGTGTGCTGTCAAACTTATTGTTCGAAAATTTTCACATCTATCTGCACCTTTCTTTTTTGGTATAGTTACTATGATGCTACGTTTGAAATCTTTGGGTATCTCGCCTGTCTCATACATATAGCTTACAACTTGGAAGAGACGTTCGATACTGCTTGTCCAGCGGCTTTTAGAGTTTCTGCTTACACCTTATCTGTACCCGGCGCCTTACCATTTTTCAGACTCTTTAATGCTAATTCAAACTCGTCTCGAAGTATAGGATATCCCAAGTCATCATTTTCAATGTCTGATTACTGTTCTAATGCAGTTAGTTCCTCTTCTGCAAATAAATTCCATATATATTCTTGCCAACTACCCACTTTCTCTACGTTTTCTATGATGACGTTTCCTTGTACGTCACTTATATTTTTGCTATACGGTTTTATATCCCTAAAATTCATTCTAATTAATTTGTATGCTTCGTCTGTCTTTCCTATTTCCATCTTTGTTTGTACCTCTTTGCACTTTTCATCAATCCATTGTTCTTTAGCTTTCCTGCATTTTCGAATAATTTCCCATTTTATGGTTTTGAATCTCTGTTTTCCTGTTTCGTCTGATTTATTTTTGTATTTTCGTCTTTCTTCTATTAAATTCAGGATATCCTTTGTTATCCATGGTTTCTTATTTTCTTTTTGTGTATACGCCAGAATATCTCTGGCCGCCATGTCTAGGCTGGATTTAATGTTATTCCATTCTGTTTCTACTTCCTTAGTATCAGATATTTTCCCGATATCATTCAGCAATTCATTTGACTTTTTTTCGAATCTTTCTTGAATATCTTTATCTTTTAGTTTCTCTAAGTCCAACTGCCTTTTTCCGTTCCTTTTTTAGATTTTTAAATTTAAGTGCGGCCTTCATAATTACGATGTTGTGGTCAGTATCTATATCTGCTTCTGGGTAGCTTCTACAGTCTTTTACTTGATTCCTAAACCGTTGTCTAACAAGAATGTAATCTATTTGATATCTTCCTATATCTCCTGGCATCTTCCACGTATATCGCCTTCTAGCATGATGTTGAAATAATGTGTTTGTGATGATTAAATTGTTCTTGTCGCAAAATTCTACCAGCCTATTTCCCATGTCGTTTCTCGTGCCTAAACCAAATAAACCTACTACCGCTCTTTCCCTACCCTACCCTACCCACCACGGCATTAAAATCTCCCGTAATGATTAAATTTTCATGTCCGTTTACGTATCTTAATATGTCTTCGATATCTTTGTAGATGGCTTCTACCTCTTCGTCACTGTAACTAGAGGTGGGTATGTATACCTGTATTATTACTGTGTTTACCGGTTTAGATTCTATTCTAACCATGAGTACTCTTTCGTTCTTTTGTAAGTAATTTTCTACACAGTATCCTATCTTTTTCCGCATAACTATCCCCACGCCCAAATTTCCTTCCTCTGCTCCTGTATGAATTACCCTGAAATCTCCACTCTAAAAATCCCCCGCCTCTGGCCACCGAACTTCGCTGATCCCTACTACGCTCCGACTCGCAGAATGTTCCCGACTCTTATTTTTACCTTTCTAATCGCATCCTCCGAAGTAGTCCCCTCCCGGAGATCCGAATGGGGGACTATTTTAACTCCGGAATCTTTTACCCCAGAGAATGCCATCATTTTATTATAATTTAGGTACGCTGTGTACTTGGGAGGTAATGTGGTGGTTTCCCGTTGCCTTCCACATCGCGGTAGTGTGTCTTAGACTGCCATACCGACCCCTATGGTCTCTGCCAGTCTAAGTACCGAAAGAGCCGCTGCCCTCTTTCGAGGACCTGTCTTAGTCTGGTTCCTCACTAACGACCCTACTACTTTGATTGGACCTGTAGTTTGGCTCTTTAGCTCATTAGAACACGCAAGCCATTTCACCTGTTCTAGTAATTTAGAACTACGGCAAGGTGCAGGTCCATTCGAAATGGATAAAACCATGCAGCAAAAATATAAAGGATGCGGGAGAAATCGTCATTATAGAAAATGTAGAGAAAGTAGAAGATGGCAGCAATATATAGGGAATTTATATTCAGGAGAGGAACTAACAGCATTAGAACAGGAATCAGACATTGAAAATGATGACCTGGGATATCCTATACTTAGAGATGAGTTTGAATTAGCATTAAAGAGTAACAGAACGTCTTTTCCGACTTGTAAGACAGGCGAGATATCCAAAGATTTCAAACGTAACACCATAGTAACTATACCAAAAAAAGAGTTGCGAATAGATGTGAAAATTTTTGCACAATAAGCTTGACAGCACACGCTTCAAAAATATTAACTAGAATTGTACAAAGACGAATGGAAAAACGAGCTGAAGAAATACTAGGAGAAGATCAATTTGTGTTTAGACGAAATAGGGGAACACGGAAGGCTATTCTAGCTCTGAGGGTGATAATGGAGAAAAGCATAGAGAAGGGGGAAACCGTATATATAGGGTTTGTAGATCTGGAAAAAGCATTCGACAATGTAAAATAGAAAAAAATGTTCGAAATACTCAAAAAGATTGGAATGAGTTTTAGGGATAGACGGATAGTACATAGCTTATACAAAGAGCAAACAGCGGTAATAGAAGTAGAGCAACAAAGCAGAGAAGTAAATATTAGGAAAGCGATGAGACAGGTATGTGCCTTATTTCCATTAATTTTTAACTTGTACATTTTCTGAGGCAATGAATACTGTCAAATGCAGGAAGACTTTGGAATTAATATGCAGAGATAAATGATTGATATGCTTAGATTTGCAGATGACTAGCGGTATTAGCATCTAGCAAAGAAGAGTTAGAAGTTGCTCTTAATGAAATGGAAACAGTTCTAACAGAGAGATATGGTATGAAAATGAATAAAAATAAAACTAAAGTTCTAGTATGCAAAAGAGGGGAAAATAAACCAAATACAAGAATACAAATAGGTAACGAGAACTTACAAGAGGTTGAAGATTTCTGCTACCTAGGAAGTCAAATAACGCAAGATGGGAAAATCACAAAAGATATAAAACAAGGACTAGCACAAGGTCGTCCTACACTTAACAAGAAAAAGCAACTACTGTGTTCAAAGACCACAAACATAGAAACAAGGAAAAGATTGGTTAAAACATATGTATAGAGAACAGCACTGTATGGCTGTGATGTGAAGCCCGGACAGTAGGAGAAGCAGACAAGACAAAGGTAGATGCCTTTGAAATATGGTGCTACAGATGTCTGATGAAGATATCATGGACAAACAAAGTTAAGAACAAAGATGTACAAGAAATGGTAGGGGAAGAAAGAAATAAGTGGAAAACAGTAAAAAATAGGAGAGATAGGATGATAGGCCACATACTAAGACATGAGGAAATAGTGCGGAATATATTAGAAGCAGATAGGAAGAAAGAGAAGTAGAGGTAGACCTAGGTTAGACTACTGCATACAGATAGTGAAAAATGTAGGCTGTGGGAATTTCAGGGAAATGTGTAGGCTAGCTCAGAATAGAAATCAATGGAGGTACGCTTCCAATCAGTCGTAAGATGGAAAAACTAATGACAAAAATAATAACTGTACTTAAACATGGTGATTATTATAAACAACTACAGATATTAGTTTTGCAATACTTTCAACTAATGTTAATTGTGCGAAAGGATTTACTGGAAAACTATTAATACGGCAAATGTCTAAGTGCTGGACGATCCTTGGCAGCCACATGCTGCTTAACCCCCTTCACATACCATTGAATCTCAGTGAAATAGGGCATATAATTAGAAAACAATAGAAGGGAATCGAGCTGTATATCGGCTGTTGGCGTCGCCGTGGATCAATGTAGTAAGCGTAAGACTACGGATCCCAAGGTCCTGGGTTCGAATCCCGGCACGCCCGACTGCTTGAAAAATGGCAGGTGAGCATTTTTCACAAAAATTACGCCCTCGTTTGGATGAGGGGTTAAATGGAGGTCCCGTGTGTGAGTGTTGTCACGCATGTTAAAGATCCCTACCTTGCCTGGAACTGCAAGGGTTCGACAAAATTCTAAATTTCCAGACAACAAAAATCTCGCCTCCTGGCCAATGTAGTAGCTTCGGGTGGAGCATTGGAAATGTAAATGCAATGTATATCGGTTGTTGTGAAAAATGCAGGGAACTGTGTAGGCTAATTCAGAACATAAATAAGCTGAGGTACAAGTCGAACCAGTTTCAAGAGGTAAAATCCGATGACGGAAATGTAAGTGATGATTATTATAAACAACTACAGGTGTTGGTTGTGAAATGTTTGCAACTAATGTTGATTGTGCGAAAGGATAAATTGGAAAACTATTAATTTGACAAAAGTTCAGGTGCTGGGGGAACTTGGCAGCCAAAGGCTGCTTACCCCCCTTCACATACTACTGATTATCGGGGAAATAGGGTATATAACTGTAAAACAATAGAAGGTGACCGAACTTCATCAAACAAGAAAGAACAGCATCTATGTTCAGAGACAACGAACATAGATACAAGAAAAAACTGTTCTAAGGAAAGCGTGGAGCACAGCACAGTACATGTATGAAATAGGGGCAGTAGGAATAACAGACAGAAAGAGATAGAAGCCTTCTGGAATGTTGTGTTTCAGATGTATGAGGATGGTAGCATGGACAGACAAAGTTAATAACAAATAGGTTGTAGAAATAGTAGAGGAATAAAGATATCTGTGGAAAATGTAAAAATAGGAGAAAAAGACAGGATACGTTCTAAGGTATTCCTGGGGAATAGTACGGGATATACTACCAGCAGAGATAGGAAAAGAGAGGTAGAGGTAGACCGAAATCGGACTTTCGCACACAGACTGTGCAAATTTCAGGGAAATGTTCAGACTAGAAACAATGAGGGTACGCGTCCAACCAGGTCTAGGACTGAAGACTTAATGATGATGACGACTCGCATTGCTATTTTTCCGCTGGAATATTTGACGTTCAAAACTGCCACACTTGGCAACGAATGGATTTCTCTGACTTTCTACGTTATCTCTGCTGTACAGGTAAAAATGTCTTGACCTGATAGGACAAGATAGTGAAAGATACAGACTGTGGAAATTTCAGGGAAATGTGTAGGTTAGTTCAGAATAGGAAACAATGATGGTACGCGTCTAACCAGTTCCATGACTGAAGACCTAATGATGATGACGATACCTTTTATTTATAAAATTTTTCTGAAGGTATATGAAAAAAAATTATTTGACTTCTTACTAAGTAAAGAGACAACATTGTCCGTTTTATAAAGTTAACACAGATATAGGTATGCCCCCTAACCATAAAATTTCTTGAAACTTATAGGTTTTACATTTCCTTTACTTCTAATCAAATAACATACAAAACTACACTTTATGGTTTTGTCCAAGACGATAGATATTTCAAATAAACTGAGTGCTTTAGTAATTTAAACCTGTATTTAAACCAAAAAAGAAATATTTTTTAATGCCATTTAGAAAATTTCATACTTCATTTTATAGGTATAGGTCATTCCCTTTAACTTTAGGATGATGTCACAACTGAATAAAATGCTACGTTGCCAATGTTAGTTTAAATTCTAATATATTTAATGAAAGATACACGAATATTCCCATTGGCAAAAGGATTTGGTGCCAACCTCTGTTGTATTAAATCACAGTATCTTTCAAGCCCAATTCTAGGGATTTATTTGCATACAGTTGCCAACACTTTTACTACATTTGACGCCATCCTAAAGTTACTACGAATGAACTATATTTGATGCATTAAGCAAATAACACCAAGAAAAACATAAAAGTTAACATTCCTGGACTTATGTGACAACCTGTCGCGGTTCTTCTCAAGGCATTACAGCTTTAATGAAGAATATTGGAACCACAACAAAAACGATAAAGTGGGCTAGATATCTAGCATTCTAGGTAAAAATAAAAATTCAGGACCACATGTAGAAGTCCAACACAGCAAAAAAATTGCGTTGTATCAGAAAAATTATAAATTATGTCAGATTTTTGTAGTAAAATATCTTATAAAGTAATTAATGCAGTAAATAAACGAAATTTAATATTTTAAGAAACATTCATACCTGTGTCCACCTTACCTAACATCTAATGATGAAATTCAATGACCAACTGTGTGCTAGCAGGTGACAACACGATTCCAACCGAATTGAAAATCAAAATAAAAATGTCACAACGACTAGATTTAAATCCTACTGCTAATTGGATAAGAGAGAACTTAATAGAATTATGTTAATTTATTTTCTCATATTATTCAAAAGTGTTGCACGTTTGCGATTGGTGCAGTAGTTTCCTAAACGAATGTTCTTAAAAACCTACTACACCAAGTTAAAAGTTTTTCTCGTAGAAAAAGAACCACATATTGGCAACCGCAACCTCTTGTTGCAAATTTAATAACGTTATACATTAAAAAAATCATTATTTCGTATTATTCAAAAGTGTTACACATATGTGGTAGGTGCAGTAAGTTTCTTAACGAATGGTCTTAAAAATTTACCCTAATTCACATCCTCTCCCCGCGCTACGTAGGAAAAGAACCACATAATGACAAGGGCAGCTACTTGTTTTCAAAGAATTTAATAACGTTATACACTAATACATTATTTTCTTATATTATTGAAAAGTATTACACGTTTGCGAAAGGTGCTATAGGTTCCCCAACAAATGGTCTTAAAAAATACTGCTCCCTCGTAGCAAAAAAAAATCACATGAAGACAACCGTAGCTTCTTCTTTCAAATTTAACAATGTTAAACATTAAACAATTCTTTTTTTATATCAATCAAAAGTGTTGCACTTTTGTGATGGGTGCAATATGTTCATCAATTAATGTTCTTAAAAACCTACCACTCCAAATCGACCCTTCCCTGTGGGAAAAAACCACATACTAGCAGGCGCAACTCCTTGTTTAAATAATTTAATAACGTTTTACATCAAAAGTTGATAATATGATTGATTGAAATTTCACGTTCAACTGCCACCGAACACTTTGATATATTTAGCTATTTCAACATTCCTTTCTACTACTTTATCTATCCAAAATGCGTTAAAATATTTATCATCATCAGCATTAGGTCTTCAGTCATGGAATTGGTTGGACGCATTACTTCCATATTAAGTTAACCTGTATACATTTCGCCTATATCGCCTATTCTTTACTGTTTTCCACATCTCTTTCTTGCCCTACCACTCCTAGTACCTCTTTGTTCTTAATTTTGTCTGTCTATGGTAACTGTATCATATGCTCTTAAAAGGCGTAAATACATCGCGCAAGCGCGGAATAAGCGTCGCCACGGGCAGGTGGTAGCTCCAAGCTTTACACAGGCTTTGGCGCGGCCATCTGTCAATGACGTCACTAATATCAAATTAAATACGCCATTTGCGGAAAAATATAAATTAAATTACCTAACAAATTAAGCAATTAAAGTACTTACATAAGAAATCCGACGTCCTGCGGGGTTGAGTTAAAGTTGGCTTCTGTTGAAGTCCATCAGGGCTACTGATGGCCCCTTTTAAGGCAATTAACGGAGGGTACGCCTTCCAAATGGCTAGAGCCCCCTTTTAGTTAGTTAAAGATGGTGACTGCTCCGGTTAGCTGTTAGCGGAGCATGGACATCCGGCTCGTTCTATGATCGTGGATTACTCCAGGGTCGTATCAGATTCCTATATGTAGCGGAACGATAAGGAATAGGTTGATCAGGTAAAGTCAAACAAAGATAAGCAAAAGGAAATCTACATAATAAAAATGAAGATACGATACCAGACACGTCCGCCCTTCTCGATGTTCAAAGGCAAACGGCCACGTTACAGAGAGCATCGAAAAACCCCACTTTTCTGTCCTTTCACGCGTCGGCGCGAAATTATTCGTCCAACCCACTTTTAACGTGACGGAAATACGCCAAGTCTTTTAAGTTTAAAGGCGCGAAAACTTCCGCACATAAAAATTAAGCTAAGACAATGTTTAGTGCCAATTTGGAACGTAACAATGCATGTAGCACCAGATTTCATAACGCTTCCATTTTTTCCTGTACGCTTCTCCTACTGCCCTAGTTTCACAGCCGTACAGTGCTCTGCTCCACAGGTATGGTTTTAAAAATCTTATCTGTGTTTCCATGTTTGTAGTCCTCTAAAATAGTAATTGTTTTTTTTTGTTAAATGCAGCACGTCCTTGCGCTAAGCTTTGTTTGATATCTTTTGAATTTTCCCCATCTTGCGTTATTTGACTTCCTATGTAGCAGAAATTCGTAACTTTGTAACAGGACATTTTGCTTATCAATGTCATGTTACAGCTAACTAAATTTTTTGTGTTCTTTAAATTTGTATGTGAATGTGTATGTGTATGTGAATGAAAGTACACAAGCTTAGTTTTTGAAAATGCCCCTTTGGCAGCTACAATACTGTTCCTCACAGAAGAAAGCATTCCTAAAGAATAATGAAAAAACAATACATTGGTCTGCCAAGCACATTTTTAAAAATTCAGCTTGTCCTCTGTCATTTACACACGCACAGGAACACGGTACATAAAGAATTATAATAGTTATACACAAAAAAAGTTAGTGCCCACACTGAAAAAAACATTCCTCAATGATTGGTCTAATATGCAAAAATACACATAAACATGAAATTAATTTTTTTTCGATATTTAGACAGTTCGTCTTCATCTACATACACCCAGGAACACAATACAGAACGTATTGATCAAAGCTCAGTATAAATAAATAGTTAAAATGCCCGCACGTAAGAAATCAGTCTTATAAACTAAGTTTCCAATTCTTTTGGTATCGTATTCCAGGGTATATGTAGAAGAAAATGGAGAGGCTAAATTATTAAAAAGCCCCCTCGGTAGCCTCACTACTGTTCCTCACAGAAGAAAGTCTACTTAAGAAATAATAAAATGACAATATTTTGGCCGTCAAGAGCAGTTTTAAAAATTCAGTCTGTCTATTCTCATCTACATACGCACAGGAATATAAAAAATAAGAAAAATACACGATGCAGAAAAAAAAGTAAGGCGCCCGCACGGAAGAAAATATTCTTCAGAAAATTGTCCAACATGCAAAAATACACACAGACACCAAAATATAACATTTTTCAAAAATTTAGTCTGTACATTTTTATCTGCACACACCCAGGTACTCTATACAAAAAGTATCAGTACAAATAACAGTATAGCAACAAGATTTACAGCGGCCGCGTGGTAGAAAATATAGTCATAGAGATTCAATATCTTGAGAGCGCTGTAACTTTTATATGCTTTGTTTCTTGTTCAACTTCTTTTTGTATCGTATTCCTGGGTGTATGTGGATGAAAACGGACGGGTTGAATTTTTGAGAATGTCCTTTGGCAAAAGAAAGCATTCGTAAAAAATAGTCGAGACAATATTTTGGCTGCCAAACACATTTTCAAAAATTCTGCCTGTCCACTCTGATTTACATATGCACACGAACACGTTACAAAAAGAACATGAACAATAAACAATACACAAAAGAAAAATTACAGCGGACGCTGGAAAGAAATTATTCCTCAGAAACATGCAAAAATACGCACAGACAGCAAAATAAAACCATTTCAAAAATTTAATCTGTTCATTTTAGATTTACGCACAACCAGGAACACCATATAATAAGCATCAGAACAAGGAATACTATAAAAAAAGTTGTAGCGCTCGCACGGAATAAATCTGTCTTATAAAGAATATTTTTCCTTTTGGGCGCTGTAACCGTTTTTGTGCTTCGTTTATTATTTTAGTTTCTTTTGTATCGTATTCCTGGTTGTATATGGATGAAAATGGACTAGCAGTCACAATGTTGTTCCTCACAGAAGAAAACATTCTGCAAAATAATAAAAGTACAATATTTTGGCTGCCAAGGGCATTTTCAAAAACTCAGCCTGCGCATTCTCATCTGCAGCCGTACAGGGACACGATGCAAAAATATTGGAACAATAAACAATTTACAAAAAAAGTCACAGCGTCCGCATACAAGAAAATATTCCTCACAACTTACCCAACATACAAAATACACATAAACACCAAAATAAAAGTTTTCCCTAAATTTATCCAGTCCACTTACATCTACACACACCCAGGAACACAATAAAGAAGGTATTAGAATAAAGCACAGTATGCGAAAACAGTTACAATGACCGTACGGAAGAAATCAGTCTTGTAATATACGTTTCAAATTTTTTTTGTGTCGTATTCTTTAGTGTATGTGAATGAAAATGAACAGGCTGGGTTTTGAAAGTACTTTTTTGCTCCTCACAGGAAAAAGCATTCTTCAAAATAATAAAAAGACGATATTTTGGTTGAGTAGGGCATTTTGAAAAATTCAGCCCATCTATTCTCATCTGCACACTCACAGGAACACGATCCAAAAAAGTTGGAACAATAAACAGTACACAAAAAAGTGACTGAGTCCGTTCAGATACCATTCAAAATTATAAGTTGATGAATAAACGCATATTGTATGTAACTATGTACAAAAAAATTCTTGTTTTTAATTTTTCATGGCAATCGTTTAATCTAAATCAGAAATCTTTGAAGTATGGTAAAACTCAACACTCAACAGTATGAACGAGGGGGTAAAGTGGTAAAATTCAAATAGGGGTAGTATGTAGCATAAAAGCGGTTATATCTATCTACTATAATTAAAATTAAAACTGGTCTACGCGTCACAAAAGGCGACTGTAAAAATGTTGTCAATCAAATACAAATTACGCTGCTTCGTATACTATAAAGGAACAATGGTTATTAAATGTCAAGCAACAGCAGGAACATAAAAAACGAAATTCTAGTGAAATTTATAAACGGGCAAACGATGTTTTTCAAACGGCACGTTCTAACTTCACCTATGCATTACTCGTTATCCATTCTGGTTGCGCCTTGTCTCAGGCACTGCTGTTATCGTTCACGGGGGCGGTGTCTTAAAAGCAAGTAGGCTTGGCTTAGTTAATTGTTTAATAAACATAGGCAAAAACATTATAAGTTCCAAAATTACATAATATAAGAAGTGAAATGGAATGATTAGCAGTTAGGATGGCTTCGGATGGCTTCATGGTTGCTGTGGAGCCAGAATTAAACTTGAACACTGTTTAAATGTCTCTATGCACCATTTAATGGGGTGTATAAGTCTTCGGAAGTCTTCGGATTTCTTCGGGAAGCTTCGAAAGTTGCTTAAGAGGCCCAGCGTGAACTTGAACAATGATGATTAAGACATATATACAGGTCGGCGAGGTCCAGACATCTTTGGTGGTTTTCGAATCTCTTCGGTGGGCTTCGTGTTTTTGGTGGTGGGTCAATGTTACGTTAAAAAAATTTATGAAATGAAATTATATGCACTTAAAAACGACTATTTACAATATATACAAGAAAAAGAGGATTTAGAAGATCTTCGGTTGTCTTCTGAGCTCTTCAGCAGGCTTCGTGGGGTGAGCTTCTACGGGGATGTCGTTCCTGTGGTAGAACTTGACAGATGCAATCACAATAGCGACTGGTCGGTAAAGTATGGAACGGAGTTTAACGTTCATACGTGTTTGTTAATTATGGATTGATGAACTACGATGACGGCCTCCAGGTACGGCGGCGGATAGGGTAACGTTGGACAGGATGCAGGCTATGATGAGCGCTCCGTTAGGGTTTAGCTGGCTATGCTGAGTACCGCTTGGAAAGGTCCTGCAGGCTATGGTGAGCGCCGCAGGGGAGAGGAGTCCCAGGCTATGGTGAGCACTAGGATGTCTTCTGCAGAATTCGAAATTATACTTATACAGTTCTGGTTGCTATCCTTCGTGTGTTGAAAAACGTTTATCAAAGCTTTAACCAATGAATTCCGTTGTCGATTTTTGATTTCGAAACAAGATTATTCAAATTTTATTAACACAAAGTTTAGTTGGAATTTCTCGATGTTGTTCTATTTCCAGCACGTGTAATCTGATATAGTCAAATTTACATTCGCAGTTCGTTCAGTGCTCTGTTTGTTATGCTGGAGTTAACACTGCCAGTCTTCTCGTGGTACGCAGACTATACGGTCAATAAAAAAGAAAACTGATTTTAGCAAATTTGTAAAAACTTGTAACAAGGACAAAACCGAAAAACGTTCATAGCTTTTAAATTTAGCTATGACCAAGGGCAACCAGTTTCAATCATTCTTGAACCGGCTGCTGCGTAATTTGAATCTCTCCGAAGATCAAGACACCTGATAAAACTTATCAGCTTTTATTTGATGTTTATTGACTTTTGATAAATTATATATTATATTTAAGATATTTAATAATTTTATAAAATGGTAATGTGAAAGTTTATTTGCAAAATGTCTATTCAGTTACTTGTTGTACGCTTTAGCCGCTCTAACGGTTTTTGAGAAGGATAATCTTATTTCCGCAAACAAAAACAAAATAAAACCCTGGTTTCGATTTTATGAGTGTAGAAAATTCATTTAATAATCTGAATAGTATTGTTTACAAATCTTATATTTCAGTAACTGCTGTGCTTTTTTGCCGCTTTAGTGGTTTTTGCGAAAGAGAACCCTATCTCTGCAAACAAAAAAAAATCAAACCCGGACGTAGATTTATTGACTGTAGAAGGAAGTTATTTTGTTGCGGAAAAAGTTCATACATAAGTTTTGGCATTCATAAAATACCTAAAATAAATACTTTAATATTTAAAAATTTAGTTTCTCAAAATACAATTGCAGTTTGTGACAAGCATTTTCTTTTTGTGAGGGTCACATAGGATCGTTTTATGATAAAACCGGTTCAGGTCGTAGGGTATAAACATTACTTCCTGTCAAACTAGGGGAAGCACTGATTATTCAACTTGAATGTAATTATTGACCAGTAAACAAAGTTCACTTTGAAGATTAATTATATTTGTGAAATCTTTAATAATTTTAATATTGTTTGAATATTAAAGGTTGTCCAAAGATCAATTGTTTCTAATGTTATTATACGTTTTAAGTCTTCCTTTTCTGTATAAACAGTTTCAAGGTTGTTATTGATAAAATCCCGTAATCGAACACTAATGACATATTCGATGATGCATACTTTTCCGTTCCTACCGTCTATTTTTAATTAATATCGCTGTATTACTCATATAACGCGTTCAATAATTTTGAAATCTATGGCCTTATGAACTTTGATCAGAGTAATTTCAGGCAAAGCAAGAATATTTGATATCTATATAATTTAGTAATTCTATCAAAATTTGGAATGCTTATTTCAAGCAAAGTTGCCACATATTCAGAATGCAAGGGGTTATGAAAATTAAAGGTGATTCAAAAATTACACCTATATTCAATGACAAAGTAAAAATTGCATACAGCCATGGTGGTGCCGGTATGATGAGAATTCAAGGTTTATGACATGACAATGTGAAAAGTCACAGAATTGCTGTAAAATACTACTTGTCATTTTGAAATTTATTCGAATCGTTATGATCAATTACATACTTGCTGCTCAGTAAGGGCTCAGCTGCCAGATATTTAAGGTAACTTGCGGAACTCGACCTAAATGGTTTTCGAACTTTTAGGTCACAGTTTTATTTATTTATTATCTACAAGGCTATCCAACAGAATTTTCAAGAATTCCAATTTTAGGATAGGACATAGTAACAGACGGGGTAAAGGTATAATATAAGAGAACAGCAAATCAAATTAATAACTAATTTTCACATTAATAAATCATATAAGGAAAGTTAAGGGATGCGCACATTATCGCAAACAAATAAAATATGAAACCATAAATTAAATTAAATGTAAGGCCCGATTGGGGAGAAAAATAGTCATTGTGAGCTACAGACAACGACATGTGAAATAAATCAATATGATTGAATGAAGAGTTGAAGTTTCTTTGCATTGCTGACATGGGTGAGTTGTTGGTGTAGTTAGTAGAGTATGACGACAAGTAGAACATATGTTTTGTCCGGGTAGTATAGGAATTTATATTAAATTGGTGTGAAACAATGGCACCATGAATAAGCTTATACAAAAGTATCAGACAGGCTACATTCTTTCTAGATGAGAGTCGGATCATACCACATTTTCGAAAACTAATTTCATATGTGTTAAAATGTTTAGTGTTTGTTAAATTTGTTATTTAAGTGATTCATTGGTTTTATTTGATTCCTTTCTATACGATTAATATATTTATGATATATTGGATCCCAAATGACACAAGAGTTTTCCAAATGAATACCAACACGAGAGTTAAATAACAGAATTATACTCTTGAGCATTTTAAAATTTTTTGTCATTCTAATAATGAATCCGAAATTTTTCAATGCTTTCTTACATATTCAACATGATTAGAGAATGCAAGTTTACAGTTAAGTAATAGTCTTAGGTCATTAATAATCGAAACACTTTTAATATCAGTGTTGCTATTGACATAAAGAAAATCAATTATATTACTTAGTTTGGAGAACGTAATTCTATAGTATTTGTTGAAATTTAGGTGCAATTTATTCGTGAGACAATATGAATATAGGTAATCTAGTTCCTTATGAAGTTTATGCCAGTCTTGAAAACATGTTATTCGGCGGTAAATCTTAAGATTGTCTGCATACAGACTGCAGTTGCAAGTTTGAAAACATGTAGAGATATCATTTATAAAGAGAAGAAATAGTAGAGAACCCAAGTGTGACCCTTGTGCGACTCCAGACGTAATACTGACGGTGGTTGATAGACAGTTATTGAACCTTATACTTTGCGATCTATTGAAAATCTAAGACTGGATCCACCGTAATAGATTGCCGTGAACTCCAATATTTATCAATTTGATCAGAAGATACTCATGAGGCACTGTATCGAAAGCTGTGTATGCGGTATCCACTTGTTCGTAACATGAAATGCTTTGATAAACCTCAGAAACAAATGGGAACAGTATTGTAACTACAAAGCGACCTTTGAAAAATCCATGTTGATTCGGATTTTATGTTTAATACCAAAGAAAAGCTTGGTAGCAAATATACCCTCCAATATCTTGTACACAACAGATAGTATAAAAATTGGCCGATAATGGTGACCAAATGTTTGTCACTGCGGTAATTGTAGCATGTTTGCACATTTTAGGACATATGCTCTTTGGTAGAGGTTTCCTTAAATATCTCGCATGCCGATCACCTACTGAGCAACAAGTATGTAGTTGATTATAACAATTGAAATAAATTTCAAAACGATTGTTCTAGGTCTGATATATTTTATTACAAGCAAAATTGCAGTACAGTGTTAGTGCATAAAAATTATTTTTTCGTATTATTTAAAAATGTTACACATTTGCGATAGGTGCAGTAAGTTCTCCAACGAACGGTCTTAAAAACCTACCACTCTACATCGATAACCCCGTCCCGTAGTAAAAGAACCAAATAGTAGCAATTGCAGCTTCTTGTTTCAAATTTTATAACGTTATACATTAAAAATCCCTATAGTGGGGGATAAAGAATACTACTATAGTAAGCCTGCTTATCGTAAAAGGCGATTAAAAGGCGCAGCAAGGGGCAGCAGCCTTGCTGGCTAAAAGATATTGGGGAGGGTCGGTTGGTCTCGGGCGATCCTCAATAATTTAAGCTTGTTGGGGTTGGCCGTGACGGATACGTCTTTTGCTAAAATCTTTAAAACTGCGTTGTGGAAAGATATGGGAGCCTACCACAATATTTCCCAGGTGTGCGTGGCCTAAAACACGAAATATATATGATGGAGAGCTCACAAGTAAAATTCTTGTCCGGAGGTAAAATACTCCCTCATTCGGATCTCCGGGAGGGGGTACTTGGGGCTCGTCATCGTAAGAATATAAAGCAACAGTTCGATTTAGTGATAGGGACTTGGAATGTAAGATCATTACTCAGAGTAGATAAGTTAACGAATTTATTAGTCGAAATGAGAAAGGAAAAGCTGGACATTTTAGGTATTAGTGAGGTGAGATGGCCAGATAGTAATGACTTTTGGAAAGATAATTATAGAACAATTACAACTTCTTCAACTATTGGACAGGCAGGCGTAGGAATAGTGTTAGGTAAAAGATTAGGGCATAAAGTTAAAGAGTACTTACAATTTAGTGATAGAATAATTATGGTTAGATTGAGTACAAAACCCACAGACATTGTTTTAATACAGGTTTACATGCCAACAACTCAGTACGAGGATGAGGAAGTAGAAAAGGTATACGAGGATATAAATAGTATAGTGAGAAAAGTAAAAGGAGATGAGAATTTAATAGTTATGGGCGATTTTAATGCGTCAGTGGGAGAAGGTAGTGAGGGAAAAATGGTAGGAAAATTTGGGTATGGCAGACGAAATGATAGAGGAGAAAGATTAGTTGAGTTTTGCCAGGAACATAGATTAGTAACTGTAAACACCCTATTCGAACAACATGTTAGGAGAAGATATACCTGGAAAGCCCCAGGTGATAGGGCTAGGTACCAAATAGATTATATTTTAGTTAAACAAAGATTTAGAAACCAAGTTAAAAACTGTCGTAGTTATCCAGGGGCTGACATAGATAGCGATCATAACTTAGTTAAAATGAAGTGTAAACTAAAATTCAAAAAATTGAGAAAGGTTAAAAGAGAGGGATGGGATCTAGGTAAGCTTAATGATAGTAGGGTAAAAGAGGAATATAAACAAGTATTAGATAATAAGAGCAAAGGGGAGCGTAGAAAATAGATGGAAAGAAATAAAACTGACTGTACATGATACAGCAACACAGACTATAGGTAAGAAAAAAATAGAAGCGAGAAAACCCTGGGTAACAAAGGAGATATTAGATTTAATAGAGAATAGAAGAAAGCTTAAACCTTTCAGAGAAGTGGATAGTGAAAATAAGCAAAAATATAATACAGTTAGAAATAAGATAGTACATGAGTGTAGAAAAGCTAGAAATAAATGGATGGAGAAGAATTGTAAGGGAATACAAGATGATTTGAGAGTAGGTAAGACAGACAGGGCTTACAGAGCAGTTAAAAAGTTTTTTGGGGAATATAGAAAAAAATATAATGGTATTAGAGACGAGAATAATGAGCTTCTAATAAATAAAGTTGAGGTAGCTGATAGATGGAAAAGATATTTAGAAGATTTATATAAGGAGACGATATGGATGAGTTAGAGAACGATCAAGAAAGGATGTAGAAATAGGGTTCTCAATATTAAGAGAGGAATTTGATAAAGCTGTTCGGAATCTTAAATTAAATAAAGCGCCAGGGATAGACGATATTCCGCAGAATTAATAAAATATGCAAGTCAGAAAACTTTAGACAGATTATATGAACTAATAAATGTAATGTATGACACAGGTGAGGTTCCAATAGATTTCGAAAAAATATTATTATCCCAATCCCAAAAAGTCAGGAGCTGATAGGTGTGAGAATTTTCGAACAGTTAGTTTAACTTCTCATGTTTCCAAAATACTAGCAATAATAATTAAAAATAAGTAGAAGCTTGACTGAGAATTATTTAGGCGAAGACCAATATGGTTTTCGTAAAGACAAAGACTAGAGAACCGATACTAATGATTAGGGTAATTATCGAAAAAGCTTACAAAAAATTAAAAGACTCATTTCGCGTTTGTAGATTTAGAAAAAGCATTTGATAGGGTTAATTGGATTGTTATGTTCAGGGTTTTGCAAAAATAGAATCTCTCATAGGGATAGAAAAATTATTTACAGTCTATATAAAACCAAAGCGTAGTAATTAGATTTGATGAAATAGAAAAGGAAGCTAAGATTAGAAATGGTGTTAGACAGGGTTGTATACTGTCTCCTTGATTTTTAATGTTTATATTGAGGAAGCTTTAAACTTAGCCAGAGAGAGAAAATAGATAGGTATTAGTGTACAGGGACAGAAAATAGACATGTTACGTTTTGCAGATGATATAGCCATTATAGCAGAGTCTAGAAAAGAATTAGGAGAGTTTTTAAATATTTTAGATGAGATACTACGGAGTAACTATAGTATGAGAATTAACTCAGTAAAGACAAAGATAATGACAAGTGAGTTACAGCCTAGTTCTAAACCAAAATTAAAAATAGGTAATACCGAGTTAGAGGAGGTAGATGAATTTTGCTATTTAGGTAGTATAATTACAAAGGATGGACGTAGCAGAAGGGATATAGTAGCTAGAATAGCTCAAGCTAGAAAAATGTTTTTAAAAAGAAAGACTTACTAATAGCTAATAGTATTAGTTTAGATAATAGAAAAGTTTCTTAAAGTCGTACGTATGGAGCGTTCTACTATACGGTAGTGAGGCTTGGACAATTAAAGAAGTAGATAAGAAAAGATAGAAGCTTTTGAAACTTGGTGTTATAGGAGAATGTTAAAGATTAGTTGGACAGATAGAGTAACAAACGAGGAAGTTTATAGAAGGATAAGTGAGGATCCCTGTATGTGAAACAATTGAAGGTCAGGAGAGATAGAATGATCGGGCACCAGTTAAGACATGAGGGACTATTTAGTAAAGTCTTAGATTATAGACTACCAAATAAAAATAGAGCAGGAAGGCCTAGACAAAGCTATATTAGTCAAATTATTAGAGATTTAGGTTGTGAAGGGTATGTAGACCTTTTAGACTAGCTCAGAATAGAAAAGAATTTAGAGCTGCGTCAAACCGACTTTAAGTAAGTTCGAAAACAAAACAAAAAAAAATAAAAATCAGTTAACTAAATGTCACCAGGACATAACTCACAATTAGTTAGCGGTCTGGCATGTTGGTAGCGATTCGTTGCTTAAGCCTTACCATAACATATAATTTAACACTTTTCCTTTTTGAAGGTTATATTTCATTTCCTTATAAATGGTAAACATGTAAACATGTTAGAGTTCTTTAACAACCATCATGTTGCTAATATCTATGTAAAGTCAGATGGATAGGAAAAAGATAAAAGGATATAGGAAGACCTAGACCAAACTATATTAGTCAAATTATTAGAAATTTAGGTTGTGAAGGGTATGTAGAACTTTTTAGATTAGCACAGATTAGAAAAGAAGTTAGAGCTGCGTCAAACCGACCTTAAGTAAGGTCGAAAACAATATGATGATGATACATTAAAAAATTATTTTTACATATTATTCAAAAATGCTATACATTCACAATTGGTGCAGTAGGTTCGCCAACAAATGGTCTTTAAAACACATCACCCTAAATCGATTGCTCCTCTGTAGGAAAAGGATCACATAACGGCAACCGCAACTTCTTGTTTTAAATTTAATAACGGTATGCACTAAAAAATTATCTTCTCATATTATTGAAAAGAGATACATATTTGCGATAGGTGCAGTAGGTTTCTCAGCGAATGCTCTTAGAAACATTCCACCTCTAATCGATTGCTCGCCTCGTAGGGAGACAGCCACATAATGGCAACCACGACTAATTTCTCATAGTGTTCCAAAGCTACATATTTGCTCTCGGTGCCATAAGTTTTACAACAAATGATCTCAAAAACCTACCAACCCAAATCAATTGCGTCCCCGTAGGAAAAAGTAACATACTTAGTGACAACTGCAATCTCTTGTTTTAAATTTAATAACGTTATACACTGATTATTTTCTCATATTATTAAAATACACACTTGCGATAGGTGCAGTATGTTCCACAACGAAAGCTCTTTAAACGCATTACCCTCAAATTAATTGTCCTCTTCGTAGGAAAAGAACCACATAATGGCAACCACAACCTCTTGTTTTAAATTTAGTAGCGTTATACATTAAAAAATTCTTTTATCGTATTATTCAAAAGTGTTACACATTCGCGGTAGGAGCAGTAAGTTTCTCAACAAATGGTTTTACAAACTTACCCAAATTCACATCCTCTCCCAGCGCTCCGTAGGGAAAGAACCGCATAATGACAAGGGCAGCGTCTTGTTTTCAAATATTTAATAACGTTATACACTAATAAATTATTTTCTTATATTATTAAAAGTTATTACACATTTGCGAAAGGTGCAGTAGGTTCCCCAACGAATTGTCTTAAAATTTACTGCCCTATCGTAATAAAAAAAGAACACATGAAGGCAACCGTAGCTTCTTCTTTTAAATTTAACAATGTTAAACATAAAACAATTATCTTTTATATCAATCAAAAATGTTACACTTCTGTGATGGGTGCAATACGTTCATCAATAAATGTTCTTAAAAACCTACCAACCCAAATTGACCCCTCCCTATAGGAAAAGAACCACATAATGACAAGCGCAACTTCTTGTTTAAATAATTTAATAACCTTATACACCAAAAATGGATAGTATGATTGGTTAAAACTTTACGCTCAACTGCTACCGAACACTTTTCAACATTCCTTTCTACTACTTTATCTATCCAAAATGCGTTCAAGTATTTATTATCATCAGCATTAGGTTTTCAGTCCTGGCATTGATTAGACGCATTGCTTCCATTTTAAGTTAATCTACACATTTCACCTATATCGCCTATTCTTTACTGTTTTCCACATCTCTCTTTCTTCCCTTACCACTCTTAGCGCCTCTTTGTTCTTAACTTTGTTTGTCCATGGTAACTGCATCATACGCATGTAGCATCACATTTTAAAGGTTTCTATTTTTTACTGTCCGCTTCTCCTACTGTCCAAGTTTCACAGCCGTACAGTACTCTGTTTTACACGTATGTTTTTAACAATCTTTTCCTTGTTTCCATGTTTGTTGTCCTCGAAGATAGTAACTGCTTTTTTTTGGTTAAATACAGCACATCTTAGTACTAAACTTTGCTTGATATCTTTTGATTTTCCCCAATTTGTGTTATTTGGCTTCCTATGCAGCAGAAATTCTTAACTTTGTAAAAGGATATTTTGCTACAGTAATGTCATGTTACAGCTAAATATATTTTTGTGTTCTCTAAATTTGTATCTTCTTTACATGAGTTTATTGCTAGGTATATGTGAATGAAAGTAGACAAGCATAGTTTTTGAAAATGCCCCTTTGGCAGCTACGATACTGTTCCTCACAGAGAAAGCATTCCTAAAGAATAATAAAAGGACAATACATTGGCTGCCAAGCACATTTTTAAAAATTCAGCTTGTCTTCAGTCATTTACACACGTATAGGAACACAATACAAAGAGAATTTGAATAATTATACACCAAAAAGGTAGTGCCTACACTGAAGAAAACATTCCTCAATAACTTGTCTAATATGCAAAAATACACATAGACATAAAATTTTTTTTTTATATTTAGACAGTTCGTTATCATCTACATACACCCAGGAACACAATACAAAAGGTATTGATCAAAGCTCAGTATAAATAAAAAGTTAAAATGCCCGCACGGAAGAAATCAGTCTTATAAACTACGTTTCCAATTTTTTTGGTATCGTATTCCAGGATATGTGTAGAAGAAAATGGAGAGGCTGAATTTTTAAAAATGCCTCCTCGGTAGCCTCAATACTGTTTTTCACAGAAAAGGTCTACTTAAGAAATAATAAAATGACAATATTTTGGCCGCCATGAGTATTTTTAAAAATTCAGCATGCCTAATCTCAACTACATACGCATAGGAACACGATACAAAGAAAATTAAAAAAATACACAATGCAGGAAAAAAGGTACAGCGCCTGCACGGAAGAAAATATTCCTCAAAAGATTATCCAACATGCAAAAATACACACAGACACCAAAAAAAGAACATTTTTCAAAAATTTAGTCTGCCCATTTTTATCTTCGCACAACCAGGAACTTAAAACAAAAAGTATCAGTACAAATAACAGTATAACAAAAAAGATTTACAGCGGCCGCGTTGTAAAAAATAGTCTTATAAAAATTGAATCTCTTCCAAGCGCTGTAACTTTTTAATGTTTTGTTTCTTGTTCTACTTCTTTTTGTATCATATTCCTGGGTGTAAGTGGATGAAATCGAACGGGTTGAATTTTTGAGAATGTCTTTTGGCAGACACAATACTGTTAACTCAAAGAAAAAAACATTCATAAATATAATAGAAGAAACAGTATTTTGGCCGCCAAGGACACTTTCAAAAATTCAGCCAGTCCACTGTCACTTATACACGTACAGGAACACGATACAGAAAATTAGGACAATAAATAATATACAAAAAGTTACTTCACCAGCCGGAAAAAACTATTCTTCAAAGACTTATCGCTTATGCAAAACTACACACTGACATCAAAATAATTTATTTTTGAAATTTAGACAGTACATTTTTATCTACACACATTCAGAAACACAATATTGGGAACAAGAACAGTATTCAAAAAAAGTTTATTATACAAAAAGGTTACAGTACTCGCACGGAAGAAATCAGCCTTATAAAGTATATATCTAATTATTTTTAACATATCCCTGCGTTAATGTGGTTGAAAATGGACAGGTAGAATATCTCAAACTGTTCCCTTGGCAACTACAGTATTGTTCCTTATAGATGAAAGCATTCTTAAAAAATAATAAAAAGACAATATTTTGGCTGCCAAACACATTTTCAAAAATTAGGTCTCTACACTCTGATTTACACACGCACAGGAACACGATACAAAAAAGAACATGAACAATAAACAATACACAAAAAAATTACAGCGGCCGCTGTTAAGAAATTATTCTTTACAAACATGCAAAAATACGCACAGACAGCAAAATAAAACTATTTCAAAAATTTAACCTGTCCATTTCCGATCTACGCACAACCAGGAACACCATATAATAAGCATCAGAACAAGGAATACTATAAAAAAAAGTTGCAGCGCTCGCACGAAGGAAATCAGTTTTATAATGAATATTTTTTCCTTTTGGGCGCCGTAACCGTTTTTGTCTTTCGTTTATTATTTTAGTTCCTTTTGTATCGTATTCTTGGTTGTATATGGATAAAAATGGACTAGCAGTCACAATACCGTTCTTCACAGAAGAAAACATTATTCAAAATAATAAAAGTATAATATTTTGGCTGCCAAAAGCATTTTAAAAAATTCAGCCTGCGCATTCTCATTTTCACCCGTACAGGAACACGATACAAAAATATTAGAACAATAAACTTCCCAAAAAGTCACAGCGTCCGCGTAGAAGAAAATATTCCTCAAAACTTGCCCAACATACATAGTATACATAAACACCAAAATAAAAGTTTTCCCTAAATTTATCCAGTCCACTTACATTTACACACACCCAGAAACACAATACAGAAGGTTTTAGAGTAAAGCACAATGTACGAGAAAAGTTACAATGCCCGCACGGAAGAAATCAGTCTTATAAAGTACGTTTCTAAATTTTTTTGTCGTATTCTTTGGTGTATGAGAATAAAAATGAACAGGCTGTGTTTTGAAAGTACTTCCATGGCAGCCACGTTACTGTTCCTCACAGGAAAAAGTATTGTTCAAAATAATGAAAGGACAATAATAATAAACACGATCCAAAAAAGTGACAGCGTCTGTCCAGATGCTATTCAAAATTCTAAGTTGATTAATAAACGCATGTTGTATGTAACTATGTAGAAAAGAAATTTTTATTTTTCATTTTTCAGGGACAATCATTGAATCTAAATCAGAAATCTTTAAGGTATGCTAAGACTAAACACTATTTATGTGTATGAGCGAGGGGGTAAAGTGGTGAAGTTGAAATAGGGGTGGCAAGTAGCATAAAAGCGATCATATCTATCGGTTACAATTACAATTAAAACTGGTCACGCGTCACAAAAGGCGACAGAAGAAATGTTGTCAATCAAATACAAATTACGCTGCATTGTATACTGTAAAGGAAGAATGCTTATTAAATGCCAAGCTACAGTAGGAACATAAAAAAAAACGAAATACTAATGATGATTTAGAAACGGATTAACGATGTTTTTCAAATGGCGCGTTTTAACATCACCTATACAATACTCGTTATTCATTGTGATTGTGCCTTGTCTCAGACACTGACGTCTTTGTCGTGGTACGCAGACTATACGGTTGATACAAAAGAAAAATGCTTTGAGCAAATTTGTAATAAAAACAAAACCGAAAAACGTTCATTGTTTTTAAATTTAGCGATGATCAAGGGTAACTAGATTCAATCATTCTTGAACCGCCTTCTGAGTAATTTTGAGTCTTTCCGAAGATTGAGACACCTGATAAAACTTATCAGACTTTAATTTTATGTTCATAGAATTTTGATAGATAAATTTTATATTTAAGATATTTAATAATTTTATAAAATGGAAATCTGAAAGTTGGTTTGCAAAATATCTATTCCGTCACTTGTTGTTCGCTTTAACCTCTCTAGCGGTTCTTGAAAAGGGGAACCTTATTTCCGCAAACAAAAACTAAATAAAACCCTGGCTTCGATTTTATGAGTGTAGAAAATCTACTTAATAATCTGAATAGTTTTGTTTGCAAATTTTATATTCCGGTAACTGCTGTACCTTTTTGCCGGGTTAACAATTTTTGAAAAAGGAAGCCTATCTCTGTAAACAAAAAACAAAATCAAACCCTGACTGAGATTGAGATTTAATGAATGTAGAAGAAAGTTATTTTATTGCGGAAGAAGCTCATAAATAAGTTTTGGCATTCATAAAATACCTAAAATAAATATATATAATATTTAAAAATATAGTTTCTCAAATTGCAGTGTAGTCTGTGGCAAGCATGTCCTTTTTGTGAGGGTCGCATAGAATCGTTTAATGATAAAACCGGTTCAGGTCGTAGGGTATAAACATTACTTCTTGTCAAACTAGGGGAAGCACTGTTTGTTCAACTTGAATGTAATTATTGACCAGTAAACAAAGTTCACTTTGAAGATTAATTCTATTTGTGAAGTCTTTAATAATTTTAATATTGTTGTCCAAAGATTAATTATTTCTAATGTTATTATACGTTTTAAGTCTTCCTTTTCTATATAAACACTTTCAAGGTTATTATTGATAAAATCCCCTAATCGAATACTAATGATATATTGGATAATGCCTACTTTTCCGTTCCTATCGTCTATTTTTAATTAATATTGCTGTAATACTATAACATGTTCATGAATTTTGAAATCTATGGCCTTATGAACTTTGACCAGAGTAATTTTAGGCAAAGCAAAAATATTTGATATCTATATAATTTAGTAATTCTATCACAATTTGAAATGCTTATTTCAAGCAAAGTTGCCACATATTCAGAATGCAAAGGTCTACCAAAATTAAGTGTGATTCAAAAAACACTGCTATGTTCAATGACAAAGTAAAAATTGCATACTGCCATGGTGGTGTCGGTATGATGAGAATTCTAGGTTTATGACATGATAATGTCAAAAGTCACAGAATACAATTCTTAAAATTGTTTGTTAACTGCCTCGTATTTCAGTAAAAAATCTCTAACGGATCTTGGTTTCGCGGGAATTTCGACACCAAATCAACACAAACACTCGGTAAAACGTTTCTAACTGTCAACTGCCACTTTGATTCCATGAAAATTAGCCTGAACGGTTCAGTTCATTCCCAATACTACCACTTCTAAATAGAACAAGACATCTTTTATCTCACTTGCACCTATAACTTCCGTTCACGTATATGCCTCCACCAGCTGAATATTTACCCTTCTTAATCTCAAGCTGTCGCATGTATATCTATATCCTCCAATCACCATGCTTGACTTCTTTCTCTTGCTTTCAACCAACGCGTGCCTGCATATAGAATTCTTTGAAATTATTGATTTTTTCCCCCGCTACAATAAATTTGTTAAAGTCTCCCTACAATACTAGCTCCGTGATTATCTCTATGCATCTCGCTTGCATGCATACGTTTTTGTTCCATCTTTATTCTTTCATGACAGTTGTCTCTGGCTCCCTCCTATACTAGCTCCAGAATTAAAATTGATATCTTAACCAACATGCTGCGTCTTTGTCAGATTTATGTGGTTTTGCTTTGTCCCTGTTGCGAATTGACTACGTTAATTCCAACGGTCGTCTGTTTTGCTGTAACCTATTAAAGCTTGTTTGTATCAACGTTATCTAGAAATATATCTCCCCTTGTTATTTTTCTCTGCTTTTAAAACTTTTGGGTTGTACCTTTGAAAAATAAGACTGCTATTTTAACACATATTCAACGTTTTTATATTCCCTTATAATACTTAACTATAAATTAATTGTTTAAAATATCCTAATTTCCTAAATGACTAATTTGATTTTGCTATAACCTATGATTCTAACTTCTAGCTTAACCTATGCCCTTATGTATTTCCAATGAACCCTTAACTACACGATAATATATATATTGTAGTGTCAGAGGGAGCTACCAAGGGTTCTAAGGGTTGTTTAGTAGAAGGTAGTGTATGCCAAATAAAATGATCCATATATCTGATCCCATAATTTAAAAATGTACGTTTGCCGTACTTTACATATGCTAAAATATTCAAAATGGTAGTTGAAATGTAAGTGCCAAGAGGTAAATTAAAATGACTTGATGACGTGATAAAATACACAGTGCTCAAGGGTTTATACTGAGTTAGAATTAATAGGCCATTGAACGTACATTTGCCATCCGAAAACCGGATGCGTCTATGGATGTCCACTATCAACCACGCCGATCCAGGGTCATGTGTGATTTATTTTGGCTTTTGTTTAATTAGAATCAACTTTTGGACGAATATGTAATTTCAAAATTATAAGTTATAACAGTGTCAAATGTGATTGAAGGATTGTAAAATATTTAGGACCAATGCTAGAATATTATGTGTAAACTATAAAAGTGTAAAAGGACATAATTTATGGTATGTGTGACACAAACTTAGTGTTTAAATATTATTGGACGGTTTTAGTTTATGTAATTTGTAATGTAGTAGGCAAGTAATGTTGTAATTATCACCTTGGAAAGTAAACAAGGAGAGTCTATTTTGAATATTTTTGGTATAAAGACGTATTTTATAGACCTGCGCTAAATTGTGTAAAGATTTTGGAAGATTAATAAACGTGTTTGAATTATAATAGTTTGATTATTAAAGAAGAGTAAAGAGCAGCATCGGTACATAAATAAGTAATAGCGACGACAAGGAAGAGTAAAGATTTGTATTAGTGCGACGGCGAAGCGACGGATAGTAAGGTAGATTTGGAACGATATTGGTAAAGGTAGAAGGCAACGAATTGGAATTGTAAGAAGGAAGAATATTTGGGATTGATTTGGATATAGATTTACATGTAGCGGGATATTGAGTGGTTATAAACAGGGACGAAGATTGATTTGGATATGGATGTATATGTAGCGAGGCATTGAGTGGTTATAAACAGGACGACGATAGATTTGGATTGAGTGCGGATTAAAGGCGGACGTATTAATTTGGAACAAGAAGAGCGAAATTAGGAGAACACGTAAGAGCAGCAATTGGAAGTGGAAGAGTCAACGCAGAAACTACGACGGAAGAATTAGCGCAGGGGAAGTAAAATAAACGGGTATTCTAAATTCTAAAATTCGGGTCATTTATTTCAGATATTGGGAGCAACTAAAATTAAAGACAGATACCTGGAGGCGAGACGGAAATTCAACAGGATAGTGCAACCGTGTAAAGGCGCATACGGCGACGAGGATTTTGAGCCAGCAGTAAGAGAGGCCGGAAACAAAGTATAATCCAGGTGAGTGCTGTGAAATATCTTATAACGTCAAAAGTCATAAATTTGTGGTATTAAATTAATTTGGCACAAGGCAACGTTGATCATAATAAAAATTTGGCATATACAAAACTAGATTCAAAAATAAGTACTAAAACAAAAGAGAGTGCAGTTTGGTTGGGCATTGCACATCTACTTACCACTGAACCCACGGTAAGTAGGTGAATACCCTGAGTAGAAAGAGTTCATATAGTCGAGGCATCTTAAACAATTTTGATTAAATCACCAACCAAACGTTGCAAAAGTACTTGGCGTGCAATAGGTGTTTGCACATCATATAAAAAGCATTGAAATTTATAAGAAAAGGCGCGAAAAAGAGTGTGGGGGTGGTATAAGAATATATATATATATATATTGCTATGATAATAGGGTAGTTTAGGGGTAGGTTAAGTCATGGGGGTTGTAGAATAAATAAAAACAACTTTCCTTTAAGTAAAGCACACAATTTCAGAAATTATAAGAGTAAATCGGTCACCCTACATATTGTTAATTGAGAGCACACTGTATATAAAATACACGGGAGCAAATGCCTGAGAACATAAAGAGGTCTAAGAGTAGTTTACAAGTAAAGATAAGATTTTAAAACGCAACAAATTGCATCAAAATCAAATCACCGGAAAACCTAGATAAATTGACATTGCAAAATTGTAACAATTGCGTTAAAAATATCATCGTACACGCATTCAAAATAATTCATTATTAGAAGATCGTTACGTGACTAGAAGAAATCACATTTCTTCAAAATTCCAATATTCTGTAGAAATAAACAAGCACCAGGCGATTCAAGATAGGCGATAAAATTTAACAAACTTCAGAATACGCGAGTTAATAGAAGGCAAAAGTTGGAAATTCTCAAATAATACGACGATATGCGGGAGGCGTATGTGACAGTCAAGACACGCATTGAAAGATTTAAACTAAACAATTGGTATACGAGATAAGCAGAAGTATCGTCCCAGAATGTAAATAAGCCAATGAAATCAGATAGAGGTAGGCTTTATATATACGATAGTGACGGAGCGACGGTTTAGTCAATATTCAAAACAGGACTTTCAATCTGGACTTTAATTTTGGCTTTTAATATCGATTTTTAATGTCGACTTACAATTGAGACATATTTTGATTAAGATCGCTCTAATTTGAGATATTTCAGACGACTTTAATTTGGGACTCCGAAATTTGAACATCCTCAAATTTTGGAGTGTTTAAAAATGAAAGTAATCTAATTTTGACATATTCTGACTTGGTACGATTTTAATTGGAAACAATTTATGGGGCAGGCACATTAATAAGGACACAGAAAGGGGATGCAGATCATGGACTAGGATGGAACTACAGAACCCATTCCAGGTTAGCAATCTTAATACACTTTATTATTGAAAACTGTTTTAATTTAATATTTCTCACATTGTGTATTTGTAAGAGTCATCAAAAAGGGTCATTTAACGATTTATGACAAGGGAATAGGTATCTTGGAACGTTCGAAAGTCCCTGAATAAGTGAAAGATATTTTTGCGTGTCTTTCAGAAAACCATAAATCTGGTATATGTAGATATTCTGTAAAAGGGGAAAATTTTGAGAGGTGTAAATACTATCAATGATTATATTGTGTATTATAGAATTGCTTTATTTGATTCAATAGTATCTATTCGGGATACAAGCCTAATTTAACATTTCATAACATAAGGGCTTAAAATAGTAAAGGAATCAGACAGCTAATATCACAGCAAATTTAATGACACATCAATCATAGGGCAAAACATAGCGAATTGTATGACGGTTCAACGCTGGGGCGAATAACGCAGCAATTTTATGGTACGCCCAATCGTGGGGCAAATAACACGCAAATTGTATGACATGCCCAATCGTGGGGCTATATCATAGCAATTTTATGACGCCTTTCGTAGGGGCTCGTTAATCCTAAAATCAAATAACACGACAATATATATATATATATATATATATATATATATATATATTGCCGTGGAACCTTCTGGTCAGCCTCTGAAACTTCCTAAAAATCGTTCGAGCTCTGGTACTTGCCAGTTACAAAAAAAAATCAATTTTCAAAAATATAAAACTTTCACAAAATTTTCCTTACCCGCTTCCCTGGCTAGCTCAGCTGGGCTTCTTCTCGTATACCTAAATTTACTCTCATTCTCTTTTCCGTTCACACACCATTCAAATAAAATCACAAAATAATATAACAATCATACAATATTTATTAACCACTATTTACAAATAATAATATTCATAGTTATTTACAGTTCGGTGCTCAAGTTACACCTCAATAAATGCTATTTTTGTCAAGTCCTTGTTTTCAAAATTGAAATTTTTGACACATTTAAAGCAACAGGAGTAAACGGACCCCAAATAATACCTTCTTTACGTTTATTACTACACTGGAATATGGTGAGCTCATAATAACCCAGTTTATAAATGTATGCTTTCTACTTTGCATACTATTACTACAAACTTAAACAAAAACCCATGTACTCTTAACAAATAAATTTAAATTCATCAAGCAATTCAATAAGCTTTACGTACACCTTTTGTTTTATATTCAAAATACCATATTAACAGTCAGCTATATGTATCTTTTTCAATATCTAAAATATCGTAAAATACCCATTAAAGTTCACTCTCACACCACAATTTTAACAGTTAAAATAAAAACAGCAAATTCAAATGCGTTACCTGGAAAAACTTGAAGGTTCCATCTCCGTTGACGATGTATTATGTTTCTGAACCCCTCGGCCAATTGGTTTTGCGCGCGGCTCCACAAGATGTTTTAAAGATGACCACAATCTAAGTTGCGCTTCCTGCTACCCATCCAATATCAATTTCACTATCCAAAACCATGTATATTACACTTGTTTATAATCACATTTTTAATTTGCGAGCTTGTTAAAGTATTCGTTGGACCTCAGTTAAATTTAAATAAACCAGACAATATACGCATTACTAACTATAAGGTCACAACCAATTTAATACTGAACTTTACAAATTTTAATACTTACAAGCTTTGTCAGTTGCTTTTTGTATGTCGTTATGCGAGGCAAAATTAAAGTATAAAAAGAGCCCTATTAATTTCGTTCCCGTATTTATATCATCCAGCTAGGCCCCTTTGGCCACACTTTACGCGAAATACTTAATTGTAAAATAGTATTTCTACAAATTTTGTCTAACTGTTTTAAGCTTCTAGAAATATTCTCGCGTGCTCGTCTATTCTCAAAGTAACTATTTCGACCAATCATACATTTCAGTGACGTCTTAAAACCCCGCCTGTGATATCTCTATTCCCGTCTTATGCATATTTGATGTCGCATTCTAACCTTGCTTGTGTGGTAGAAAATCGATATAGCTGCCCGCGTCCACGTGGATGAGTACGTGCTTTGCGACAGTCGGTTGAACAATATTTCTTGAAACTTGTCTTGTTATGCTCCAAAATACATAGAAGTCGACTTTTCAAAACATGCAGTGTTCAATTAACGAACGTTTAAAATAACAATTCTTGTAGCTTCTTTTCATGGTATTTCAACCCAACCAATATATTTGTTTGTTACAACGAAAGCTATTCGCCTTGGATTTATTGATTTTACATGCTCTGCTGCGTTTTCTGACATCATAACCCCTTAAATTAAACTACATTAAATTAATTACTAATTTCTGTTGGCTTATAAACCTGATTTTCTTTGCGAATCTTTTACCTTCTAATCCCTAGTTATAAAATTATGTCAATACTTGCTAATTTAAATTAAATAAATGAAATTAATTTTGCGCGTATATACATGGTTCCTCTCTCTATACAGGGTGTTTGAAATTGCATTGTTGACCACCAAATTTATCCCTTTAAAACCACTACAATATATACACACAAATATAAAATATAAGTGAATAATTAGTGAATCGAGATAGTAATTGAAAGATTGAAATTATAAGGCCCGGGGCAGGATTCGAACATGTGTCTCAGACTTTAGCGACCCATGTGTTTTTCAATTACGCCACCGACACGGACACATTTATACATACATATGCCAAGTTAATACAGAGATATTGAAAGCATACGTATATAGATTTATACCTATACATACATATGGGAAGTTAATATTAAAACTAAATGAATTTTAAGTAAGGTATGTATCATATAGAGCATTAGGGATGGACTCGGGCTCGGCCCGACGCAGAAAAGTAACCTGCCCGGCCCGAGGCCTGACCCGAAATGAAAACTGACGGCCTGGCCCGGCGGGCCGTTCGGCCCGACTTGCATTCAGTGAATGAGAAAATTTTTTTTCAGTTGTGTTCAACAAGTAACTATCACTCTTTTGTTTGATTTAAGAGTATAATGATTTTGAGTTACAATCAAGATATTTGTGGAACATACTGTAGTATTTCATTTGATTTTTGATTCTTTAAAAAATCCTAGAAATATGTAACAAAAGTACAAAATGTTTAGCAATTTTCAATGTTTATGAAATTGTTACCGACCGATTTTTGTAGCCTTTTTTTTTACTTTGAGAAACTGTAACTTTTGGAATTGAACATTGATCTATAATTTGACTGTCTTTGTTCTAGTTCTTTTAAATTTTTATTTGATCGACTGACAAATCGTGCGAAAGTTCAAGATTTATCACTTTTGGTGAATTACTGATTGCTAAAAATTAAATAAATTGTTTATAGGTCATAGTATAAACGGTACAAAACTTCACCGGTTAATATCTCAAGCGATTGAAAATTGGTATCTAATGTTATTAGAACTTAAGGAACCTGAAAGTCAAATAATATACCGAATATTTGCTTAAAAAAAGTTGGATTTTCAAGTTGTGGTATGTAGAGGATACCTTATTTTTTAGAAATATATATTATCTGATGGAGTAGAAGTAAAATGAAGTAATTGTTTAAGGTTGAAAAGTTTTTAAAAAATGATTACCAAAAGGTATAAATCAGTACAAAGATCCTTTTATATACCAATAAAATTTTATTTACTTTATCCTTTTTTTATGGCATAAGTTCGATAATGGCATTATTATACATTTTTCTGCAATAAATAGAAAACTATATCTGCAGCCAAATTCTACTATTCAACAATAAATTAAGTGATAATCATGCACGTAGCTAGGTGGTAGGGTACTTAGAAGGCTCCGCCCCCCCTAAATATCCTAGCCCACCCTAAGAAGGGTGTTCAGAAAACGCTAAAAATAAAATTGTATTTAGAAAATGATTAATAGATGTTCAGCCCCCCCCCCCCCAACAAAGGGCTAGTTACGTTATTGGTGATAATATCAAAGTATTCAAAGTATGAAATTCAAAATTTCATGTACCTTAGAAGTGTCTGCTATAACTATAGTCTCCGAATGGACCATTAACGTATTGTTTTTGAAACTTTTATTGAAATCGTTATTTTAAAATACATGCAGCAGTGTAGAATCTAACGTTAATTAATATATACTACATGGTAGCGTTTAAATAGTTATTTGTATATCAAGGCCGCGAAATTGTTTTTTAGCGTATCGAGAGAAAGTTTATCGCATAGGTCGCTTGCAACGGAAGCAATATAATCTCGAGGTCGCTAAAATAATTTCGTGGTGTAGGTGCAACCGTGCATGGTTTTATTACAAAAAATTTTCATTTAACTGATTAAGCTATAGCTAAAATTTATATGTTTATATAGTGGCTTTACATCATACGTTGCTATGGAAATGATATATTTAAAGCACCGACAGAATTCTTAAAAAATTCCTGAAAACTGTGAGGCTGCGCTAGTACTACATAGTTTAATTTTCTACACTATTCCAGAGCAAGTGTTTTTTCCTATACTCTTTATTTTGACATATATGTCTAGTATTCTATATCTATAGGTTATGTTTTATAAATGAATACAGAATTAATCTTTTTTGTGATTAGGTGACCTACAAAACATGTTTAACTATATTGGAAAAGATAAAAAAAAATTGTATTCACACAAAGATGAACTCTTTTTTATTATTTGAGTCTTTCATTTCCCACTGATTCGATAACATTTGTATGTGTTGTCAAAATGTTTTCACGGAATACTCTTCGAGTTTACTTCAAGACATTGTTTTTTACTTCTTCCCAAGCCTATAGCATATCTGTTTTCAAAAGGATTTGTACACCTTACTTCTAGGAAAAGCATTACAAAACAGCATCCTTGTATTTACAGCGTTAAAGTTTTATATCTTTTTCGTGTTACAAACTTGGACATTATATCTCTAAATTTAATTACGGAAACAACACTACAAAAAGCCATTTAATTTCACAATATTTATACAGAAAGCATCATCATCAATGGGTCTTCAGTCCTGAAACTGGTTAGACGTGTACCATCATTGTTTCCTATTCTGAACTAACCTACAGATTTCCCCGAAATTTGCACAGTCTGCATCTATCACTATCTGATCTAGGTCTACATCCACCTCTTTTTTCCTATCTCTGCTTGTCATATATCCCATACTATTCCCCAAAAATGTCTTAGAACGTATTCTGCCCTTCTATTTCTTATATTTTTTTCTCAAAGATATTTTTGTTACCATACTGTTACTATTACCTATTTGTTATTACTTTTGTCTGACCATCCTCATACATCTAAAGCACTGCCCGTATTTCATAGGCATACTGTCTGTACTGTGCTCCACACATACACTTTCAACAACTTTTTGTTCTATGTTTGTTGTCTTTCTTTCTTGTTAGATGCAGTTCGGTCCCCTTCTATTGTTTTACAATTATATACCCTATTTCTCCGACATTCAGTGGTTGCAAAGGGAAGTAAGCAGCCTGTGGCTGCCAAGTTCCCCCAGCACTTGAACATTTACTGATTTAATAGTTTTTCCAATATATCTTTTCGCACAGTCAACATTAGTTGCAGATATTTCACAACCAACACCTGTAGTTGTTTATAATAATCATCAGATTTATCTGCGCTTATTTTTTCGTCATTGGGTTATCCGTCTCAAAACTGATTAGACCTGTGGCTGCACTTATTTGTTTTCTATACTAACCTACATAGTTCCCTGAAATTCTTACACAGCAATACAGCTCGGTTCCCCTTCTGTTGTTTTCTAAAATTATGCCCTATTTCACTGAGATTTATTGAAGGGGGTTAAGCAACCTGTGGCTGCCAAGATCCCCCAACATTTAGACATTTGCCGAAATAATAATTTTCCAGTAAATGCTTTCACGCAATTACCATTATTCGAGAATATTGAACATCCAATGCTTGTAGTTGCTTATAATAAATATCATGTTTCTTCTATTGTTTTATAATATTATGCCCTATTTCACTGAGATTTACTGAAGGGGGTTAAGCAACCTGTGGCTACCAAGATTCCCCAACACTTAGACATTTGCCGAAATAATGGTTTTCCAGTAAATGCTTTCACACAATTACCATTATTCGAGAATATTGCCCATCCAATGCTTATAGTTGCTTATAATAAATATCATGTTTAAGTGCAGTTACTTTCTTCGTCATTAATTTATCCATCTTGGGACTGGTTGGATGCGTACCTCCATTGATTTCTATTCTGAGCTAGCCTACACATTTTCCTGAAACTCCTACAGCCTACATCTTTCACTATCTGTGTGCAGTAGTCTAACCTAGGTCTACCTTTTCTTCTTTTTTTTCCTATCTCTGCTATTAGTATATTCCGCACTATTCCCTCATGCCGTAGTATGTGGCCTATCATCCTATTTCTCCTATTTTTTACCGTCTTCCACATATTTCTTTCTTCCCCTACCATTTTTAGTACCTCTTCGTTCTTAACTTTGTCTGTCCATGATATCTTCATCATTCGTCTGTAGCACCACATTTCAAAGGCTTCTACCTTTTTCTTGTCTGCTTCTCCTACTGTCCAGGCTTCACAGCCATACAGTGCTGTGCCCCATACATACGTTTTAAGCAATCTTTTCCTTGTTTCTATGTTTGTTGTCTTTGAACACAGTAGTTGCCCTTTCTTGTTAAATGTAGCACGACCTTGTGCTAATCTTTGTTTTATATGTTTTGTGCTTTTCCCATCTTGCGTTATTTGGCTTCCTAGGTAGCAAAAATCCTTAACCTCTTGTAAGTTCGTGTTACACATTTGTATTCTTGTTTTTGATTTATTTTTCCCTCCTTTGCATACTAGTACTTTAGTTTTACTTTTGTTAATTTTCATACTGTATCTCTTTGTTAGAATTGTTTCCATTTCATTGAGAGCAGCTTCTAACTCTTCCTTGCTAGATGCTAATACCGCTATATCATCTGCAAATCTAAGCATATCAACTTTTGTCCCTGCATAGTAATTCCAAATGTCAACCTGCATTTGACAGTATTAATTGCCTCTTCAATGTACAAGTTAAAAATTAATGGGGATAGGGAACATCCCTGTCTCACCCCTTTCCTGATGTTTATTTCTCTATGTTCTTGCTCTAATTCTATTACTCCTGTATGCTCTTTGTATAAGCTATGTACTATCCGTCTATTCCTATAACTCATTCCAATCTTTTTGAGTATTTCGAACATTTGTTTCCATTTCACATTGTCAAATGCTTTTTCCAGATCTACAAACCCTATATACACGCTTTCCCCTTTTTCTATTGTTTTCTCCATTATCACCCTCAGAGCTAAGATAGCCTCCCGTGTTCCCCTGTTTCGCCTAAACCCAAATTGGTCTTCTCCTAGTATTTCTTCAGCCCGTTTTTCCATTCGTCTTTGTACAATTCCAGTTAATATTTTTGACACGTGTGCTGTCAAACTTAGTGTTCGAAAATTTTCACATCTATCTGCAGCTTTCTTTTTTGGTATAGTTAATATGATGTTATGTTTGAAATCTTTGGGTATCTCGCCTGTTTCATACATATAGCTTACAAGTTGGAAAAGACGTTCTGTTACTGCTTGACCAGCGGCTTTTAGAGTTTCCGCTTGCACCTTATCTGTACTCGGCGCCTTACCATTTTTCAGACCCTTTAATGCTAATTCAAATTCATCTCTAAGTATAGGATATCCCAAGTCATCATTTTCAATGTCTGATTCCTTCTCTAATGCAGTTAGTTCTTCTCCTGCTTATAAATTCCCTATATATTCTTGCCATCTACCCACTTTCTCTACATTTTCTATAATGACATTTCCTCCCGCATCCTTTATATTTTTGCTATACGGTTTTATATCCCTAAAATTGATTCTAATTAGTTTATATGCTTCATCTGTCTTTCCTACTTCCATCTTAGTTTGTACCTCTTTGCACTTTTCATCAATCCATTGTTCTTTAGCTTTCCTGCATTTGCGAATAATTTCCCATTTTATGGCTTTGTATCTCTGTTTTCCTGTTTCGTCTGATTTATTTTTGTATTTTCGTCTTTCTTGTATTAAATTCAGGATATCCTTTGTTATCCATGGTTTCTTATTTTCTTTTTGTGTATGCCCCAGAATATCTCTGGCCGCCATGTCGAGGATGGATTTAATGTTACTCCATTCTGTTTCTACTTCCTTAGTATCAGATATTTTCCCGATATCTTTGAGCAATTCATTTGACCTTTTTTCGAATCTTTCTTGAATATCTTTCTCTTTTAGTTTCTGTAGGTCCAAGTGCCTTTTTCCGTTGCTTTTTTTCAAATTTTTAAATTTTAGTGCGGCTTTCATAGTTACGATGTTGTGTTCAGTGTCTATATCTGGGTAGCTTCTACAGTCTTTTACTTGATTCCTAAACAGTTGTCTAACAAGATTGTAATCTATTTGATATCTTCCTATATCTCCTGGCATCTTCCACGTATATCGTCTTCTAGCATGATGTTGAAATAATGTGTTTGTAATGATTAAATTGTTCTTGTCACAAAATTCTACCAGCCTATTTCCTCTGTCGTTTCTAGTGCCTAAACCAAATAAACCTACTATCGCTCCTTCCCTACCCTCACCTACCACTGCATTAAAATCCCCCGTAATTATTCAATTTTCATGTCCTTTTACGTATCTTAATATGTCTTCGATATCTTTGTAGATCGCTTCTACCTCTTCGTGGGCATGTATACTTGTATTATTACTGTGTTTACCGATTTAGATTCTAATCTAACCATGAGTACTCTTTCATTCTTTTGTAAGTAATTTTCTACACAGTATCCTATCTTTTTCCGCATAACTATCCCCACACCCAAATTTTCCTCCTCTGCTCCTGTATGAATTACCCTGAAGTCTTCACTACAAAAATCCTCCGCCTCTTGCCACCGAACTTTGCCGATCCCTACTATGTCTAGTGATAACCTATTCATTTCGATTTTTAGGTTCTCTAGCTTACCCATTTGCTTCATAGTTCTGACATTCCACTCTCCGACTCGCAAAATCTTGTCGACTCTTATTCTTAACTTTCCGATCGCATCCTCCGAAATAGTCCTCTCCCGGAGATCCGAATGGGGGACTATTTTAACTCCGGAATCTTTTACCCCAGAAAATGCCATCATTTTATGATAATTTATGTACGCTGTGTACTTGGGAAGACGGCTCCGTGGCGTAGTGGTATGTGTGTGACTACTACGCACTAGGTCCCGGGTTCGAATCCCGACACGGTCCGCTTGAAAAATGTTAGGCGAGCATTATTCGCAAAAATACACCCTCGTTCGGATGAGCGGTAAAATGGAGGTCACGTGTGTGTGTTGTCACGCACGTTAAAGATCCCTGCCTTGCTTGGAACAACAAGGATTCGGAAAAATTCAAAATTTTCCAGGTAAAAAAAACTCGCTTCCTGGCCAATGTAGTACCTTCGGGTGGAGCATTGGAAAATCACATGTAATGTGTACTTGGCAGGTAATGTGGTGGTATTCCGTTATCTTCCACATCACGGTAGTGTGTCTCAGACTGCCATACCGACCCCTATGGTCTCTGCCAATCTAAGTACCGAAAGAGCCGCTGCCCTCTTTCGGGGACCTGTCTTAGTCTGGTTCCTCACTAAAGACCCTATTACTTTGGTTGGACCTGTAGTTTGGCTCGTTAACTCAATAGAACACGCAAGTCATTTCACCTGTTCTAGTAATCTAGAACTACGGCAAGGTGCAGGTCCATTCGAAATGGATACAGAAAGCAGACGATTAAATTTAAGTTTGTAAGTTAGGCATTTGGTATATGTCTAAATTAAGGCGCCTTAAATAAAAGCAATCCTTGACTGTATTTAAATTAAATAAAGGTGTCCTGTTTTTTAATAAAAGTACAAACATTAAAGGTGTGTTAATTGCGCATATGTAAATGTCAAATAAGGGAAAACTTTATTAAAAAATTGGTAAAATGAACGTTGCAATAACTCTCTGGTGTTTTAGGCGGCAGACATAAACTATACACGCGATTGATAATATCGACGTTCGCCGCATGATTGAAATTTGAAGTATGTACATATACATAATATAAATCGTGCAAACTTTTGAATTATGAATAAATCACGTAGTTCGATGTTCCTGGGCATCTTTAACTTGCCGAAAGTACAGCATGAGAGACATTAAATAGGACTAGAAAAAATATTCGGAAGAAGGGAGTTATAATATCACTTTTCCTTTACACTAAACAAGGCGAAAAACTGATTATTAATGGGTGCATGAAGACACTACGTGAAAATATAATTAAGAACGTTTACTTACTCAATGTGAGATAGAAGTGAAAGTTCGGTAGAGTATCTACTCATGCGTTTTTCGGCCCGAAAAGTTCGGGCCAGCCCGAATCGTTTGGCCCGGCCCGGCCCGAAAAAAGATAGGCCCAACCCGGATAAAGTAGTCAACGGTCCAGCCCGGATTCGAGCCCGAAATCGGGCCGGGCCGGTCCGAAAGCTCGAGCCTGAGTCCATCCCAAGCCTGCACCTTGACAAAGTTTTAAAATACTAGAACGGGTAGAATGGCTTGCGTGGTTCAATGAGCTAAATAGCCGAACTATATGTTTCTTCAAACTAGTGAGGTCTTCAGTGAGGAATCAGACTAAGACAAGTCCCCGAAATAGGGCAGCAGCTTTTTGGTACTTAGAGTGGCAGAGACTATAGGGGTCGGTATGGCATTCTAAGAAGCAGTACTGCGATGTGGCAGGCAACGAGAAACCACCACATTACCTCCCAAGTACACTGCGTACAGAAATTGTTAGTATGGATAATGGCATCCTCTAGGGTAAAAAAATTCTGGAGGTAAAATAGTCTCCCATTTGGATCTCCAGGAGGGAACTACTTCGGAGGATGTGATCAGAAAATATAAAATAAGATCCGTGAACATTCTGCGAGCGGAGCGTGAAATGTCAGAAGTATGAAGCAAGTAGGAAAGCTAGAGAATCTAAAAATCGAAATGCATAAGTTAGTACTAGACATAGTAGGGATCAATGAAGTATACCCTGGCCAGAGGCGGGGGATTATTGAAGTGGAGACGTCAGACTAATTCATACATGATCAGAAAAAGGAAATTCGGGCGTGGGGATAGCTATGCGGAAAAAGATAGGACGACGTGTAAAAAACTACTTACAAAAGAACGAAAGAGAAATCATGGTTGGATTAGAATCTAAACCGGTAAATACAGTAATAACACAAGTACACATGCCTACTTTTAGCTACAGTGAGGAAGATATCGAAGACATACTAACATACGTAAAAGGACATGAAAATTTAATAATTATGGAAGATTTTAATGCTGTGGTTGGTGAGGCTCGGGAAGGAGCGGTAGTAGATTTATTTGGTTTAGGCACGAGAAATGACAGGGGAAATAGACTGATAGAATTTTGCGATAAGAACAATTTAACCATCACACACACACCATTTCAACATCATGCTAGAAGAAGATACACGTGGAAGATGTCAGGAGATATAGGAAGATATCAAATAGATTACATTATTATTAGACATCGGTTTAGGAATCAAGTAAAAGACTGTAAAAGCTACCTAGAACAAATTTAAAAATTTGAAAAAAGAAATAGAAGAAGGCACTTTGACTTTGAAAAGCTAAAAAATAAACATATTAACGAAAGATTTGAAAAAAAGTCAAATGATTTGCTGAAAGATCTCGGGAAAATTTCTGATACTAAAGAAGTAGAAACAGAACGGAATACGTTACATGCAGCTTAGACATGGCGGTCAGAAATGTTCTGGGGTATACACAGAAAGAAAATAAAAATCATGGATAATAAAGGATATCCTGAATTTAATAGAATAAAGACGAAATAACAAAAATAGATCAGGCAGAGATACAAAGTCATAAAATGGGAAATTATTCGCAAATAAATTAAAGCTAAAAAACAATAGATTAATGAAAAGTACAAAGAGGTACAAACTAAGATGGAAATAGAAAAGACAGACGAAGCATACAAATTAATTAGAATGAATTTTAGGAATATAAAACCATATAGCAAAAATATAAGGGATGCAGGAGGAAACGTCACTATAGAAAATGTAGAGAAAGTGATTAGACGGCAAGAATATAAGTAATGTATCTGCAGGAGAGGAAGTAACAGCATCAGAACAGGAATTAGACATTGAAAATGATGACTTGGGCTACCCTATACTTAGAGATGAGTTTGAATTAGCGTTAAAGAGGACAGATAAGGTGCAAGCAGAAACTCAAAAATCCGCCGGACAAGCAGTAACAGCACGTCTCTTCCAACTTGTATGCTATATGTATGAGACAGACGAGATACCCAAAGATTTTAAACGTAACATCATAGTAACTATACCAAAAGAAAGAGGCGCGGATAGATGTAAAAATTTTCGAACAATAAGTTTGACAGCACACGTTTCAAAAATATTAACTAGAATTGTATAAAGACGAATGGAAAAATAAGCTGAAGAAATACTAGGTGAAGATCAATTTGGGTTTAGGCGAAACAGGCGAACACAGGAGGCTATTTTAGCTCTAAGGGATGATAATGGAGAAAACAATAGAAAAGGGGGAAAGCGTGTATAAAGGGTTTGTAAATCTGGAAAACGCATACGACAATGTAAAATGGAAAAAAATGTTCGAAATACTCAAAAGATTGGAATGAGTTTTAGGGATAGAAGCACAGTACATTGCTTATACAAAGAACGTATTGTCAGATCTGTGGATTGTTCTAAATCTACTAGAAAATGTAGTAGTCACTCTAAAGAGAGTTCAAGAAATAATATCAGCCAAAGTTTTTGGGGATTAGGCGCCACATTGGTAGATGACATAAGAAAACAGCACTCAAGATGAATAATAAAAGTTCTAAGCGACATATAACCAAAATGTACTTTTTTTCAAGGATCGTGTAAGGCAACAAGTTTGTCAACACTTTTTTATAAACACATTGGATGTGTCGGAAACGTTTGTAAGAAATATAGTGAATAATTTGTATATTACCTTCTAGCTAAAGTGGATGCCATCCACTATCTATTACAAGAGTAGTAATTCACAGTGATATTATTAAGCTGCGTATTTTGTCACCCGTAGCCCCATCGCATTACAGCAGACAGAAAACTAATTTTAAATATTGTACAATGTACAATATGTATGTAGAGTTTTGCCAAAAAAAGTTTCAGTCTAGAAAAAAAATGGTTTAATATACAAATTTTCAATTCCTGTAATATTACATTTTTCCAACCTAGAAGAGACTTGTGTGATGATTGTGTTAAGTATAAAAATGCATCACCTGAAGAGAAAGCTAGAATATTTCTAAAACACATGCCGCATATAAGACATAAAATAGATGCTAAATAACATTTAAAGGATATGAAAATATTGGCTTTAGAAGAAAAACTTACAGTAAATTTCATTTAAATGGATTTAGAGGCCGTCAGATAGTGTCCGAAAGTTAATGCAAAAGCAATATTTTATAAAAGGAGATTGGCGATGTACAATTTAACCATTTGTAATGTAAGAACCAAACATGCGTTAAATTACATATGGTACTAAGGTATGGTTAACAAGGGTTCAAATGTGATTGCTTCGTGACTTTTTAAATATATGAATGATAATGCCAATGGAAATAAATTTATCATAATGAGTAATACCTCCCCGAATGGACCTGCACCTTGCCAAAGTTCTAGATTACTTGAACAGGTGGAATAGCTTGCGTGTTGTAATGAGCTAAAGAGCTAAACTGCAGGTTCAACCAAAGTAGTAAGGTCGTTAGTGCGGAACCAGGCTAAGAAAGATCCACGAAAAAGGGCAGCGGTTCTTTCGGTACTTGGATTGGCAGAGACTATAGGGGTCGGTATGGCAGTCTGGGACACACTACCACAATGTGAAAGGCAACAGGAAACCACTACATTACCTCACAAGTACACATTACATGTGATTTTCCAATGCTCCACCCGAAGGTACTACATTGGCCAGGAAGCGAGTTTTTTTTTACCTGGAAAATTTTGAATTTTGCCGAATCCTTGCTGTTCTAAGCAAGGTAGGGATCTTTAACGTGCGTAACAACACTCACACACGGGACCTCCATTTTATTTTTCATCCGAACGAGGGTGTATTTTTGCGAAAAATGCTCGCCTAACATTTTTCAAGCGGACCGTGTCGGGATTCGAACCCGGGACCTAGGGCGTAGTAGTCACACACATACCACTACGCCACGGAGCCGCCTTCCCAAGTACACAGCGTACTTAAATTGTAATAAACATTACGGCATTCTCTGGGGTGAAAGATTCCAGAACTAAAGTAGTCCCGCATTAGGATCTCCGGGAGGGGACTTTTACGGAGGATGCGATCGGAAAGTTCAGAATAAGAGTCGGAAACATTTTGCGAGGCGGAGCGTGGAGTGTTAGAACTATGAAGCAAGTAGAAGCTAGAGAACCTAAAAATTGAAATGAATAGGTTATCATTAGACATAGTAGGGATCAGCGAAATTCGGTGGCCAGAGGCGGGGGATTTTTAGAGTGGTTACATCAGGGTAATTCATACCGGAGCAGAGGAAGGCAATTTGGATGTTGGGATAATTATGCGAAAAAAAATATGACACTGTGTAGAAAATTACTTACAAAAGAACGAACGAGTACTCATGGTTAGGTTAGAATCTAAACCGGTAAACACAGTAATAATACAAGTATACATGCCTATCTCTAGCTTCAGTGACGAATAGGTACAAGCGATCTACAAAGATATCGAAGATACTAAGATACGTAAAAGGACATGAAAATTTAATAATTCCGGGGATTTTAATGCCGTGGTAGGTGAAAGGTGAGGGTAGGGAAGGAGCGGTAGTAGGTTTATTTGGTTTAGGCACGAGAAACGACAGGGGAAATAGACTGGTAGAATTTTGCGACAAGAACAATTTAATTATCACAAACACATTATTTCAACACCATGCTAGAAGACGATATGCGTGGAAGATGGTAGGAGATATAGGAAGATATCAAATAGATTACATTCTTGTTAGACAACGGTTTCGGAATCAAGTAAAAGACTGTAGAAGGCTGCAGTTAAATTAAAAAATTTAAAAAAAGAAACGGAAAAGACACTTTGACTTTGAGAAACTAAAAGATGAAGATATCCACGAAAGATTTGAAAAAAGTCGAATGAATTGCAAAAAGATATAGAGAAAATTCCATATTCTCAGGAAGTAGAAACAGAATGGTATAACATTAAATCCAGCTTAACATGGCGGCCAGAGATATTCTGGGGTATAACCAAAAAGAAAATAAGAAACCATGGATAACAAATGATATCTTGAATTTAATAGAAGAAAGACCAAAATACAAAAATAGATCAGACGAAACAGGTATACAGAGATACAAAGCCATAAAATGGAAAATTATTTGCAAATGCAGGAAAGCTTCAGAACAATGGATTGAAAAAAAGTGCAAAGAGGTACAAACTAAGATGGAAATAGGAATGTCAGATGAAGCATACAAACTAATTAGAATAAACTAAAACCATACAGTAAAAATATAAGGGACGCGGGAGAAAACGTTATACAGAAAATGTAAAGAAAGTGGGTAGATGGCAAGAATATGTAGGGAATTTATATGCATTAGAACAGGAATCAGACAACGAAAATGATGATTTGGAATATCCTATGTTTAGAGATGAGTTTGAATTGGCATTAAAGGGTATGAAAAATAATAAGGCGCCGGGTACAGATAAGGTGCAAGCAGAATCTCTAAAAGCAGTAATGGAACGTCTTTTCCAACTTGTAAGCTATAATTATGAGACAGGCGAGATACCCAAATGTTTTAAACGTAACATCATAGTAACTATACCGAAAAAGAAAGGCGCAATTAGATGTAAAATTTTTGAACAATAAGTTTGACAGCATACGCTTCAATTAGTATATTATTCAACATACGGTAATGTAGGCAATAACTCACGCAGATGAAGTTTGCGGCACGAGCCGAAGGCGAGTGCCGTAATTAATCAAGTGAGTTATTGCCATTACCGTATGTTGAATACTATACTTTATCTACAACTACAACAGTGAACACTAAGATGTAAGTACACAGATAAAGAACACTATATTTACTACATTTAGAAATCTTGACAGGTATAATAATGATACAACATTTTTTGTCTAATTACTCATTTTGCTTATTAACAAAATTAACAGTAAAGTTTGAACAACCCGTAAACTGAATATGTGGGACTGAATTATTTAAATTTATTGTTGTAACAGTTGACATTCTTACTGCTAAACCAATCCAGAAAGTTTTTATACACTTCTTTATATTTGGCTTGCAATTTTTCGGGTAATAGATTCAGTACTGTAGCAGTAGCTACCTGTCTCAACTCTGGAGGTGTACATATTAATTCATCTTCACTATCAGAATTCATCGTATTTAACGCTAATTTTACTTAATTCAATTTCAATTTGAAAACGTCAGAATAATTTATTTAAATTTGTCAAGTAGCCTTACCTCAATAATAATAATGAACCTTGCATTTCGTCGTATCAGGCTCGTACAGAGCCAACTTCGCGCGTTGCGTCTATTCGATTATACAGACTAGACATGAAGGAATTTGACACCATCTAGTAGGAATACTGAGAATTATCATAAATCACAAGGGAGTTATTACAACTCACGATGTTTGTTTATGGACACTATAAATTGCTCAAAAACAGCTGATTAATTAATATGTAATTTGATAGGAGTAGATAAAAATATTAACGAAAATTGTATAAAGACGAATGGAAAAATAAGCTGAAGAAATACTAGGAGAAAATCAATTTGGGCTTAGGCGAAACAGGAGAACACGGGGGGTAGTTTAGCTCTGAGAGTGATAATGGAGAAAACAATAGAAAACGGGGAAAGCGTGTATATAGGGTTTGTAGATCTGGAAAAAGCATTCGACAATGTAAAATGAAAAAAAGTTCGAAATACTCAAAAAGATAGGAATGAGTTATAGGGATAGAAGGATAGTACATTGCCTATACAAAGAGTAAACAGCGGTACTAGAATTAGAGCAATGAAGTAGAGAAGTAAATATTAGGAAAGCGGTGAGACAAGGCTGTGCTTTAGCCCCATTAATTTTTAACTTGTACATTCAAGAGGCAATGAATACTGTCAAATGCAGGAAGACATTTGAAATTACTATGCAGGGACTAAAGATTGATATGCTTAGATTTGCAGATTATATAGCGGTATTAGCATCTAGCAAAGAAGAGTTAAAAGCTGCTCTTAATGAAATGGAAATAGTTCTAACGTAGAGATATGGTATGAAAATTGACAAAAATAAAACTAAAGTTAGGTAACGAGAACTTACAAGAGGTTTAAGATTTCTGCTATCTAGCAAGCCAAATAACGCAAGATGGGAAAAGCACAAAAGATATAAAACAAAGATTGGCACAAGGTCGTGCTACATTTAACAAGAAAAAGTAACTACTGTGTTCAAAGACAACAAACATATAGAAACAAGGAAAAGATTGCTTAACATATATGTGTGGAGCACCGCACTGTATGGCTGTGAAGTCTGGACAGTAGGAGAAGCAGACAAGAAAAGGTAGAAACCTTTGAATTGTGGTGCTACAGACGTATGGTGAAGATATCATGGACAGACAAAGTTAAGAACAATGAGGTAGGGGAAGAAAGAAACATGTGGAAAACAGTAAAAAATAGGAGAAATAGGATGATAGGCCACATACTAAGACATGAGGGAATAGTGCGGAATATATTAAAAGTAGAGATAAGAAGAAAGATAGGTAGAAGTAGACCGAGGTTAGATTATTGCACACAGATAGTGAAAGATGTATGATGTGGGAATTTCAGGGAAATGTGTAGGCTAGCTCAGAATAGAAATCAATGGAGGTACGTATTTAACAAGTCTCAAGATGGATAAATTAATGATGAAAAAAATTAATGTACTTATACATGATGATTATTATAAGCTACATTGGCCAGTAAGCGACGAGTTTTTTTTCTCTGAAAATTTTGATTTTGCCGAACCCTTGCTGTTGCAAGCAAGGTAGGGATCTTTAACGTGCGTATAACAACACTCACATACGGAACCTCCATTTTACTTCTCATCCGAAGGAAGGCATAATTTTGTGAAAAATATTCGCTTAACATTTTTCAAGCGGATCGTGTTGGGATTTGAATCCGGGACCTTGGGTATAGTAGTCACACGCATACCAACTACACCACGCAGGCCCCTCTCCTGCTTTACATACGACTGAATATCGAGGTAATAGAGTATATAACTGTAAAATAATAGAAGGTGACGGAACCGCATCAAACAAGAAAGAACAGCAGCTATGTTCAAAGACAACTAACATAGATACAAGGAGAAAATTGTTCAAAGCATATGTATGGAGCACAGCATAGTACGTCTATGAAATAGGGGGTAGTAGAAAAAGCAGACAGAAACAGAAGCCTTCTAGAATGTAGTGTTTAGATGTATGAGGATGAGCATGGACAGACGAAGTTAATAACAAACAGATTATAGAAATACTAGGGGGATAAAAATATCTGTGGAAAACAAAAAACAATAGAAGTAATAGAAGGGCAGGATACGTTCTAAGGCATTTCTAGGGAATAGTATACGAGATAGATTACAAGCAGATGTAGGAAACCAGAGGTAGAGGTAAACCGAGATCAAACTTTCGCACACAAATAGTGGTAGATGCAGACCGTGCAATTTTCAGGGAAATGTGAAGGTTAGTTTAGAATAGGAAACAATGAGGGTTGAGGGTACGCGTCTAACTAGTTCCAGGACTGAAGACCTAGTGATGATAATGTTTTGTATTAAAATACGATTTTATAGAGTAAATAAAAATATGTACGAAAACGCAAGCGTCTGTTGGTTTTTATTTTCAGTGTAAAAAAAGTATTTTATTTTTAAAACGAGCGAACTTTATTTTTGTAACCCCAACCCCACTCTCCAATACCATTGTACCAAACCGTCAAAAACATTTTAAACAACACAGTCAGGGATTTTTACAACAGTTTCAAAATAACCTTGATAACACTTTTCATGATGCGGAGAAATTGGACTTTTCTCTTTTAGGTGTGAATTTACCACAAACGTATCGCAATAAGCTGGGACAATTTAACACAAACGTGCGGAATGTTCTGATTTATAAGTTATCTAAATGTTTTAATCACTTTTGTATGCAGGAAGAGGCAATTTTATAACAAACCTCAAAACAGTGTTCTCAAAAGTAAAAAAAACAAGACACCAATGTTCTGAGACGCGACATCTAAATAAACCTTTTTTTTGTGGATTAGGTAAACCGAATACAAATCACTATTCGATATACCGGGGAATTTTTTAGTGTTGTAAAGTAATTACTCAACTAAACGTGTAAAAACAAAAGATGATAAGAAATCAAATCAACACAAGTACCTTGTCTATATAGTGTGGATAATTTGAACGTGTTTAAAAGTTATAAAATATTTTTAAAAGATTAAAAAGTTTTGGGTGAAAGAAAAATATCACTTATAGGGTACCGTTGGATCCAGAAAAGTTTCTAGATTCAAATTAATGAAAAAGATGGAACGTGTTGAAAATGGACGTTGATATTTAATATACAGCTTGCTTGTATGCTTCTACATATAAAAAAAAAACGTAGAAAGCGTCTGTCAAAGCAGAATCCTGTTTTTCTAAACAATTTTGTGTTATCGGACTTTTAATTTTGCTCTTACAATATAACCAGTTTTCAAGCTTTCTTATTATTTTATGCTATCGCAATTCCAAAACACTATCAGAACGCTCAATTCATATTTCACAGTCACGGCCGCGCCGTCCACAAAGACAACAAGGGCAAAAACCCACGGCGTCAAGAGTCCAAAGGCGCCGTGAGGCGCCTCACGGTAATATTTAAAACTTACCAAAATTCTTATTTTTGTTTGAGACACGAGACTTCCCAAAGGTCCCCTGTACGTTTACGCGCGCATTCGCTATGAATAACTAATTAAATTCCATTAGTTATCGGAACATCGATGTTTTGTATCAGATGTTCTCAACCGATGATGATCTACAACATTAGGGCAACACTCCAATGTCGCGACGTTGCGCTAGTTGCACAATTTTATCAACCAAACTTCGTTTGGTTAATGAGATGGTCTAGTCCGTCGGTCGGTCTGTCTGTCTGTCCGTTGCACGGTCCCCGTGATGTTACAAGACATATAATATATGATTCTTATCCAGTTTTTTACGCTGAATACGAATACGCTATTCACTTTTCGATATTTCAATTATTAATCAAGATATTCGACTTTAAATACGAATTTTTACACATTACTATTTATTATTTTCGCGTACAATTAAATTTCAAATATTTAACACAAAGGTAAGTAATATTTGTTGAACTTAATGTCTAAGTTTGGTTGTGAGCCGTACATGCGGCTTAGATTTTTTTATTATGTTTATGTATTCGATAATTATCGGTTATCGATGTTTTGCCATAACAGCGCTCGCGCTCATCCCTATGTTGATTAGAACGCAGAAAGCGAGTTTATTCTTGTTTCTGCAAGTTTTCCCGTTCATTCCTTCATGTTGAATCTTGAGTCTTGAATCTTTATAAATACCACCGCGCTTTTAAAAACAATTCATTTAACATTGGATATCAAAGTGTTGTAAAGACTGTAAATTGTGCACCTGAATTAAAAAAGTTAAGTGTTCTTCGATATTTTACATTATTAGGGGATTTAAGGTAAAAGGTAAGTTTCTAACTTACTCTTTACTCTACAATTAGATAGAGAGGGCACGTTTTAAATGGAAAATAAATACCCTTCAGTCAGAATTTGACCAAATTTTGATATGTTGCAGAATTTGACCTATTAATGAATTAATGTGTCCATTGCGACAAAGCTGTAAGTTTAACAGTTACTTTTTGAGATACAGGGTGTCCAAAATCGCTACTTCATAATTTTAAAATTTCGTAAATTGTATGTTGTTGCCGATATGAATACAAAAATAATAAATAAATTTTAAGATTGGCGTATCTAGCGGAATTTCAATTCTGTAATAGTCTATTTTAATTTATTTTAGATTTTTAATAAATAAAACAAAAGCCTTCAGGATATCAAAATTTGATGAAAAAAAGAAAGCTGGAGAAAAGAATTACGCTATTTTTTCCTTCACCTTCAAGCACAAATATACAAACAGATGCAGATCTTCCATCGACTTCGAGAGAGGACCGGGAAGAGTCTAAACTACAAGAGATTCCATCAACATCTACAGACGAAGTTGAGGAAGACGAAGACGTAGTTTCTGCGGAAGTGGACGATACGCAACTTCATCAAGATCCAGGTTTGTGGCCAAAAATATTGTCTCCTAGAGATGTACAAATATTAATTAAAAACGGGCCTACTCATTATCGAAGTACAAATTGTATAAATTATCCCATTGATAAAATATCAGGCCGAAGGTTTTCGGATAAATAGTATTCACGAATTTTGTCTAATAATAAAAAAGTCGAACGGGAGTGGCTTTTATATTCAACAAAAAAAATCAGTGTTTTGTTTTTGTTGTAGAATATTTTCAAATACTTTAAAAACAATTAAATTAAGTGATGAAAATGGGTATAATGACTTGCACCACATTGGTGAACATTTAAGTATCCATGAAAAAAGTAAATTTCATTGTGAGAACTTAAAACAATGGTCAGAATGTTTCACTCGCTTAAAAAAAATGGCAACTATTGATTCTGCGGCTCAAAATTTAATTAATATAGAAACAAAATATTGGCATGAAGTTATCGAGCGCATTTTTTATATTATTCAATTTCTTGCTGAGCAAAACTTGGCTTTACGTGGTACCAATAGCAAACTGTTTGAAAAGAATAATGGCAGTTTTCTAAAATGCATTGAAATGTTAGCAAAATTTGATCCTATAGTATCTGAGCACACGAGTAAGATCCAAATGCAGGAAAAGATAAAAATGCCTCATTATCTTGGGGACAAAATTCAAAACGAAATAATTAATTTAATAGGAGAAAATCTTAAATTGAAAATTTTAGGCATGATAAAACAGCTAAATATTTTTCAATTGTACTTGATTGTACCCCGGATGCTAGTCATCAAGAACAAATATCAGTATGTGTTAGATTCGTTAATTCGGAAAAAAATAAAATTGTCGTCGAAGAACATTTCTTAACTTTATGCCTTATAAATGATTGTACAGGTGAGGGTTTGAAAAATTTCTTAATAGAAACATTGAAAAAAAAATGGCTTAGATATTTATAATTTACGCGGCCAAGGATATGACAATGGTGCAAACATGCGCGGTAAACATAATGGATTACAAAAAGAAATTCTTAATATAAATCCATGAGCATTCTTTGTGCCTTGTTGCAACCATAGTTTAAACCTTGTCGTGAACGATGCCGCAAAATCAAATATTTCAAGTGTAAATTTTTTTTCTATAGTACAGGAATTTTATAATTCTTTTCCGCTTCAACTAACCGTTGGTCAGTCTTAAAAACAAATATATCAAATTTAACCTTAAAACCCTTATCTGATACAAGATGGTTTAGTAGAGTTGATGCTTTAACTCCTTTAAGATATCAGCTTGGAGAAATATACGATGCTCTATTTGAAATCTCTAGTGAAGGAAATAAAGCTTTTGACAATAATTCAAAAAATACGGCATTATCGCTTGACAAGAAAATAAAAAATGTTGAGTTTATAAGTATGTTGATTTTATGGTATAATATTTTAACTGAACTACTCAAAGATTTAGAAACTGAAGAATTGATAAATAAATTTGCAAAAAATAAAGCACGCAAAGTCAAGTTCGTTTAGTTTAGTGCAATGCTACTACTACTATGCTATTATATATACACTCTAGCTATGTATAATTTAAAAAATATTGTAAAAATGTAAGATAATTTTTGATTAAAATGTTTATAAGTTTATATTTTGTTTTTTTTTTAATATATCGTATCGTTACTTTTTTGGTGGTACTACTTAAAAAATATTTTTTGTGATAATACACTTTTAGCGTTTATCTTATTATAAAGTTTATGTATAGTATAAAACGATATACGACTTTTGTTTCAAATTATGAAAAAATTTTAGTTCTAGGTACTTATTTATATTTGTCCCTAGCCAGGCAATTTGATAAATTTTTGAAAATAATGTACAGAGTAAAGAACAAAGCCTTTGTTACAAAGGCACAATTTTTTGAAAAAATTAAATAATGTAAGAAAAGCTAAGACGCAAGCAACACGCTCCTACTCTACTCCATTAAAAAAATTCTCCTACAATAAAAAGGCGTCTTAATGTTTTTGCCCCAGGGCGCTATATAGCCTTGGCGCGGCCCTGTTCACAGTTGGTTGTTTTATTTCGGTCACACGATGCGGAAAAGCGCATTCAAGGTTACAGATAAACGTCAATTTTTAAATCTTAACGTTATACCAAACATTTTATTTAAACCAATAGTAAAGAAGTTACATGCGCTTTATAAGTTCAAGCTTAATTTATAACAATTGAAACGGATTTTATCGAACCAATTTTTTTAACTTGCAAAGCGATACACTAGATGATTTTAAAAAATTCTAAACATTATCCAATGGGTAAGAACAATTTATTTACAATTTTAACAATCTTGGAGGCGACAGGTTTTTAGTTCATGTTTGCTTGTAAAAGAATAAAAGTTCTGTTAGGTATAAGTATAACGTCTACAACATGAAAGCTTTAATTTAAAGCTTTTGACTTCTTCAAGGTCGTGATGGGTACGAACATGAATTCGTGTAACATTGAATCACGTTCTGTTATGGAAAGTTTGAGCTTTTGTTTAGATAATCAAGGGAATGTTTGTATTCCTACTGATAAATACTTACTAATGAGAATATCAGTAAGAATAATAAATTTTTCGTTGTATATCCGTAAACTTGGAACAAGCACTAATTGCAGTAAATCAATCACATATTTTTTGTAAATAACTTAAATAAAATAAATCAAAATCGTTTCATTCGCAAGCTTCCGAAACCTCACTTCATGTACCACTTTATACTTGCCAAAGCGACGGATAAAATTGCAAGATATCGTTTTAGTTCGGATCTCCAACACACAGGCGCTTAAATCGCAAGGCGTTCACTGATAACCAGGATAATCGTACGTCACTCGTCAACGAATAGCGTGCTTGTATTAACCTAGGGTTACTATGGCGCGTACGCCGCGCTCTCTGTCATTGGTTAAAGCGTTACTATGACAACGCCTTCCCCTGACGATTTTGTATTTGACTACCTAAAGCTTGGGGTACTTCACATCCAGCTTGTAGTATCTAAGTAAACAGGCAGCGAGGAGTATTTGTTTTTCCAATCAGTGCTGGTTTGGAATACCTAAAGTGTTAACTTGTTTGTGGACCGGTCGTGATGTAAACAATGATACAAAACCCCTGATGACAAGTTAAGAACATATCGATTTAAAGAGTTTAGTGCAATATTACACAAAGTGCAATGTTTTTTTTAGTTTGATAAGTAGTGTACGTTAAGCGGTGTGTTATTTATTGATAACAATAATGTTGGCAGCGCAGAAACTATACGCGTCGGAATCGTCGATGGTGACGCCTAATGCAATGTCGCCAATGACTTCTACATATTCTATGAACAGTATACCGTGTGTTTCAATGGCCACAATGAACTCTGCATGTTCTCCACAAACTCCAGGTGCTTTTGGTTCGAGTATGTTAAACTCGGCGGGAATGCCAATGACGACGATGTCTATGAACAGCAATTGTATGTCGTCTTCAGCAATGGGTTATAGCACAATAGGTTCGCCTATGACAAATATGAATGCAGCTTGCATGGGGGGAGCAATGGGTGCTGCAATGAATGGTTACGGCGCCCCCGTGGGTTCTCTCTCGGGTCGCGGCGATTTAAACGGTGGTGATACCTCACCGAATTCGGTGCTACAACGTGCACGAACTGATAAATCATACCGTCGCAGTTATACCCATGCAAAACCGCCATACTCTTACATATCCCTAATAACAATGGCAATTCAAAATTGCCCGAGCAAGATGTTAACGCTTTCAGAGATTTACCAATTTATCATGGATTTATTTCCGTTTTACCGACAGAATCAGCAACGTTGGCAAAATTCCATACGACATTCCTTATCGTTCAATGATTGTTTTGTTAAAGTTCCGCGAACGCCTGATAAACCCGGAAAGGGATCGTTTTGGTCGTTACATCCCGATTCCGGTAATATGTTTGAAAATGGTTGTTACCTTCGAAGACAAAAACGCTTCAAAGACGAAAAGAAAGAAGTTGTTAGACAAACGCAGAAGAGTCTCGATAAACCAAATAGCGGTAAAACGACGCCGCACCACTCAGACGATTCGCATAAAATTCACATCGATAAAACAATCGAATCGAATTTAAGCACCATGTTAAATCTCCACTCTGCCTCAAAGTTAGACGTCGATCATCAATTAAGTCTTTTACACCACACAGATCTAAGCGGAATGCATCCGCAGCATCATCATCACCAACAGAATCCAATGACGCACGAAGAATTATCGGCGATGGTAAATCGAGCTCATCCTATGTCGTTAAGTAGTGAATCGATGTTACATCACAGTGCGATGAACCATTTAAAACAAGAACCACCTGGATATACACCATCGAATCATCCCTTTTCAATTACAAGGTTACTACCGATGGAAAGTAAAGCGGAAGTGAAAATGTATGGTGACAGTCAATATTCTTATAATGGACTCAGCCCGCTAACAAATTCCATGCATCCTGTACATCCAGCAATAGCAAATGATTACAATTACAACCCTTTATACCACACATCGACGGGGACGCCCTTGTGACAGTATCCTTTAGCCTAAAGGCTTGGCACGTAAGACCTGTTTTTGTTATTGTTTTTATAATTCTATTTGTTTATTTGTTTCTAAATTGAACTTTTGCTATACAGGATTGTTCTTATAAATATTTTGACAGTAATTGTATTTATTCAATTTGCATCAAAATATTTATATGAAATATATACATTTATGTAAAGCGGTGCAATTGCCGGTCGTTCTATAAATCAGAAGCGTATGCACCTCGTGCAAAACGCATACAACTTAATAAGTTCCTGAAAACCATAGAATTATATCAGACATTTACGACTAATTTTCAAAAATTTAAGGTACAATATTAATGATCTAAATATTTTTAAAAGCAGCTGCGGTAAAAAGTGTATGATTTTAAACATTTGAAGATAAACTTCTAGAATAATCGTTAGAAAATTACATGAATTTTCAAAAATCTACGAAAAACTTGTTTGTTATCAAAAAGTATATTATAAACAATCGATCGCGTGCAAACACCATTTCTAATTATCATACTAAAAAACTGTTCTGTTATTTAATTAAATTCTAGAAATACATGGTTATTCGTATAAATATTTTAAGATAAGTCGTTAAAAAAATCACAACTGCCATTTTTAAACGAGTGAAACGCACGCAGTACCTCATAACGTTCAATTTTCATTTTAAATAGTTTAATGACGCAAAATATTGAGTTGAATAACTTTCAAAAGAAGTTGCTTATAGTGATTAATTTTTCGTACAAACGCGTGCAATTCCAAACATTTAAACGATACAGTATACCTCTTTACTAAAAAACTAATATACAATTTCTAAAATTCTAGAAAATCTCGCAGTTTGATAATTTGTTATTAAAAAGTATCGCGTGCAAATCGGGCATGCGTATTGGTAAAATTAAAATCTGTTGCGTTGTTTATTGAATTCTTAATATATAGCGTCTAGCATAAAATATTTGGAAATTAACTTAATAAAACAAAACTTCTCATTTTAAAAAACATAAGCGCCTTGTACCGTCGCGTGCAACTTAATAAATGCACGATAACCTTAAAATAATTCAAAAAATTTATGGTGTTGATTTTTAAAGTCAGTGGAATTGTGGGTTAATAAAACTTTACGACAACGTTGCATGAAAAATGTATACTTTTTCTGTACACTCGCGTGCAAGTCAAAACATTTGAACAAGGCGTGTATATATCATTCTACAATCGTTATTACAAAACAAATTTACGATTTCTAAATTCCTTGAAAACCTTGTTTTGTTATTGAAAAATATCGCGTGTAAATAGGACATGTTTATTGGTAAAATAAAAATTGCTTGATATGTAGGGTCGATCCTAGTTAACTAAATAAAACAAATCTTTTCATTTTAAAAATTACAAACGCTTTGGGCCATGCGTTAACAGCTTTCACGTTAATAAATGCAAGATAACCTTAAAATTATTCGAGAAATTTTTTATTTCGAATTCAAAAGATTTAGAGAGAATTATGTGTTAAATAACTTCATAACGACGTTGCATGAAAAGTGTGTATACATTTACTGTATGCTCGCGTGCAATTTGAAACATTTGAATAACGCGTGGATTAGGTATCCACCATAATCGTATTACAACACAAATTCATAATTTTTAAAATCCTACGAAAGTCTTTTGTTTGATAATTTGTTAATAAAAAGTATCGCGTGCAAATTGGGTATGCTTATTGGTAAAATAAAAATCTGCTACGTTGTTTTATTGAATTCTTGATGTACAGGGTCGATCGTAGAAATATTTGGAAGTTAACTCAATAAAACAGATCTTTTCATTTTAAAAATCATAAACGCTTTGCGCTTTGAGTTAACTACATGCAGTTTAATATATGCAAGATAACCTTTAAATTTTTGATTTTATATTAAAAAAATTTAGAGAGAATTGTGGGTTAAATAACTTTATAACGGCGTAGCATGAAAAGTGTATATATTTTCCGTACACTCGCGTGCAATTTGAAACATTTGAATAACGCGTGCATACCTATACACCATAATCGTATTACAATACAAATTCATAATTTTTCCTACAAAAGCCCGTTTTTTGATAATTTGATATTAAAAAGTATCGCGTGCAAATCGGGTATGCTTATCGGTAAAATACAAATCTGTAGCGTTGTTTTATTGAATTCATAATGTACAGGGTCGATCATACAAATATTTGAGAAGTTAACTGAATAAAACAGACCTTTTCATTTTAAAAATCAAAAACGCTTTGCGTCTTGTGTTAAGTACATGCAATCTAATATATGCAAGATAACCTTAAAATTATTTGAGGAATTTTTAATTTTAATTAAAAAGATTTAGAGAGAATTGTGGGTTAAATAACTTCATAACGACTTTGCATGAAAAGTGTATATATTTTCCGTACACTCGCGTGCAATTTAAAACATTTGAATAACGTATGCAGGGTCGATCGTAGTTAACAAAATAAAACAAAACTTTTCATTTTAAAAATCACATACGCTTTGGACCATGCGTTAACTGCTTTCATCTTAATAAATGCTAGATAACCTTAAAATTATTCGAACAAACTTTGATTTTGAATTTAAAAATTTTAGAAAGAATTGTGGGTTAAATAAGCGTTGTTTTATTGAATTCTTGATATACATGGTCGATCGTAGAAACATTTTGAAGTTAACTGAATAAAACAGATCTTTTCATTTTAAAAATCATAAACGCTTTGCGCCGGTGTTAACGACATGCAACTTAATATATACAAGATAACCTTAAAATTTTTGAATTTATATTAAAAAAATTTAGAGAAAATTGTGGGTTAAATAACTTTATAATGACATTGCATGAAGAGTGTGTATATATTTTCTATTTGCTCGCGTGCAATTTGAAACATTTGAATAACGTATGGATACCTATACACAATAATCGTATTACAACACAAATTCATAATTTTTAAAATCCTACGAAAGCCTTTTGTTTGGTAATTTATTAATAAAAAGTATCGCGTGCAAATCGGGTATGCTTATCGGTAAAATAAAAATCTGCTGCGTTGTTTAATTGATTGTTGATATACATGGTCGTTTGTAGAAATATTTTGAAGTTAACTGAATAAAACAGATCTTTTCATTTTAAAAATCATATACGCTTTGCACCTTGTGTTAACTACATGCAGTTTAATATATGCAAGATAACCTTAAAATTATCCGAGAAATTTGAAATTTTGAATTAAAAAAATTGAGAGAGAATTGTGGGTTGAATAACTTTATAATAACGTTGCATGTAGAGTGTGTATATATTTTATATTTGCTCGCGTACAATTTGAAACATTTGAATAACGTATGGATATCTATACACCATAATCGTATTACAACACAACTTCATAATTTTTAAAATCCTACGAAAGTCTTTTGTTTGATAATTTGTTAATAAAAAGCATCGCGTGCAAATCGGGTATGCTTATCGGCAAAATAAAAATCTGTTACGTTGTTTTATTGAATTCTTGATATATACAGGGTCATTCATACAAATATTTGGAAGTTAACTGAATAAAACAGATCTTTCAATTTTAAAAATCATAAACGCTTTGCGTCTTGTGTTAACTACATGCAGTTTAATAAACGCAAGATAACCTTAAAACTATTCGAGGAATTTTTGATTTCCACTTCAAAAGTTTTAAAGGAAATTGTGGGTAAAATAACTTCATAACGACGTTGCATAAAAAGTATGTATATATTTTTTGTAAGCTCGCGTGCAATTTGAAACATTTGAATAATGTGTGGATATACCATACTAAAATCGTATTACAATACAAATTCATAAATTTTAAAATCCAAGGAAAGTCCGTTGTTTGATAATTTGTTATTAAAAGGTATCGCGTGCAAATCTAGTATGCTTATCGGCAAAATAAAAATCTGCTGCGTTGTTTTATTGAATTCTTGATATACGGGGTCGATCGTAGAAATATTTGGAAGTTAACTGAATAAAACAGATCTTTTGATTTTAAAAATCATAAACGCTATGTGCAGGTGTTAACGACATGCAACTTAATATATACAAAATAATCTTAAAATTTTTGAATTTATATTAGAAAATTTAGACAAAATTGTGGGTTAGATAACTTCATAACCACGTTGCATGAAAAGTGAATATATTTTCCGTACACGCGCGTGCAATTTGAAACATTTGAATAACGCGTGCATACCTATACACCATAATCGTATTACAACACAAATTCATAATTTTTATAATTCTACAAAAGTCCTTTGTTTGATAATTTGTTAATAAAAAGTATCGCGTGCAAATCAGGTATGCTAATCGGTAAAATAATCATCTGCTGCGTTGTTTATTGAATTCTCGATATACAGTGTGTACAGTATAAAATGCAGTACATGGGGATCTTGGAAACTGTAGGAGATACGATCTTGGTTAAATGGGACAAAAGTTGCATAATCATAAGGGTATCTCAGATCGGTTTTCAAATTTCAAAAATTTTTCATAGGGTACTAGATAGAGGCAAAAAACACAAAATTGACGATTTGTTTATTTGCTTGTAGTTAGTCTACTAATTGAAATAGAATGTTAAAATTTGGTACATCATGGTAATTCCCCATTGCGCTTTACATTTTCAACCTAGATTTTGTCTAGGGCATCTAGATTTTGCGTGACGATGTTCAACTTTTTATTTTTAAATAGCCGCCATATTGGATTTTTACATTTTTGAAATGCTGACAAAAAACCCTTTCCAAAGAGGTATAACATGGCTATGTTTGATTGAATCAAAACATTAAAAATCACATAATTATGTTTTGGTCGTAGTAGGCTTTAATTTCCATTATGACAAAAAGAAACAATTGCTCTAAAAATTTTAAACTCAATTTTCAGTGGTAATAAAAACAGTAAAAAACGTAGAAAATTGAAAATAAATCTGTATTAATCAGAACTTACATAACTATGCATTAACAAAGAATAAACACAAACTAGCATCTATTCAATACAAAATATTATTTAAGCTGTTTTTAGTTGTTATTCATGTTCAGACAATTGCAAATTAACAATCAAGGAAAAAAAATATAACAATAGTCAGCCACATGAATTCATTATTTATTTTAAATGTTCAAATAACCCCCCATTTTGTTGAACACACAACCGATACCTTTTATAAAAATCTTTACAAGATCGTCTTATCATAGTTGGAGTTATTTTATTTACGGCCTCTTGGACTGCTTGTTGTAATTGGCCTACATTATCATACGTTTTTGAGTACACACGACTTTTTAAATGGCCCCATATAAAGAAATCTAGAGGAGGTAAATCAGGTGATCTTGCCGGCCACTTAATAGGTCCCCGATTTCCAATCCAGTTTTCATTATACTCAGAATTAAAAAAATTTCTAATAATCAGAGCATTGTGGGATGGAACGCCATCATTTTGAAAAAATCATATTTTGCAAAGTAGCGAGTGGAAGCTCCATTAGTCTATATGCCACATTTCCCTGCAATAAATCCAAGTATCTCGCAGAGTTTAAATTTGCATCGTAAAAAAAGAACCTATAATGTACCTTCCAATAATACCAATCCAGACGTTGAATCCCCATTTAACTTGATGTCTAACTTAGCGGTTCAAATGTGGATTTTCATCTGACCAAAAAATTGTATTTTTGCGGTTGAACATACCACAATTCGTAAATCGACTTTCGTCAGACCACAAAATTGTATATGCAAAATTTGAATTTTCGTTGCACTTTCTGATGTACCAAGCACAAAATTCCATTCTTCGAATTTGACCTTCAGTACGCAATCCCTGACATGGTCGTTCATGATATGGATGGTACTTGAAACGTTTTAAAATAGCTCTTGCCGTAGAATGAGCAACACCAGTTATATTCTGAATTTGTCTAAGAGAAGTACGAGGATTTTCGACAACTGTTTGTAAAACGCTGTTTTCATTATCTTTTTAATTTGCCTATTTCTCTTAGACAAGCCAAAACTACCATAATTTATTAAATTATTTTGTAATCTCCGAAACATACATCTGTTTGGTTGATGTTTTTCTGGGTATTTATTTAAATACAATTCAGCGGCTTTAACATCATTCCTTCCAGAAAGAATAAAACATTCTAACATTTGATATTTATCACGGTTAGTAAAGCGATCCATTTCAAGCGCAAATGCTTTGCTTAAATTTCTATGTAAATTAATTAACTGGTTTTTTAAACTGCACTACTTGAAACATAAAACAAAGGACAAACTTTGACGTTTCTCAGATGTTGAACAATTGTTTCTCTTTGTCATAATGGAAATTAAAGCCTACTACGACCAAAACATAATTATGTGATTGTTGTGTTTTGATTCAATCAAACATAGCCATGTTATACCTCTTTGGAAAGGGTTTTTTGTCAGCATTTCAAAAATGTAAAAATCCAATATGGCAGCTAATTAAAAATAAAAAGTTGAACATCGTCACGCAAAATTTAGATGCCCTAGACAAAATCTAAGTTGAAAATGTGAAGCGCAATGGGGAATTACCATGATGTACCAAATTTGAACATTCTATTTCAATTAGTAGACTAACTACGAGCAAATAAAGAAATCGTCAATTTTGTGTTTTTTGCCTCTATCTAGTAACCTATAAAAAATTTTTGAAATTTGAAAACCGATCTGAGATACTCTCATGATTATGCAACTTTTGTCCCATTTAACCAAGATCGTATCTCCTACAGTTTTCAAGATCCTCATGTACTGCATTTTATACTGTACACACTGTATAGCGTTTAGCGTATAAAAATATTTGGAAATTAACTTAATAAAACAAAGCTTCTCATTTTAAAGAACATAAGCGCCTTGTAATTCCATGAGTGAATCGCGAGCAACTTAATAAATGCATGATAACCTTAAAATAATTCTAGAAATTTATGGTGTTGATTTTACAAGATTGTGAAATTTTGAAGTTAATATAACTTTACTTCAACGTTGCATGCAAAATGTATATATTTTCTGTACACTCGCGTGTAAGTCAAAACATTTGAACAACGCGTGTATATATCATTCTATGCAATCGTTATTATAAAACGAATTTACAATTTTTAAATTCCTTGAAAACCCCGTTTTGTTATTCAAAAATATCGCGTGCAAATAGGACAAGTTTCTTGGTAAAATAAAAATTGCTTGCATTGCTTTATTGAATTCTTGATATGCAGGGTCGATCGTAGTTAACTAAATAAAACAAAACTTTTCATTTTAAAATTCACAAACGCTTTGCGCCATGCGTTAACCGCTTTCACTTTAATAAATGTAAAATAACGTTAAAATTATTCGAGAAATTTTTGATTTCGAATTCAAAACATTTAGAGAGAATTATGGGTAAAATAACTTCATAACGACGTTGCATGAAGAGTGTGTATATATTTTCTATATGCTCGCGTGCAATGTGAAACATTTGAATAACATGTGGATACCTATACACCATAATCGTATTACAACACAAATTTATAATTTTTAAAATCCTACAAAAGCCCGTTTTTTGATAATTTGTTAATAAAAGCATCGCGTGCAAATCAGGTATGCTTATCGGCAAAATATAAATCTGTAGCGTTGTTTTATTGAATTTTTGATATACAAGGTCGATCGTAGAAATACTTCGAAGTTAACTGAATAAAACAGATCTTTTCATTTTAAAAATCATAAACGCTTTGCGCCGGTGTTAACGACATGCAACTTACTATATGCAAAATAACCTTATAATTTTTGAATTTATATTAAAAAATTTAGAGAAAATTGTAGGTTAAATAACTTCATAACGACGTTGCATGAAAAGTGTATATATTTTCCGTACACTCGCGTGCAATTTGAAACATTTGAATAACATATGGATACCTATACACCATAATCGTATTACAACACAAATTCATAAATTTTAAAATCCTAGGAAAGCCCGTTTCTTGATAATTTGTTAATAGAAAGTATCGCGTGCAAGTCGGGTATGCTTATCGGCAAAATAAAAATCTGCTGTGTTGTTTTATTGAATTCTTGATATACAGGGTCGATCCTAGAAATATTTGAAAGTTAATTGAATAAAACAGATCTTTTCATTTTAAAAATCATAAACGCTTTGCGTCTGTGTTAACTACATGCAGTTTAATAAACGCAAGATAACTTTAAAAATATTCGAGAAATTTTTGATTTCGAATTTAAAAGATTTGGAGGAAATTGTGGGTAAAATAACTTCATAACGACGTTGCATGAAAAGTGTGTATATAATTTCTGTAAGCTCGCGTGCAATTTGAAACATTTGAATAATGTGTGGATATATCATACTAAAATCGTATTACAACACAAATTCATAATTTTTTAAATCTTGTGAAAGTCCCTTGTTTGATAATTTGTTAATAAAAAGTATCGCCTGCAAATCGGGTATGCTTATCGGTAAAATAAAAATCTGTAGCGTTGTTTTATTGAATTCTTAATATACATGGTCGATCGTAGAAACATTTGAAAGTTAACTGAATAAAACAGATCTTTTCATTTTAAAAATCATAAACGCTTTGCGCCGGTGTTAACGACATGCAACTTAATATATACAAGATAACCTTAAAATTTTTGAATTTATATTAAAAAATTTAGAGAAAATTGTGGGTTAAATAACTTTATAATGACGTTGCACGAAGAGTGTGTATATATTTTCTATTTGCTGGCGTGCAATTTGAAACATTTGAATAACGTATGGATATCTATACACCATAATCGTATTACAACACAAATTCATAATTTTTAAAATCCTACGAAAGTCTTTTGTTTGATAATTTGTTAATAAAAGGTATCGCGTGCAAATCGGGTATGCTTATCGGTAAAATAAAAATTTGTAGCGTTGTTTTATTGAATTGTTGATATACGAGGTCGATCGTAGAATTATTTGGAAGTTAACTGAATAAAACAGATCTTTTCATTTTAAAAACCCTAAACGCTTTGCGCCTTGTGTTAACTACATGCAGTTTAATATATGCAAGATAACCTTAAAATTATTCCAGGAATTTTTATTTTTGAATTAAAAAATTAATAACGATGTTGCAAGAAAAGTGTATATATTTTCCGTACACTCGCGTGCAATTTAAAACAGTTGAATAACACGTCGATATATCATATTAAAATCGTTATTAAACACAAGTTTATAATTTTTAAAATCTTACAAAAGCACGTGGTTTGATAATTTGTTATCAACAAGTATCGTGTGCAAATCAGAAATGCTTAACGGTAAAATAAAAATATGTTGTATGTTTTATCGAATTGATATACAGGGTCGTTTGCAGAAATATTTAGAAAGCAAATTAATATAACAAAGCTTCTCATTTGAATAAATCATAAGCGCCTTGCATCTTGTGTGAACCGCGTCCAAATTGATAAGTGCTTGATAACTTTAAAATGATTGCATAGCTTCCAGCAGAATGTGTTCCCATACTACACGGCGTACTAAACTAAACTTCATTAAATTCAACAAAGGGTTTTAGCGTCAAACTAATGGCCTTGCCATGGGCTCTAGCCTCTTCTCATTACTAGCTGAACTATTTATGAATAACCTGTAAATTTCTCATATACAAAAGTTAATCTTCTTTAAAAAAATCATCCGGTGAGCACGGTACTTTGATGACATGGTATGTTTACATCAAGGTTGTGATCCTGAATTTGTCAATTACCTTAACTTCCTAAATACCATCCCAACATAAAGTTTACCACCGGATTTTCAATTAACAATATTTCTTTCCTCGATCTCTCCTTTGCCTTTTCAGAATTCAAAATTAGTTACAATATTTTCAGAAAACCTACTGCCACCCACACGCAATTCCCTTCGACTCATATCAGCCATTGTCATACAATTTAGCCAGTTGTAACTTTCTCATTAGACGCCTTCTGTTCATTCATGTTAACAATAAAAACTTTTACTATGAATTGAATACTACTAAACATGGAGCCATAAACAATAATTACCGCATTTCCATAATTACAAAAGCGTAAAAGAATAATTTCGAAATATTACACACTTTACAGAAAAGAAAAAGTTAGACTGCTTAGAGAAGATAGAGATTAAAAAACCTTCCATACATACTTATTTGGACAAAGCAACGGATTTTATCCCTAACCTTATAACTATGAAATTATTATATCTCATATTTTCAGGTTAACGTTACATTTTCCACAATGCGTATAATCTAACTTCTATCCACACATGCCGATTCTCTTTATCTAACCTTAGTTGCAGATATTGTTCAACTAAATTATAAATTCGATTCCAATACAAGTATGAGGCATCTGTCACTAAAACCTGCTAGTTGACACGCTGTCTCAAATGTTTATCAGATAATTTTACCGAATAGTTATAGTTATTAAATTTTCCTTTAATAAGTACCACACACCTATGTTTGATTACATTAACCATACATTATCCTTATTTAATTCTTGTTTACTGAACATACTTTGGATAAATTTAAAATCTCAAATCATTGTAATTATAATTATTTTTTTCTTGTATGTAATGTACTTCTTCTAAGTTGCCTGATGATGAGTTAAGTTTCTATAACCCCAAATATGTAGAGACTCCGAACAAAAAAATATAAATTTAACAATAAACATTTTCATGAGTGGATTTTGTGCATTTTAATTCAATCTTAACTTATTGTTACTTTATTTTGGCTACTTCTTTACTTTAGAAATATGATTCTGTACTGAGTGAAATATCTTCAGTACAACACTGCATGGATAAATTTAATGTGCAATTTAAAACATTCGGAAACATACACGCACGCACGCACGCGCACACGCATGCACGCACGCACACACGCACGCACGCACGCACCCACGCGCGCACATACACGCGCACACACACACACACATGCGCGCGCACACACACACAGACGGTGTAAATCTGTTTTGTTTACATAAAGAAATTACATGCAAAACGGATTTCGGTAAATATCGGCTCCCCTAATTGTTTTATAGAGAAATGGTAAAGGGATAATTTGATAAAAATAAAGTGCCAATTTAGAGAAAATCTAGAAAACTTCTATTTTTCACTTCCTTTTCTTAAAGCCCTGACTTTGATAAATAAAATTTTCTCACTTATAGTGCAATTATTTATTGACCGATTAGAAAACGGTTTGAATTTTATTGTTAGTGCACCCTGGATTAATTATTATTATTCGATTACCGAAATTAGCAAGGTCCACGTGGTTGTAAAATTGGATTATTAATATTTCTTAGTTTTTTGAAGTTTGGTCATAACGATCTACATAAAAATTTAGTACATTCAAATGCAGCTTGTGTACCAAATTACAATCTTCTAGCCCACAAGGAAGCCTCAAGTCAAGTTAAATAAAATGTTTAATAATAGGAAGGTTTATCTAGATTTTCTCTTACTTAAAATGTACGAGGGAACTATTTATGTATTGAGAAAAGAAAGAATATACAAATGAATTTGATGAAAAATACTTTTATTGCTTTTCAAAATAATCGCCTTTAAGATCTATACACTTTTGCATGCGATTGAACCACCCTTCAAAGCACTTTGTCCAGTCAGAAGGTGGTAGTTCCAAAGCATTCGTTTTAAAGGCCTCGACCGCTTCTTCGGGCGATGAAAATCGTTGTCCATGCAGTTTATCTTTAATTACTGGAAATTGGGTGCCAAGTCGGGGCTGTAAGGCGGATCACCCATCAATTGGACCTTTTGTGTGTCCAAATACTCGTTTGTTGCATGTGATGTGTGTGAGCTTGCATTGTCATGATGCAAAATGATTCGTCGTTTTGGGTTGGTTTCTCTCAATTTCCCGAAAATTTCAGGCAAACAAATGGTCGTATACCACGCTGAATTAACGGCCTTTTGATTTTCGAGAGCTACAGTTGCCATAGGATCGGTTTTTGTGAAGAAAAACGCCACCATCTGCTTCTTAACGCTTCGAAAACGAACAACTTTTGTTGGCTTTGCTTTACATTGAAGCACCCAAACTGCCGACTGGTCTTTTCTTTCTGGCTCATACGCATAAATCCACGACTCCTCACCTGTGACGATGTTGTATACCGCCTTGGATGCACCACAGTTGTATTTTGAAATCATTTTACGGCACTAATCGACACGAGAATTTTTTTGAGCATCTGTCAACAAATGTGGAATCCAACGCGCACACAGCTTCCGAACATACAAATGTTTGTGCAAAATCTTATGTGTGCCGGTTATACTTATGCTTAAACATCTCTCGATTTCTTGATATGTCACATGACGATCTTCTTCAATTAGTTTTCGCACAGCATCGATATTTTCCGACACAACGACCGATTTTGAACGACCTTTTTTAACTTCGTCCGTAAACGAATTACCTCCACGTTTGAATTCAGTGTACCAGAGATATACAGTGGCCGTGGATGGCGCTTCATCGCCAAAAGTTGAATTAAGTAGTTGATTAATGCATTGTTCTTGAGTTAGATCACGGCAAAAGTCATAATAAATCATAGCTCAAAAAATTTCACGAGTTAATTCCATATTATGGCGGAGATAAAATTTTAAACGTTGCACAAACACAATTTGTGATTGCACGTTAAAACGTTCCGAGTACCTATAACCTCAAAAATGTCAAACCTTACGATGGCAATTTCAGATTTCACTTGATAATACCAGTGTTGCCAGTTCTCAATACATAAATAGTGTTCCTCGTAGCTATAGCAACAGAAGCAGCATTTCATTCTTAACAAATTATCCCTTCATCATTTCTGTATAAAATAATTAAGGGAGTTGATATTTAGCAAAGGTACATTTTGCACATGATTTTCCTATATAAACAGATTTACATCGTGTACGTATAAGTTTCTTAAATCATATTATATGCTTATTTATGAATTTAAAAAAAATTAGGAATAGGTGGGAGCGGCCGGGGCAAAATGTCCCTTTAAAAAGAATATTTATACATTTTTCTTCCGTTAGTTGTTAGCAGGTTAGGTTTTTGTACAAATTATGAACAATAATTATTCTTTCAACTGTCACTCTAACACATATCTTACACAAGCGTGAAGTGGAGATATTGCTATTTAAAAAAAAACAATACAAAGAAACCGTTTTATCCAGAGTGTCGGAGTAAAACAATCCCAAATATTATTTTGTCCTATTTAAAGTTTTATGAACACAGGTCACAAACAAATGCGTCCATAATCTCGTCAACACCGACGCATGCATCGTGGACCCATAATTCACAAATAGTACTAGAATCCATTCTTCACCAGATACTGAATCTGAAAACTACTCACCACGAATTAAATATTCTATATCACTTTCGTCTAAACTATTATCTGAATGGCTGACTTTGAATTTTTTGTTTATTTTTAATTTAACCTTCTTTGATTTTTCTTCTACTCCAACTACTTCTGATAAGTTTCTTTTACCGTGTTATTTGTTCTCTAGTCTAGGTATTTTGTCATCTCATTGTCTCCTTTTTTCTTCAATTCTACTTCTAAAATGTTTTTATGTAGACTGCTAGTTATTATAACAGTTTTTCCGTTTTGCGTTTTGTTGCTTTCCTAGCAGCAGTGTGGGCTAGTATTTTCAGAGTCTGTCTAATTTGAGAAGCACTCAATAGAGAAAAATATGTTTTGGGAGATTTTAATTTGAAGATGACGGATTGCTGATTCACATCATCTCACAGTTTATCTTTGAAGAGGAGCTCCGACTACTGCTTGGAATAGATGAAGTACTTGAGTCTTTGTTTCTTGTATTGATAAAATTTGTTTGTATTTTTGGTTCAACAATATTTTCTATTATAGGTCTGTCTTCATTAATTGCTTCGGCTGCAACAAAATCAATATCTTTAAACAAACTGTCATCAAACGGGAAGATTCCTGTTTTCTTAAATTCGTGTATAGGATTTTCAGGTATGAAAGTTTTTAAATAAGCCGTGCGGAAAAGTGTACTCATTTAGAAAACAGAAACATTACGCCCTGTATGATTTTTTCCCTAGTTTCTAGAGCTATGTTTAAATAACGACTAAAAGAAAACGCGATTTTTACATCGAATGGCTGCAGTTTGTGGGTGGTATGAATGGAAGTCAAATTATAGTAAAAAAATTTTTCCTTCTTTTGTCAATAGCACGTGTCTGTGCGTATCAAGTATAAAAATTACGAGATCTTCTACCGTTGACTCTGTAAGGTCTAAAAAATGATCAAACCATTAGATAACTACTTCAATGTTCATCCATCTCATTTTATTGCAATCAAATATTGACACCGCGGAAGCATCGTTTTTTAATTTTTCCCTTCTCTTCTTTGAAAAAATTAAGGGCCGAACAAAATTATTTCCTGCTGAAGTGCAAATAACAGCAGGGGTTATATTTCTCGATAGGTTTATGCCATAAGAACTACTTGTTTACGACCTTTTTTGGCAAGAATTCTTGATTTGAGACCTGGAAGACTGTTTAAAGATGTTTCATCTACATTGAACATACGTTGAACTGAGTTCTTTTAATCGATTCTGGTTTTAATAGACTACAATTTTCATACAACTGGTTTATTAAATCCGCTAATCCTTTCTGCTGAAGTAGAGTCTGAGATTAAAAGGTTTAATTTCTTATGTCTTTTTCGAAACGAAACAAACCAGTCTTCTCCAGCTGCCCGTTTAATTTTTGAAAATTGTTGTATGGTTATTTTTTACTAACCGAAAAACTAAACAATGAACGCCACGAGCAGATAGGTCATATATTTGGGCTTCCATGTCAATTCATTTCTTGATTTTCATAAAAAACTCAGTTGAATCGGCCGAAACCTTTCCTAACACAAACATTCTTCAAGCGACGTTTCAATGTCTTAACGGATATGCTAAAACCTGTAACAGCAGTTTCTTGCCAGCTCTGTTTTGTTATGGATTACCTAGTCCATGACTTGCGATTAGTGTGCCTTACATAATTGTGCACCGCGATGATCTAGCAAAATCACTTACAAGTACCTACTTAATGTTTGATTATATTTAGGTAACTTGCACAGGTTATTTTTACTATACTAACTTAAATATTCATGTTAAGTGCCAGTTCATCTCAAGTGCGAATAATGTAACAAAAAGGGAAACGCTACTATACCCCACATTAGACAAAAGATCCCTAGGATTGTTTTGCTCTTACGTTTAAAAGAATGTTTTGCCCCAATCTGGTATTAAACTTTAACGTAACCTAACAATATTTTTATTAAAGAATACTCTGCCGAAAATAGTAAACTATACAAAGTATAATTATGCCTGTGTCTCCTACATAAAAAATTATTGCTTTTTGGATTTTCTTGGACGTAGGACAAGTTAAATGACCTACTTTCCTTATATCTAGACAGAACAAAATGTATTTTATTGAATAGCACAAAAACATGCACTCAATTATGACTAACGACAGACAAGGGTGATGTCTGTATTGTATACATTGTAACACTTCGCCCTCCTTACCTACTATGTAGCAGTCAAAGGAACAAGGATCGAGTTACCTAATACCTATATAATCGAATGCTAACTCTATATCACTTTTTTTGGTTCAAAATTGCAATACAATGGTCCATTTACCTATTCCATAAGGTTGTCAACTATTTCTGATTCTATAGTCTTTACTCTACTTCCCTCAAACGCCTCAGCTACTTTACAGCGGGAAATACATGGACATGCCCCAGGGTGGTTAGGCCTGGAATTCTGAAACCGATACTGGTGAGTTAACTTACCCAAAAGTTTACAAAATATTTGTACCTGAAAGTATTTCAACAAACCCCTTTTAATTGTAACATATATCTCACCATTCTTATCAAGTAATGAATTTAATAATCTTTAATATGGTGATATAACTATTTACATTTACTATATCGACATACTTGAATGCAATAAAAAATATCTCTTACTTAACTAAAAGTTACTTAACTAAGCACTGCAAATTCTACAGTTAAAACAAATTGGCCCCAAATTAAACATAACCAATAACTCTTGATATTCTACACAAAATTCATAATAATAAGCGGTAACGTTAATAATAATGTCCAAAACTCCCAACCTTAATCTAGCAACTTATTAACATATTCATGTAAAAGCATATGTATAACTATATAAAAGTTCATACTTACAACCCCCCGTGTATACATGCAAATACACGTCCGTTCTGTCGAACCATTTATTTAAAGATTTACTAAATACCTGTTTCGGGTATGCAATACCCACTGTTGCTCCAATCTCTACTTACCTCCGAGGTAACTTATCCTCGCCAGGGTTGGTAGTGCTTAACCAGGGTGTTAATAAATTTTGTGCTCGAACTCTTTATCTCCCACTACTGCTGTACTGACTTGGTTTGGAATCGGGCTCCCGAAATCCAAATTTCTACAATCAATCAAAAATAAACCGTATATGTATGGTTAGTTATCATCTTCTCTGCCGTTAATAAGCCGGCGCCTCCAACCATTAACCGCCTGTTTAATTCTACTTTAAGATCAAACCGTATCTATGCTCTTTATTCACTACTTAAATTCACTATTCTTCCCGTAATAAACATACTAATTTATTAGCTCTGTTCACTAATCATTGATTTATTTTACACGGCCATATAACCAATACTGCTCCGCGACATTGCAACCTACCCCACACTAGCTCCGGGCTAGTTAGTTTTCATTTCGTACCTTCTTTTTTCTCTGTGTGTCTTAGTGAGTCTTTGTGTGTCGTCTTTTTTTTTGTGTGACGACTTTTTTTGAATTCTCTCACTTCCCATATTTATATACCATTTGTCACGTGCCTGCTCTAGCCAATCAAAAATCTTACATATTTCACAATCGTACATCATCCCTACATGTGCTTTTAGGTTAATGGTTTAAATCACCTTTTATTATTACCATTGCTAATTGAAACTACCCTATATTTAAATTTAAGTTATTCTGCAATATTCTACAGTATTTCTTGTTAATATTTTTCTAGATATCACGAAAAATTACATATTATTACGCACTTCCGGTTTCGAATTCTCTAGAACAAATTAGCATTTTCTTTGGCGCTTTAATTTAAAATCTTCTAAATTTTACGGGATGTTAGATATCAGTTGATAGGTTATGTTCATTTAAGTTGTCAATTGTCACCCAAAATCAAACTAGGGTTGGGTAACTATATTAATTCTGGTCAGTGATGGGTTACATTTTAGATAGAATTATCTGTGATTGGCAGAAAATATTTGAAATGTGGATTAATTTAAAAATGTTCTTGGGTGTTACAGCATTTACGCATAGATGGCACTTATAACAGTTATGTATACTTGAGAGAATCGTTTTACCCCATAGGATCTTGTTTATTGCGCGGAGGTCTTATAAATTTGTATATCGACTTACCTCCGCGTTGTTTTGTTGTTCTAAGCTGCAGTTCCTATTCTTTCAACCAAGTGGAATGTATGCGAAATTGAGTCTGTGTGGCGTTGCACTTGCACTGTGTTTTTTAGGGGTTTAACAAATAAAGTCCGCGGCACTTGACTAACTTACGGTACCGAACGAAAAACCGACGACTGGTCTGCTTCGATATCCATAAGAAAGTGTTTGTTAACTACTCTTAGTCCAACTTATTCACCCATGCACAAGGAATTTTTATGGCAGGATGTAAGGGAACAAGGGATGACAGTTTTACTATTAGATTTACGACTACAAATTTAAATAACTTAAAATTAACCACGCGAACGTGCGACAAAGAGACCGAACAGATCTTTTGCCCCTGTCTCCCCTACTTGTTATTCCATAATTTTTATTAGAAATGGTATTTTAGGTCTCGTGCAATCTGAAATCCTTATTGGTAAAATAAAAGACTTATCCTTGATGTCCAAAACGGGCACCAAATCTAAAAAAGTGTACAACTTAGATATTATTAGATGATTATCCAACTACTAAACAACTGTCGCGTGAAAATCATCGGTATTATTAGACCCACCGGCATAGATAAAGATTCTAAAAATTTACCGATTATTTGTTATACGTGATGTGACACACTAATTTTATTATGAAGAAGCAATTGTAAATCATTTATCGTAACTATGCCAATTTAAAAGAACCTTGGGTATTGCAATACCAGGAAGTTTGAAAAATCCAAAACGTTCAACGAGCCGATTTAAAAGCAGGAAACTATTCCTAGAATAATAATATCACTCCTACCTAAGTACACAATGAACATAAATTTATTGTCATGCGATAAGGCTTCGAACCGACAATATGCGATCTTTGTAACGATTTACAAACAAATAACTATGAAATGTTGTTTTCAAAGATTCTAAGAATATCTACATTTACAAATTCTTGTAGAAAAGTATAATGGGGGAGACGGGGTTGGTTGTTACAATTTAAATTTGAAACCGTATTACCGCATTATAAGTAAAGTTAGAAGATTTATTCCCAAAGTATTATTTGTAGTTTCAATTTTTAAATATCTAGCGGTGAAAGTGACAATAAAGCAAAAACATTTAAAATAAATACTATTTTTACCTTAAAGTAGAATGTATCAACCTACCCCGTTGGGAGTTGGTTGTTACTTGGCTGGGGTAAATTGTTACATACAATTTTAACCTCCACCATACCTTATACTTTATAAAAATAAACTAATAATGCAATAAAAACTAGTAGTGGGTAAATCGCCTAAGAGTTTATATCATCGTCGGAATCGTAATACAAACAAAAAGTGGATTGGATTTGCATCTGTACAAGCTAAATGTGTCCAGTTTAAGCATCTTGTACCTTGCAACTATTCTTCGTTTGATCTGGAGTTTTTAAAAGGTTCGCCACAGAATACACAATAAGTTTACACCTCGAACAAATAGCCGAGTTTGTAAATTTGCTTATTGTACATTCACATATTTCTTTGTCGGTTTGTTTATATTCACGTTTTATGTTTTTATAAATAAGTCTCTTTTTGTTTAATTTTCAAAATTCTTATTTAATTTCCTCTGTTCTTCCTCAAAATCAAGTTCATCTTTGTTAGGTGTATCAGTCCAAATTGTAGATTTTTCTTTTTTTAGTCCACCTTTTCAGGTATTTTTCCGAACACCAATTTGCGATGTGGGTCTTATATCTGAAGAACTCAAATTTATACTAGTTGCGACCTCTGAATGTTCGTCTTAGACTTTAATGAGCTCTGAAGAACAATAGAGGGTCGTGGACTGTACTGGGCTTATGTAGGTGTTTGTGGGCCTTCTTGTTGTTAATTGTCTTCCATCATTTGTTTTCTTAGACAATGTTTCATAAACTTGTAAATTTCTGTTTTTATTAACGGTCTCAGGGATGGAGCGGGCTTCTGTATTAGATGGCATTAACTCATCTTCGGTTAAAAGGAAATATGCCACTTGTTTCAAAACCAGCTTTAATATGGGAAGGGGCGAGGGCTAACGGCAAAACCTTCCTAATGGTTCCGGGAATATTAAATATAGTCGTTGTCTTGCAAGGATTATTACGCACCCAAGCATTACACTCATTACTCACATGCTTTTTAAAGGTCCTAATACAAATCCTAGAGTTTGCAGCTTATGCGAGCAGTGAGAGGGAAGTGATCTAGCTATGACAGCGTCTTTTTTACAATAATATACCTTTAACAGATAAATGTAACTCATTATTGTCCATTAACATTAACACTGAACTATTTTTGGTTCTTTTTGTAGACTTGATAAAGTGCACAAGAAAAATACAATCTTTTTCTGTCGTCCAACCTGTTGGATTTGTAGATCCTACACAACCAGTGAGGTCAGAAGTTACAAAATAACTCAAAGTTTTTGCGAGGACATACGAACATGATTAGAATTGAATAGCCAGAAGCACTTGCTGCTATAAAAATGGTTACTGATGTTCCTCTTTCCAATCCCACTTGTTTTACAACTTTTTTATCAATTATTCTGTCTGGAGGCTGGACAATGATGATCCGCGTTTCGTCAATATTGTATATATTATGAAATTCAAACTGAATCGATTACAAACTTCTTTCAAGAGATCAAAAAACGCATTAACGTTTGTTCTATTGAAGCTGGCTGCCTTGATTAAATTAGTCGCTTCTGATTTTTTAAATGACACTTGTTTATGAAGTTCAAGCAGATTTAGAAGCCAATCAGAAGAAGCCAGTTTATTATCGACCAAAGTAGGGGTTTAGGATGATGTTTTTTTTGCATACTGAAAGTCAGTACACGCATTCCTTTTGGTAGACAATCCCAAATAAGTTAGTCAGCTAGTTCGGTCTCTATTTGATCAAACACTTGACGATTTTATATAGCCTACTTTTTTCCGATATCATAAAAAAACAAAAAATTCTACTTGCACCAAAAACCGTAGAACGTTAGTGCTTACAATTTCTCAAGTAAGAGTTTTTTAAAAATTTGGGGCCCTAATCGAAATATCTTCGAAAAATCGTTACGCGTTTTCTACGAATGAAAAGTTAAAAAAAGGTTTTTTAAAAATGTTTAGGCGTAGCCGAAGTATTCACAGAAAATACTAATTTGACGGGTTTCTTAGTTTTTCGATATCGTTTCACGCTTTTAAAATAAATAAAAGGTTAGGTTTTTATTTTTAGGGTTTTTATGACTTTATTCCGAAACTAGTAGCGTTAGAGAGAAACGCTTAACGCCATTCGATCGGTCATCGAAAACTACATCGAAAACTATATACGGGATAACTATATGGTTCAAGTGAATTTTGTTGACTTGGGAAAATTTAGCATGTTTTCAAAATTTGCCAAAAAGGAAAAATGTTTCAGAGAAATATTTTGGCGCATTCAAATCTGAGTAAAAAAGTATTACAAGATTTTTTGATAATCGTTCGAATAAACTCGGAAATTGGAAAAATAGTTCCTTTGGCTTTGTGTACGACGGTGATTGTGTTATGACCGGTTTTCGAGATCTTATGCGGTTTTTTCGAGATTATTCCTGAACTATTAGTGCCAGCGAATAATCTATGTATTTTTAAAACCTACAATTTGTATACCACGAAAAGAATTTTTTGCTTGTATCAAGTCTAAAGTGCAAAGAATAAAAAATTTAGGAATCATTTGGCTCCAATCCGATCTATACTTGTTATAAGTAAACCATTTTCTTGATTCAATGAAAGAGCTTATTACGGAGTTTTAGAAATGTTGAATCAGTTTTGTAAAATCGCTTGAATTGTCTTCAGTATTATTTGAATTGAATTTAGAAAATCTACGAGTAAAAGTTCGAACTTACTTTAAGAAAACAAAAATATATTTCAGTAGCTCAAGTGATCAGGACAAGAAAAGTTTATTTAAATTAAGAATATTTAGGATTAAAATTTTCTTTCAATCTACTCACCTTAAGAACACAAAGATTGGTTTCAGTAAATCGGATGACCATGACAAAGACTAATTTCCTTGACTTAAAGAAATTATTTTAGTAGAATTAGTAAATTTTTACTTTAATTTATGCCAGGTCTTCATCAATTAATCAAATATGTCATTACCTTTAATATTATTAGTATTATTTTTGTTATTTAGGGTTATTTAGGATTATAGTCACCTATTATTGAAGGGACACCGGTATACAGGAAGAAAATATGATTGCGAAAATGCACTCAATTTTAAACTTTATTAGGTAGTTAAACACAAAACAAATTAAATACTTTCAAAGCAGATAGTAGTACTAGAAGTGGTTTTTACTTCCTGCGAGAATGAGTTGTTTTCGCCCCCTTTCTCTAAAGCTCTTTTCGTCGCGTTTCTCTTTGGCCCCATGCCCGCTTTGCCTCGGCCCTCTTATACCTCGACCCCTTTCATCCCAGCTCACTTTCGTCTAGGTCCCTTTTCACCTCAGCCCTCTTCGTCCCAGCCCCCTTTCGTCCCAACGCCTTTTGACCAAGCTCCCTTGCCGGGACCTCTTTCGCCCCAAATCTCTTTCGCACGACCCCTTTCACCCCAGCTCCTTTCCGCTCCGCTCCCACATTAGCATTCATTAGATACTTTGTTTTTATAGTTTTTGACATACAATAAATGTTTCAAGAATTAATTGTTTGAACTTACAACCTATGAAGATAGTCAGCCGTTGTGTGTAAAAGTGAGTATATTTTCATACAAATTAAGTTGGGATTCCTATCTCTGGGATTAAACATGAGAAAAGTTAAGGTCCATGTTGGTCATTTTTGCACCAAGTATACAAATCCTCTGGTCATATTTTGTGTAATGGGAAAATTTGTTCCCGTTTCCCAACACCAACACCAGCAGACCAAAATAAATCAATAAATAAACAAAGATTAAAGTTTGTTAGATAATTGATACATACACTTACAAAAATAATACATCCTTCTTTTAAGATTTTGTGTAACAACTGATTCATTTTAGAAAATATGATTTGTTTTACACAATACTATGACGGATGCATGTTGGATGTGTGTTAGATGTATACCAGATGTATGCCCGATGGATGACGGATATATGTCGGATGTATGCCAGATGTGTGTCAGATGTATATCGAATGTATGTGGAGTGTGTGTCGAATGTATGTCGGATGTGTGTCGGATGTATGTCGAATGTATGCCAGACGTATATTGGATTTATGTGATATATGTATCAGATGTATATCGGATGTATGTCGGATGTATGTCGAATGTGTCGGATGTATACCGAACGTATGTCGGTTGTGTGTCGAATGTATGTCGGATGTGTGTCGGATGTATATTGAATGTAAGTTAGCCGTATATCGGATTTATGTCGAGCGGGAATCAGATATATATATATATATATATATATATATATCGGATGTATGCCAGTTCTATGTCGGATGGATGTCGAATGTATGTCAGACGTATATCGGATTTATGTCGGATGTGTATCGGATGTTTATCGGATGTATGTCACATCTATGTCGAAATGGATGTCGGATGTGTGTGAGATGCATATCGGATATACGTCGGATGAATGTCAAATGTATGTCGGATGTGTGTAGAATGTATGTCAGACGTATATCGGATTTATGTGGTATGTGTATCAGATGTATATCGGATGTATGTTGGATGTATGTTGGAAGTATGTCGGATGAATGTCGGATGTGTTGGATGTGTGTCGGATGTGTGTTGAATGTGTTGGATGTATGTCTGATGTATGTCGGATGTATGTCGAATGAATGTCAGATGAATTGTTGGATATGTCGGATGTTGTCGGATGTGCAAATGTATGTCAGATGTATGCTGGATGTACGTTGGATGAATGTTGGATATATGTCGGATGTGTCGGCTGTATGTCGGTCGAGATATCACAGCTGATGGTGTGATTATGTATTTACAAAGATAAATAAGAGGAATATTTTCTAAAGTGAATCGGGTGCAATACAGCATTCTTAAAATAGGAATGCACTATTATTCTAAATATATGTATAAATAATCTAATAAACTTTAATTTTTGTTTATTAATTGCTTTATTTTGGTCTATTGTTATGTATATATTTTTGACATTAACATACATATACTGAGCGGGTTGTGGTGTTGGGCGCAAGTAAAACAAAAGTAGATGCTCCGCATCAGGAGCTCTAATGAAACAAAAGTGGGCGCAAGTGTTATATCACCTACCCACTTCCTGAACCAATGACTAACTTAAGGTACAATTTACAGGAGAACATGAATTTGGGAACGGATTGAATATGGTAACTCAAAATTTCAGAAAAAACGGGGCGCCACCGCATTTTTAAGCATAAATAAAATTAATTTGATTGAGGGGGAGACGCAGAAACCTTCTAACAACTAATGCAAAATCTATATATAAATTATTAACAATTTACCAGGAATATTTTCCAAATAAGTCTGATTACCAATCTAGCGTAGCTTTTTCTTAGCGTTGAAGAAAATTTATGTAATTAAGTTTATTATTGGAAACACTATTTGTGCTCCTTCAAAAATACCAAAGCTATAAAGTATAAATACACTTTCTATAACACAAAGTATAGAATGTAAGTTTTAATCTTATTAATGTTACTCTTTTAATTATGTTATAAACTTCTCAAAATATTTCATATTTTTAGATATAAATGATCAATTCAATTAAACCTTATTATAATAAAGTCAGAGTTTTTATTTACAAGTTAACAATTTAATTAATTAAAGTAACAAATTATTTTGTCTCGTATTAGGAAGGTAATTCAAACATACTAAATAAAAATTAATTGTTGGTTATTTTCACTTTAATTAATCCAGCTCATTTTTTGATTCTTAGATTGAAGTTCATTAAAAAGCTACTTTTACTTAAAAGCAATTTCAAAATTATTATCATATTAATTTGAATAAAAGACCAAACATCAGTATCGGTATTTGTTCATATGTGTTCACTTTCTCAAAAATGTCTTAACCACGAAACAAATACTTCGTGTAGAGTTTTTGATATAAAGATCTATAAGCACCAATTTATAGTATAAAAAGTAACATACGTGGAAATTATAGCTTGGAATTCACGTGTGTCTTTGAACAAATAACATATATTAATAATAATAATAATAACAATAATAATAATAATAATAGTACTTTTACTTCCATGAAAATTTACAAAAGAAAACTAAATTACATATCCTTGAAGCTTATACAACACAAGGTAGAACATGGAAAAGGGATGCAGTTCTATCGGATTAATACAACTCGTGGTCTACCACAGCACCCACTGCGTGTTTTCACTTATGACAATTCGAAATAAATTATGTGTTTGCACTCTCTCTAAGTACAAATGAATTTGTATTAAAAGCAAGGCCAAAATTCTTAACTTTACAGTTAAATTGCAAGAATAACAATTACTAAACACTTAATTCATTATATTTAAACTATTATTCTTTCACCATCTCTAACACTAAAACTTTTATAAACGGACACTTTAGTTTTCGGTTTTATGACTCAGCTTAAAAAGTTCAATTCATAACCCATAAAAGTTTAGATATCTGACAGAACGACTTCGAAGACGAATCAGCAATGTTCCGCTATTTATTCAATCCAACAGCAAACAACATACGACCTTTAATAAATGTTATCTTTAAATAAAATACACCACAAACTTTTATAACAACCTTGAGCGTCGTAAGACATGTCTTATCTTTGCATATTGAACTTAACCAGTTTTCAACGATATAATTAACCACGTTAATTCCAAATCTCCATGACTAAGTAAATTTTAGTTTATAATTTAAATAATCATAGTTTTCTTCAATAATAATTTATATTATTGTCGTTCTTTTCCAAATAAGAATCATCCTTGTTTCCTCTTAATAGTAATTCACCTTGTTTTCTCTTATTAATAATTTACCTTGTTTTCGCTGGTATGAAGCTTATCTAGTATGAATAAAATTGTATTTTCTACTAACCATTAACAAAAGCAGACGTCTTTACACGTTTGTGAGTACCTTTATTATTTATCTAATGGGGAACCGCTGCGCCCATGCTATGGTTTTTCCAAGCATCTTTAGCAGATAAACCCATCACGCCTTTAACAAAATTAGTCACAAATGTTGACGCACGTTATTGCGTCGTTTCTTTGAAAAGTGCGCACGCGCTTTCTCTATGCGCCGATCTACAAGAAGCATTCAATTCCAACCAACAGAAACTTTGGTAGACTTGAACTTCAAATAACACAGAATAATTTTCTAACGAGACTTGAAACAAAGATCTTTAGGTTCATATTGCTAATAACAAAACAAATGCTATAAAACAGCTACTATTTAAAAAAAGAAAAAGTCAAAGAATGTAAAACCTAGACTTATTAATTTCGCCGAAAATTAAATACGTAACAATATTGGGAAACGGGCACAAATTTTCCCACGTACACAAAGTATGGCGAGAATACAACTTCCACTTCCTAATGAGGAGTCTTAGAGTTGGTACAAAAATGACCAGAATGGATCTTAAACTTTTCCATGTTAAATCACGTAAGAAAATCGTTCTTTTGCTCTCGTACGAAGGTAGCTTATTACAATTCAATCCAATTATTTGTGCTCAGATAAGATCGACGGTTTTTTGCTAGCTTAAAGCCATTTTTGTATTCCACCATGTCGATCTAGAAGCTATTGGAATATACTTGTGTTTCCTTATTGTATTCATTTCTTTCTGCTCTGTAAACGCTCCCTTAGAGTTGTTGTAGCTATTGCTGATTTATTAGGGTTTTCGCGGTTTTTGTTTCAAGAAGGAATTCTTAAGCAGTCCTGTACCAGTCTGACAATATATAACTTCATCGCACACAGGATGCGAATTTATACACACCTAGCTTTTCAAAGTCATCACTCAGATAAAGAGATGCAGTTCTCCAAACCCAAAAACATTTCAGATAAATTCTATCCTTGAATTTTAAAACTATTCTAGAAAAATAGATAAAATTTAATAATAAAATTTTAAATCATCATCATTAGGTCTTCAGTCCTGGAACTGGTTAGACGCGTACCATCATTGTTTCCTGTTCTGAACTAACCTACAGATTTTCCTGAAATTTGCAAAGTCTGCATCTGCCACTATCTGATCTAGATCTACATCTACCTCTTTTTCCTATCTCTTCTTGTAATATATCCCATACTATTCCCCAAAAATGCCTTAGAACGTATTCTGCCCTTCTGTTTCTCTTATTTTTTCCCCAGATATCCTTGTTCTCCTACTATTTCTATAACCTATTTGTTATTATCTTTGTCTGTCCATGCTATCGTCCTCATACTTCTGAAGCACAGCATTTCAAAAGGCTGCTACCGTTTTTCTGTCTGCGTTTTAGACTACCCGTATTTCATAGGCATTCTGTGCTGTGCTCCACACATATGCTTTCAACAATATTCCTCTAGTTCTATGTTTGTTGTCTTTCCTCATAGGAGCTGTTCTTTCTTGTTAGATGCTAAGTTGCCCCAACACTTAACCATTTACCGATTTAATATATTTTCCAATATATCGTTTTGCACAGTCAACATTAGTTGCAGATATTTCGCAACCAACAACTAGTTGTTTATACTAATCATCACATTTATCTGCATTTATTTTTTCGTCATTAGGTTTTCCGTCTCAAAACTGGTTGGACACGTACCTGCACTTATTTATATTCTGAACTAGCCTACATAGTTCCCTGCAATTCTCACACCGCATGTGTATACAGCTAGTTCCCCTTCTATTGTTTTTATTTTTATGCCCTATTTTACCGAGATTCAGTGAAGGGGGTTAAGCAACCTGTGGCTATCAAGATCTCCCAACACTTAGTCATTTGCCGAAATAATGGTTTTCCAGTAAATCCTTTCGCACACTTAACATTATTCGAGAATATTGCCCAACCAATTCTTGTAGTTACTTATAATAATCATCATGTTTAAGCACAGTTATTTTATTTGTCATTAGTTTATCCATCTTGGGATTGGTTGGATGCGTACCTCCATTGATTTTTATTCTGAGCTAGCCTACACATCTTCCTGAAACCCCTACAGACTACATCTTTCACTATCTGTGTGCAGTAGTCTAACCTAGGTCCGCCTCTTCTTCTCTTTTTTCCTATCTCTGCTTCTAATATATTCCGCACTATTCCATCGTGCCGTAGTATGTGGCCTATCATCCAATCTCTCCTATTTTTTACCGTTTTCCACATATTTCTTTCTTCCCCTACCATTTTTAGTACCTCTTCGTTCTTAACTTTGTCTGTCCATGATATCTTCATCATACGTCTGCTTCTCCTACTGTCCAGGTTTCACAGCCGTACAGTGCTGTGCTCCACACATATGTTTTAAGCAATCTTTTCCTTGTTATGTTTGTGGTCTTTGAGCACAGTAGTTGCTTTTTCTTGTTAAATGTAGCACGACCTTGCGCTAATCTCTGTTTTATATCTTTTGTGCTTTTCTCATCTTGCGTTATTTGGCTTCCTAGGTAGAAGAAATCCTTAACTTCTTGTAAGTTCGTGTTACATACTTGTATTCTTGTTTTTGATTTATTTTTCCCACCTTTGCATACTAGAACTTTAGTTTTAGTTTTGTTAATTTTCATACCGTTTCTCTCTGTTAGAAGCGTTTCCATTTCATTAAGAGCAGCTTCTAACTCTTCCTTGTTAGACGCTAATACAGCTATATCGTCTGCAAATCTAAGCATATCAATTTTTTGTCCCTGCATAGTAATTCCAAATGTCTTCCTGCATTTGACAGTATTCATTGTCTCTTTTATGTACAAGTTAAAAATCAATGGGGTAGGGCACATCCCTGTCTCACTCCTTTCCCAATGTTTACTTCTCTTCGTTTCTTCTCTAATTCTATTACTGCTGTTTGCTCTTTGTATAAGCTATGTACTATTCGTATATTCCTATAACTCATTCCAATCTTTTTGAGTATTTCAAACATTTTTTTCCATTTTACATTGTCGAATGCTTTTTCCAGATCTACAAACCCTATATACACGCTTTCCCCTTTTTCTATTGTTTTCTCCATTATCACTCTCAGAGCTAAAATAGTCTCCGGTGTTCCCCTGTTTCGCCTAAACCCAAATTGGTCTTCTCCTAGTATTTCTTCCGCTCGTTTTTCCATTTGTCTTTGCACAATTCTAGTTAATATTTTTGACACGTGTGCTGTCAAACTTATTGTTCGAAAATTTTCACATCTATCCGCGCCTTTCTTTTTTGGTATAGTTAGTATGATACTACGTTTGAAATCTTTGGGTATCTCGCTTGACTCATACATATAGCTTACAAGTTGGAAGAGACGTTCTGTTACTGCTTGTCCAGCGGCTTTTAGAATTTCTGCTTGCACCTTATCTGTACCCGGCGCCTTACCATTTTTCAGAATCTTTAAAGCTAATTCAAACTCATCTCTAAGTATAAAATATCCCAAGTCATCATTTTCAATGTCAGATTCCTGTTCTAATGCAGTTAGTTCGTGTCCTGCATATAAATTTCCTATATATTCTTGCCATCTACCCACTTTCTCTACGTTTTCTATGATGACGTTTCCTTGTGCGTCCCTTATATTTTTGCTATACGGTTTTATATCCCTAAAATTCATTCTAATTAATTTGTATGCTTCGTTTGTCTTTCCTATTTCCATCTTCATTTGTACCTCTTTGCACTTTTCATCAATCCATTGTTTTTTAGCTGTCCTGCATTTTCGAATAATTTCCCATTTTATGGTATTGTATCTCTGTTTTCCTGTTTCGTCTGATTTATTTTTGTATTTTCGTCTTTTTTGTATTAAATTCAGGATATCCTTTGCTATCCATGGTTTCTTATTTTTTTTTTGTGTATACCCCAGAATATCTCTGGCCGCCATGTCTAAGCTGGATTTAATGTTATTCCATTCTGTTTCTACTTCCTTAGTATCAGATATTTTCGCGATATCTTTGAGCAATTCATTTGAGTTTTTTCGAATCTTTCTTGAATATCTTTATCTTTTAGTTTCTCTAAGTCCAAGTGCCTTTTTCCGTTTCTTTTTTCACATTCTTAAACTTAAGTGTGGCCTTCATAATTACGATGTTGTGGTCAGTATCTATATCTGCTTCTGGGTAGCTTCTACAGTCTTTTACTTGATTCCTAAACCGTTGTCTAACAAGAATGTAATCTATTTGATATCTTCCTATATCTCCTGGCATCTTCCACGTATATCGTCTTCTAGCATGATGTTGAAATAATGTGTTTGTGATGATTAAATTGTTCTTGTCGCAAAATTCTACCAGCCTATTTTCCCTGTCGTTTCTCGTGCCTAAACCAAATAAACCTACTACCGCTCCTTCCCTACCCTCACCTACCACGGCATTAAAATCCCCCGTAATTATTAAATTTTCATGTCCTTTTACGTGTCTTAATATGTCTTCGATATCTTTGTAGATGGCTTCTATCTCTTCGTCACTGTAGCTAGAGGTGGGCATGTATACTTGTATTATTACTGTGTTTACCGGTTTAGATTCTAATCTAACCATGAGTATTCTTTCGTTCTTTTGCAAGTAATATTCTACACAGTATCCTATCTTTTTCCGCATATCTATCCCCACACCCAAATTTCTTTCCTCTGCTCCTGTATGAATTACCCTAAAGTCTCCACTCCAAAAATCCCCCGCCTCTGGCCACCGAACTTCGCTGATCCCTACTATGTCTAGTGGTAACCTATTCATTTCGATTTTTAGGTTCTCTAGCTTACCTACTTCATACTTCTAACATTCCACGCTCCGACTCGCAGAATGTTCCCGACTCTTATTTTTAACTTTCCGATCGCATTCTCCGAAGTAGTCCCCTCCCGTAGATCCGAATGGGGGACTATTTTAACTCCGGAATCTTTTACCTCAGAGAATGCCATCATGTTTGTAACAATTTAATTACGCTGTGTACTTGGGAGTTAATGTGGTGGTTTCCCGTTGCCTTCCACATCGCGGTAGTGTGTCTTAGACTGCCATACCGACCCCTATGGTCTCTGCCAATCTAAGTACCGAAAGAGCCGCTGCCCTCTTTCTGGGACCTGTCTTAGTCTGGTTCCTCACTAACGACCCTACTACTATGGTTGGACCTGTAGTTTGGCTCTTTAGCTCATTAGAACACGCAAGCCATTTCACCTGTTCTAGTAATTTAAAACTTCGGCAAGGTGCAGGTCCATTCGAAATGGAAAATTTTAAATGTAATAAAATAATTTTAAGATTATACTAACTACGCCGTAATAAAGCATTATAATTAAGCGCGGTTGCGTACTAATATAGAATTGCCGTTAGTAACTCATTCAGAGATGCAATACAGATGATAAAACCATTATTTTAAAATTTGAGGTTTGCCGAAAATTAGATGCAGTCTGCTGTAATAAAGTATTTTTTATGTTCAGTTATACGCGAACTAAAGCTTTTGGTACAGAAAAGACTTCAAATTCCAAAATTGTAGAACGCAGTTGTTACATAATATGTTTGTCATGGTTCCTAATCAAACTTTTTAAATAAATGCATTTTTTGTTGTATTCTATACTTCACTGTCTAATTTTTAGACCATAACAGATCGAACAATTAAAACAAGTTTTAGTATATTAATACCTAGAGGAGAAAAACACCCAGAAAAATTATACAAAATGTGTTAGCCTTTTTTCACTGTTTACCTATTTCTTCTATTTAAACTTTTAGAACATACATTGTGAGTACTTCCATTTGTCAAAATCCATGCTTGGTTTCAATCAAATATAATTGTTTATCGGTAGGAGCCAAAAATATAAATGTTATCATTTATCTAATTATTTACTGATAGCAGTAAAACATCGCATGCTTGAAAAGCATATTTATTTGTTTATAAGTTAATACGTTTTAATGCCAAATGTTTACAAATAGTGCGTTTAGATCATTGATGTTGTTTTATTTACACGGTTTACGATTTATAGGGATCTTGAGTACATCAACTGTAAAATTAAAGTTTAATTGTTAACGATCTTTTTCTAAGTTGAGTATAGCTTCTTGTGAGTTATGGGTCAGATAATAATAGGAATACTCTTTCTTAATGCCTAAATTTTCCCAAATATTTCTATACTTTGTCATAAATGCAGCACTTGAATGATACAAATAAAATAAAATAAAAATAAAAATAAAACTACTTACATACAGATTAGTGGAAAAAGTTGTAGTACTTGATATTAAAATTTTAAAATTCGTTTAGATTGATAGATTGAGTTGACAAATGCAGTGTTTTCTTAAGAGCATTGGGGTGGTCCTGCATGTAAATTTGAAGAAAAGTCCAACAAGTAATACAAACTTTTATTTTTAAGAGTACGGTACCCTAAATTCCATGGAATGTTATTTAGAAATCATACCACTAAAAAACATGACAATTTATCCAAGACAGTGTTTATAATTATAACACTTCTTGTAAAAAAATTGTGGTTAAGCCTAAAACAAAATAAGACCCGCCGATCGTTCGTCTTTACTTGCAGTTTTTAATCAATGCGTGTGACCATTGAAATAATCTTATTCGTTTATCAAAGAATAATGATTCATCAAGTTCAGGTGCAGGTTTTTCTTCTTTTTTTTAAAATAATATTTGATTTCTTACACTTCGCGCTACTCTGTCTCCTTTTTCTTTCTCTTCCGCCTATTTTTACCTTCGGCATTCTTCGGTTTTTGTAGGTAACACCTTCCGCTTAACATCCGGCTATGCATCAAACTAAGTTTGAATAATTTATAGACGTATCGAAAACTCAAAACCACTACACAAATCACATTCTTTTTTATTAATATGTTGTTTTTTGCTAATTTTGTTTCATTAGTTTTAAAGGTTGTGTGTAATATTAGTGCATGATTGTGTATACGTGTGTACGCTAGTACTTATATTTTTGTATGCACTGTGTTTGAGATATACGGATGTCCATCTAATGATCTCGAAAATCGTAACAGATACAGTTTTAGTTTGATGCGGGAAAATAGCCACTAATATGAAAGTATACAATTTTCTTTGGTTTTCGATATATTTAAAAAAAACTAATTTTTGCTTTTCTTTTTTATTTTTTCTGATGTTATTATTAGAGCTAGAACAAAATCAAAAACACTTTGTCGCAGCTACTTTTTATAGACTTTTGCATTATAATGCCAATTTTACTGTAAGGTGGAGTGGGGTAAGATCGGACCGCTTTTTGCATAGTTTCACTTTTAACACATTTATTGATGTTATTTGTTAAATATTTAACATATATTAGATTCAGCGTAAAATAGAGTTAATACTCTATAATTTGTTATGAAAAAAACACAATTTTTCCTTGGAAATTGTTAATTACACAGAAAATTGAAACAAGCTGCACCCACTACGAACTTGCCCCGAACGCGGGGCAAGTTCGTAAATGGCTATTTACAATCTATTGAAATGTATCTTGCTGTGTTCTGGGGCAAATTCGGAATTATTCATAAATTATTTACCGAATTCCATTTACCACATTAAAATTAGTTGAATTGTTTAAAAATTACACACTTTAAAAGAAATTCCTTAGAGAAAGAAGTTTATTTAAAAAGAAAAACTATACAAAGCATCATAAATAACATTTTAACATTTTTGTAGCAAACGCTAAAAGTTTCAAAATTCAACTCACAAAACATATTTTAAACAGTTAATTTTGGTAATTCTATCAATAAAAATTTTCAAATTTAATCTTCATCAACGCATCTTTCACATTCATACCGCATTTTCTTTGATCCTTTATTGCACATGCCACAAACCTATTCCATGCAAGTTATGCATTGAATCCATGATCTTCTATCAGTGTAATATTGGGAATCACATTTGCATATTGTACATAAGTTGTCAGAACTGTGATTATTTTTTAATACACTTACGGATTTTTTTGTGGGCCGCTTGTCCGTACTTAACCTATTCATTACTTCTTCTAAACTAATTACTTCGGTTCCTGTTCCCACTCTTTTCTTCTTTTGAATGTTTGATTTAACGTTTGTCTTTACAGTTTCCAATAATAGATTTTCAAATGTAGCTGATGTTGAGGGTTGAGGACTATCACAGACAAAAGGAGAACTGTTTCTTGAAGAATGTGGTAACATTTCAACACTTCTTTCTTTAATAAAGCTAACAGTTTCCTCAACTATACTATCCACGTTGCCGAAAGGGAAATCAATGATTATAGGTGGATCACAAAGGGCTTCTTCAATAATGGATAGTTCCTCGTTCATTTTAGGAGGATCTTTGGCGTTTACTTCTTGCCATTCTTTCAGGGTAATGGCAGAGAACATGGAGTCTGGAACGACATCCTTGAAAATGGATAAATCCCCGCTTTCTTGAAACCATTCATAACTATTTCTGAGTTTAAATCGCGCCAAATATCTCCAATCATTACTGAAAACTGTTGTTTTGAGAGCTTTACTCCAATATTTCTTCTCTGCCACGTGACTAATTTTTGGTCCCAGGTTGACTTTAATGGTTTAAAGACACTTAGATTTAAAGGTTGGAGTATGTGACTTGTATGTGGTAGAAGTTTTAGAATGGTAACATTTGAATCACGAGCTTTTTCTATTAATTTGACGCTAATATGGGTAGCATGCCCATCATATATTAATAAGGTTGGACGGCCTGAATCAATACATTTCAAAAATTTCTTTTCAAAATATTTTTCAGAAACAGTTGATTCCATCCAACCATTGGCAGTCGCAGCATAGGTGGTTCCAGGAAAGCCAGTATTCTCGTGGGCAACTCATTGGTTCCCAGATATTTTTTCCTTTAAAAATAATAAGTGGTGGGACTTTTTCACCCGAAGCAGATGCTGCTAGCAGTACTGTTATGTTATTTCTTCCAGGAGCACTTATTACTCGCGTGCAAGGCACGTTTTTACCACCAACAACCACTTTAGTTTTAGAAAGGCCAGTGCAAAAACTAGACTCATCTAAATTTCTGGAAGGAGTGTTTTCTAATCCTAATTCTTGTATGGTGTTCTCCAATAATGTAAAATATTGTTGGACCGTAAACGGATCACAACCTCGTTTACGGGCCACTTCTACCGCTTGCGGTTTTTTTTATGCTTAAATTATGTCTCTTTTTAAAACCTAGAAACCAATCTTCTCCAGGGAGATCGTCTTTGAATTGGGTTTTTAGTTTGTTTTCTTTAATAAACTGCCTAACTAATTCAAACACCTCTTTTCTAGACAACCCCAACCCATACTTTTGCATTGTCAAGAGGCAATCAGCAAGCTGTTGTTCGTGTTCTTTCGAAATGGCAGTTGATCTGCCAAGTGATTTATTTATGATGCCATGTTTACCTTTTAAGCAATCCATCATGGTGCTGATAGGAATTTTATATTTTTTGCTGGCGTTAAATGCATTTGTACGTCCAGCTCTAATTTCTGCCTAGGCTTCTTCAAACGTTTCTGTTGTATACGACCTTCGACTTGTCTTCCTAACGTAATTTCGAACCATTTCGAAACTAAAATTTTTTTATAAATAAGTGTCGAAAGAAAATATCAAAAGAAATAACCAAAATATATGAACTACTGCGATCTTGCCCCGCTGCATACTTCGGTCTTACTCCGTGCACTAATATTTTCGGGGCAAGACCGAAGTAGTGGTTTTCTCAGTAAATTTTGGACAACTGATCTAATTTATTTATTTAATGTAAACTTTACACAATATTTTCCATACTTACCAAAAATAGAGTAAAAAACACAAAATTTCCTTAAAAATCACGACACTTTGTTAGACAACACGAACTTAGATGTACACTGCACCAGAAGATGTACTTTTTGATGAATATATAATAAGGTAATTCCCCGCATAAATGAGAGACATCTCTAGGAATCGCTTCACATTAATTTAATGCAGGTTACTAACTATGAGTTATTATATTCGCATTTATGTATGAATAAATATAGGCCGTTTACGATCTTACCCCACTGCACCTTATAACGTTTCCTTCTCGAGAAATCATCATTAACATAATTTTTTTAAATGCCGTCCTCTTTTTAAAAATACAGATTTTTGAATTCTACATCCAGTAATATATCACATGGTGGTTTAATTACGTTTCGGAACTGTTTTAGCAATCAATTTCAAACAATATTCTCAAGTACGGGCCTGCATATTAAAAAAAGTTAATTAGAAGTCATTTTTCTAAAGCAAAAAGAAACTGAAAGCGTAAAATTATTGTTTTTATTGGGCGAAGCTCGACTAAACCAAAAAATAAATAAAACTTGCAACACAAAATTAATAACCTATTTAATACTGGCGCTTACAATATGTAAACAAAAAAAAACAATTTACATCATAAAAATTGTTCGAATAAATGTCCATTTTTCTGCGACGGGAAAAATGTGACATTTAATATTTCTTGACAGGTAACAAATGTCACTTTATATAAAATTACTTTTTTCCCGGGAAAAATGAGTACTTTTTCCTGGTAAGTGCAAATAAGTAAGAACACGAAGATATTTAATTTTAGAATATTTTATTATGTATAAGTTACGTTTCCTTAATGTTAAAAGTACAGTTATTAAATGTACATTGCCTGAAAGACATGTTTTTGAACAATTAGGAATGTCTGCTACAGTGGAATTTTCTTGATTTGAAATAATATTTTGTGCCACTGACACAACTGCCGTTGATGTACTTGTTCGCAAATTGGATTCTGTTTCAGCTGATGCACTGCCACACAAACCAAACAGTTTCTTAGCTATTTCTGTCTTGTGCACTATCGATTCATCAACATACCCTTCAGCGACCATTGATGACTTCCAACCACCATGTTTCTTTAGTGTCATCAAGTCTCCCCCAGATTCAACTAAAAGTGTAGCAGACGATCTTCGAAATGCATGACCTGTATATGACTTAGCATTTTTAAGTCGAAGAAAATTGGCTACTATTTCAGGTACCTTATAAAACTGATTTCTACCCACAACTTGATTGACGCATTTCCCATTGCGATATGCATAAAACAGGCGGCGATCCTTTGCTGCTGCTGGACGAAGTGCCATGTACATTCTGTAAAATTTAATATATTCTTCAGTAACTATAAATCTCCTATTTACATCATTCTTTGTTTGCTTAAGTTTCACAATTAATGACGTTCCCACGTCTTCAATATCATCTAATGTTACCTGGCTAATTTCACATATTCGACAGGCTCCTGCAATCCCAAATACAACAACAACCTTGACCAATAAATAAACTTCATCAGAGCATTATTTAAAAATCACTAATATGTGTACTGTAAATATTGCAGATTTTTGGGCATGTAACCTTTCCCATTTTGTTTCAGAAACGTAATTAGTTTGCAATATTTTGAAATGTCTACGTTATTATTGACTTGTAACATACTTTTTATCATTGAATAATTCGACCACACTGTTGATGGCTTTTGTTGTTGCGCTAGTTCCGAAAAATAAACCAATAACACCGTCTCCGAGTAAGAACTACATGTCTTTTTCGCCTTCCATTCCATGAATCTTGAATACGCAGTTTCGTAAATTTTTCGTGATTTAGCTGGCAATAATTTTATTGATGCTACTTTCGCTGCCTCTACCAATTCCGGTGGAGTAAGAGAAACTTCTGAATCAGTACTGTCCATTTTGAATTTTGAATATTCAAAACAATCGATATAAACAACTTAAGTTCGCAATTTTGTAACCACTGCAAAATTAAATTGACAGATATTTGATTACTTTAAAGGTTTCCTTAGCAACGCAGATCTAACTGTCCCTATAAGTACATCAGCCTACCTGTTTGAAACTTCAAATTTGACATAGATTGATTTTTGACTTTAATATAATTGGTAATATTTTTTAAATATTAAATCATTGTTTTGCCAGTCACAGAAAAAATAGTATTATACGCGGGTAAATGTAAGATTTTAGCTCGGTGTTTGTCTCCTCCGCTTCGCGTCGGGAGACAAACACACACCTCGAGCTAAAATCTAGTACTTTTTTCCCTTGTATAATAAATAACTATTATTTTCTAAACATAAACAATATCTTTTAGCCGCAGAATGTGAAACTTTATGCGAGATATCTGGAGGAGTCGTTTGGAATGTTTCAAGAACTAGCCTGCGTAGATCTTCTTCAGTTTCAAAAATATGACAGTAGACATAATTGTTAATGTCGCTGTAGAAAAAATTTAAGGATGTGATATTCGGCGAACTGTGATCAAGGAATTGTTGAATGAGATAACTGTTCATTGTCAGGAAATTCATTTGAAAGATATTTCCGTGCGACCCTGGTGTTGTACACGAGAGCACCATCTTATGGGAACCATAAGTTCCGGTAATCTGTAAGTGGAATGGTTTCCAAAGCTTCTTCCAAATCGCGTTCAAGTAAGTTGAGGTAACGCTCTGCAGTAAGTGAGTGGTGCTAAAAATTGTCTATTATTTGTGTGTCCAAAATTCCAAGCCACACGTTGAATCTAAAACGGTGTTGGTGTCTAGTCATTCGAAACTTATTGGCGTTGTATGTGTGTGTGTGTGTGTGTGTGTGTGTGTGTGTGTGTGTGTGTGTGTGTGTGTGTGTGTGTGTGTGTCTGTGTGTGCGTGTGTGCGTGTGTGAGTGTGTGAGTGTGTGGGTGTGTGCTTGCGTGCGTGCGTGCTTGCGTGCGCGCGTGCGTGTGTGGTGTGCGTGTACGTGTGCGTGTGCGTGTGTGAGTGGGTGGGTGTGTGGGTGGGTGTGTGAGTGCGTGCGTGCGTGCGTGTGTGTGTGTGTGCGTGTGTGTGTTCCGAGGCGTGGGTGTATGTGTGTGAAATGTGTATGGGCGCGTGTCTGTGTAGTGTGCACGTACGTGTGTTTGTGTGTATGTTCATCAGTTATCTCTAAATAATGTAAAAGCTATGACCTATTTTTATATGTACTAATTTGAGTGCATATAGAACTTGGTATTATTATCTGTATATTTATCGAATTTTTTGTTTTATATGTTTTGGTTATAATTCAGTTTAAAATTTATCAGCTATACCTGTATTTCTTTCGTTATTCATCGGTTTGAAGTTTCTCTAAATATGGCATATTTTACTAAACGATATTGCGTTTATTTTCGATGATAGATTCAAATACGTCCTTTTCTGCGGTAATTTGTTTTTCATTCACCTAGCTTCTGTTTCTATTCAAAATCCCATCCTGTATTTTTACTTCGTTATAATAGTACGCGCAATCATAACATTTCTAGTCAAATCTATTCCTTCTAAAACGAAAATTTATTTGATAAATTAAATAGTCAAAACCTTGTTTTAGGTATCTGTTAATTTGTTAAACATTCCGATAACGAATAATTGCCTTCTCTTGTGTTTCCCATTTAAAGACTTGTCGAAATGATAGATCCTAATATTAGTTGATAGCGTGTTTTCCAGCTTGCTAATCGCGCTTTCGATAACGCGAGGATTGCAGTTCGAACTCGTGTTATTTGAACCCATTCTGAAGTTGATTCAGAAGCTTGTGCGTTGAAATATTTTCGACAAGTAAGAGGTATCTTGCGTGTATTCGCTTTCAACTGAAGCCCAAATTGGTTCTTTTTTATGTAGACTAACTACTTTTGTCTGTAGACCAACTGCTTTTGTCCGTAGACCGCTGCTGCAGGTACGGTGGCAGGGTGAAGGGATCCTGACTACCATGACGTTGCTGTGCTGACTCACCCCCGACGGGTTCCAAGCTAAGTATCCAGACACAAACAGGTATACAACTTGTTTTCTTTTGTGTATATCAATGTCATATTCCGTATCAGCGTTTGGCGTAGTTTGTTGCTGCGAAGCAATATTATCGCTCTACAGATGTCATGTACCATTGTTAAAAATGTTTAACAGACACACGCTTATTCTTTTTTTACTGATTGGTTTATTTTACAAAAAGTATTATGTGCAATTTTAAAAACGTTTGACAAAAGCTCTCACATGTTTACTTACTACTGATTAATTTAATTTTGAGTAAAATACGAGATGCGCACTTCGTATCTAAAGTACTAAATTGTTCATATCACATAATTGTTTTGCTTTGTTTTGTACAGAATCCTTTATTTTTATTTGTTAATAGATAATCGTGGGGGACGTGTTTTTTTTGTTTTCTTGATATGTAGGTAAATCCTCCCACTCTCCGAGGTTGGTAGTTAGTCTGGTATTTACTTTTTCTCCGGCTACGTCTAGGTACGTAGCAAAAATATTTTAAATCGTTCGTTTAATTTCTATGATCTTTAGATTTTTAAAACATAAATTATGGTCATTATCAGGAGCATGAGTTACTAAAGCACAGGTTTTGCGTTTTCTTTTTGTGACACTCTTAGGGTGTGAGGCCCTTTGATTTAAATTTTGCAAAGTTTGACCTATCTATGAAGTACCACACGTTAAGCAACTTATTTTATAAATAACATTTCTTATCAGTAAAGAAGAATTTTTGTAAATAAATCACGAATAAATTAATAAATTCTTTTTTAAAATTTTCACATTATAGATCATGAAATATTTTGATAAATTTATGTTCAAATTTTGTATATAAGGAAGTGATGCGTATTTTAGGTTTGTACCAGGATTCACGCTTTCTTCATCATTTTGATTAATACCGAAGGCATGATTAATTTTCTTTTGGTTAAATTAGAATTTTTGGGTAATTATTATTAATTAGAATTCAAATTTTTATTGTATAGGGAAGCATATGAAATTTGTTATATTTTACAAAAGATAATATTACTATTTTGCGTGTAAGCAAACGTTTTCTGCCATGGTCCACGCAAACACCATATCACAACTTTTTTAATTAATAATAAAAATTCCTAAAGTACAAAACTGTCTGTTTTGGTATGAAGAAAGATCATAGCATTTTTGGAGTTATTCTTAATTTTTTTAATGTTATACATTTTATAATTGTACTGAAGAATGTTTTTAAAAACTGTCTCAATTTACCGCAAATTCTACAGTAATCTTTTTAGTAGATTGATGATTTTTATTTAATTACATTTTCATTTTAATAAAGCGATTGAAATTTTGATTTAATTTCTTAGTGCATGGGTTCCATGGAATTAGGATGTAGGTATGTCTAGACAATTTCTGATATTACCAGTTAAAAATTTCGTAGGAGTAAATAATTATTTATTTATTTAAATTAAATCAAACGACGCCAGCGTTTGATTCAACTCAAAACCCAGCTTTATATTAATCGATGGTATATTGTTATTACGATGTCTTTGGTAAAACATTAACCAAACATCTCTAAATATAAGTAGAAAATTAACAGTGTACCTTAAACCTTCAAAAAGATATTTCTCTACAGCACATATTAAAGCTGGAGAGTGATTGGTTAGCAGGAAATTAAAAGTTGTAGAAGTTTTCCACAAAGAATGCTATTTTGTAATCCCTACTATTTGTTTTCTACAAAATTACAGTTTGAATAAGTCAAAAAAGCAAAGGCAAATGTTTATATAATTATAAAACTGGCGTTGTCCGCTTGACATTGTTCATACATTTTATATATTAATGTGTCGTTGTTTAATTGAGTTGATAGGCTGAAGGATATTTCAGAATGTCACTTGTTAAATATATCGAATGTAATAATAAATAATAATGTCTACCCTGTATAACAAAATCAACTGACTCGATTAAAAGTTGTACAAAGATAAACAGAATCGTATTGCCCTATCAGTTCATTATTTTCTTTTTATTTTAAATTTATACTTTTCAATTTATCGAAATCTCAAAAGTGTATCTCTGTTTACTTTGATCTGCTTTCATTCACGTTATATTTTATTATATTGTTAATGTTTTTATAGTGTATATATTAGTATTAGTGTATATTCGAATACTTAAATTTTGTAAATTTTTGTGAATATTTTACTTTAAGTGAGTGACTATATGAACGATTTCAAGTAATAGAACCGAAATATAATTATAGTCTAAGCTGTTGATAATTTTGTAAAGTTATATCAAGTAAATGTAGGTAATCTGAGTAACGCAGTTACCCGAGTATATTGTTTGCTGTATGATTTTTGTGATCAATTTTTTAATAAATATGTTCTAAAATCTTCTTTAAACGTGATATGTACATATTAATTAATCACATATATGCATTATTGGATATTGCATTTTATTGTATATTTATCCTTTTTCTCACAATAAATGTTTAAGATTCATAAGTATTAAAAATATTAGTTTTATTTATGAGTATTTGGTTACAAAGAAATATAGTGGACACCAGGGCAGATTGTGACACTCTGCGCATGACAACAAACCAAAGGACATCCCTGCATTCTTATGAAGTGTGTAAACAGGTACACATATCTTCCAATTTGTTCTTAAAGTGTTGTGGAGTTTATACTGATGGTATATGTGTTAGTGAAAAGAAGGGAAATTCTTAGACTAAAGTTACATTTGAAAATATCATTTAATTCTTGCTACTGTTTTGTTATTAAAATTTATACCAAAACTAACATCTGGTTACTGATTATGTAGTTTAAAGTAGAATTTTATAATTTATAGTTTTATTCTAAGAAGTAGTGTTTGCAATTAACTCATTAGTGCGCAGGTTAGTATTTTTTTAGTTACAAGACTTTCTCTCATCAAACCAGTTTATATATTGCTACAATAAGAGGGTAGTTTAAGGGTTTAAGAGGTCGTAGGATAGATATAAATAACTTTAACCTTAAGAAAATCAAATAATTCCATCAATTATAGGAGTAAATCGACTATTCTACAAAAAGTCAATTGCGAGGACACATAGTATATTCGTTCTAATGCATAAGAAAGAAGCTCATTTAGTAATAATCCGATACCATTTAATTAGAAGAGTAATATGTACGTCGTATGATATGTTTAAGTATAATTTACGAGTAAAGATAAGGTTTTAGAAGCAACTAATTGCATCAAACATAAATTATCGGGAAACAGATAAATTGGCATTCCAGATATTTAACAATTATGGCGAAAATATCAATGCATGTGTAAGAAAACGCATCTTAATACGTCATTATTAGAAAATGGATACGTGACTACGAAGAATACATTTGTTCAGAAAACCAACATTTTGTAACAAACAAATAAACATCAGGCGGTTCATTATATGATAAGTTTTGGACTTTTAAACTACAAACATAAAATTACGCGATTGAATGTGGGTAATAATTGGGAATCCTTAGAAATAACTATATAATACAGAACGCTTACGTGATTGATAAAGCATTGTCCCCAAGAATTAGAGAAAATACCGAGTTCTGCCAGAGGTAAGGCAAAGTACAAGCCTTGATCAATAAACACGCCAATGGAAACGATTGGTAGGAAGGGCTTATAAATACAATAAGAAATGAATAAAGAGTTCAGTTCATATTCAATCAAGCACAAAGTATGCTCAAATGCAGTAAAAATTTACGTGATGAAATTAATTAGTGAAACGTTAAAATTCAGAATAAGTAAAATTTGAAAGTGCAAAAATTGTACGACGAAAAATAAGCCGATCTACAAATAGACGTAAGTTAAACAATTAATTAAATTTATTTTAATATTTAACAAAACAGGGCTGTTATTGATGCCACTTTCGTTGATGTCATATGTACTAAGTTGATATTTAAGTTTATATGCAAGTCGATGTTCATGTCGAGATCTAAGTCTCAACACAAATCTAAAAATACATCTGAAAGTGAGATCAAAAGGGTACTCAAAGTTAATTCGAGGAAAAATACCAGAAATCAAAAGGGGATAATTCTGGGCAATAAGTAGAGCGGACATAGCAAAGGACGCGGACCACAGACACTATGAGGGAACTCCAGTGACCGTTCTAGGTTAGCGATTTTAAACATTTTATTATATAAAGACTGTTTCAAATTTAATATTTGCTATACATTATGTATTTGTAAGAGTAATCAAAATGGTCATTTAAAAATATGAAAACAGGAAAATCATCTTAGAACGTTCAAAGATACTTGAGAGTAATTTAAAGATATTGTTGCTGGTTTTCAGGAAAGCATAAATTTAGTAAATGTAAATATTCTATACAAGGGAAAATTTTGAGGTTACACAACATTGCACATACTATCAATGATTATACTGTGAGATTTTGAACTGCTTTATTTGAATCCATTTAAAGGGTAAAATAAGATTTATTATTAGGAAGTTGAGCATTCAGTGAGTTAGTTGTGGTAAACAAATAAAATATAACGTATAAATCGTGGGGCTTAATAGGGCATATCGCAGCAATAACATAGGGGCTTAAATCGTAGGGCAGTTTCACAGCAATAAAAATGATGCCCAACATTGGGGTTAAACGGAAATAAAGTAATTGCATAGCAATAAAAATTGGTACGCCCAATTGTGAGGCTTGTGAGGTTTGTAAAGGGGATATCATATCTATATATATATATATAATATATATATATATATATATATATATATATGTATATATATATATATATATAGTTGTGGTTTAACCTCTAAAGATATCGGAATCGCTTTCGAGTCCCACGCTTGGGAGCCATAAAATTGTTGTAGATGTCGGAAAAATCGTGCCCACGCTTGGGTCAACATAAAAAATTTTCAAAAAAAATTAATAAAAAAAATCTTCCAATACCTCTGGAACGCCTCCTTATTTCTGCACACCCCGGCTAGCTCTACAATCTGCCTCTTCCAGGATATTTACCATCCTAAGTTCACTCTTTCTCACATATACAGTCAAATAAAATTACCACTCAAATAATACAACGAGACATACAACCTTTTTATTCATACATATTAAAAAGTTTCCATTACCAAGAAAATATTTACACATTCGTATATACAGCTTCATAAAATGTTACAATCTCAATCCTTAAATTTTTTGAAATTTCATGATTTCTATTTATTTCAACAGTTTTATTTTATACGAGTAGATGGGCCTGTCGTGAAACCCTAAATTGACTTTTATTCTGGTTTATGGTGAGCTTAGTATAAACCCAGTTACTCTAAGTGCCTAAATACATCGCATCTTTGTTTAAAACAACCTTAAAGACCCGTTTACTCCTTACATCAAAATTTGTATGTCATCTATTAACACTTATAAATAATAAATACCAATTGTCCTTTACATATACCCCTTCAATTGAGTTTTCATGGTCATAAAATACACCCCCAATATGTCAAATCACTCAAGCACAAAATAACAGCACAAATTGTTCAAGCAATAGAAATTAATTTCGTTACCTAGAGTAAGCTTTTTCCATCGTCACCTTTGAAGATGTTGTCCAAAACCTCGTCGTGTTTCCATACACTACGGTGTTATACGTAGATCCAACCCATTTCCACTCGCTATCCAAATCTCTACAGCCGCCTTCAGTGTTTCCACCCCGATAATTATCTACACCAAGCTTAATCTTCGTAATTACTAAACCTCAAACATTCTTGTTCCAATTTCCAATCACTTCTCATCTCGCTTACCCTAGTACCATCTTTCCATTAGTTTGTTGAGTGTAGTAACAGCATCGTCTGCTGACTAGCACCTACTTGTGCAAATCACACGTTTAATAAACTATCAATGTACTGTACTAAAACCGCTTTATTCACTTTTAAATTAGGATGTTGCATTACAAGCTAATCGAAGTCAACGGATAAGCAAAGTAAGAGAGAGTAAGAGAGCTTTACCGCGTCTCCTAGTGTATTTATATTCTTCAATACATCACTCTTTGTACCCTATTTCAGTCGAAAAGCTCATTTCATAATAACTGATTCTAAAAATTTTGCACGTAACAAACTTGTACAACCGAAAATTCTCATTCCACTTTGCTTTAGCCTGAAAACTGTTCAATCCAATATAACCGTCGGGAGCTTTTTGAAAATTTCTAACATTCGACCAATCATACTCCTTTCCCCCATTTCTACGTTTAGCCTTTAGCTATCTTTCCTCGTTTAACTCATATTTGCTGTCTCTTTTAGAATCCCACTCAAACAACAGAAAATCGATATTGTGGTTGACCTCCAAACCTGCCGCGTACTTTAAACGAGTGTTTTAGCCAACGTTTATTATACGTGCTCTCTGTCTGCTTTACACTACGGAAATTCCGTTTCACTTTGCCTTCAAATCATCTGTTGTTTTAGTAGCTTTTGCATCGACCGTTAAATACAATTTTACAGAATTCTGTTCTAAGGTTCATTTAAGGTTCCTTGAACTTGTTATTTTAACTGTCAGGTTTTTCTATGAAGCAACTGTCCGTTTGAAATCATATTTCCAAGTTTTAGAGTTTCTTAGGATTTGTATTTAACGAACGTTTAGTTTAGTTAAATGGAAAATATGCGTTTACATTGTTGATTTTATATACCCAAAAGTTCTGTTTATTATCCGATGCGCTTGATTTAAAATATTAAAACTAATTAAGCGTATCCTTGAGTTTTCACGTACTCCAAAGCTTCTACACGTTATGCAAATTTAACATTCCGATTTAGAAATACAAAAATATGCTATATCCGTCCGTTTTCAATGTCAAAAGTAATTAATTTGGCGCGTAAATAAATTATCCCTATTTCCTATATACACGGTTGTTACAAATTTATTTTTTTGGCCTGTTTATTACTCTTAACCCATAATTTCCACGACAATATATATATATATATATATATATATATATTTCTATGTAATTTGTAGGTTAGGATTAGTTAAATAGTTCATAGGATAATTTAGGGTAAGCTAGCGTGTGTAAATATTATTTATTAGAAGGTTAAATAGGCGTCTTAAAAATTTAGTGTAACGATTAATTGGTTTAGAGTAGGAACTTAGGGTTAATTTTACTTCAATTTTAGCTTTGCTGTTATTTGCAAGGAATTTTCATAATATTTCGAGAACGAAAACAATTAATGTTAAGAATTTATCATAAAGGTCATTTCATTAATGTACAGTGTAAGGATGCAGCATTAATTATAGTAGAATCGGCGTATAATAGTCAACAAGATTTTTCATTTTACTTTAGCGTAATATCAATAATTTCAAGGGCATAATTTTGGTATAGTAGAAACATTAATTTAATATCGTGTAGCGTATGTAAATATATATAGGACAATTTAGTATAAGATATCATTTAAAAATATGAGGTTGGTAGAAGAAGACAGTTTCTAAGTATGAAAATGTTTTCGATAAACAAAACTGGACGGTTACGATAGGCATGTTCTGGGTAACAGTTTATTTCAAGGAGCGTTGTAGAGAAGCTCAGAATAAAATTAATAAATTCTACGAATGGAAATGGACGTTAAAGCAGCCAGCGATCGATATAAAAACAAAGACAGTGTTTTTTGCTTATAAACAAGGGAGATAAAGTTGTCAGGTGTTGGATTAACTAGGAAAAAAGGATGCATCCGAGGCTGTAGGTAGGAATGAGACGGAGAATGTTTGCATAAGACAACAATTTTAAAGAGGGATAAGAATTAAGGTAGGCAAGCTATAGTCAAGTTATTAAGGATGAACGAAGAAAACGTATTAGATCGGGTTTTAATAAGAGTAAGACAGATGTAGGGTTTATATTATTTAGGAGTGGTGAATGGTTTCAACGACTGATTTAGCGTGCATTTGAGAAACAAACAAAAATAATTGGACTTCACAAGTAAGAGTGAGACGTGCGACAGTTTAAGATTAAGATAGGGTATATATGATGAGGATTCGTAAACGAGGCATTAGAGGGAAAATTTTTGTATGTAAAATAGAGAGAGATCAGGCTAAGTTTGTCTCACATGTGGGGCGTGAATCTAATAAGAATTGATGTCAGTTGAGGCTAGTTTTCGGCAAAGCAACAGCCGTTGGACTGTTAGAAGTTACTTTCGCGGTAATTTTGTTGTGTTAAAGTGTTAAGATTCCGGGATTTTCAAAACCGCTGATGTTTGTTTATAAAATTACAAAGAATTATTGAAGGCTAACTTTTTTTCGGAATTTTGTTTTGGTTGTGATTTTGAGTTTTGAGAAGTGTTGCAACGGCTAGGAGATTACCAAGAAAGCTAGTTTATGTGGGGTGGTGAATTGTGAGATAGAGGGGGTACTTTTGGGTTTATATAAACATCAGGGGGTGGTGTGGGGCTCTCTCTTATTTTCTTCACTTGTCATCGATCTTAATACAAGTAGTAGTCAATATTATTCAGTGTTTTTAAGAAATAGTTTTCATACACAAGTTGGTGTGCTGTAGTACTTGTCGTTTAGAAAATTTTGAAGTATGTTTAGAAATAAAAGCGAAGCTTATCAAAGTCATGTAAGTACTGACTACAGTTTACTTTGGTTATTGGAGTTTGCAACGCGTGCTAAGATGGATTAGCGATTGTTAATGGATTGAGTAGTGGTTTGCTGATGGTATATGGAACAGTAGAGGGGTTTGCAAAGTTTTGGAGATATTATCGATGGTTAGTTGGAGAGATTTGGATAGCTGCGTGTTGACAGGAATGGTGTGACTCAACCTGGGAGCGGTTCCATAACTTATAGTCGTTATCGAGGGCAACATCATCAATGGTTAGATTGCAGATACATGCGGTGAGATGTTTTCCAGGTAACTGATTTTTATAAAACATTGTTGTTGAGTTTATTTGATGTGTTTTGACATTTTGTGCCTTTAATGTGCATATTTTTTTAATTGTATGGTTTTAAGAATTCATTGAACTTTATGATTAAATGAAAATATGTTTATGTAGAAATGGATATTTAAAATAATTGTATAAAAGTTGTTTATGTATAAAGTAAAGAGGACTTTTTGTGGTTGCTGTGCTATAATTTTGCACACATGTTTAAAAGAATTTTACTGTGAGCGCATATTAAGATAGGGGTTCAAGTCAGGTACGAGGTTAGTCCGCTTACTTATAATATGGTATTTGTATAATGAGAAAATTTTGATTTAACTACATTTTTGAAAATGAATTGTTTCCTAATCGAGGATATGTAATTTTATGTATGTGAACCGTTATAATTGAGAAGGTTTTGAAAGTAGTAATTTTTCTGCATATTAGAATGTGATGAATTTTGGTAGTTGCGATTTTCTGCATAGGATTGCAGGGAAGTATTTTTCAGATTGCAGCAAGGTTGCAGTTAGGTGAAATTTGATTTTCAGTAGCTCAGGTAAGCTTCCTAGGTAAATTGCAAAATTTATGGAATAGAGCAGCTGAGGTAAGCTACAGAACATTCCGACTGCCCAACAGTGGGGCTCTAAATAAAACCACGTAACATTAAGACACCCAATTCGTGGGACACAATTTAGACAGCGGAACTTCGTAACAATATATATATACAAAGTAAAAAGAAATTATTCGCAAGTGACTCAAATTCAGCCACGAGGGCATCCTGTTGACGCGCTTCGCCCTAATTGGGGCTTATCAGGACATGAGCAGCAAAGTTGTAATATTTAATACACACACATTATGGGAAGTACAGCATCACCTAGTTCACAATTTGTGTCTTCGTGTCGTTTCAGCTGACATGGCAGGTTTTAGCAACAGTCGGCACGGAGAAGTTTCGGCTCAACTGCCTTTTACCATAGCCAAAAGTTATAATTTAAAAGAAAAGTAGGGGGAATGAGTCTTAAATTAATACAAAGTAGAAAGACTTTAAAAAATTAAAGATACCCTTCAAGAATCCATACCTTTAAACCTTTTAAGAGACTTCGAAAACAGACAAGTATGCCTCTACAACAAACGATACAAACTCATCAACATAGGCAACATTATAAAATTTAATAATTTAAAAAACCAACAACATAAAATTGATTCTAGTGTCAACAATAAAAAATGGTTAATAAATATATGCAATCAAACTTTACCCCAAGATATAAATAATTTTTTAGCACTAGGACCTAAATTTAGCATTCCAGCAACCAACAAAGATATACACATCAGAAAACTACTCGCAATTGTAGAAAGTATAGTTGAAAATGAACACAATAGCCTACAAGAAAAAAACAATCTAAGAGCATAATTAATTTTATCCTCAATTCAAATAACAATAATTTCAATAACATGTATAATAAACTGTAATGTAAAACAAAAAAGTTTCTAAAAGATCATCCGAATATCATTGTCACAAAAGCTGACAAAGGTTCAGCAACAGTTATTCTTAACAAAAATGATTACATAATTAAATCCAAAGATATTTTACAGGACACTTACACCTGCAAACAACTCACTAAAGATCCAACATTTACAATACAAAAAAGCGTTAATGACCATATCAAATTAATACATACAAAAAATTTATTTCAGACAAAGATAAAAAATTATTAAGCATTCACAATTCAATTCCAGGAAAATTTTATGGCTTACCAAAAACCTATAAAACAACGTTAAGCTTAAGACCTATCATTGCTTCAAGTAACACTCCAACATATAAAATAGCAAAATTCTTATCAGATATTCTCAGTAACGCGTTTCCAGTAGAACACAATTTCAACACAACAGACACCTTCAATTTTGTAAATAAATTTAGAAACTTTCAACTTCCTATTGACCACATTCTAATTTCTCTGGATGTAACAGTGTTGTTCACAAACATTCCTGTCGAACTAGTTACAGAAATAATTTCATACAAATGGGATGAAATCCAACCACATTGCAAGTTTAATTTAGACCTATTTATTACATCATTAAAGCTTGTTTTAAAAAATACATTTTTTACATTCAACAAACAATTTTTTATACAATATTTTGGGACCCCTATGAGATCACTACTCTCGCTCATAATAGCTCAAATAGTCATGGAAACCTTCTAGAAAATGTAATCCTACAACTACTATTCCAAATGATCTTCATAGTAAAGTACGTAGATAACATAATTTGTTCAATTCCCCCAGATAAAATACAAAATTCATTAGATATCTTCAATAGCTTTAATAAACATTTACAATTTACACACGAAATAGAAGTTAACAGCAAAATCCCATTTCTAGATACCCTGATTTCGTGATTATAAGAAATAAAACCAACAAAGTTAAATTCGATTACTACAAAAGATCCTACTCACTCTGGTCGCTACACAAATTTCAAGTCCAACCATTGTATTCAACATAAAATTAATACAGTCTTAGCATTAAAAAATAGAATTAAAAAAATCTGTGAACCAGAATTCTTAAAAGAAATTTAGAATCTCAAAAAACAACCTCAGTAAATTATGATTACCCAAAATCATTTATAAAAAAACTGTCATACCAAAATACACCATACATTCAACACATCAAAAATAACATACATATGCCAATAATCTACAAAACTTTACCATACATTCAAGACCTGACTCTCAGACTAACAAAAATTCTAGAAAGTCTTTTAATCATAATTACTTTTAAATATAATAAATCATTCAAAGACCTATTCACTAAAATAAAAAACCTAACAGAAAAAATGTTTTGTAGTAATTTAGTTTACAAAATTCAATGCAGTTGCAACAGTTGTTACATTGGTCACACACGCCATTGGTAAAATAGAATCATCCATATGAATCAGATGCTAAAATAGGAAAATGGTCTTGTGCTGCACTGTCAAACCACATACAATTAACCAAACACACGCCAAAATATTCGGAAGTCGTCATTCTAGAAACAGAAGAAATAAATTCCCATTGCTTATGTTTGGAAGCCTATTACATTAAAAAAAAAACCAGCATGCACGAAAAATCAGATATTAAAAATTTAAGTCACAACTAACAATAAAAATTAACTTTATATCTTTCATAACAAAATCAGAGGTTGCAGGTTCAAGTCCTGCTGTAGCCGTTCTTTTAGTGGTTTTCAATTACTAGTTGGATTTGAAATGGTAATTCAACTTTAAATACACAGTTGGGTTTTCATTTCATCTTAATAACTATTAATATATATTAAACATGCATTTGCATTCCAAATGTGGATTATTCTTCTCTATTAATAATAATATAATTACATGTTTGTATTATTCCGAACGTTGCAAAAATGGGATGATCAAGTTATTAGTACATGAATTATGTATATAACTAGATTCAATTTCCTTAAATGCAAGACGTAATTGAAAATCGTTAACAAGGGCCAAGCTTCAGTAGTATTAAGTATAACATCATCTAAACAATTAGGCTAGATAGCTCAATTGGTTAGAGCACTGATCCGGAAAATCAGAGGTTGCAGGTTCAAGTCCTGCTGTAGCCGTTCTTTTAGTGGTTTTCAGTTACTAGTTCGATTTGAAATGGTAATTCAACTTTAAATACAAGGTTGAGTTTTTATTTCATCTTAATAACTATTATATATATATATATATATCTGACATATATATATATATATATATATATATATATATCTGTCTATATCTGACATAAGTCAAAAACTTGACAATTTCAGATATGATTGACAACAATGCTAAACGTAATTGAAAGTTAGGTTTATATATGGTACTGTACACGATTTAGATTTGTAAATCTTCCAATTATAGCCATCGGCCTCGGTAGCGTAATTGGTTAACGCACAGTTCCGGCAAAACTGAGATGCAGGTTCAAATCCTGTCCAAGGCCTTATATTTTCCTTCTTTCAATTACTAGCTCGATTTGAAATGATCATTTGGGCTTTACTTAAAAAGTATAGGTTATTATTTCATCTTACTAATTGCAATACGTTAGTATTTATCAACTTACCTTGTGTAAAACTACTTATAATATATATATATATATATATATATATATATATATATATATATATATATATATATATATATATATATATATATATATATTGCCGTGGAACTCCGCTCTAATTTAGTACTCTCTCAAAAATATTCGAGCCCCAACGTTGGGCCGTCATAAATTATGCCGTGGAACTCGGGTAAAATCCTCACCACAAAATTATATTCTTAAATTTTATTCAATTTTCAAATTCAAAAATAGAAAAATTTTCAAAAATTTCAATAAGTTGAAAAAAAAAATTTCTTACCCGTTTTCCTCTCTTCCTCGGTTGAATTGCCAATTTTCTGCACCTGCTTTCGGCTAGCTCATTTGGACCTCCTCTTAGGTATCTACATTCACTCGCATATTCTCAATCCTACACACACACTCGCAATAAAACCACAAAATACAACCTACATACAAACTTTTATTTATTACTATTTACAAATGAAATTCAATATTGTCCATATTTCATTCATCACGTTACACTTCAGTAAATCTGATTTCGTAATGTCCTGTATTTTATTGTAAAATTATCAAACACATAAAATGTACCCGGAGTAAATGGGCCTTGAATAATACCTTCTCTAAAATTCCTTCTTTATAATTTATTTTGTTTTTTAATCTAAGTAAAATTTGGGGTAGGGTAAGCTCATGATAACCCAGCTAATTATGCATAATGTATGCCCTTCTACTTTGAAATACTCTTACAACAAAAAAAAAAACAAAGCCATGTACTCTTCTCTAAACTTTATATATCAACCCCTTAAATTGGAAACGGAGTTGTTCCAATTAAGCGAGTTAAGGTTCTACCCATACCTTAATCTGGGAAACATCGGACTACCATTTAATTTCTTTGCAAACCTACTAAATATTTATCATTATTTGTACAATTTGATTAATACCCGTTACTTAAAAATGAATTAACAAATATAAATTTCATACGTAATTTCTGGTTGTATTTTTATACAGGGTGTTTTGAAATTGTTTTTCTTATATTTATTTTTAATCTTTTAAAACCACTATAATATATATATATATATATATATATATATATATATATATATATATATATATATATATTATCGTGAAATTAAGGGGTTTTTGGGATATATAAGGGCACAAGTAAACTCATAGGTTGAGAGTTTTTGAATAAAGAAAACAAATTTATTTAATTAGGGAGTATTTTTAACAAATTAATTTTTTTTAGCTTAAGTAGCTTAAGTAATGTATAGTAATGTAGGATCTTTGTAATTTAGCCAAGGACAATGCACCATAATATTTGTATAAACATAGAGCAGAATAAATGATAATTGTGATAAAATCATTCTAACGTATTTAAATTTGTAGTAAAGTGATTATGAAAGTCTAAAAGCGTGGAACAGGTGTTAAAGCAACATATTTGTTCTCAAACGTAAAATCCGACACGTTTAAACAAAATAACAAGGGCAGATAATATTTCTTGGTAAGCTTGGCAACAAACAAATTTCAACTGTTTATTGAAAAAGAACAACCGTTGGGAATTAAGATAGACGCGGTTTTGTAGTTAAAATATCGATTTCTATCTTGGAGGTAGTATAGTGAAGAGCCAATAAAAAGACCAAGATAATAAAAGTGTATTGAGTGCAAGAGGGATGCGTATACATAATTCAGGAGGCAGTATAGTTGGGAGACCTAAATAAAATCGATAATTTCAAGGATATTTAAAATCAAACACGCGTTTGTTAAAAAGTGAGAAAATAGAGCCAAGCAAGGTGATTGCTGGAAATTGTACAAGAAGGGCAGAGATCTAGCTGGTGGAAGCGTATGTGTGAGTTAAAGTTGTAGGTACAAGGGAGATGAGAGATGTTTGTTCAAGTTGAAGGCGTTGACAAATAAAGATGTAGAGGCTAAATTTGAGCAACGAAGTGACAGTTTGAAGTGATTTACCGAGTATTGTTGTGTTAGTTATAAAAATTCAAAGAATCCGAGGTTCGTTAGGGATTTTTCGCTGAAACAACGAACGGTTAGAAAAGATTTTCCATAATTATAGAAAAGGTGTATACAAGTGTACGTGCCAATTTAAAACAGGGGGTGGGAATTTTACTTGTATAATCACTGGCAGAGTGAGGCCAGGCTCTCTTTCATTTTCGTTCTGATTTCATCCAGCATTGGTGATAACAGTTACTTTCATGTGAACTAGTACAAGTTAATAAAATTGTATGTAGAAGCTAATAAAGCATTTTTGTGGTAAAACGTTAAAGTGGTATGTAAGTACAAAGCTTGTTAAGTTGGTATTGGAATGCACGAAAATTTTAAAGTTTGAAAGGGTTTGGTTGATACAAAAAAGAGATGTTTGAATAATAAAAAATAAGTTTGGAGATTGGAATTTTTGGAGTGGAAATTGTAAGCAGTGGTATGCATGACGGACATGGTAATTGGACCAGAGAGTTAGCTGATGGACTGAGTATCTACTAGACGGCAGCATCTTCAAGGAGCTAAATGGTGAAGCACACTTAGAAGATAAAAGCCATGTAGGCGATAGAATAGAACATTGAGTGGTCAATATTTTTATTGTGTTTGTGATTATTTAGATTTGAATTTGATGTGTTTTATTATTATTTGATATTTTATGATAAGACCAAAAGGGTAACGTAAGGTATTAGGAACGCCCTCTTACTTTAAATGAAAATATATGTGTTTAAGAGGTTATCAACTTGCATGATTATTATTATATAATTATTGACCTTTATGGATGTACCTAAAGGAATGGTGTTTTAAAATGTATTATATATCTAATGTAAATAGAGTGTGATATATTTGGTCAATTGAGTTATTGTTGAGTGTGTGATTTTTGTGAATGTATATTTAGGTTTCAGCATGAGGATATTGGAAGGAAGTTTTTGAATGTAACAGATGAAAGGTGTCAACGATATTATTTAGGAAATTTCGTAAGAAGCATTATTAGGAACAGCCGAGGGCAAGATTCGAGCAGAAACATCACAGAATTATATCAGTCTAACAGTGGGGCATGATTTCAGGCACGTTACAGAGATAACTACACAAAATTATGGCACCCAATTTGTGGGGAACGAGTGTACAGATATCACCTCACAATAATATATGTATACTATATATATATATATATATATATATATATATATATTACTGTGTATTTATAGGTTATAATATGTGTTAGAAAGGTCAAATAATTCTGTATTGCTGGGTAACTCATTTATATAAGGGTTAAGTAGAGTGTGAGACGTTGTTCTGAAAGATAGGAGAAGAATTTACCAATTTTCATTAAATATTAGGGTTAGTTGTACGTAGTTGTAAAATTCACTTTAAATATTAATTACAATTAGGTAGGAAACGTAACTTCGTGAAGCATGGTTTCATAAATATGTAGGAAACGTAGCGTGGTAAAGATTTAACATAATATAGCGTATAAATGTGTTAATGCGAAAGCTTTTATGTTTGTAGCATAAAAATTGATAATTGTATTTATTTAGTAACGCATATTCAAAGCGTGATTTATTTATTTGTGTAAATTAGGGTAGTATAAAGCGGGAACATGTATAATATTTCTAGATAGGTTTAGCACTGTTAACAGGTTCTTTGTATCGAGTTTTAAAACTTGTCAACAAATATTGGATTCCTAGTAAAAGACGTTGAGAAACGAACACAGATAAAATGTTGCACGCTACGTACGAAAACAAATCGATAATATAATGAGAAAGACTGTATTTTACATGAAGTAGCAAAGAAGGGGAGATAGCGTATGGTTAGTGATTATCGACTTTGAAACGTCTGTTGGACAAGGAAATTTAAAGGCAAATTAGCGAAACAACGATATTAGTTGGAAAGGGAACCCGAAATCCAGTAGAGGGTTGCAAACAGAGTACGATTGTGCGATTAGGTGAATAAGAGCAAGATATACGATAGTATCGATCGGTTAGGTGGAACAGAGCCTATGAATAGGGGATAGAAACAACGAGATATAACATACAAGTTAGACGAAGATAAGACAAAGCCACAAAGAATGTTGAAAGTTAAGAAAGAGAAAAGACAAAAGATGGAAGATTTTAAATGCAGGTTAGAGGGAAATGACAGATATGCGCATGCATTAGAGACGTATTTTGGAGGCTAGATTGAATTGCAGTTATCGGACGATTTTGCGGAAAGTGATAGCCGTTGACGATTTTAATGAGTGTTTCTTCGTAAAACGATTGTTTGTTACTAAAAATTCCAAAATTTTTGCGACGGCTTGAAAACAGTCGAGAATTTTACCTAGAATACAAGGGTAATGGTGAGTTTGTGAAATTGAGCGACCGTTTGTTGTTGTGCTGTGCATGGGTTTCTGGAACCGGAGACGGTTTGAAAACGTTACTAAGAAAGTGTGTTATAGGGGTGTTGAGAATAGATTCAAGGAGGTAGTGTTGGAGTCTATATAAACTCAGAGGAGGTGGAAAAGGCTCTCTCTTTTCCTTTCGATATTCAACCAAGCTACATACAAGTTTAAATGTAAATAAGTGAGTTTAGATTTTGTTAAAATTTAATAGGCACAAGGTGGTGCAAAGTTATATGGCAATTGTGAAGTCTATAAAATTCTGTTAATAATCGAAGCTGAAAGCAAAATAAGTAAAATTTTTACTACTTGTGGTTGGAGGCGTTTGGTGTACTCTGGATACAAATCAAGTATGTACGGGAGCATGGAAGTACCGCGCATTAGCCGCGGAGAAATTTGGGTAGAAGCGGGTTGTTCCGGATGGTGAGAGGCCACCTGGAGTAATTTTTGAAGGTGCAGTCGAGTGGGGCGAGTACGTTGGAGATGGTTTTCACGAAGAGAGCTGGTGGTGCTACAATCCAGGTAATTCAATCTTTGTAAAACTTTTGCTTATTGTGATTTTGTGGGTGATTATGACAATTTGGTGGTGATTATTGGTATATTTTATAGTATAGTAAGGATATTTTATTTGATGATTTACTTTGAAAAAGGAGTAAATGAAAATTTAATTATGTACTATTTGGTGGAATAAAATGAAGGTGTAATAATGGCTTTTTGTACTAAGTAAAAGGGTTTTTGTAATTTATGTGTAGTAGTTAGCACATAGGTAAAGAAAGGTTTTGACTATGAGCTCGTATTAGACCTTGGGGTTTAAAATAAAGTTTGGGGATAAGCCCAGTTACTTTTGGTTAATAATTGATGTTTTTAGAAAAATTTTCAAATTATTCTATTTAAAATGATTTCTTACAAAATTGATAATATTTGTTAAATATTCAAGATGTATGAGGAATGTAAAACTGAAAATTTTGAATAGCAACTGGATGTTCAAATAAATCGTAATGTACTTTTGGAGGTCAACTTTTATTTTTTCAATAGTAGGGTAGTATTTGCAGTGAACAAGTCAAGGGACGTTCCATCCAGGTAACCTACAGAGAATTATGTCGCCCAAAGTGTGGGGCACAAATTTTTAGAGCGTCCTTTTCAGTGGTAAACTACGCAGAATTGTGACGGCCCAACGCTGGGGCTCGATGAATTCCAGAGAGTAATACAAAGTAATACAGGAATATAATAAAGTTGTTATGGAGTTAATTCTTGACGTTGTTGAAGGGTAGTTGAGTGTCACACTAAATGAGAATGAAATAAATCGATGCTACCATAAGTGTCTATTTAGTGACTAATCTGCAAAATTAAAGCACTCGTCGTAAAGTTCACTAACTACCATTGCCGTGCACAGATTTTTGATAAAAAGGTTGAGGTATAATTATTGGAAAAGACAAGTAAATCACGTTCTAATTATTATTAAAGCATTTGACCGTTTTCATTTCCACAATGTGTGAACATGAGATGGTGTAATAATTGTTAATTGCAATAGTCAGAATTCAAGAACTAGAACCGCGAAATCTTTGTAAAATTTGCTTAAATAAATTCAAGCATTCTAGTTGATAATGATAATCAAATGTAACCGAATGTCACGATTGCTATCTTGTACTTAAAGATTGAGTAGAGATAATTAAATATTTGCCTTTTTAATTAATAGTTCTATTTGTGATGTATCGTGTAAGTGTTGCACATTTTAATGTGCAGCTTCCTGCTGACAACTTCTAAATGCTTTGTGATAATTATTATATAACAATAAACATGCTATGGATGTGATCACAACCTATTAATGCTAATTTACATATTTAAATTGGAGAAGAAATTAAATATATGGCTGTAATACAATTTATTATGAAACAAAAGAATTTATAATTGACAAGGGTGTAAGACAGGAATGTGCTTTACGCCCAATTTTAGTTAACTTGCGTATGGGGCAACCAATTACAAATAAGAGAAATAAATGTCATAATGCAAGGGAAAAATATCAAAATGCTGCTATATACGGATATCACAGAAACAATTAATGGTAATACCGATTTAATTTTTCTTGGAAGTTCGAATCTACCATTAATTAAACCTCAGGCCAACTTAATTAAAAAAATTGGTGTAAGCAAAAAAAGTAGTACACATTTCTTTAAAACAATTTTATTTAATTATAAACATACAGTGTACACTTAACATATATTTTCATATAGATAAAATCGCCACAACACCATGCTCTCGGTTACCTAGTTTTGGCTACTTTTTCAAGGTCCTGGTGACGTCATACCCTTTTATAAATAAAGAGCAATGTAATACTATTCTAAAATCTTTATTCTGACATTATAGATAACAAAATTTAAAAATGTTTAATGTCAAGCATGGAGCCATTTAAACTTAATTTTAATACAGAGTTATACACAGAAAACAGTCCTATCTTTATGTTTGTTTGGAGTGGTTTTAATTTTATCCAGTTTTATTCACAGCTAAAAATTTAAATCGACACCCATGTCCTCTATCTCCTTTTGTAGCCAATAGGCGTCCTTGGGGAAAAGATTAGTACTAAATCCGTATACTTTTTAAAAGGTTATTCTAAAAAACGTTTTTATCAAAGTGGAAGATAACAGAGACGAACTAAGAAATGCGGGTTTCGTAACCTTGGAGTACTCCACACGCAAAGTGGTTTCGCTAAACATTGTGTATTTGTCTAGTAAAGAGCCTTTCGGATCATTTAAAACCGAGGGTCCTACAACCTATTACAACCATATATTCCCAAAAGTAGTGGATATGCAATACGCAACAGTGAGTGGGAAAATAAGGATTCCCTCCAATACCGACAAGAAGAAGTCGATCAAGCTAACAAGATACGTCTGCAGGAAATAGTGGGAGAACCGCAATTAAAAGATTGTCACAAGCTGCAAGAATTACACGAAGGAATGGATCTGGTTGTTGGTGGAATCAAAGAGACAAACTTCGGTACATTTTACAATTCGAAAACCCAGACGGTCTTTATGTATCAAACTGTTGGCTAAAAAAGAAGATAGAGAACTTGGGTGTCGATTTAAATTTTAGGCTGCGAATAAAATTGGATAAAATTAAAACCACTCCAAACAAACATAAAGAAAGGACTGTTTTCTGTGTATAACTTTGTATTAAAATTAAGTTTAAATGGCTCCATGCTTGGCGTTAAATATTTTTAAATTTTGTTATGTAAAATGTCAGAATAAAAATTTTTGGAATAGTATTACATTGCTCTTTATTTATAAAAGACTATGACGTCACCACGACCTTGAAAAAGTAGGCGAAACTATGTAGCCGAGAGCACGGTGTTGTGGTGATTTTACCTATATGAAAATAGATGTTAAGTGTACACTGTATATTTATAATTAAATAAGTTTTAAAGGAATGTGCACTACTTTTTTTGCTTAAACCAATTTTTTAAATCGAGTTGGTCTAAGGTAAAATTAATGGTAGATCCGAACTTCCAAGAAAATTAAATCGGTATTACCATACACGATTAGAAACTATTTATACATAAAAAAGTTATAAAATTTGGGTATGATGGTTGAAAGGGTTGGTCTTAAATTTTAGGGGTTAGGTTACCGATTTTTAAGGTAAGGATGGTGGGGGTAAAAATGAAGCAAGGAAGAAATCCCCTTCCACCCTCCAGAAGGAGGTCCACAATGAGGGAGCAAAGAGGGAGCAAGGAGGAAACTCTTTAAAATAAGACTTAGCAGATCCTCCTTATGGGAATATACATGTGGAAAACCTAGGTTAGATATGAATCGGGAGGATCGGGTGGATATGGAGGAATGCCGATCTGTCCATGGATGATCCTATTCTCCTACTAAAAAGTTATAAGTTTAGATGCTTTCAAGATGTGTAGCTAAAAGGTCAGCTGGACACCAAGATTAGTAATGATAGGATCTTAAAAATAGTTCAGAACTATAAAAGTGTTACAAGTGTAATAAAAAAGCATAACAAGGCATGAAGGAATGATTGAAACAGTAGTAGATACTAAAGCAAAAAGTAATGTGTGTAGAGAAAAACAAAGCCTTAAGTTCTCAAGGTTATTTTTTAATGAAATACCGATAATTCACTGGGAGATTCTTTCTTCAGTTTTAAACTGAAAGGTTCTTATAAATATAGAATCAAAGAGAGCGTTAATATTTCAATAATATTGATTGTCTTTTATATGTATTTCTATACTTTTAAAATAAAAGACTTGGCATGCAAAATATCAATAACAATCTCTACACATAGGCCTTAAAATTGAGGATGTTAAATGTTTTGAGGTTAGCGTTCTTCAGTAATGCCATTTTTAAATTCTTTGTAGTTTTGAGAAACATTTTGATCTTTTATTCAGCTTATTTCCGAAAATAACCACCAACGCAAGCACAGTAAATTGAAAAAGAATCGAAAATGGTGTAATAAATAGTAACTGTTATTATTGACAATTAACGTAAAGAACGAGTACAAAACTTAACAGAAAAATTATAGAAGATGTTCAAAGCTTTTGCTACAATACCAGCATCAGTTCTTCTCCTCAGAGTTGACGAAGGGTCTTAAAAATTTCTCTAGCATTTTGTACAGTATGGCATAAGCTATCTGGTGTCCCACAAAGAAATGAACATTTTATCAATCTAGAAAAGTAACCGTAATCAAATATATATTAGTACAAAATAAAAACAAAGAAAGAAAATTTAAGTTTTGAAAGTCAAATAGTCCAAGCGATGTCTTGTCCGATGCACACATTTTTCCAAACGGATTCGAACATTCTGGAAAACATAAGTACGGGTATTCCACGAAATTACTACAACCTATTGTCGAATTTTAATTTCAGATGAGCAACCGATTTTGGGCGATTGTGGAAAAACTTTACTCTTAAGGTACCCCTATAACCAAAAATCCGCTTGGATTAAATCAGGATTACGCGGACAATAAATGTCTCCTCGTTTCGAGATCAACTTTAAAAAAATATTTCCTTCACTGTTTGGATGTTAGCATTCCCTATGCGGTTTGTGGCACCATCCTGTTGTATTTCTATTGTAACTTGAAAATTCCCTCAGTGTTGGAACTAGAAAATCTCTCAACATGTTACAGTAGCGTTCAGAAGTCATAGTTACAGCGCTACCACGACAGCCTTCAAAAAATAGAGACCGACGATACATCACAATACTGTTCTCACCCAAATCTTAACCTTTGCTGAGTCAATCGGTCGCCGATGCTTCCAACAGGGATTCTCGGGGTCTAATAACCACAATTTTGCTTATTAACGGAGTTGCTAAAGTATAAATGGGTTTCGTCGGGGAAAATGTTGTCGAATTTTGGGAATCGATTCAACATCTCCCTTGCAAAGTGCGTCTTCTTCAACTTCTGCACTAAATGCAAATTGTAAGGGTGAAACTTCAGGTTAAGATGTCAAATGCGTTGGACAGTTGTTTATCCCAATTTAAGAGCTGCCGACCGATTACAAATCAATATTCTTGGTTCCGTGCGTATAGACGCTCTTAAGTGCTCAACGCTCTTGCCAGTTCGAAAAACTCTTGTGCGCTTTTAAAGTCGCATATTTTATGGTGATACTGTTGTTTTTGAAATGGATAGATTAGAGTAACATATAGCAGAGATTAGTGATGTTAAGTGGCGAGAGGCGTGAAATTTTTGGAGCGTAGACTTTAGGGTAATTCATACAGGATCGGAAAAGGAAAATTCAGGTGTGGGGATAGTTATGCGGAAAAAGATGGAACACTGTGTAGAAACCTGCTTATAGAAGAACAAAAAGAGTACTTATGGTTGGATTAGAATCTAAACCGGTAAATACAGTAATAGTACATGTATCCATGCTTATCTGTAGTAACAATGAGGAAGACGTACTAAAATGCGTAAAAGGACATTAAAATTTAATAAAGAAGATTTAATTGCAGTGATGTTAACCGGATGGGAGCAGCGCGGAGTAAATTTGTTTAGTTTAGGCACGAGAAATGACAGGGAAACTAGGCTGGTGGAATTTTGTGACAAAACAATTTAACCATGACAAACACATTATTTCAACATCATTCTAGAAGACAATCACGTGGAAAATGCCAGGAGACATAGATTACATTTTAGTTCGACAGCGGTTTAGGAACCAAGTAAAAAATTCTAGAAGCTAACCAGAAGCAAATATAGACACTGACCACAACATAGTAATTATAAAAGATAATAATAATCTTTGAGAAACTAAAAGATAAATATATCCACGAAAATGTTAAGAAAAATTGAGAATTGTTGAAAAACATCGGCAAAATTTCTGATACTAATGAAGTACAAACAGAATGGAATAACATTAAACTCGGGTTGGATATAGCGTCCAGGGGAGTACACAGAAACAGAGAATTTGAAATCATTAGTGACAAAAGATATTCTGAATTTAATAGAAGAAAAGCAAAAATACAAAAACAGAATAACAAAGCAGGAAAACAGAGATACAAAGTCATAAAACGGGAAATTATTTGCGAATGCAGGAAAGTCATAGAGCAATGATTGATGAAAAGTGCAAAGAAGTACAAACTACGATGGAAATAGGAAAGACAGACGAAGCACACAATCTAATTAAAATGAATTTTAGGGATATAAAACCATATAGCAAAAATATAAGGTGCACGGTAGGAGACATCATTATAGAAAATGTTGAGGAAGTGGTTAGATGGCAAGAATATATTGAGAATTTATATGCAGGACAGGAACTATAGGCGCTACAATATGAATCAGACATTGAAAAGAATGGCTTGGGATATCCTATACTTAGAGATGAGTTCGAATTAGCATTAAAGAAGCTAGAAAATAATAAGGCGTCGGATACAGATAACTGTTTAGAAATAAAACTGATTGAAGTGTTTTTGGAAATAGAGATTTTTTAAAAGGAAGCTCCCAAAGACCCAAAACCTATCTGGCGCAGTCGGAACGGATTCCAGACGGGCACTAGCAAATCCAAAATAGAGGAACTGGTGGCAGTGAATTTCAATTCTTTACTGGAAACAAAAAACCAAACAATTGGACGAAATACAAAAATCGACCGAATCCGATAAAAAAAGGAAGGCTAATGGAACTGGCAATCAAATTATTGTGAGTACCATATTTCGTTTCTTAACCATTTTCAATTGCATATTGATATTAACAAGTAAGAAACAAGAGAAGTACAATTATTATCACAATTTATTATTACTGAAATAATTTACTCAGCATGTCTGAACTTTATAATTGTACACAGTTCTTTGTACAATTTATTGCAGTAATTATTATTGAAATAATTTATTCAGAAAAATCTGAATCGTAATGAAATTATAACCAAGGTTTATAAATATACACATTTATGTACATTTATTGCAACAATTAGTTTTATAAAACAATTATTCAGCAAAGTCTGAATCTGATGTAATTATAGAAGAAGTTTATAATTACATACAACACACGTAGCAATAAGTGATTCTTTAAATAACTTTTATGCAAGCTTTACTAAGGTAACTGAAGATAAATTAAATTTATAAAGAAGAATACTGAAAACCTGAGACTATATTTAGATTCAATATTAATGTAGCGCTATTAGGTATCTTAATTACTGCTTGTGAAACATTTTTAAAGTCTTTTTATAAATGGGGCGACGTTAACCGCAACGCATGGCTTTTACGCTTAATTCTAAGTAAGCTAACCGGTAGAGCATTAACAATTGATAGCTAGTAGAGACAACCTCAAAGAATGTGACGATTACTAACGAATATTGGTAGCGTATTTCGGGGACCAACATAATGTAGAATATCTTATCAGAGACTTAATAAACCTACGGACGGAACCAATTAATGACTATACCAATTTGGTATGCGATGTCAAGGCGTACGAAGTTTAATCTTAACTAAATTGAAACTCAAGGAGCCCGATCAAAACATACGTTTACTAGAAACAAAGATGTACGACGAAATGGCGTTAGACAATTACATAAACGCGTTGATAAGATTTCAAAACCCCAAAAATTTAGAAGAAACAACGAATTTGATTGTAGAAGAAGAAAACATGATGTACTACAGAAATAGAATTAACAATCCAAACGCAAATAAAAATTACTCACCAATTAAAACGATACAACCCGCGAGACAGATACCAACAGAGCCCAAATTCGCATCATTTAACGTACCAATAAATCAATCAAAAAGTAAGAACCCAAACTTTAATGTCAACAATCAATTTGGACAATTTCCAAGACCAACATTTAATTCGCCCTAATAAACCCCCGCAATTACACCAAGGTAGAAACTCTAAAAGCTGTTGGGGAAGCAGTGACAGAACGTCCTTTCCTACTTGTATGAGATGGGTAAAATACCCATATATTTCTAACGTAACACCATAGTCACTATACAAAAGAGAGGTGCGAATAGATGTGAGAATTGCCAAACAATAAGTGTCAAACGTGTCAAAAATATTAACTAGGAATGTACCAAGACGGATGAAAAAACGGATTGAAGAAATACTACAAGGAGATCGATTTGGATTTAGAAGAAACAGGGCAACGCGGGAGGATATTTTAGTTCTGAGGGTGATAATGTAGGAGATAATAGAAAAAGAAGAAAATGTGTATGGGAAACCATTTTAGCTCGAAATGGAGAAAACAATAGAAGAAGGAAAATTCGTTTATATAGGGTTTGTAGATCTGGAAAAAGTATTTGACAATGTAGAATGGAAAAATACTAAAAATGACTTGAATGATAGTTATTGGGATAGACCGGTAGCACATAATACATACAAAAATCAAACAACTGTAATAGAATTAGAGCTAGGATGCAGAGAAGTAAATATTAGAAAAAGAGTGAAATAGGGTGAAATAGGTGAAGAGTTAAGAAGCAGCTCTTAATAAAATGGAAACAGTATCACCGGAGAGATACGGTATGAAAGTAGGCAAATTTAAAACTAAGGTACCACTATGTATAGGAGAGAAAAATAAATCAAAAACCGGATTACAAATAACAAGAAGAGAAAAGTACAAAAGATATAAAACAAAGATTAGCTCAAGGCCGTGCTACATTTAACAAGAAAAAGCACGAACTATGTTCAAAGACAACAAACATAGGAAAAGATTGCTGAATATGTGTGAAGCACAGCACTGCGCGGCTATGAAACGTAGACAGTAGGAAAAGCGGACACGAAAAAGAAGCCTTTGAAATGTGGTGCTACAAATGTATGATGCAATATTATGGACAGACAAATTTAAGAACGCAGAAGTTTTAGAAATGGTAGGGAAAGGAAGAAATATGTGGATAACAGTAAAAAACAGAAGATATAGAATGATATTACAGATACTGAGGGACGAGGGAATAGTTCAGGCTATATTAAAAGCAAAGAATGGGAAAAAGGGCGATAGATCTAGATTAGACTATTGCACGCAGTTAGTGAACGATGTAGGCTGTAGAAGTTTCGGGTAAGTGTGTAGGTTAGCTCTGAAGAGAAATAAATAAAGGTGCGCGTGCAACCGATTCCCAGGATTAAAAACCAATGTGCAAATTTTGCAATTTTATCAAGAAATGTTGATTATGCGAAAGGAGTAATGAGAAAACTACTGCTTCGACAAATGTTTAAGTAGTGGTGGATTTTGGTGACCGTCGAGTTCTTTACCCACCCTCGCGTACCACTGACTATCAGTAAAATAGGGTATATTTTTAGAATACAATAGAAGAGAAAAGTATAAGAGAGATATAAAAAAGTTTAGCACAAGGCTGTGTTGTATTTAACAAGAAAACGCAGCTGTTGTGTTTGAAGACAACAATCATAGAAACATGGAAAAATGTTGAAAGCATATGTGTGGAGCACAGCACTGTATGCCTGTGAAACCTGGACAGTAGGAGAAGCAGACAGGAAAAAGATAGAAGCCTGTGCAATGTGGTGCTACAGATGTATGATGTTGATATCTTGAATAGACAAAGTTAAAAACAAAGAGGTCCTCGAAATAGTAGGCGAAGAAAGATATCCGTGGAAAACAATAAAAAGAATAGGAGAGATAGAAAGATAGGATACGTTCTAACGTATGAGAGAATAGTGCGGAAAATATTAGAGTAGAGAAAGGAGAAAAGGGGAGAAAGAGGTAGATCTAGATTAGACTATTGCACACAGTGAAAGATGTGGAATTTCAGGTAAATATATACGTTAGATCAGAATAGGAAATAATGAAGGTACGCCTCTAACCAGTTCCAGGACTGAAAACCTAATTATGATGATGGCTGTTGTTTTAAATCGTTTAACCCATAGCTTAATTAAATTAGTGCTAGGACACTAGTTAATCTTACGCAAACCGTATTCAGTTCGCAATCGACAACGAATAGTTACATACGAACCCTTCTTCTACTAAAACATACAGCACGCTGCACTCCCCCGTAACAATTCATAGCGACTAACATTTCTGTGACAGGGCTACACGTTGACGCCACCATGACGACATGCGCACCAGCGTTTAGAAACTACATCTGCTTCAAAAATGAAGTTCTTTATGGCCCACCTAGTATAATTTAATTTCTTAGCTCTTTTGTAAATTATAGTTTTGTGCTCCAAAAAACAATCCAGATTGTTAAGGTCACTGGACGTTCCCCTCGACCTATTCAACTACCATTGAACTAAGAATCGCCCTGCAAATTATCGACATGCCATTAAAAAATACCTTGTAAAGACAAGATAAGAAACACGTACGCAAAAACATAGTAACAGGGTACTGAGGGAGATAGTTCACGATAGGAAACAGTGATGGCTGCGTCAAACCAAGCTTGAGTTTGACTAAGAAAGGAAAAGAGAGAGAACTTAAAATTAATAATCATAGAAAGTTATAAGGTAAATGTTAAGAGAGAATTTAATTTAAAGGAGGTAGCTAAAAATAATTTTTTAATAAAAACTAAAACATTTTTAACTGATTTCTGAATTTTTCATTAGCTTGATATTTTCTGTACGTCATTGAAAATGTTAAGTCTGCTAAGTGAAAATTTATTTCAAGTAACTGTATTCGCTTTGACTGGGCGATTATATTTCAGGTACATATATTGACTTTAACTTAAATCACACGATTAATATGGACCTTTTGCTTGTTTGCTGTTATAATTTATAATACATGTAAAGTATTAGTCTCAGTCGTTCTGCTCGACTTATAGATAATGAATTTTGACCGATAAGAGTTTTTCCGATAGGTTTGTTTAATTCCGGGTTCATTGTGTTTAATTACACCACGGTAAATATCACAAACCTTTATAAATAGTTTATGAATAACGTTTTTACTTCAGGCTAATGCCGTAAAATAAGCACCCTTCATAAAAATTAAAAAAAATAGATAATAATTTTTAAACCTAAACAAACGGTTTATGAAAGCTATGAAAATTCAAAAGAGAAATCTGACACCCGTATTGTGCCGAAAAACTTTTGGTTTGTAATTTTTAGTACTTTTTGATGTATATTAGATGGCTTCTTTAACTTGAGCTATGTTTCGAGCTGAGAATTATAAAAATTAATCTTTTTCGTATTATACGAGCTATATATGTGAATATCTTAAATTTTTTGAATTTATTGAACAAAAGTGAATCCCACGTATTTCATTTATCAACAGAGTTCTTGACATCTAACACCGGTCCGACCTAGGTCTACCGCTACCTCTCTTTTTTCCTATCTCTGCCTCTAATATATTCCGCACTCTTTCATTATGCCTAAGTGTGTGGACTAGCATCCTACCTCTCCTAGTTTTTACTCTTTTCCATATATTTCTTTCTTTTCACCATTTTAGCACCTCTTTGTTCTTAACTTTGTCTGTCCATGATAGTTTCATCAATCGTTTGTAGCACCACATTTCAAAGGCTTTTATCTTTTTCTTATCCGCTTCTCTTACTGTCCAAGTTTCACAGTCGTACAGTGCTGTGCTCCACACATGTTTTAAGCAATCTCTTCCTTGTTTTTATCTTTGTTGTATTTGAACACAGTAGTTGCTTTTTCTTGTTAAATGTAGCACGACCTTGTGCTAATCTTTGTTTTATATCTTTTGCGCTTTTTCCATCTTGCGTTATTTGGCTTCCTAGGTAGCAGAAATCTTTAACCTCTTGTAAGTTCGTGTTACCTATTTGTATTCTTGTTTTTGATTTATTTTCCCCTCCTTTGCACATTAGTACTTTAATTCTATTTTTGTTAATTTTCTTACCGTATCTCTGTTAGAACTGATTCCATTTCATTAAGAGCAGCTTCTAACTTATTCCTTACTAGATGCTATTACCGCTACATCATCTGCAAATCTAAGCTTATTGGTTGCCCCTGCATAATAATTCCAAATGTCTTCCTGCATTTGACATTATTCACTGCCAGTAGTAGAATTGTCCAATCCGAGCGCAGCGCCACCGCCACCGCGCCACCATCTAACCTAGGTTTTACATGTAAATTCACATAAGAAGGATTCTGCTGGAAGGGATTTCCGCCTTACTTCCTCCTTGCTCCCCTCCTTGCTCGGACACCCTCACCATCCCTACCCTAAAAAATCGGCAACCTAACCCTTAAAATTTTCGAGATACCTTTTGGTGCCTATCGGCACCGCACGACCTTTGTCTTCCCACCTCTTTAATTTTTATCTTAACATCAACTCTTATCGAGTTACAACCCCCAATTTTATAACTTTTTTAATTATAAACAGTTTCTAATCGTGTATGGTAATACCGATTTAATTTTTTCTTGAAAGTCCGAATCTATCATTAATTTAACCTTAGGCCAACTCGATTTATAAAATTGGTATAAGCAAAAAAGTAGAACACATTCCTCTAAAACAATTTTATTTAATTATAAATATACAGTGTACGCTTAACGTCTATTTTTATATAGGTAAAATCACCACTTTGCTATGCCCTCGGCTACCTAGTTTCGGCTACTTTTCCAAGGTCGTGGTGACGTCATAGCCTTTTATAAATAAAGAACAATGTAATACTATTCTAAAATTTTTATTCTGACATTACATAGCAAAATTTAAAAATATTTAATACCAAGCATCTAGCCATGAAAACTTAATTTTAATACAAAGTTATACACAGAAAACTGTCCTTTCTCCTTGCTTGTTTGGAGCGGTTTTAATTTTATCTAATTTTATTCGCAGCTTAAAATTTAAATCGACACCCAAGTCCTCTATCTTCTTTTCTAGCCAATAGTTTGATACATAGAGACCATATAGGTTTTCGAATTGTAAAATGTACCGAAGTTTGCTTCTATATATAAAGTTTTTGATTCCACCGGCAACCAGATCCATTCCTTCGCGTAATTCTTGCGGCTTGTGACAATCTTTTAATCGAGGCTCTCCCACTATATCCTGCATACGTATCTTGTTAGCTTGATTAACTTCTTCTTGTCGTTATTGGCGGGAATCCTTATTCTTCCACTCACTGTTATGTAGTTGCATGTCCACTACTTTTGGGAATATATGGTCGTTATAGGTTGTAGCCATTTCGAATGGACCTGCACCATGCCGAAGTTTTAGATTACTAGAACAGGTGAAATGGCTTGCGTGTTCTAACGAGCTAAAGAGCCAAACTACAGATCCAACCGAAGTAGTGGGGTCGTTAGTGAGGAACCAGACTAAGACAGGTCTCCCAAAGAGGGCAGCGGCTCGTTCGGTACTTAGATTGGCAGAGACTGTAAGGGTCGGTATGGCAGTCTAAGACACACTACCGCGGTGTGGAAGGCAACGGGAAACCACCACATTACCTTCCAAGTACACAGCGTACTTAAATTGAAATAAATATGATGGCATTCTCTGGGGTAAAAGATTCCGGAGTTAAAATAGTTCCTCATTCAGATGTCCGGGAAAAGACTACTTCGGAGGATGCGATCGGAAAGTCTAGAATAAGAAAGTGGGAACATTTTGTGAGTCGGAGCGTGGAATGTTAGAAGTATGAAGCAAGTAGGTAAGCTAGTGAACCTAAAAATCATAGGGATTAGCGAAGTTCGGTAGCCAGACACGGGGGATTTTTTGGAGTGGAGGGTAATTCATACAGGAGCAGAGGAAGGAAATTTGGGTGTGGGGATAGTTATGAGGGAAAAGTTAGGATACTGTGTAGAAAATTACTTACAAAAGAACGAAAGAGTACTAATGGTTAGATTAGAATCTAAACCGGTAAACACAGTAATAATACAACTATACATGCTCACCTGTAGCTACAGTGACGAAGAGATAGCAGCGATCTTCAAAGATATCAAAGACATATTAAGATACGAATAAGGACATAAAAATTTAATGATTACAAGGGATAATAATGCAGTGATAGGTGAGGGTAGGGAAGGAGCGGTAGTAGGTTTATTTGGTTTAGGCACGAGAAACAACAGGGGAAATAGGCTTGTAGAATTTTGCGACAAGAACAATTTAATCATTACAAACATCAACATCATGCTTTCGAGACATTCTTTTCCGATAATATCTTTTACTCCCTGGCCCATCTTGTTAATACTTTCCAGAGAAAACGGAAGCTTAGCTTTAACACCATGCCTAGCGGTCGCAAATTTTAACCAACATTATACTGTCACAAAATGGTTCTGTAATTAGTGTGTGTAGTCCGCCAGTCAGCATCTGTTCTCCTTCGACATAACAAATATTACCAATATCTGTCACCAGATTATTGTTGCACATATTTTCTGCCATCAGCCACAATCCAAATCGCTCATTTGTTGGTGTCCTTTTATTTTCAAGAAGTTGGGGAACGTCAATCACCTTGGAGACGCTCATGTTTACCGTTCCAGCTACATTATAGGGTGAAATTGCTTTATAGGGTGAAATTGCCCTATAGGGTAAAATTGCCTTATAGGGCGAAATTGCCTTTAGGTCCGATTAAATCCGACCTAGGTCGGATAGCAAAAACTATTCCTAATCAAGAGAATGTAAGCGATATGGCGGTGTCCAACATATTCAGGTATTTTCGGCAATAAACACCGTTAGGTTAAGTTAGTTCGACTTGTTAGGAGTTAGGAAAGCTATTGTTGTCTGGAGTTAGGTTAGGTTAGTTGGACTAGTGCGTACGTAGGTTAGATAACAGGAAAATTGATAGGTTAGGTCAGCGTCGCGGCGCTGACCTAACCTATCAATTTTTCCTGCTCTTTCGGATCATTTAAAATCAAAGGTCCTACAACCTATAACGATCATATATTCCCAAAAGTGGCGGACATGCAACTACGCAACAGTGAGTGGGAGAATAAGGATTCCCGCCAATACCGACAAGAAGAAGTCGATCAAACTAACAAGATACATACGCCGGACATGTGGGAGAGCCGCGAGTAAAAGATTGTCACAAGCTGCAAGAATTACACGAAGGATCTATGTCGGTGGAATCAAATACTTTATATATAGAGACAAACTTCGGTACATTTTACAATTCGAAAATCTAGACGGTCTCTATGTATCAAACTATTGGCTAGAAAAGAAGATAGAGGACTTGGGTGTCGATTTAAATTTTAAGCTGCAAATAAAATTAGATAAAATTAAAACCACTCCAAACAAACAAGGAAAAGGACTGTTTTCTGCGTATAACTATGTATTAAAATTAAATATTAATGGCTCCATGCTTGGCATTAAATATTTTTAAATTTTGTTATGTATAATGTCAGAATAAAATTTTTTGGAATAGTATTACATTGTTCTTTATTTACAAAAGGCTATGACGTCACCACAATCTTGCAAAAGTAGCCGAAACTAGGTAACCGAGAGCATAGCGAAGTGGTGATTTTACCTATATAAAAATAGATGTTAAGTGTACACTGTATATGTATAATTAAATAAAATTGTTTTAGAGGAGTGTGTACTACTTTTTTTGCTTACACCAATTTTATAAATCGAGTTGGCTTAAAGTTAAAATGGTAGATTTGGGCTTCCAAGAAAAATTAAATCGGTATTACCATATACGATTAGAAACTGTTTATAAATAAAAAAGTTATAAAACAGGGGTTCTAATTCGATAAGGGTTGATGCTAAGATAAAAATTAAAAAGGTGGGAATACAAAGGTCGTATGGTGCCGATAGGCACCGAGAGGTATCTCGAAAATTTTAGGGATTAGGTTGCCGATTTTTTAGGGTAGAGACGGTCGGGGTGTCCGAGCAATGAGGGGAGCAAGGAGGAAAGACCTTCCAGCAGAATCCTGCTTATGGTAATTTACATGTAAAACCTAGGTTAGATGATGGCGCGGCGGCGGTGGCGCTGCGCTCGGATCGACCAATTCTACTACTTATTTTTGATCTCCGCGCAAATACGGCATGCGTTCGTTATGTTTCGGACTTCATCGATAGTGTACGGCAGGTTCTTGGATCTTAGCCAGTACATCATTGTCGTCACACTAGGGTGGTATAAAGTGTCATGAAGTGTCTTAAGTTTATCTGGTCGCGATACTACGGAAGCGCTTATCCGCAAAAGGGTATCCATCACACAATTGTCTTTACTGGACTTATAGAATATTTCGTTTTGTAAAGCGATAACTTCAAGCGTCATCGTTGGATCTTTTTGTTTTTAATTTTACTTGAATGTTTAGCATCAAATATGAACGAAACTGATCGTTGATCGGTAAATAAGCGAAAGATTTTACCAATGAGAAAATGCCTACTTTTCAATATACGAAAGGCGTCACTTGCTGCGATTGAGAATTCGACATAAGAATGCAATAGGCCTACCAGCTTGAGCCAAAATGGCAGCGATAGAATGCTCGGACGCGTCGGATTGAACTGTAAACGGTAGGGGATAGTCAATGGCATACACAGAAAGCCTGCCGATATCGGCTTTCAATTCCTTAAAAGATTTCTCGGCATTTTCTGACAGTGGGAAAACGTTCGATTCTGCCAAGAGGTGTATCTTCTCCGAGAAGTTAGATATTCATTTGGAATAATGCGCGAACATACCTAATACCCTCCTCAGCGATGGTAAATCGCGAGGCTGTGGCAGATTTATCATAGGATTCAAGCGATTTGTATCAAGTTTAATGATATGACCAGTAAGAGTATAACCCAAAAAATTAACTGCTTTTTGAGAAAATTATACTTCTCTGTGTTGAGCGTCAAATCGTATTTATTAACTGCAGGCATGAACTTGTTTAGGTTTTCGTCGTGCTTCTTTACAGTTTTATCACAAACGGTACGATAATCAAGATATGCAAAGTCCCTTGCAGATCTTCTGTTCTAATGATCCAGTCGATTGTTCTTTGAAAACTCGAGACACCGTTCGTGACACGGAGAGGAATTCGACAAAATTGATAAAGATTTCTGATAGCTTCGAAAGCAGGTATCGTTTTTCTACCGGAAATATAGGCACTTGATGGTAGGCGCTCGCCAATTCTAGAGTATTGAAAATGGCCTGTTTGGATATATTTGTCGACATATCTTCTAGGTTTGATAAGGGATAATCGTCTAATTTTATGAATCGGTTTATAGTTTGGGAATAGTCTACAACGAGACGTTTCTTACTGTTAGCATTTTTGATTATTAGTACTTGGGCACGTCATGGTGGATTGCTTAACTCTATTACACCATTTGTTACAAATTTCCGAATTTCGCCTTGAATGAATTTGTTGTCATCTTCATTACGTCTCCATGACTTAACAGCGACTGGCTTGCAGTTTGGCAAAAGACTTGCAAATAGGAAGACTGCGGATTCCAAAACTGCGGCAGCACTGAAAACTTGGAGAGTTTCTTTTAGCCCACCAAAAGTAAACTGAAGAGCACAATGCTTTCTTAAGATATCGTGCCCTATTATTAGATCAGCATAAAGGGTCTTGATGATGAGTAGATTCACATCTTCGTAGGAATGTTTTCCTATGCTGACAGTTTGGTACATTTGCCCATCTACCTTATAATGTGAATAAGGGCCGCTATACTTGCGACCACGTCCCCAATGCTCCACCTGAAGGTACTACATTGGGTTTAAACGCGAAATGTACGTTCTTCAAATTAAATCTAACTTCAAATTAATCAATCATAAATAAAAAATCTACCAACTGAAACTAACACTATAAATAGGGTTCAAATAATGTGTTCTCTGAGCTTGGAGAGTGTCTGATCAACAAGACACAAGCAAAAATGGAAGGGGAGGGATCCGTAGTACAGGATAGCAGCTGCCAGCTTTGCTTACCGGTGCGGCCTGAAGGGTCGTCTTAAAACTATCCATATCTAGCTAACCAATATTAAAATGGATTCAAATTTCAAAGTAAACGCCAAATATTTGATAATGAATCCAGCTACTTGTTCCTGCTCACTAAATTTACCTATTCGTCCTCCCTGATCTAAGTAATTTATTTTATCTTCAGCCTTAATCCGTCCCTAGCTTTTCCTATCATTCCCTAACTGATTTATATTATAAGTACAATCTTCACAATTACAATCTCCCTTCTTATAGATACTGCAACCAAAAATAGGCGGCAGAACGTCAAACAAAACAAATTAAGCCACAAGATAATAAAATACATGTAAAAATAAATAAATATAAAATAAATGTAAAATATAAATATAAATAAATGTAAAAATGTAAATATAAAATAAATGTAAAATATAAATATAAAATAAATATAAATAGATATCTAAATAAGCATTAAGCACCTAGTAGTGCATAAAACAGCAAAAAGCATCACTCAAATTATCAGGTGCACTTGCATAAGCATTATATCGGCTAGCGCCATTACACTAGAAACGTGCTAGTTTAAGATTAATGCCAAATCTGCTTGATAATATAAATCAATGCTTATGGCTCCCATAAGCATTGATTTATATTATCCCGCCACAATTTTATCCTTACCTTGATAAAAAGTTTTCCAGCATCCGAAGATCTGGTCGTCTGCCTACATTTATTTGTAACTTACTGCTAGGGGAGATGAATAATATGCACTGCTAAAGTTGCCACGTGCAGCAACGTAGTCAATAAAAGAAAAAAAGAACCAAACTGACCGGGCTCAGTTGGTAGAGTGGGCGGAGTCTTACAAATACAAGAAAAGAAAATTAAAGGAAAGCCTGAAATAAAAATTACAACAAAATTAAACATACTTATTAGTATTTATAATATTCTAAATAACATTTTGGTTAGACATAGCAGTGTAGTATACAACAAAAGCAAGAAACAAAATCGATAACCACAATACACAAAAAAAAATTACTTCTTAGTTTTTAGGTCCCACTCCATATGAATTACGCAAAGAAAAATTACCGAATCACAGCTCTAAAAACCACAGCCCTAGAGTATCGGTGTAAATACCAAATTCAGTACATAGAACTCTTCGAAGAAATACAGCATTATTGACAAACATCCTCTCCCCTTCAAGGTAATCATTTTTAAACCATTCACACATTGATAAGTAGTATAATTTCTTTTTAGTTATTTAAAACAAATAGTACTGCATTCCTATTAGGGCAACAAATAGCGAAATAGTACCGTAATTTTTGGATATGAAAATTAATGTTAGGAATGCCGGAGTTTAAAATGTAAGGTTCGAATAGATATGGTTTCAACGTAAACAAGGAAGAAATACTCACCAGCGTGTCCAAGGTGTAGGATAGTCACACCGTCTCCAATGACAGCGTGACACAGATGTTCTCGGGATCACGCCATGCGCGTGTCCTCCTGTACCAACAGGAGCGGTGGTTCGACCAGATCTTTCCAGTCTTCCAGGTGGAACACACAGTGTGTGCACGAAATTTTGAAGACAATACAAAAGTTAACGAAAAGTAAAATTAACGACGAGTCATTATTGTCATATTCATACAAAAAGAATCGAGTACAAATTAACTCGTTTAAATAACAAGAATTCAATGCAATCCTCCTGTTATTATACAATACCAACAGGTGATTGGAAAACCTGAAACACGGATAACGAAAACAGGATATAAACTATTTAATTTATAGCATAAACTGTCGTTCTAAAGCAAATAGATTTGAGTTGAAAATTATTAGAAAGCGTATTTATTATAAACAGGTAACATGTACAGGATGTTGTTGAAGGATTTAAGAGTAGAAACAGAATCTATTTGAATGGGTAATGAATTAAAACGGAAAACGGGGCCTTTAATTTATGCCAAAAATGAACGTAACAAATCCCCCCCTTAGGAAAATTAACAGGTCGGGGTAGAAAAGCCAACGTGCGGAAGTGAACAGTACCTAAAGGAAAAACCCAACACCAAAAAAATTTGCTTAAAACTAAAAGAAAATTCGTTACGAAAACAAAAGAAACCAAAACAAAAAGGATACACCCAAAAAAAATAAAATAAAAACTCTCATCTGGTATGAAAGGTCAATATACAATAGGTGCTCCGAAATAAGAAAAAGGGATTCTCATCTGGCTCGACGAAAAGTCCGGGAAAAGTACCGGATAAACAAAAAATAAAAATTGAAGGGAACCATATGAAAAAATAGGTAGGTAGTAACATTGACGAAAGCAAAGGTAGAATGGCGTCAACACTGTCAAAGTCGTCAAAGGACGGACGTTTCTTCAGGAAAAAACACCAGGATAGTCTTCGACCTCAAAAGAAGATGGGTTTCCTGCAGAAAAGCCAACAGTAAAAGAAAGAAGCGAAAAAGAAAACCAACAGTAACAGCCAAAATGACAAAAGTGTCAAGCCTCAAAGTATGCTCGGGAACAACAAGAATGCTGGATAGACAAAAAAATGAAATTACTTCTAACTGTGGCACCCAAGAATCGCAAAAACCAAAAAACCAAAAAAAAAAAGGTTAACTAGTCCTAAAGTCGACTAAGTCGTGGTTTTCAAAGAAAAAAAAATGGACTAGAAAGCACCTACCGTTCATTTACATTTCCAATGCTCCACCCGAAGGTACTACATTGGCCAGGAGGCGAGTTTTTTGTTGCCTGGAAATTTAGAATTTTGCCGAACCCTTGCCGTTACAGGCAAGGTAGGGATCTTTAACGTGCGTGACAACACTCACACACGGGACCTCCATTTAACCTCTCATCCAAACGAGGGCGTAATATTTGTGAAAAATGCTCACCTGCCATTTTTCAAGCAGTCGGCCGTGTCGGGATTGGAACCCGGGACCTTGGGATCCGTAGTCTTACGCTTACTACATTGATCCACGGCGACGCCTAGAAAGCACCTACCACAGGATGTGGATCGAAAAATATACCAAGTCAGCACGAAGACCGACAGAAAGTAACACCAGCAACGGGAAAAAGGCGAGGAATGTGGAACAAAAGGAACGAAGAGAAAAAGAAAAAAGTCCAAAAAAAATAACGCCAAGCAACAGGTACAACAACAAAAAAAAAACCCATAAGATTCGCACAAAAAAAAATAAAACAGAATCCCAGTGTAGTTATATACGAGTATGTGTGTGTGTGTGTGTGTGTGTGTGCGTGCGTATGTGAGTGTAAGAAGTGTGCATGTGTATGTGTTGTGCGTGTATAAGGTGTGCGTGTGTGTATGTGTTGGACCGCTGTAGTCGCCTCTTACGACGGGCAGGTCGTACGATTGGGCTATTCTATTCTCGGACCCACACGGGGTGCAAGGAGTACAAGGAGAAAACGAAAGAAAGGAGAACCAAGTAGAACTGTATGTTATGAAGTGTGTTGGTGTATGTGTGTGTGAGTAGGTATTGGGCGTGTATAAAGTGTGTGTGTGTGTGTGTATGTGTTGGACCGCTGTAGTCGCCTCTTACGACATACAGGTCGAACCATGGGGCTATCTTTTTCCCGGACCCACACGGGGTGCAAGGAGTACAAGGAGAAAACGATCCCTAATTGCGTACAATGTATATATATATATATATATATATATATATATATATAATTAAATGGAAATTATTAAGAAACTTAAGTTAGATGCAACATTGTAATTCAAGGATAAACAAAGAAAAGGTTAATGAAAGTTCACAAGCAAGTTGTGAGAACGGATGTGAAAACATTGTATTCCCAGACGTAAGTGATACTGCAGGTACAGGTCACAGGCGGTTATTAAACCGCAATTATTAAAATTAAGATTATTACTTTGTATTGTATAAATTAATAAAGAAATAGGCAGACATGAGTTCTGCAGTTCCCACAGAAACGTGAGGGGCAGGGACAGCATAAATACTCCGGGAGTCCCAAGATGGTCAGTCAGTCTTGAACCGCACAACTTTTGTATTGTTGGTTGTTCAGGCTACTCGCCCCAATTTAAATCCAGTAATTTCGACTTAGAGTAATTTTATATAGTTTTGTAAAATTCCACTTGTAATTTCTGATTAAATAAAAATTGTTACAAAAGTTTTGCAAGAAGACTTTTTAAAAAGGCAGCTCCCAAGGCCCAAAACGTAACTCGCGTTATTATTGAAACTTTTTGATTTGTAATCTAACCTTGAAATAGACCTCTCAATTCCTGCAATTATATCTTCTAAAGAGATTTCCGTGTGTTGATTCCAAATTTGAAGGCACGATCAAGAAAAGTCAATTCTTCATTATATTAAAGATTCTTGACGACTCGTTAACCACTATTGAATCTATTGAGGGTGAAGCAATTTCCCGTTGTTTGGGGGACTTAGGGCGGCCATACATAGTCGCTTCTAGAAGCTGCTTCTTCTGAAAGAAGTGACGCTAGTTTTGTGTACTGCTCTACATAGTAGCGGCAAGAAATAGCTTCTAATGTTGTCACATTTGCATCATTTAGTATGTTAATAATAGATGATAGAAAATATAACCATAAGAGCAGTAATGGTGTTCGGTCTCTTTGTCGTCGCCTTTTTTGGCCTTGCGTACTGTTCAAGAATTGGCAAGGTTAGAATCAATTAATTTTCCTTTCGCGTCATTGGTATTGGCGAGCGATATCTATGTTGATGACTTAGTCACTGGATGTAATTCGATTAAAGCTGCTAATCAATTAATTGGTGAATTGAATAGTATTTGCACTTGTGGTGGTTTTCAATTAAGAAAATGGAGTAGTAATTGCCCGGAAGTTAATTTCAGGATAAAGATAGTGGTTCAATACAAATTTTGGGCCTTTCGTGGCGTGCTCTTACAGATGCATTTTTATACAACTTAGACGTTGAAGAGCGCACTTGCACTAAGCGTAATATTTTGTCGGCTATCGCAAAAATTTTTGATCCTCTCGGGTTGATAGCACCTGTAGTACTGTTCGCTAAACGTTTAGTTCAAGATCTTTGGCTTTTAGGTCTCGGGTGGGACCAAGAGCCTCCATTGGAAGTCATACAAAAATGGAAACATTGTTTGGGTGAATTGCCAGCGGTTTCGAACATTGAGATTTCGCGTCGCATCGTATGTCATAATTTTAAAAGGGTGGAGTTGCATGGATTCTGTGATGCTTCTGAAGCCGGGTATGCAGCTGTGATCTATTTCCGTTCGTTCGATCTAGAAGGTAATATTACTATTTCATTAGTATGCGCAAAATTGAAGGTTGCTCCTACTAATCGCGTTTTATTGCCCCGTCTCGAATTGTGTGCTGCCGTACTCTTGGCAGATTTAGTAGATTTCGTCAAAAATACTTATACAGATATTTTATCATTTAGTACTATTTTCGGGTGGTCAGATTCTACTGTTGTTTTGTCTTGGAGTCGGTCTTCCTCGCATAAGTGGAAGACATTCGTTAGCAATCGTATTTCGCATATTCAAGAACGTATTCCTCCATCTTCGTGGTTTCATGTTAAGTCCCAGGATAACCCTGCGGATTGTGCCTCACGTGGACTTTTGGCTTCAGAGTTGGTTCATCATCCATTATGGTGGACAGGACCTTCCTGGTTAGTGCGTCGTAGCGAAGAATGGCCAGTAACATCGCTGCCAAAACTTATCGACTCATCTCAGATGGACGTCGAATATCGTACTTTGTAGTTAACAGTCGTTATGTCTGAGAATTTCTTAGATTTGTTGTTGGATAAATTTTCAAAACTGCAGAAAATTTGTAGGATTATTACCTGTATTCGTCATTTCATTCGTAATGTTCAATGTCCAGATTTGCGTTCAAAATATTCTGATAGTTTGTCTCTAGCTCAACAGCAAGAGGCTATACAGTTATTGATTAAAAGAGTTCAAACAAATGTTTTTTCCCAAGACATTGCTAATATTAAAACTGGAAAACTTGTTAGTAAACAACTTCGTAGCCTTAGTCCGTTTCTAGATAGTCGTGATTTGTTGAGGGTGGGCGGTCGCCTACGTAATTCTGACTTATCGCATGATGCAAAATTTCCAATTTTGCTTCCTCGGTCGCATCGGTTGACTGAAATTATTATCTTAGATTGCCATGAAAGATATTTACATGCTGGTAGGGACGGTATCTTTCGGATACCTACCATCAAGACAGCCCAAGGGTTAGTTAAACGTCCTCTGGTGAAACTATGTTTACTGCCAGTTACTTGATATTTAATGGTATGTACACATATATTCACTTATATAAGTTTGTCGGTTAGGTTGCTTAGTTAATAGCTCTAATTAGTTTTTAAATATAAAATAAGTTAGTTCATACTTATTTTGGTGGGCGGGATGTTCGGTCTCTTTGTCGCACGTTCGCGTGGTTAATTTTAAGTTATTTAAATTTGTAGTCGTAAATCTAATAGTAAAACTGTCATCCCTTGTTCCCTTATATCCTGCCATAAAAATTCCTTGTGCATGTGTGAATAAGTTGGACAGAGTAGTGAACAAACACTTTCTTATGGATATCGAAGCAGAACGGTCGTCGGTTTCTTCGTTCGGTACCGTAAGTTAGTCAAGTGCCGCAGACTTTAGTTGTTAAACCCCTAAAGAAACACAGTGCAAGTGTAACGTAACACAGACTCAATTCGCATACAGTCCACTTGGTTGAAGGAAGAGGAACTGCAGTTTAGAACAACAAAAAACAACGCGGAGGTAAGTCGATGTATAAATTTATAAGACCCCCCGCGCGTAAACAAATGGTAATTAAAGATTTACCATTTTTGTTCTTCTGGCTTTGTCTTTGAGCTTCTAAAAAAGTTTCTCTTTAATAAATTTTCTGACATAACCTAAGAAATGTATGTCAAACAGTAAAAAGAAGCGAAGAAGTTAAAATTGAACCAACTTCTTTGCTTCTTTTTACGGTCTTTTACTTGGGGGGTCACGTGTACTTAGCAACCAATCAGAATGCGTATAGAAAAAGAAGCAGCTTCTAGAAGCGACTTTGTAAGACCGGCCTTATTGTGATTTTACTAAGTCCTATTCTGAGATAAAGCGCCTCGGAGCAATGCTTACTTCGCTTACCGTTTAGAACCGTCCCAGTATTTTGTATAATTATACTTCAAATATAAGTAATCAATTACAGGTATGTATTTCAAGAAGAATACAACGTTGGGGCTACAGCTAAACTGCCAGAAACCCGAAGTTGAATGAAATTTAATTGTATAAAGCCAACGTTAAAAACACTTATCTTTCATTAAACCGAATTATTTCTAAAGCGGAAGAGGCGATCGCATCGATATCAATAATTCAGCCATTTCGACGAAATCAACAGGCGGCAGACAATAATTTCCTAATCTCCATCAAATAAATAAAGCGGCGGCACCCCGCGTGCACAATCTATACGTGCTTAAGCAAACACCTTTATCGCTGTGACACATTTTCAACTACAATATATAAAATTGAAAAAGTGACATATATGCGAGATGGTGTGTATAATAACAACCCTACGTTGCGTTCTGTCGATATCTTATTATACCAGTGTGATTGAGTAGACCAAAGCCTGATGACCGGAGCAACAAAATCGTGTCCCGGGCAAACCGGGCTGGATTAGTTGACCATTCTGTCCATACCCACATGATTCATGAGGTCCTGCAATAAATGAGAAACGTGATTGCGTAGACCGTGGATGATGTATAATATCGAGTGGAAATATTCAAGAGTTTATTATAAAATCCATCACAATATTATTAAAGTTGTGGTATTAATTATCTAAAATTAATGAGAAAAGATAAGTTGGAGTGAAATAGTAAAGTCCTTGAGAGATTAGAAGTTATACAAAAACACAGTTAAGTGCATTAAACGTGATAGGTTGTCTAATACTTTATACTTCATTCATATCGTCAACCCAGACAAAAGTCATCGATATATGTCTTGCGCCTTAATATGAATTTAATTTATATCATAAATCAATATTGCCATTAGAGCCTATCAAAATATTAAGAGTTTAACGTCAAAGAGCAAACACATTCAATTATAAAACAGCCAAATTAAAGTTGGACTCAAACGTTATGCAGCTTTTGGAAACATCTTATAATTTATAAAGCATGGTCTAAATAACACTTGATGAAATGGCCTCCATTCTATCCAGCAAGAACCCTGCGTCCTCGGATAGCCAAGCAAATGTTTCTATTTAGGACGAGATATCAGATAATCGTTATAGATATACGGATTGGTGGTGGTATTGACGCCTGAATTTTACGCATGCGCACTGGTACCTGGATAACTACGAACGTTTTCCTGCTTTCCCTTCGTGATGCTTGAAAACTGATAAGTTCTATTGCGAACTACGGTTATATTATACAATCCAATTTTTATTTATCAACACTAATTACAAATAGGGTGCAAAGTGATTAGGAGAATAAAATCAGGTTTTAAAGGGAATAAGCATTATAATGCACGAGTTACAATTAAATGGTTGAGGTTATACTAAAAAATTTTCGAGTTTAAAATAGATAGTTGTTTTTGATGCACAAAATGTAATTTTGTCTATAATTTCTAAACAAGTGTCAATTAAAATGAGTTTCATAATGAGATTTTACCGTTTTAATTACACGTGTGTTCCTAAGGTTTTACAAGACAATAGATACAGCCTAGAGCAGTTTTCTTTGTATACGAAAAGTCGCGATTACTATGCAAAATGTAATAAAAAAGGGAATAGCGATTTCGTAAAAGGGTTTATTATAACACGTAGTTTCTCTCTCGCTCTCTTTCTCTTTCGCTCTCCCTTTACATGTGCTTCTCCTGCTCTCCTTCCCACTCCCTAACCCTACCTCTCCCTCTCCTCCTTTTTCTCGCCCTGACTCTCTTTTTCTTTCTTTCTACCCCCTCATTCCTCTTGGCCTCCCTCTTTTTGGTCCCTTTTTAAAGCTGGTTTGACGTTACTCTCTATACTGACCTATTTCACTACTTGCATGTTTATGTTACAGAACAAAATTTACTTTCCCCTTGCACTAAATCGCTGTCCTATCTATTGTTTCATGCCTCAAAACGTCATTAATACTACTTTTAATAACCCACTAAAACTTTTACTTTACTGAACCAGTTTAATGACTTTATCTGTTCGACTGATTTTGAGCAATCTTCTATGGAACCGCATACCGAAATCTCCTAATCTCCAAAGTGTTTCTTTGCTTAATTTCTACCATTGCAGTCTACGCTCCAAACAATGCCTTTTGCCAATCTTGTTCTAACGCTTAATACAGTTCTAGATGTTAATTTAGTGCTCCAAACCTCGAACGATTTCTTTGCTTGGACTATTCAACTTTTTACATTTGTTTTGTTTGTATTGTCATAAGTGATCTATTTTCCTCAGAAGTTCAACTTTTTAACTTTCTTTTATTTAGATAGTCTTTCTACTTATCATCATCATCATATTGTTTTCGACCTTACTTAAGGTCGGTTTGACGCAGCTTGTAACAAAATTTTTGTTACATTAAAATCTCTAAAGAAAAACATTTCTAGCCGTTGTTATTTTACGAAATTGTCATTTAGCATGAAATCGTTAAATAGTTTAATTTACTATAAGGAAGAACACCTCTTTCCTTTATACATTATCTCCACCTATACAAGGTATTTAGTAGTGACTCCTACGCTTTTGATATCTGCAAATACCCTAAACGTAACTTGAGTTGCATAAGCTACAGGCATTCTGAAGCCCACTTGTGCAATTGCTAGACACAACGCCTGCGCGTAAGGTGACGCTATAGCTAGGGTGTTGACAAGAAGGCGAAGCAGCCATCTTGCAAGCAACAACGAGCAGGTACGCGTCGTTTGAAGATGCGGAACTTTTGCCTCAAGTGGGGCATTAGAATTGCGCTATTATCGAATAGGGTGTAAGGTCGTCGTGGCGGAGGCTTTGCAATAGAGCTCTTGCAAGGCCGCCCCGGACAATGAAGAGTAAACGGTAACAACACGTGCTGGTGGAAGTCCGTTAGTGGTGAGATTTGTGTAATAAAACTGCCTTATATAAAACTAATAGATGCTTTAATTTCCTTAGCACATTTAAGTCGACACATTTAAGTATGCCCATCTGAAGAGTAAAATTTTAAGAAAGCACGTTTGAGTATGGTAGAATTGAAAATTTAAATCGTTTGTATGTCAAGCAGAATTCCATGTAATGTTATTGGAACGTAATTATGTATTGTGGAATCACTCGTTTTGAAGCTGTCTGTAGGGCTGTTCATGTAAGAATGCTGTATCTAGCAAATGCCAACTTCGTACCTTTTTAAACTTCAATAAGATGGAGTATTATGTTGTTTTGGTTGGTCTAGAACGTTTTGCGGCATCATCATCAAGCAGTTAAAACAAAACCATTCAGGTACTTATAAAACTATTTATTGAGAGAATTAATTTTACGTATTAATTACGGTCAAAGCTTTGATTTAACGTTTTCCAAATTATAAGAATCTTTTGTTAAACGAATGTTAAATTTTTTTTGCAAGATATGTTTATGCTTAAATCACATATAAAAACCAGTTAGAGAATTATGTCCTAGTAACTTAATAGGTCAAAAACTTTTTTGTTCAGAACTAAATTTTTTTTCATAAGAGGAATTTTTGAACTTTTAGATTAATTAATTAAAGTTGTTATTCAAAGCACGTAAGTAATGCACATGTTAATTGAGAAAAATAAGTATAAAGTTCACTTTTGATTGAAAGATGTTTAACTACAATATGCTATATGATTAGTAGAATATCAATGCTGCTTCTAACATATGATGAACTAACTTTCTTTAATTTCATATAATGTTTGAGTCATAAGAACTTTTTGTGTAATAAGTTCGTTAGAGAAATTTTGTAAGCCAGAACAGATCTGTTTTATGGATGTTTAAGAACCCGACTGTAATAAAGAATTTATAAATGTTAAGATCTCTCTATGTAGAGAAACAAATTCAGAGATTTTTGAAACTTATTTTATATTGATTATCAAATTTTTTTATAAATAATTTTTGCAACAAAAGAGAATTACATTTAGATTATACTTTGATTTAAAACTTTTGTCTTTATATTTCACTAATTGAAATTAATAATATCCAAATTAAATAAACAAAATTTTGAAAGTGAAACTTAGAAAAAAGTTGATACAGTATTAGGTAATAGAAACAGAGTAAATAATTTTCAGTAGAGAATATTTTCATAGGTACAAGTCGGGACAGTCGATCTATAAAGACTGAAATATTTTGTTGTCGTAAGACACAAACAGTGTCTTATATTTTATTTTTTTGTGTGACATTTTCTTGCAGGTCTGACATCGCAGGAGCCGAAGCAGAGGTCCAAGAGGTTTCCAGAGGTATTGCTTATTTTAATTTGTATGCTTTTTGATAATCATTATATCCTATAGATTTCTGCGTCTTCCTGTAGGATATTTTAGTTTATTTATTGTCTATATAGATGCAGTGGCGCTCATTTCCTTTTTTTTGTTCCCGTTTGTAGTCGAGCCCACCCTATATCCACGCCCAATCTCATTGCTCACCCTTGGGGTAATTCCCAGACTAAGCCGCGAATATAGTAAAGCTCGTGGGTCCACCGAGGTTTTGTTCACTAATTGACTCACTCCATAATTAAATTAAATAAAGAAAAAAATTATAAGTTTCAAGCTCAGGAAAAATTAATAGATTAGGTCAGCGCCGCGGTGCTGACCTAACCTACCAATTTTTCCTTCTATCTAACCTCAGCCCACACAAGTCCAACTAACCTAACCTAACTCCAGACAACACTAGCTAACCTAACTCCTGACAAGTCCAACTAACCTAACCTGACTCCAGGCAACACCGACTAACCTAACTCCAAACAACGTAAACTAACATAAACTCACTCCTCTACCCTACTTTGTCCTTCTCTCTCCTCTCGCATCCGTATGACATACATCCGACATACATCCAAACTATATCCGACATACATCCGACATATGTCCGGTATACATCCTACATATATCCGACATATGTTCAACATATGTCCAACATGTATCCAACACATGTCAGCCATGTCCACCATATGTCTCACATATGTCCAACATTCGAAATAAATCCGACCTAGGTCGGGAGCAATTTCACCCTCTGAGGCAATTTCCGTATGAGGCAATTTCACCCTATGAAACAATTTCACTCTATCCTAACGTCCTACATATAACCGACATATATCCGGGCATATGTCGATGTGCACCCCTGTACAGTCCGACCTAGGTCGGATTAAATCTGACCTAGGATGGATAATAAAACTGTTTCTAAATAAGAGAATGTAAGCGATATGACGGAAAAGGATGTTTATCCTAAAAAGAAATTTGTGGTGCACTTAACAGCTATCTAAGAAGAAAGTTCGACCGATTTGTTTCCGCTAGGCATGGTGTTAAAGCTAAGCTTGCGTTTTCTCTGGAAAGCACTAACAAGATGGGCCAGAGAGTAAATGAAATTATCGGAACAGAAAACCTCGAATGCATTAATAAAGAATTCCAAAATCTTATATGTGTTCCATACAAAGTGGAACTAGCAGATGTTAAGTTGGAAATTTTATTGGAGGAACTACCAGATATATTAGACAAACTCGTAAAAGGTTATTTCTATCTTTTTGACATGGATGTAACCCAAGATTTTGCTGGCATATTTAACAAGATGGAGATGTGTAATTATTTAACTACAAACCATAACTTTTGGTGCAAAGGCGAATACGAAGAAAACTGCAATATTATAGTTGACAACAATAAAACTATGGGAATCGGTTGTTTAACACGTCTAACAACCAATGCAAGAATTAAGATATACAACAAATTTGTGTGTCAGATAACAAGTCCTGGTGTTAATAAACAACTTGGAAATCATATACTAGATTTTTTACGTTGTCCAAATGTGCGTTTAAGGGAAACAGTCGCGTCTACTTTGGCTAAAAAACGTTGTATTATGCGATTGGAGGCGAGAATATGCAACTGTACAATTGGAAGCTATGTCAGAGCGGAACACGTGTATAATCCCTTAATAAGACTGTTTAATCTTATAGGAAGATAGTAAGTTATACATGCTAAAGGCGCCAATGTACTCGGTACCACTTGCCAAAATGTGGAGTAAGCTGTCGGATAAGCTACAAAATAATTGCTGTTTAGTGTATAATAACCTACTACAGCACGTGTATTGGGGGAATAGCAATACAAAGAAATTGAGTGGTTTGCAAATTAAGTTGTCCGAAAAACCAAAGGAAAAGGAAAAATTCATAAAGTATGTGCTTTCGGCTTTTAGTTTTAACTATTTACCTGTAAATTATTTGGAGATAGTAGAAGCGGAAGACAGCCAAGATAAAATAAAAATCTTACACAAATGCTACATTAAAGCAGGTAGTACATATTTTACAAAATCTGCAACACCATATTCTACAATTCCAAAAGAAATAGTCATTTGGGAATTGGGGTTGATAGATACGCCTAACATTCGTCCAGAGGCTGTACGACAACGCGTAAATATTGGCAGTATACTCTATCCGTTCACGCTAAAGGAAATTGCCCTGTTATGCACGCCATACGCTGTAAGTAGAAAAAAAAGACAACTGGAATTAGAGGAAATGGATGCAAAAAGGCGAAAGTTGGACTATATGGAAAACACTGCGACAATACGCGAACAATACAAAGATGTGTTAGCCAAAGAACATCTTATTAGAGAAAACGACGAAGAATTAAAGGATTATTTTATGTGCTGATGGACTGACTTAGATACATCCGGTTTCTACAAGCTGTATGCATTTGTGGTTAGTAAAAAAGTCTCCTTTAGTTATGTAGGCGTCTTTGCGGAAAAGGATGGTACTAAATCCGTATACTTTTTAAAAGGTTATTTTAAAAACGTATTTATCTAAATGGCAGATAACATAGACGAACTAAGGAATACGGGTTTCGTAACCTTGGCGTACACCACACGCAAAGGGATTCCGTTAAACATTGAATATTTGCCTAGTAAAGAACCTTTCGGATCATTTAAAACCGAGGGTCTTACAACCTATAACAACCATATATTTCCAAAAGTGGTGGACATGCAAGTACGCAACAGTGAGTGGGAGAATAAGGATTCCTTCCAATACTGACAAGATGAAGTCGATCAAGCTAACAAGATACGTATGCAGGATATAGTGGGAGAGCTGCGATTAAAAGATTGTCACAAGCTACAAGAATTACACGAAAAAATGGATCTGGTTGTCGGTGGAATCAAAGACTTTATATATAGAGGCAAACTTCGGTACATTTTACAATTCGAAAACCTAGACGGTCTCTATGTATCAAACTATTGGCCAGAAAAGGAGATAGAGGACTTGGGTGTCGATTTAAATTTTAAGCAGGAATAAAATTAGATAAAAGTAAAACCACTCCAAACAAACCTAGTTAATTGCGAACTCTACGGCATCTAAACAAAAATGGGAGAAGAGACTACCGATGTGAAATCCTTTAACACAAAAAATATGATTATAACGTCTTTTAGTAATCTGGAAAATATGTACGAGGTCTTAAGCGAAACCATGAGAACAAAAGCAGAGGAATTTGAAACACATGGGGCCGGTTGGTTTTTGGAAAAAGTGTTCTATTTAGAAATAAATATTAATAAGTTTAAGCCGATGTGAGGAGTTCTAGGTTAATAATAATAATTGTGAATATGTATTTAGAAATGTGGTTTACAAAATTTAAACTGTATTAGTAAAAACTGTCTATAATAAAAAATTTTAAGAATGGTTTTTAGATTTTCTTTTAGGCATGAGCTGCAGGAAAGTTATAATTTAGAGGGTATGTGTGTAAAACGGTAAGGGGTGGTCAGATTTTAAATCCATTTACAGATTCGGATTCTACCTGAAATTCTAGACTAATTTGATGTATCGCATGACCAAAAAATTTATAAGAACGGTCAGAAATCGCTAGCGGTAAAAAATCTTAAAATGAGGGTAGCTCCCTGGGACATGATGCTATCTAAAAAGTTCCTAGAAATTCGGGTAGCTGAGAGAAATCTAATATTAATTGATAGCAATCAAGATGGATTTACCTCGAAAGATGAGCTAAACAAGATAGAAAGTATGATATGACATTAAGTGCGAGTAGAGGTGCGGTGTGTGTATGTTCGCTAAGGGTATTTGTGTAAAACGGTAAGGGGTGATCAGATTTTAAATCTGTTTGCAGATTCGGATTCTGCGTAAAATTCTAGACTAATTTGATGTATCGCATGGTTAAAAAATTTTTGCGGACGGGCAAGAAATCGCTACCAGCAAAAATCTTAAAATGAGGGTAGCTCCCTGGGGGGATGATGCAATCTAAAAAATTCTTAGAAATTCGGGTAGCTGAGAAAAATCTAATATTAATTGATACCAAACAAGGTACATTTATCTCGAAAGATGAAAATGGTTAGTCGAAGAAAACTATTTGGTCCAGATGTGTGAGGAAATGAGGGATTCTGGAGGAAATGAGGTTCCAGAAGCCCTGATTTTACACTACTCAGCTCTAACTTCTTTTCTGTTCTGTGCAAATCTAAAAAATTCTACATACCCTTCACAACCTAAATTTCCGATAATTTGACTAATATAGCTTGGTCTAGGTCTTACTATACTCCTCTATCTTTTTCTTATCTACCTGGCTCTACATAGATATTAGCAACCTGATAGTTGTTAAAGAACTCCAACAAGTTTACATGATTCCCATTTATAAGGAAATGAAATATTACCTGGTTATCCCCTCCAAAAAAGGAAAAGTGCTAAATTATATGTTATTGTAAGGCTTAAGCAGCGAATCACTTCCAACATGCCAAACCGCTAACTAATTGTGCGTTGTCATGGCGACATTTAGTTAAATGATTTTTATTTATTAATTTTTTTTGTTTGTTTTGTTTCCGAACTTACTTAAGGTCGGTTTGATGCAGCTCTAAATTCTTTTCTATTCTGAGCTAGTCTAAAAAGGTATACATATCCTTTACAACCTAAATCTCTAATAATTTGACTAATATAGCTTTGTCTAGGCCTTCCTACTCTATATATAATCTAAAACCTTAATAAATAGTACCTAATGTCTTAACCGGTGCCCTATTATTCTATCTCTTTAATTGTTTCCACATACAGGTTTCCTCGCTTATCCTTCTATAAACTTCCTCATTTGTTACTCTATCTATCCAACTAATCTTTAACATTCTGCCATAACACCTAGTTTCAAAAGCTTCTATCTTTTTCTTATTTACTTCTTTAATTATCCAAGTCTCACTACCGTATAATAGAACGCTCCATACGAACGACTTTAAGAAACTTTTTCTATTATCTAAACTAATACTATTAGCTATTAGTAAATCTTTCTTTTTTAAAAGCATTTTTCTAGCTTGAGCTTTTCTAGCTCCTATATCCCTTCTGCTATGTGATTATACTACCTAAATAGCAAAATTCATCTACCTCCTCTAACTTGGTATTACCTATTTTTAATTTTGGTTTAGAACTAGGTTGTAACTCACTCGTCATTATCTTTGTTTTTTCTGAGCTAATTCTCATTCTATAGTTACTCTGTAGTATCTCATCTAAAATGTTTAAAAACTCTACTAACTCTTTTCTAGACTCTGCTATAATGGCTATATCATCTGCACAACGTAACATGTCTATTTTCTGTCCCTCTACTCTTATTCCTATCTCTTTTCTCTCTCTAACTAAGTTTAAAGCTTCCTCAATATGAACATTAAAAGTCAAGGGAGATAGTATACAGCCCTGTCTAATACCATTTCTAATCTTAGCTTCCTTTTCTATTTCATCAAATCTAATTACTACGCTTTGGTTTTTATATAGACTGTAAATAATTTTTCTATCCCTATGAGCGATTCCTATTTTTCGCAAAACCCTGAACATAACAATCCAATTAACCCTATCAAATGTTTTTTCTAAATCTACAAACGCGAAATGAGTCTTTTTATTTTTTTGTAACCTTTTTTCGATAATTATCCTAATCATTAGTATCGGTTCCCTAGTCCCTCTGTCTTTACGAAAACCATATTGGTCTTCGCCTAAATAATTCTCCGTCAAACCTTCTACTCTATTTTTAATTATTATTGTTAGTATTTTGGAAGCGTGGGAAGTTAAACTAACCGTTCTAAAATTCTCACACCTATCAGGTTCTGACTTTTTTGGGATTAGAATAATAATATTTTTTTCGAAATCTATTGGGACCTCACCTGTGTCATATATTACTTTTACAAGTTTATATAATCTGTCTAAAGTTTTCTGACTTGCATGTTTTATTAATTCTGCGGGTATATCGTCTATCCCCGGCGCTTTATTTATTTTAAGATCCCTAACAGCTGTATCAAATTCCTCTCTTAATATTGAGAACCCTATTTCTACATCCTCTTCTTGTTCGTTCTCTAACTCATCCATATCGTCTCTTTTATATCATCATCATTTTGTTTTCGACCTTACTTAAGGTCGGTTTGACGCAGATCTAACTCCTTTTCTATTCTGTGCTAATCTAAAAAGCTCTACATACCCTTCACAACCTAAATTTCTAATAAATTGACTAATATAGTTTGGTCTAGGTCTTCCTATATCCTTCTATCTGTTTCCTATCTAGCTGGCTCTACATAGATATTAGCAACCTGATGGTTGTTAAAGAACTCTAACAAGTTTACATGATTACCATTTATAAGGAAAAGAGATATAACCTGGTTATCCGCTTCAAAAAGGAAAAGTGTTAAATTATATGTTATGGTAAGGCTTAAGCAACGAATCGCTGCCTGCATGCCAGACCTCTAACTAAGTGTGAGTTATGTCCTGGTGACATTTAGTTAACTGTTTTTTATTTTTTTTTGTTTTGTTTTCGACCTTACTTAAAGTCGGTTTGACGCAGCTCTAAATTCTTTTCTGTTCTGAGCTAGTCTAAAAAGGTCTACAGACCCTTCACAACCTAAATCTCTAATAATTTGACTGATATAGCTTTGTCTAGGCCTTCCTACTGTATTTTTATTTGGTAGTCTATAATCTAAGACTTTACTAAATAGTCCCTCATGTCTTAACTGGTGCCCTATCATTCTATCTCTCCTGACCTTCAATTGTTTTCACATACAGGGATCCTCACCTATCCTTCTATAAACTTCCTCGTTTGTTACTCTATCTGTCCAACTAATCTTTAACATTCTCCTATAACACCAAGTTTAAAAAGCTTCTATCTTTTTCTTATCTACTTCTTTAATTGTCCAAGTCTCACTACCGTATAGTAGAACGCTCCATACGTACGACTTAAAGAAACTTTTTCTATTATCTAAACTAATACTATTAGCTATTAGTAAGTTTTTCTTTTTTAAAAACATTTTTCTAGCTTGAGCTATTCTAGCTACTATATCCCTTCTGGTACGTCCATCCTTTGTAATTATACTACCTAAATAGCAAAATTCATCTACCTCCTCTAACTCGATATTACCTATTTTTAATTTTGGTTTAGAACTAGGCTATAACTCACTTGTCATTATCTTTGTCTTTCTTGAGCTAATTCTCATTCTATAGTTACTCTGTAGTATCTCATCTAAAATGTTTAAAAACTCTACTAACTCTTTTCTAAACTCTGCTATAATCGCTATATCATCTGCAAAACGTAACATATCTATTTTCTGTCCCTGTACACTAATACCTATCTCTTTTCTATCTCTAGCTAAGTTTGAAGCTTCCTCAATATAAACGTTAAAAATCAAGGGCGATAGTATACAGCCCTGTCTAACACCATTTCTAATCTTAGCTTCCTTTTCTATTTCATCAAATCTAATTACTACGCTTTGGTTTTTATATAGACTGTAAATAATTTTTCTATCCCTATGAGAGATTCCTATTTTTTGCAAAACCCTGAACATAACAATCCAATTAACCCTATCAAATGCTTTTTCTAAATCAACAAACGCGAAATGAGTCTTTTTATTTTTTTGTAACCTTTTTTCGATAATTACCCTAATCATTAGTATCGGTTCTCTAGTTCCTCTGTCTTTACGAAAACCATATTGGTCTTCGCCTAAATAAATCTCAGTCAAAGCTTCTACTCTATTTTTAATTATTATTGTTAGTATTTTGGAAGCATGAGAAGTTAAACTAACCGTTCTAAAATTTTCACACCTATCAGCTCTTGACTTTTTTGGGATTGGGATAATAATACTTTTTTCGAAATCTATTGGAATCTCACCTGTGTCATATATTACTTGTACTAGTTCATATAATCTGTCTAAAGTTTTCTGACTTGCATATTTTATTAATTCTGCTGGAATATTGTCCATCCCTGGCGCTTTATTTAGTTTAAGATTCCGAACAGCTCTATCAAATTCCTCTCTTAATATTGAGAACCCTATTTCTACATCCTCTTCTTGGTCGTTCTCTAACTCATCCATATCGTCTCCCTTATATAAATCTTCTAAATATCTTTTTCATCTATCTGCTACCTCAACTTTATTTATTAGAAGCTCATTATTCTCGTCTCTAATACCATTATATTTTTTCCTATCTTCCCCAAAAAAAATTTTAACTGCCCTGTAAGCCCTGTCTGTCTTACCTACTCTCAAATCATCTTGTATTCCCTTACAATTCTCCTCCATCCATTTATTTCTAGCTTTTCTATACTCATGTACTATCTTATTTCTAACTAATTATATTTTTGCTTACTTTCACTATCCACTTCTCTGAAAGGTTTAAGCTTTCTTCTATTCTCTATTAAATCTAATATCTCCTTTGTTACCCACGGTTTTCTCGCTTCTATTTTTTCTTACCTATAATCTGTGTTGCTGTATCATGTACAGTCAGTTTTATTTCTTTCCATCTATTTTCTACAGCTATCTCTTTGCTCTTATTATCTAATACTTGTTTATATTCATCTTTTACCCTACTATCATTAAGCTTACCTAGACCCCATCCCTCTCTTTTAACCTTTCTCAATTTTTTGAGTTTTTTTAGTTTACACTTCATTTTAACTAAGTTATCATCGCTATCTATGTCAGCCCCTGGATAACTACGACAGTTTTTAACTTGGTTTCTAAATCTTTGTTTAACTAAAATATAATCTATTTGGTACCTAGCCCTATCACCTGGGGCTTTCCAGGTATATCTTCTCCTAACATGTTGTTCGAATAGGGTGTTTACAGTTACTAATCTATGTTCCTGGCAAAACTCAACTAATCTTTCTCCTCTATCATTTCGTCTGCCATACCCAAATTTTCCTACCATTTTTCCCTCACTACCTTCTCCCACTGACGCATTAAAATCGCCCATAACTATTAAATTCTCATCTCCTTTTACTTTTCTCACTATACTATTTATATCCTCGTATACATTTTCTACTTCCTCATCCGCGTACTGAGTTGTTGGCATCTAAACCTGAACTAAAACAGTGTCTGTGGGTTTTGTACTCAATCTAACCATAATTATTCTATCACTAAATTGTAAGTACTCTTAAACTTTATGCCCTAATCTTTTACCTAACACTATTCCTACGCCTGCCTGTCCATTAGTTGAAGAAGTTGTAATTATTCTATAATTATCTTTCCAAAAGTCATTACTATCTGGCCATCTCACCTCACTAATACCTAAAATGTCCAGCTTTTCCTTTCTCATTTCGACTAATAAATTCGTTAACTTATTTACTCTGAGTAATGACCTTACATTACAAGTCCCTATCACTAAATCGAACTGTTGTTTTATATTCTTACGATGACGAGCCCCAAGTACCCCTTCCCGGAGATCCGAATGCGGGAGTATTTTACCTCCGGACAAGAATTTTACTTGTGAGCTCTCCATCATATGTATTTCGTGTTTTAGGCCACGCACACCTGGGAAATATTGTGGTAGGCTCCCATATCTTTCCACAACGCAGTTTTTAAAGATTTTAGCAAAAAGCCGTATCCATCACGGCCAACCCCCAACAAGCGTGTAAATTATTCTAACTTTTCTAACTTGGTGTTTAAATCTTTGCTTAACTTGTGTTTAACTTTGTATTGCTGTATCATGAACAGCCCTTTTTATTTCTTTCCATCTATTTTCTACGTTCCCTCCTATAGCTATCTCTTTGATCTTATTATCTAATACTTTTGTATATTCCTCTTTTATCTCACTATCATTAAGCTTACCTAGATCGCATCCCTCTCTTTTAATCTTTCTCAGTTCTTTGAATTTAAGCTTACACTTCATTTTAATTAAGTTATGATTGTTATCTATGTTAGCCCCTGGATAACTACGACAGTTTTTAACTTAGTTTCTAAATCTTTATTTAACTAAAATATAATCTATTTGGTAACACATCACTCAATAAGTCCGTAGGATAACTAAGAAAAACACATTTTTTTGGCGAAATTCGATTTTATTCATCAACATACATTCCTTCAAGAGTGATACAATCAGTCCAACGCCGTTCTAGCATTTCGATACCTTTTTTGTAAAACAATTCGTCTTTGGCCTCAAAATAAGCTTCAGTTTCAGCGATCACCTCTTCATCCGAGCCAAATTTTTTTCCGGCGAGCATTTTTTTTCAGGTCTGCGAACAGGTAGTAGTCGCTGGGGGCCAAATCTGGAGAATACGGTGGGTGCGGAAGCAATTCGAAGCCCAATTGGTGCAATTTGGCTATCGTTGCGATCGACTTGTGACACGGTGCATTGTCTTGGTGAAAGAGAATTTTTTTCTTCTTCATGTGTGGCCGTTTTTTGGCAATTTCTTCCTTCAAACGCACTAATAATGCCATGTAGTATTCGCTGTTGATTCTTCTTCCTTTCTCAAGATAGTCAATGTACAAAATTCCGTGCGCATCCCAAAATACAGACGCCAAAACCTTACCAGCCGACTTTTGCCGTTTTGGCCGCTTTGGACGTGGTTCTCCGGCTGCAGTCCACTCAGCTGACTGCCGATTAGACTCTGGAGTGTGGTGGTGGATCCATGTTTCATCCATTGTCACATACCGACGCAAAAGTCCTTTTATTCCGGTTGAACAGCTCCAAACAGCTCTCAGAATCATCGACACGTTGTTGTTTTGGTCCACTGTGAGCAAACGCGGCACCCACTTTGAGAACAGCTTTCTCATGGACAAATGTTCATGCAAAATAGTGTGCACACTGCCTTCTGATATCTTCAAGGTGTCAGCTATCTCACGCAATTTCACTTTTCTGTTTTCCAAAACGATTCGGTGGACTTTTTGATGTTTTCCGGTGTAACCACCTCAATTGGCCTTCCAGAGCGTTCAGCATCGTCAGTGTCTGTACGGCCACGTTTAAAATCAGCAAACCACTTCTCCACCGTTTGCCTCGATGGAGCAAAGCCCGGATAACACTTATCAAGCCATGCTTTGGCTGCGATGGTATTTTACCCATCAAAAGCAATGATAAATCAACACGCGAAATTGCTTGGAAATCATTTTTTTGAAAAACTCAAAAGTATCGTCACTTGAACCTCTGTCACTTGTAAACTAATCGTCGGATTGTCATGAAATTTTGACAGATATCTTTTTAAGGTTAGTACTTCCTACAAATCATATGGATTATTACATAGTAACGCCATCTATGTATCATCCTACGGACTTATTGAGTGATGTAGTATCTAGCCCTATCACCTGGCGCTCTCTAGGTATATCTTCTCCTAACATGTTGTTCGAATAGGGTGTTTACAGTTACTAATCTATGTTCCTGGCAAAACTCAATTAATCTTTCTCCTCTATTATTTCGTCTGTCATACCCAAATTTTCCTACCATTTTTCCTTCACTACCTTCTCCCACTGACGCATTAAAATAGTTCATAACTATTAAATTCTTACCTTTCTCGCTATAGTATTTATATTCTCGTATACTTTTTCTACTTCCTCATCCTCGTTCTGAGTTGTTGGCATGTACACCTGTACTAAAACAGTGTCTGGATTTCGTACTCAATCTAATCATAATTATTCTATCACTAAATTGTAAGTACTCTTCAACTTTACATCCTAATCTTTTACCTAACACTATTCATACCACTGCCTGTCCATTAGTTGACGAAGTTGTAATTATTCTACAATTATCTTTCCAAAAGTCATTACTTTCTGACCATCTCACCTCACTAATACCTAAAATGTCCAACTTTCCTTTTCTCATTTCGACTAATAAATTCGTTAATTTATCTACTCTCAGTAATGACCTTACATTCCAAGTTCATATCACTAAATCGAACCGTTGTTTTAAATTCTTACGACGACGAGCCTCAAGTACCCCGTCCCGGAGATCCGAATGAGAGGGTATTTTACCTCCGGACAAGAATTTTACTTGTGAGCTCTTCATCATACATATTTCGTGTTTTAGGCCACGCATACCTGGGAAATATTGTGATAGGTTCCCATATCTTTCCACAGCGCAGTTTTTAAAGATTTTAGCAAAAAGCTGTATCCGTCACGGCCAACCCCTAACAACCTTGTAAATTATTGAGGATCGCCCGAAACCAACCGACTCTCCTCCAATATCTTTTAGCCAGCAGGGCTTCTGCTCCTTGCTGCGCCTTTTAATTGCCTTTTACGATAAGTAGGCTTACTATAGTAGTATTCTTTGTCCCCTGCTATAGCCTTCTACTCATATTCTATTAATTACGTCTCATTATATTTGTTTTGGCAATCTATAAATCTTCTTCATTTTATCTAGTCCAATGTATGAGCTTTTAGCTATTTCTATTAATATTACTGAAATCTGTATTCGTAAGTATTTGAATTTTTCCCTTAAATATTGATACCCATTCTAAACGGACCTGCACCTTCAAGAATTGTTAGAATACGAGAACGGTTAGAATGGCTGCGTGTATCTGTCAGCTAAAGAACCGAACTAAGGTTTATCCAAATTAATGGAGTGTATAGAGGAAACCAGACTAAGAGAGGAGGCAGCAACTCCTTCAGTACTTACAGTGGCAGAGACTATAGGGGTCGGTATAGTATTTTAAAACGCACCCCAATGTGATGTGGAGAACAACGGGAAAAAACACCACATTACTTCCCAAGTATACAGTACATTTGATTTTCCAATGCTCCACCCTAATGTACTACATTGACCAGGAAACAAATTTTTTACGTGGAAGTTTTTGAATTTTGCTGAACCCTCCAAGTAATGTAAGGAGCTTTAACGTGCGAGACGACAGCCACAGAACCTATATTTTACCTCTCATCCGAATGAGGGTGTATTTTTGTGAAAAATGCTCGCCTAACATTTTTCAAACGGACCGTATCGGAATTCGAACCCGGAACCTAGAGCTTAGTACTCACACGCATGTCAATTAAACCACGCAGCTGCCCTCTTAAGTACTCAGCGTACCAAAAAGTTTTTTAAGGTGATGACATCCTCTACAGTTAAGATAATTCCCATTTGGATCTTCGAGAAAGGACTAATTACTTCAGAGGATGTGATCCTCAAGTCTTGGTTTCATTTTATGACATTTTAACAACCTCGCGCTTTTTTCTATCGGCATTTATTCATTAATTAGTTATTTATACGATATTTCTTAGTATTTGATGACGGATTTGTCTTTATTAATAAAGTACCAGAGAATTCTAGAACTTGTTTCATTTAAAATCCCTAAAATGAATTTAAATGATATTTCGATATACACGGAAGTTAATTTATATGATTAATTAAAGATTTAATTGTTTTATTTATCCTTTGTGAATGTAAAAAGATTTTCATGTTAATAATTGTAACAACAAATTTTTTACGGCAAATAAACGAATTTTATGCTTAGAAGGTGTATTTTTATAATAAATGAAAATAAACAGATTTATATCTTAAAGATTGAAACTCCTCGTTTTCACACGGATTTATTAACAAGCTGTTTATTTACACACACGGAATAGGATTAGATTCATACACGAGTTACATATCCCCATATCAATATGTATATAAATTTAAATGCATTTATTATATCTTAGTAATAGCATGTTACATTGTATTGATTGAAGGTTACCATATTAAAGTTTGGCAGCCTCTGACAAAAGCAAGTCATGTCTTAAAATATGGGTATTTATATTTAATTAAAACCCCAACAAATGTCAAATGTAAATGTCAAACCGCTTCCATATAATCCCATTTGTTGCTCTACATTGACAAAGCTGACACGTAATGTCAGTTCGCCGAAAACGTCAACTTTGTGGTGAGATTTCAAAGTGAAAAAGTCTACCTTAGAAAAAGATTATTGAAAGCCTATGTTTGAAGCAATTATGCACTGCAAAACGTGAAAATTGGATAAAAGTTTGAAGGTTAGGTGCTTACACGACGTAATGCTATAGGAAAACGTTTAAAATCAACTATGGAGAAGTTAAATGGATTGCGGTCTTAAATGTGGTACAGAAAGATAAATGTAGAAGTTGTGTAATTTAAGAAAAGCCTGAAAGAATGTTAGATAATATTTTAAGACGCATAGACAGGTGCTACGTACCTAAACGTAGCCGGAAGAAACGTAAATACTAGGATAACTACCAAACGCGGAGAGTGGGGGAATTCACCTACATACCAAAAAAAAGCACGTCGCCCACGATTATCTATTAATAATAAAAATATATTAAAATTCCTTGATTCACAAGGACAAAGAAAAGTATTAAATTTAAGTTATATTGTAAAAGACAAATTTTATGATGGATCCACGAAGTGCGCATTTGGTAGCTAACATGTAATAAAACTCCTTGGAAAAAAGAAATGCTTAGATTTTCTCAATATCAAGTGTGTTAAAACTTATAGTAAAAATTAAAGAAATATATATAGCTTTTAAACATGTATGGTGAACTGGTTTCACAACATCAACCACTGATAAATAATAATCCTCGATGTCCACAAAAGAAAACGGGTCACATACTAAAAATCAAGTTCGAAGGAGAGCAAAGTCAGCATAAGAATCTGGGGCACGAGGACTAGATATTGGGCTTAAGGCGTTTACGCCGCCAGAAGGAAAATGAAACAAGATCAAGGACAATAGGACTTCGCCAACATACATATTCCCGTTCGTAATCGGCATAAACAAATTTCTGCCTTTTATGGGCAGTTTTCCGAGAAACGGTGACAGCAGTGGGTGTAGTAGTGGTAGCACGCGGTGTAGGAGGTGGCGAGGGTAGTTTAGGAAACTCGAAACGAGTTAAGGAAGAAAATTGTTTGTTGTTAGAATGGATTGCAAGAAAGCCAACGGTAGAAAGAAAAAAAGTATTGGCTGTACGAGAACCAATCTTACGAAGAGAAACACAAGCAGAGCACACTTTACTTACGTGAGATAGACGGACAGAATTAGATAAAATTTCAACAACGTTAGATAAAGGACTAGAAGTGTCACAGTTAGGGAAGAAAACAGAATTGACTGTAAGAATATCAACCTTGGGAAAAGAAGTAGAATCCGATAACACTTCAAGCATATTACACAAAGGAACAGAATCAGGTAGAAGTTCATCAACGTTACAAGAACAAACAGTATCAAGTAGAACTTCGCCAATGTTAGATAAAGGAGTAGAATGAAGTAAAATTTCGTCAATGTTAGACAACGAACTAGGGACAGACAAAACTTCAGCCACAATAGGAACTGATTCCTTGACAATAGTAGATAACGAAACAGGGTCGTGTAAAACTTTGACGATGACAGCAACAGGCATCACAGCTACGGGTTCCCTAATTTCAACAGGACCTTCTCTATCCGTATTACAAACTATCTTCACTTCAGCTACGGCTGTGATTGCCGGCACGACAGAAATTTCTTGAGTAGAAGAATTTAAGAAAGCAGGAACAGGTAAAATTTTGACAAAAAATGGGAAGATGCATTAAAGATACAGGTTCATGAACTTCAAGAGGAGCTTCGCAGTCTGAATTAGAAGTTGTCGTCACTTCAGCGACATTTGTGCTTGCAGACACGACAGGAATTTCTTGGGTAGAATGATTTAAGAAAGCGGGAACAAATTCTTGAGAAGCTAGCTGCAAGTCACTAATTCGCTGTATGGGTGGCAATGATGGTGGAGGCACAGTCTGAGGTGACAGTGAATAAGTAGGGCGAGCAGAAGGAGGAATAGAATAGGAGGTAGAAGTAGAGATGGAAGAAATTTTGTTCGAAGCTATATTTGCCGAAGAAGGGTATGTTTTGATAGTAGGAGCAGGATGACCTGGATGAGGGACAGAAGAGAACGTAGAGTGAGAAGCAGAAAATTAGACACCTAAGGGTCAGGACGGTATTTAAAGTATGATTCGAAGACCTATTAGAGTAGTAGGATGACAGTTGTGGCAAGTAACTCCCTTATGCCCGCAACCATAGCAATGGAGTACTTGAGGACAAGTACAACGTATCGAAACATGACCAGGTTTGTCGCAATTAAAGCATAAGACCTGACGAGTAGGAGTAGAAATAGGAGGAAGAACAGTAGAACGTACGGAAGAAGTATCGGATCTACCCGTAGGCGTAGGAGAAACCTTAACAACTCGGTCATGTGAAGTAAAAGTATTTTTCTCAATAGTAGTAGATTAATAAGCAAAATCCTGAGGTTTCAAATAATGAATCAGTAAATTAGACAACGACTTCCAGTCAGAAAACCTATGCCGATAACCACGCTACCAAAGTAACGCTTTAGCTTCAAACAAATCCACTGCAGAATCAAATAACTGCAATTCCGACACATGGTGAGTTCGTCGGAGTTCTTCGACCCGTCCCAAAAAATCATGTACGGTAAGAGTGTTTGGGTCACCAGAAAATTTCAAATTCCATTCCCACACAGGAAGGTTTTGGTAGGAAGCTGAAAAAGGAGTAGCAACTGACTTAGGCACTATAGCAGGGGTTGATTCCGGTTCAGCAGTAACAGAATGTCGGCCGTGACTTGATGATACGGAATTATCGGCCAGAATCTTTGCCGGGTCTAACTTTAGACATTCGTTCTTTAATTCTTGCAAAGAGTGGACGGTAGGCAAATGGGTTCTATAAAATGGATCAACGTTACGAAGCAAAACGGACAATTGATCATCTTCACTAAAAGAACCATAGTTTTCAAACAGACCTGTCATACACGCAAAATAGTTAGTAATGCTTTCGGATGTCTTCTGCGGTATCTTACAGATCATATTAAACACTACCAACCTATGATCAGTAATTTTTAGTATAAATAAAAAAAAGAAACTGGGAGCAAGTAGCTAAGTAAAAGGTAACCGTAACTCAATAAAAGCTAAAAAAAAATTATTGCGCATACATGACAATTTAACACATATCCGATGAATAAACTTCAGAAATACCAATAAGAGAGAAACAACACAATAAAAATTAGAATAGGGCTGTAGAATAAAAGAAAAATCGGAGGAAAAAAACCTAACACTAGACGTGACGGGGAGAACAAAATATATAGAGAGGGAAGGAAGAAAAAAAGAAAAATCTTGGGCGCCAGCGTTTTCAATGTACTGGGATTATTGGCGAAATCACAAGTCCAATAATCTGAAATTAACCAACCAATAATATCGAGCGATTAGGAAAGAAAACAAAACTAAAATTTAAGAAGATCAAACCACATGTGCGGGACAGCAAAGAGGCGTAAGAAAAAGGAAATAACAGTTCGAACGTAAAGAAAGGAAAAACAAGTAACATCAGGCCGAGAAATGCGGGTAATGCAGGAACTTAAACACTAACAACAAAAAAAAATCGGAGCAAAAATTAACTAAAACAAACTCGGAGCAGAAATTAATCAAAATCAAATCGAAGTAACCGTTAACTAAAACAAAATCGGGGTCCAGATTAACGAAAACCAAAATCAAAGCAAACATTACCTAAGACAAAATCGGAGCCAAAAAAATTCACTAAAACAAACTCACTGCTCCACGCCAGGGCGTCAAAATTTATGCTATGTAAATACCAGGCTAACTATCAAACGCGGAGATTTGGGGATTCGCCTACATACCATGTCCCCACGATTATCTATTAACAATAAAAATTAATTAAAATTTCTTGATTCACATGGACAAAGAAAAGTATTAAATTTAAGTTATATTGTAAAGAGGGCAGCGTCTCTTTCGGTACTTAGATTGGCAGAGACCATAGGGGTCGGTTTGGCAGTCTAAGACACACTACCGCGATGTGGAAGGCAACGGGAAACCACCACATTACCTCCCAAGTACACAGCGTACCTAAATTATAATAAAATGATGGCATTCTCTGGGGTAAAAGATTCCGGAGTTAAAATAGTCCCCCATTCGGATCTCCGGGAGGGGACTACTTCGGAGGATGCGATCGGAAAGTTAAGAATAAGAGTCGGGAACATTTTGCGAGTCGGAGCGTGGAATGTTCGAACTATGAAGCAAGTGGGTAAGCTAGAGAACCTAAAAATCGAAATGAATAGGTTATCATTAGACATAGTAGGGATCAGCGAAGTTCGGTGGCCAGAGGCGGGGGATTTTTGGAGTGGAGACTTTAGGGTAATTCATACAGAAGCCGAGGAAGGAAATTATGGTGTGGGGATAGTTATGCGGAAAAAGATAGGATACTGTGTAGAAAATTACTTACAAAAGAATGAAAGAGTACTCATGGTTAGATTAGAATCTAAACCGGTAAACACAGTAATAATACAAGTATACATGCCCACCTCTAGCTACAGTGACGAAGAGTTAGAAGCGATCTACAAAGATATCGAAGACATATTAAGACACGTAAAAGGACATGAAAATTTAATAATTACGGGGGATTTTAATGCAGTGGTAGGTGAGGGTAGGGAAGGAGCGATAGTAGGTTTATTTGGTTTAGGCACTAGAAACGACAGAGGAAATAGGCTGGTAGAATTTTGCGACAAGAACAATTTAATCATTACAAACACATTATTTCAACATCATGCTAGAAGACGATATACGTGGAAGATGCCAGGAGATATAGGAAGATATCAAATAGATTACATTCTTGTTAGACAACGGTTTAGAAATCAAGTAAAAGACTGTAGAAGCTACCCAGAAGCAGATATAGACACTGACCACAACATCGTAATTATGAAGGCCGCACTTAAATTAAAAAATTTGAAAAAAAGAAACGGAAAAAGGCATTTGGACCTACAGAAACTAAAAGAGAAAGATATTCAAAAAGATTCGAAAAAGGTCAAATGAATTGCTCAAAGATATCGGGAAAATATCTGATACTAAGGAAGTAGAAACAGAATGGAATAACATTAAATCCAGCCTCGACATGGCGGCCAGAGATATTCTGGGGTATACACAAAAAGAAAATAAGAAACCATGGATAACAAAGGATATCCTGAATTTAATAGAAGAAAGACGAAAATACAAAAATAAATCAGACGAAACAGGAAAACAGAGATACAAAGCCATAAAATGGGAAATTATTCGAAAATGCAGGAAAGCTAAAGAACAATGGATTGATGAAAAGTGCAAAGAGGTACAAACTAAGATGGAAGTAGGAAAGACAGATGAAGCATACAAACTAATTAGAAGCAATTTTAGGGATATAGACCGTATAGCAAAAATATAAGGGACGCGGGAGGAAATGTCATTATAGAAAATGTAGAGAAAGTGGGTAGATGGCAAGAATATATAGGGAATTTATATGCAGGAGAAGAACTAACTGCATTAGAAAAGGAATCAGACATTGAAAATGATGATTTGGGATATCCTATACTTAGAGATGAATTTGAAATGGCATTAAAGGGTCTGAAAAATGGTAAGGCGCCGTGTACAGATAAGGTGCAAGCGGAGACTCTAAAAGCCGCTGGTCAAGCAGTAACAGAACGTCTATTCCAACTTGTAAGCTATATGTATGAGACAGGCGAGATACCCAAAGATTTCAAACATAACATCATAGTAACTATACAAAAAAGAAAGGCGCAGATAGATGTGAAAATTTTCGAACAATAAGCTGAACAGCACACGTATCAAAAATATTAACTAGAATTGTACAAAGATGAATGGAAAAACGGGCTGAAGAAATACTAGGAGAAGACCAATTTGGGTTTAGGCGAAACAGGGGAACACGGGAAGCTATCTTAGCTCTGAGGGTGATAATGGAGAAAACAATAGAAAAAGGGGAAAGCGTGTATATAGGGTTTGTAGATCTGGAAAAAGCATTTGACAATGTAAAATGGAAAAAAATGTTCGAAATACTCAAAAAGATTGGAATGAGTTATAAGGATAGACGGATAGTACATAGCTTATACAAAGAACAAACAGGAGTAATAGAAATAGAGCAGGAACGTAGAGAAGTAAACATCAGGAAAGGGGTGAGACAGGGATGTTCCCTATCCCCACTAATTTTTAACTTGTACATTGAAGAGGCAATGAATACTGTCAAATGCAGGAAGACATTTGGAATTAATATGCAGGGACAAAAAATTGATATGCTTAGATTTGCAGATGATATAGCGGTATTAGCATCTAGCAGGGAAGAGTTAGAAGCTGCTCTCAATGAAATGGAAACGGTTCTAACAGAGAGATACGGTATGAAAATTAACAAAAGTAAAACTAAAGTACTAGTATGCAAAGGAGGGAAAAATAAATCAAAAACAAGAATACAAATATGCAACACGAACTTACAAGAGGTTAAAGATTTCTGCTACCTAGGAAGCCAAATAACGCAAGATGGCAAAAGCACAAAAGATATAAAACAAAGATTAGCACAAGGTCGTGCTACATTTAACAAGAAAAAGCAACTACTGTGCTCAAAGACCACAAACATAGAAACAAGGAAAAGATTGCTCAAAACATATGTGTGGAGCACAGCACTGTATGGCTGTGAAGCCTGGACAGTGGGAGAAACGGACAAGAAAAAGGTAGAAGCCTTTGAAATGTGGTGCTACAGACGTATGATGAAGATACCATGGACAGACAAAGTTAAGAACGAAGAGGTACTAAAAATGGTAGGGGAAGAAAGAAATATGTGGAAAACAATAAAAATAGGAGAGATAGGATGATAGGCCACATACTACGGCACGAGGGACTAGTGCGGAATATACTAGAAGCAGAGATAGGAAAAAAGAGAAGAAGAGGTAGACCTAGGTTAGACTACTGCACACAGATAGTGAAAGATGTAGGCTGTAGGAGTTTCAGGAAATGTGTAGGCTAGCTCAGAAGAGAAATCAATGGAGGTACGCATCCAACCAGTCCCAAGATGGATAAATTAATGACGAAGAAAGTAACTGCACTTAAACATGATATTTATTATAAGCAACTACAAGCATTGGAGGGGCAATATTCGCGAATAATGGTAATTGCATAAAAGCATTTACTGGAAAACTATTATTTCGGCAAATGTCTAAGTGTTGGGGATCTTGGCAGCCACAGGTTGCTTAACCCCTTCAATAAATCTCAGTGAAAAGGACATAATATTAGAAAACAATAGAAGAAACATAATATTTATTATAAGCAACTACAAGCATTGGATGGGCAATATTCTCGAATTATGGTAATTGCGTGAAAGCATTTACTGGAAACCTATTATTTCGGCAAATGTCTAAGTGTTGGGGGATCTTGGCAGCCACAGGTTGCTTAACCCCCTTCAATAAATCTCAGTGAAATAGGGCATAATATTAGAAAACAATATAAGGGGAACCGAGCTGTATTGCTGTGTGAGAATTTCAGGGAACTATGTAGGTTAGGTTTAGAAAAGAAATAAGTGCAGGTACATGTCCAACCAGTTTTAAGACGGAAACCCAATGAAGAAAAATAAGCGCAGATAAATCTGATGATTATTATAAACAACTAGTTGTTTGTTGTATAATATCTGCAACTAATGTTGACTGTGCGAAAAGATATATTGGAAAAATATTAAATCAGTAAATGTTCAAGTGCTGGGGAACTTGGCAGCCACAGGCTGCTTACCCCTTCGCAACCACTGAATGTCGGAAAAATAGGGTATATAATTGTAAAACAATAGAAGGTGACCGAACTGCATCTAACAAGAAAGAACGGCGCCTATGATGAAAGACAACAAACATAGAACAGAAAAGTTGTTGAAAGCGTATGTGTGGAGCACAGCACAGACAGTATGCCTACGAAATACGAGCAGTCTGAAAAGCAGACAGAAGAACAGTAACGGCCTTTGAAATGCCGTGCTTCAGATGTTTGAGGATGGACAGACAAAGGTAATAACAAATAGGTTATAGAAACAGTAAGGGAACAAGGATATCTTTGGGAAAAAAATATGAGAAATAGAAGGGCAGAATATGTTCTAAGGCATTTTTGGGGAATAGCATAGGATATATGACAAGCAGAGTTAGGAAAAAGAGGTGGATGTAGACCTAGATCAGATAGCGATAGATGCAGACTGTGCAAATTTTGGGGAAATCTGTAGGTTAGTTCAGAATAGGAAACAATGATGGTACGCGTCTAACCAGTTTCAGGACTGAAGACCCAATGATGATGATTGTAAAGGACAAATTTTATTATGGATCCACGATGTGCGCATTTCGTAGCTAACATGTAATAAAACTCATGTTTAGATTTTCTCAAATAGCAAGTCTGTTAAATTAAAGTATAAAATTTAGATTTTCTCAATAGCAAGTGTGTTAAATAAAAGTATTAAATGTAGAACAAGTTGTAGTAAGAAAGTAAACTGGTTTCACAACATCAATTTTACATGTGATTTCCCAATGCTCCACCCGACGGTACTACATTGGCCAGGAAGCGTATTTTTTTAAGTGGAAAATTTGGAATTTTGTCGAACCCTTGCCGTTCCAAGCAAGGTAGAGATCTTTAACGTGCGTCACAACACCCACACACGTGACCTCCATTTTACCTCTCATCCAAACGAGGGTGTATTTTTGTAAAAAATGCTCGCCTAACATTTTTCAAGCGGACCGTGTCAGGCGTAGAAGTCACTCACACACCACTACGCCACGGAGCCGCCTCACAACATCAACCGCTGATAAATAATATTCCACAATGTGCACAAAAGAAAACGAGTCACATACCTCTATGCGTTGGGAGGCTTATCTTGCAACCCGTTGGGGGTGAGTCAGCACAGCAACGTCACGGTAGTCAGAATCCATTCACTCTGCCATCGCAACTGCAGCAGTGGTCTACAGACCAGAGCAGTTGGTCTACGTCAACGAACAGTTGGGGCTACACAAAAAAAGAACCAATTTGGCCTCCAGTTATGAACGACACACGCAAGATACCTTCTACTTGTCGAACTGAAAAACGTGCATCGCTCTTGAAATACTGGGACGAGTAATGTAGAAGATATTTCAACGTACAAGCTGCAGAATAAAATTAAAAATTGGTTCAAATAACACGAGTTTGATCTGTAATCTTTGCGTTATCAAAGCGCGATTAGCAAACTGGAAAACACGCTATCAACTAATAGTAGGATCTATTGTTTTGGCAAGTCTTTAGATGGGAAACACAAGAGAAAGCAATTACACCTTATCGGAATGTTTAATAAATTAACGGATACCTAAAACAAGGTATTGACTATTTAATTTATCGAATAAATTTTCGTTTTAAACGCAACATTGATTTGAGTTAAAATTATGTTAAGCGGGCTTATACTGAACAGGTACACTATATAGGGCATTGTTGGAGAATTTAGGAATAGAAATGGAATTTATTCGAGCGGGTCATGACTTAACCAGGGATAAAAAGGGTATTTAATTTATGTAGAAAAATAAACGTAACACAAGATTAAGAAAGATTAAGTTACAAAACACTGAAAGAGGAAGCAACGAAGAGCTGCATCAAACCAACCTTATGTTGTTAATAAAGTGGCGCTGTGGTGTGAAGAAAAGCTTTTCACTCATTTTTGTCAATCTCAGTACGATATGTCATTTATGAGTCGATACTTTAATTTGCTGGCCTAGGTAAATATTTGGAAATACAAAACAGAAAAAAAAGATGTACTTATAAAGTAATAATATCCAGAAAACTAACAAAAAAGATGTTTACTTTCTGACAATACAATAAATCCATTAAGTGTTCTCTTAATCTTACAATACGGAGACCATTTGTATACATTTCTATTGGACACGGTTTTTATTTTCATAATTTGAAAGAGCTTGGTCGGTTTTGTGGAGAGCTTATAGGGTCCAGAGCATGAGATTTATCCACAAGAAGCTTTGTAGGGACTTTTAAGTACGGGTAAGCGAACCGAATCGCTCTAAAATCCTTTTATTTTGCTTTTATGTACTCCGTTAGCTTATAATTCTCTATTCCTTTTGAGCTAAAGTGTGTTATATCAGCAAACATTTTATGGCGATTACATTTCTACTTTGATGATGACGATTCAAAGTTTGAGGCTTTCTCGTGCTTAAAGCGACTTTGTTTTAATAATTATTGTTACAAAAGAATTAACAAACTCATTTTGGAGTTTGATTATTAATAAGAATGGTTAAGCAAAAGGAAATTGTATAGAAATGAACAATTTTATTCAAGATAGTTCTAAATTAATATTTAACCAGACACACAGCATACAAGCGTAGATTATCCACCTTCTTGCAGATGGAAGGTTAGCGTTTCCTACTTAATTATTTTTTTTGGGCATGCTCCAAATAAGTGTTTTTCTAATCAATCTAAAACTTTCTTCTGGTTAACCTAGCTTTTTATTTCGATACGTATTGTTGTAAGTATTGTTTTCTTTAGCGTTTATCAATGAATATGGACGGAAAAAATGAAACAGCCGACACATTTTTTGCTTTTAGAGGGTGTTCCACAAAATCTTCAAACAATATTTCTATGTTCCAGTTCCTAATAATTGATAAAGCAAGGTGAGTTCCTACTCTGATCTACAATTAATATAGGATAATCTGTGCCTATAGCACATATTGTCCTGGATAATTTATGCTTTTAGTTGTTCATATTGCAAAGTAAAAATGCGATTCACTCATTTCAGTTGAACCTTTTAATTGCACGTTGAGTTCAAATTCTAATGACTGAGGTTTCTCAATGATTATACAAGAAAGTATATCTCCAAAAAATGCAGTTTCTATGCACATGAGTACTGACAATGTAAACTCTTTTTGAACAGCAAGTGTTAATTCTGATAAACGAACACTTTAAATGTTAAAAAAACAAAATAAAAAATAGCGCAACCTGAAAAATGGACTAGTATTATGAGGAAAACTGCTAAGCAAAGTGGTATGCAGTACATATCTGTAGGAGGTTAGACAATACCAAAACGTGTTTTCAGACTTGTGGATTGTTCTAAATGTATTAAAAAATCGTAGTCACTTTAAGGAGAGTTCAAGAAATAATATCCGCCAAAGTTTTTGGGGATTAGTTGCCACATTGGCAAATGAAATAAAAAAACAGCACTCAACGAAGAATAATAAAAATTCTAGGCGACATAAAACCATACATAATTTTTTTAAGGATGGTGTAAGGCAACAAGTTTGTCAACACTTTTTTATAAACACACTGAATGTGTCGGAAATAGCATATCTTGTCACCCGTAGTCCCATCGCACTACAGCAGACAGAAAATTAATTTTAAATATTTAGCGAAGATCTCAATTTTTAGTACAATGTAGAATATGCATGTAGAGATTTGAAAAGAAAAAGTTTCAGCCCGAAAAAAAAAGGTTTTATAAACAAATTTTCAATTCCTGTCATCATCTCTAGGTCTTCAGTTCTAGAACTGGTTAGACGCGTACCCTCATTGTTTCCTATTCTGTGCTAACCTACACATTTCACTGAAATTTCCCTAGTTGCATCTTTCACTATCTGGGTGCAATAGCCTGATCTAGGTCTACCTCTAACTCATTTTCCTATCTCTACTTGTAATATATCCTGCCCTATTTCCCAAAAATGCCTTAGAACGTATCCTGCCCTTCTATTTCTCCTATTCTTTTTCCACAGGTATCTTTATTTCCCTACTATTTCTATAACCTCTTTGTTATTAACTTTGTCTGTCCATGCTATTATCCTCATACATCTGAAACATAATATTCCAAAAGGCTTCTACTGTTTTTCTGTCTGGTTCTCCTACTGCCCTTATTTCATAGATATACTGTGCTATGCTCTACACATATGATTTCAATAAGTTTCTTCTTGTTTCTATGTTTGTTGTCTTCGAACATAGCCGCTGTTCTTTCCTGTTAAATGCAGTTCGGTTCCACTTCTATTGTTTATAAATATATACCTTATTTCCAAGCAATTCCTGTAATATTAAGGTTTTTCAACCTAAGTGAGACTTGTGTGATGATTGTGTTAAGTATAAAAATGCATCACCTGAAGAGAAAGGTAGAATATTTCTAGAGCACATCCAGCATATAAGACATAAACTAGAAGCTAAATAACATCATAAGGATATGAAACTATTGGCATTAGAAGGGGAAACTCCAGTATATTTCATTCAAATGGATTTAGAGGTCGTTAGATATTGTTCAAAATGCAATGCAAAAGCAATTTTTTATAAAAAAAAATTGGCAGTGTACAATTTAACCGTTTGTAATGTAAAAACTAAACATTTGTTAAATTACAAATGGTACGAAGGTATGGTTAGCAAGATTTCAAATGAATTGCTTCGTGTCTTTTTAACTATTTGAAGGATAATGCCAATGGAAATAAATTTATCATAATGAGTAATACCTACGTTCCGAATGTGCCTGCACCTTGCCGAAGTTCTAGATTGCTAGAACTGGTAGAATGGCTTGCGTGTTCTAATGAGCTCAAGAGCCAAACTACAGGTTCAACCAAAGTAGTAAGGTCGCTAGTGAGGAACCAGACTACGACAGGTCCCCGAATGAGGGCAGCGGCTCTTTCGGTTTTTAGATTGGCAGAGACCATAGGGGTCGGTATGGCAGTCTATGACCAACTACCGCAATGTGGAAGGTACTGGGAAACCACTACATTACCTCCCAAGTACACAGCGTATTTAAATTATAATATACATTAAGGCATTCTCTGGGATAAGTTAAAATAATCCCCCATTAGGTTATCCGGGAGGGACCTACATTAGATGCGATCGGAAAGTTCAGAATAAGAGTCGGGAACATTTTGCGAGTCAGAGCGTGGCCTCTTGGAAGTACGAAGCAAGTAAGTAAGATAGAGAACCTGAAAATTGAAATGAATAGGTTGGCACTAGACATAGTAGGGATCAGCGCAATTCGGTGGCCAGAGGCGGGGGATTTTTGGAGTGGAAACTTCAGGGTAATTCATACAGGACCAGAGGAAGGAAATTCGGATATGGGGATAGTTATGCGAAAAAAGATAGAACACTGTGTACAAAATTACTTACAAAAGAACAAAAGAGTACTCATGGTTAGATTAGAATCTAAACCGGTAAACACAGTAATAATACAAGTATACATGCCCACCTCTAGCTACAGTGACGAAAAGGTAGAAGCGATCTACTAAGATATCTAAGATACTAAGTTACGTAAAAGAACATGAAAATTTAACAATTAGGCACGATAAACGACAGGGGAAATAGGTTGATAGAATTTTGCGAGAAGAACAATTTAATCATCACAAACACATTATTTCAACATCATGCTAGAAGACAATATACCTGGATGCAAAGAAATGTAGGAAGATATCAAATAGATTACATTCTTGTTAGACAACGGTTTAGTAATCGAGTAAAAGACTGTAGAAGCTACTGAGAAGCAGATATAGACACTGACCACAACATCGTAATTATGAAGGCTGCACTTAAATTTAAAAACTTGAAAAAAAAACGGAAAAAGGCACTTTGACTTTGAGAAACTAAAAGATAAAGATATCCAAGAAAGATTTGAAGAAAAGTCAAATGAGTTGCTGAAAGATACCAGGAAAATTTCATATTCTAAGGAAGTAGAAACAGAATGGAATAAGATTAAAAACCAGAGATATTCTGGGGGTATACACATAAAGAAAATAAGAATCCATGGATAACAAGGGTATCCTGAATGTAATAGAAGAAAGACGAAAACAGATCAGACGAAACAGGAAAACAGAGATACAAAGCCATAAAATTGAAAATTATTCGCAAATGCAGGAAAGTTAAAGAACAATAGAGGTACAAACTAAGATGGTAATACGAAAGACATAGAAGCATACAAACTAATTACAATGAATTTTAGGGATATAAAATCATATAGCAAAAATATAAAGGACGCGGGAGGAAACGTCATTATAGAAAATGTAGAGAAAGTGAGTAGATAGTAAGAATATATAGAAAATTTATATGCAGGAGAGAAACTATCAGCATTAGAACAGGAATCAGACATTGAACATGATGAGTTGGGATAACCTATACTTAAACATGAGTTTGAACTAGCATTAAAGAGTCTGAAAAATGGTGGAGCGCCGAGTATAAATAAGGTGCAAGCAGAAACTGTAAAAGCCGCTGGACAAGCAGTAATATAACGTCTCTTCCAACTTGTAAGCTATAATTATGAGACAGGCGAGATACCTAAAGATTTTAAACGTAACATCATAGTAACCATACAAAAAAGAAAGGCGCGGACAGATGTGAAAATTTTCGAACAATAAGTTTGACAGCACACGTGTCAAAAATATTAACTAGAATTGTACAAAGACGAATGGAAAAACGAGCTGAAGTTTTGGGTTTAGGCAAAACAGGGGAACATGGGAGGCTATTTTAGCTCTGATAATGTAGAAAACAATAGAAAAAGGAAAAAGCGTGTATATAGGGTTTGTAGATCTGGAAAAACCTTCGACAATGTAAAATGGAAAAAAATGTTCGAAACACTCAAAAAGATTGGAATGAGTTATAGGGATAGACGAAAAGTACATAGCTTATACAAAGCTCAAACAGCAGTAGGAATTAGAGCAGGAACGTAGAGAAGTAAATATTAGAAAAGGGGTAAGACAGGGATGTGCCATATCCCCTTTAATTTTAACTTGTACATCAAAGAGGCAATAAATACAGTCAAATGCAGTAAGACATTTGGAATTACTATGTAGGGACAAAAGATTGATATGCTTAGATTTGCAGATGATATAGCGGTATTAGCATCTAGCAAGGAAGAGTTAGAAGCTGCTCTTAATAAAATGGAAACGGTTCTAACAGAAAGATACGATATGAAAGGTAACAAAAATAAAACTAAAGCACTAGTATGCAAAGGAGGGGAAAATAAATCAAAAGCAAGAATACACATAGGTAATAAGAACTTACAAGAGGTTAAGGATTTCTGTTACCTAGAAAGTCAAATAACGCAATATGGGAAAAGCACAGAAGGTATAAAACAAAGATTAGCATAAGATCGTGCTACATTTAACTAGAAAAAGCAACTACTGTGTTCAAAGACAACAAACATAGAAACAAAGAAAGGATTACTTAAAAGATATGTGTGGAGCACAGGTTTCACACAGGTTTCTTAAAAAAAGTTTCAAGAGTGGTTTGCACTATATTTGATATTTCCTGCCGGTCCTCTCTTGTTAAGACCATTTTAATTACTATATTATAAATTGATCGTTGCTTTATGATCTTTCAAAGACAAACAAGTACATGCAATGTTAATATTCAAGGCAATTGATATATAGTTAAGTTGTAAACATTTAATCTATTACCGTTATCAGGGCTTTAGTTGAAGAGCAGCAATAACACACGTCTACTCACTACGAATCTTCATCACATTATCTTGACGATGCCGGAATGACACGCATACAATACTTCAAGAATTCCTACCGTAGCTACCTTTGGAATAACCGTTCATTTACATTTCCAATGCTCCACCCGAAGGTACTACATTGGCCAGAAGGCGAGTTTTTTGTTGCCTGGAAATTCAGAATTTTTGCCGAACCCTTGATGTTCCAGGTAAGGTAGGGATCTTTAACGTGCGTGACAACACTCGCACACGGGACCTCCATTTAACCTCTCATCCGAACGAGGGCGTAATTTTTGTAAAAAATGCTCACCTGTCATTTTTCAAACAGTCGGCCGTGTCAGGATTTGAACCCAGGAGCTTGGGATCCGTAGTCTTACGCTTACTACATTGATCCACGGCGACGCCTACCTTTGGAATAACCACGTGACATCCGCGGTGGATACAACTTTTATGTGACGATAATTCGTTCCTGCAGGCATAAAGAATTCTGAACTCTTCCGATACTCCTCCTTTAGGCCATCCTTTCAAAATTCAGTTTAACACACGTGCCAGAATGCGATCCTTAGACAGTAGCGAAGAAATTTGTTTAGCATCTAAAGGCGAATCTTCCATCGATTCCAATAATAAAACCTTTTTTGGGTTTTTCAATACTCTGTTCTGTATTAGAAATTTGCTTGCCAGGTTTGTAGTTAATTTCGTAATTATAACTACTTAGTGTAATTATCCAACGTTACATTCTAGGAGAAATAATATTTGGAGTTCGCTTCTCTGGAGCAAAAAAACCCAAAAGTGGTGTGTGGTCCGTAACAATTGTGAATTTCCTGCGATACAAGTAATTATGGAATTTTTTTATTCTTGCAATAATGGTTAAAACTTCCCGATCCAATTGTGAATATCCCCTTTGTGTACAATTCATTGTTCTAGAGTAAAATACAATTGGAGCTTCCACTCTGTGTGGTAAAACGTGGCTAAGAACAGCACCAATGCCATATTGAGAAGCATCGCAAGTAATCGTTATTGGTTTCATTGGATCGTAGTGTACCATCACTGCATTTGAAGTAATTAATTTTTTTACATTCTTTAAAGCTTTCTCATGGATAGCAGTCCAAACCCAATCGCTTGGGCAATCAAGGAGCCTATGTAAAGGTTCAGCAATTGTGGCTTTGCCCTTTAGAAAAATTTTATTGCTTGCAACTCCGCTTTATTTTTGGAAAGTGGTGCATCATGTATAGTCTTGCATTTTTCTTCGGTTGGGTGAATGCCTACAGAATCAATACGAAACCCAAGGTATGTACGATGACCCAAGAATACATTTTTCTTTATTCAGTTTTAGGCCGCTATCTTTGAAAATTGTAAAAACTCGTGTAATGCGATTTCCAAATTCTTCTTGAGTCTGAGCAGAGATGAGAACATCGTCAAAAAATGTCACATCGCCTTCTACATTCCGCAAGAGTTTTTCCATAAATTCTTGTAATATTCCAGGAGCCACTGAAATGCCAAATTGTAGATGCCTAACAGCGAACACTCCCTTATGAGTAATAATCGTCTGCGCAATTGCAAACTCTTCATGTTGTTGATGAGCGTGGAATAAATCAATCTTCCCAAACACCTTTTCACCAGCCAATTTAGGTAATAATTCATTCACAGAAGGAATAGAATATGGATGCTAGAGCAATGCTTTGTTAAGCGTACTTTTATAATCTCCACATAGTCTGATTTTGTTTGATTCTTTGTTATGCACTGCCACAATTGGAGTAGCTTACTTAGAGTAAGTAATTGGAACACGAACACCTTGCTTAACTGGTTGATCAAGTTCCTCCTCAACAAGTGACTTTAGAGCAAATGGTATTGGCCTTGCTTTCACATAGATAGGTTTAAAATTTGGATCTATTCCGAGTGATACCGAGATACCGCTAAAAGTATCTATGCCTTCAGAAAAAACGTCCCCAAATTTATCGAATAGCGTCGCAAATTTTAGATTTGTACTTGGGTCATTTGTAATACTAGCAGTATTAGTCTCAGTGCTATTCCACACAACTTCCTTATTGTCACTTATTGCTAGCTTGATACCCAATGCATTAAACCAATTCCATCCTAGCAAATTTTTTCGATCGCCAGCAATGACTACAATTGGTAATGTTGCACTCATATTCCCATGATTAACTTTAACATTACACCCCCAAGTAGTGCAAGAGGTCTGTTGTTTTAATTTATATGATTAAGTTTCGAACGATCCAGTTTAGGAGTTATATTAGGATAAAGTTTTCTAAAACATCTTTCCAACAGTAATGTTTCTTCTGAACCCGTGTCGACTTCAAACAAACACGAGTGACCATCTGGCGGATACTATCATAGGGCTATTACAAATAAACCGATATTTCGTACCCTTGAAAAATGCTTGCTGGTTCGTTCTGCAAAATAAGACATGTGTTGTTGCGAAACTGTAATATATTGAACATAACGGATCTTCATATAAACAAATAATAATGAATTGGTAACTTAGAATGGCGAATTATATTCACTTTAACATTTTTACGTAGACAAAACAACTTAGGTTACATTTTTACAACCGCACTTCACCAACGTTCAATCGGAAGTGTTCTCATGAGAGGAGAGAAAAAAAACATGCATTTAAACAGGCCAACATCGATACTGTCCTTGTTCAAAAGCAAGGTTACCACTACTTGAAAATTAAGCGGCACAATTTGAATTTATGAATAGCGGAATTTGTACAAATCTAAACACCATCAATTAAAACTTCCATTGTATAAGGAGCAATACAAAAACCTGAAAGATTATTTATTTCTTGTTTAAATTCTTCTTCCCGACTATTTTCAGTATCTGAAATTACATTTGTAGTAGGTGAATGGATCTTCTTTGAAAAACAAACTTTTGCAATGTGACCTTTTTTATAACAGGCAACACACTTAGAATATCTGAGTTTGCATTTTGAACACGAATGGTTACCACCGCAGCTGTAACATTCCTGCTTTGCATTATCATCCTTATTTCTATTTTTTATAGAAAAACACAAATCTGTAGTATTACTGAGATCAGTCTTTATATCAACTATATTCTTTGAGGCAGTTTCGGTAGCAATTGCAACTTTGTAAGCAACTTTTAGAGTCAGATTTGTTTCAGCAAGTAAATGACGCTGTAAAGATTCACTTCCTACCCCACGAACGATGCGATCTCGTATGGCTTCGTCTAAAAAATTACCGGGAAATTACAACTATCGGCCATCGATCGCAATTCTTCAACAAAAGTAGCAATTGATTTGTTCTGTTTTGAACCTTTTTGTAAAACTTATAGCGCTAAACTATTGTAGAAGATTTTGAAGAAAAATGCTCAAGTCAGTTTTGTAATTATTTCTTCATAAGAATGTTCCATTACTCTTTTGGAAACACAAATAGACTTATTCGTAGAATAGCATTTTAAACTGTTAAAAAGTTGCACCTTTGTCCTCTTTAATATTATTAGTCTCCATGAAGAATTCCAATCTTTCAGCATAGGATTTCCATGCTTCAGGTTGAGTAGTATTAAATTCCTCAATTATTCCAATATTAACCATAACTTTATCTTAGTCGCCAATTGTGTAATGTATGCCTTAATAATATACTAAACAATTCTGTAGGTAGAAGTATTTAATCTGAGAACACCTCAAAAGTTGTGTATGATATGAATTGACATAACTTTACAAGCTTGTTTTCCCGATACCTAGCAACATAAAAATCTTGACTAACTATTTTATGAACACAAACATAACAAAGCTGCAGCATTATCAGAAGCTACTAAAGAAGCGGTGTTCTTAAAAAATGTTGTCAGACAAAAAGTTGATTTAGACGAATCCGTAAAAATGTTTAATGACAATCAAGGGACAATAAAGTTGGTGAAAAATTCTGTTCATCATAAAAGAACCACAGACATTGATATCAGGTATCATTATGTGAGTAACTTTTGAGGATCAGAGTTTTGTATTGTCATGTATGCCGAGTTCTGAAATGTCGCAGATGTGATGACTAAGCCATTCAGTAGAAATAAACATTTGAATTGTGTTAAAAATTTAAATATGTCGATTAGGTAAATCATAATATTCAATAATGTAATGTAATGTAATAATGTAATTTTGTACTTTTACATAATGATTGTCATAATTCTACAGATTTCATAAACTTAATTCAGTTTCCTTTGTGTTGCCATGACTACCTTTACATGTTTTGAAAGATAATTATGATGTTAAGTGTTTCTTCAAAATGATTAATAAAATACTTTTAGTGTCGAGATTAAATTTAAAGAATATACCAAAGCACCAACATAATTGTTTAAAAATTTCAACAGTGCAATCGTTGTATTAATTGATGAGTCAAAGGGATTGATTCGATCAATCACGAACGCCTTCTAAAACTACAACACTATGGTCTAGACAGTAGGAGAAGCGGACAAGAAAAAGGTAGAAGTCTTTGAAATGTGGTGCTCAGACGTATGATGAGGGTATCATGGACAGACAAAGTTAAGAACAAAGAGGTACTAGAAATAATAGGAGAAGAAAGAAATATGTGGAAAACGGTAAAAAATAGTAGAGATAGGATGATAGGCCACATATTAGGGCATGATGAAATAGTGCGGAAAATATTAGAAGCAGAGAGAGGAAAAAAGGGAAGCAGAGATTAAACTATTGCACACAGATAGTGACAGATGTAGGCTGTAGGAATTTCAGAGAACTGTGTATACTAGCTCAGAATAGAAATTAATGGAAGTACGCGTCCAATCAGTCTCAAGATGAAAAAACGAATGACGAAAAAAATAACTATACTTAAACATGATGATTATTAAAAGGTAGTGGTTGTACAATATTCTTGAATAATGTTAATTGTGTGAAAGGATTTACTGGAAGACTATTAATTCGGCAAATGTCTAAGTGTTGGGGGATCTTGACAGTCACAGGCTGCTTAACCCCCTTCACATACCCCTACATCTGATTTTCTAATGTTCACCCGAAGGCGTTACTTTGGCCAGGAAGCGAGTTTTTTTACCTGAAAATTTTGAATTTTGCCGAACCCTTGCTGTTGCAAGCAAGGTCTTTAACACACGGGGCCTCCATTTTATCTCTCATCTAACCGAGGGCGTATTTTTGATAAAAATGCTTGCCTAACATTTTTCAAGCGGACCGTATCGGAATTCGAACCCGGAACCTAGGGTTCTGTACTCACATGCATGTCAACTGAACCATGCAGCAACCCTCTTAAGTACTCAGCGTACCTAACATGTCTCAAACGGACCGTATCACGAATTGAACCCGGGACTTTGGGTATAGTAGTCACACGCATACTAACTACACCACGGAGCCGGCTCCTCTTCACATACCACCGAATCCCGTGAAATAGGGGATATAATTAGAAAACAATAGAAGGGGAACCGAGCTGTATATAGACTGTGTGTGAATTTTAGGGAAGTGTGTGGGCTTGCTCAGAACATAAATAAGTGGAGGTACGTGTCCAACCAGTTTCGAGACGGAAAAACTAATGACGAAAAAATAAGCGCAGATAAATCTGATAATTGTCATAAACAACTACAGGTGTTGATTGTGAAATATCTGCAACTAATGTTGACTGTACGAATAGATATATTGGAAAAATATTAAATCGGCAAAAGTTCAAGTGCTGGGGGAACTTGGCAGCCACAGGCTGCTTACTCCCCTTCACTACCACTGAATGCCAGAGAAATAGAGTACAGCCATACCTTGCTTTACGACCTAAATACGTTCTACGAAACCTGGTCGCAAAGCGAAAAACCGTATAAGGAATCAATTACTCTAATACAAATTCATACAAATTCAATGGAATCGGTTCCAAATTTGTTAAATATGTAACATGGTCAGTCAAAATGCATTTTATCTTTTTATTTCATTTAAATCAAAAATACGTATATAACAAGTATATACATTTGTACATAAAATAATAACAGCCTCCAAAAACCAACAATAATTTATAAACAAAATGAAACAACTTCATGTTACATAAAATATGTATATGTATACATACATATTTTTTTAAAAATGGCTTTAATCTGAAGACGATGAAGAAATGGTAACCTGCAGATCACTATCGTTATCATTTTTGCTGTTTCCTGTCTCTAGGCGGCTACGTGGCATAGTTGGTATGCGTGTGACTACTACGCCCAACGTCCCAGGTTCAAATCCCGACACGGTCCGCTTGAAAAATCTTAGGCAAACATTTTTCACAAAAATACGCCTTCGTTCGAAAGAGAGGTAAAATGTAAGTCCCGTGTGTGAGTGTTGTCACGCACGTTAAAGATCTCTATTTTGCTTGGAACAGCAATGGTTCGGCAAAATTTAAAATTTTTTAGGTAAAAAAAACTTGCTTCCTGGTCAATGTAGTACCTTCGGGTAGCGCATTGAAAAATCACATGTCCCTGTCCCTAATTGTTTCCAATTTTTCCAGTTAATGTATAACAATCAGTAATAAATAGGTACATAAAACACTCACAGACAAGTCTAAACCAGCCGCTATGAGCACACACTGAATAACGCTCGTAAACAAAAGGAGATAGAAAAGAGTGTGCATCGAGATTGCACTAGCGCAAGATTGGCAACATGTAAATGTATCGACATCGAAAAAAAGTTTTTTTTGCTGTTATAGCGAAACATTTTAGGCCGTATACCGAAAACATGCCTTAATTGAAGAGGGCCGTTATAGCGAAATGCCGTATAATGGGTGTATATAATTGTAAAACAATGAAAGGAAGGGAACCGCACTGCATCTAATAAGAAAGAACAGCGCCAATGATCAAAGACAACAAACATAGAAACAAGAAGAAAACTATTGAAAGCATATGTATGGAGTACAGCACAGTATGGCTATGAACTATGGGCAGTAGGAAAAGCAGACAGAAAAACGGTTGCAGTCTTTTGGAATGTTGTGTTTCAGATGTATGAGGTTGATAGAATGGACAGACAAAGTTAATACCAAATAGGTTACAGAAATCGTAGGAGAATAAAGATATCTGTGGAAAAAATAGGAGAAATAGAAGGGCAGAAGACATTCTAAGGCTTTTTTGGGGAATAGTATGGGATATATTACAAGCAGAGTAGCAGAGATAGGAAAAAGAAGGTAGATTTAAAACTAGATCAAATAGTGATAAATGAAGACTGCAAACTTCAGGAAAATGTGTAGGTTAGTTCAGAATAGGAACCAACCAGTTCCAGGACTGAAGACCTAATGATGATGATGATGTGTAACATCTGTGGCGGCCAAAACAGAAATGCCAATTTGTTTGCCATGTTACTTCTTGCTGTTAGATGATTGGATGTTTCTATAATAGAACGTGCATATTTTGAACCAGGACACTCCATGATGAAGTGAGATTCGTTTCATGCGCACATTGAGAGAGCGTCAAAAAATGTAAACATTGTTCATCCACCTGGATGGTACACTGTAGTACGGTTAGCATCTAAAGATGGTAAGTTTGAAGTATTTGAGATGGGCCAAGAGTACATATTTGATTTTCTCAAATTAATGAAAGAAACAGTTGATACGGATTGATTGGATGTTAATCGGTTAAAAATTTGTTCCAACAGTATTTCAAAAATGATTCTGATCACTTGCTTCTAAAGTACAATAAAAGCGAAATGCATTTCCGATAGATAAAAGTGATTCGACGTGTTTCAAAAACACGCGAGTTGATTACTACTCAAAATATACTAAAACAGACATATACTACTCCCTTAAAATTATCAGAAAAAAAGATTGAAGATTTGCTTGAATTGTGTAGTAAGGAAATAATACCTACTCAATGCCATGAATTTTTTTAAATTACAAACGGATAGCGCTGTGGAAACAAACTGTGAAGATTCTACTGTTGAAGAAGAGCGTTAAATGATGCTTTGTGATCAAAAATATATATTCAAAATTAAGTTGTCATTTAAAGCCTAGTATCGCTATTCCAGTTTGCAACTACTTGTACTAGAAAATTGTTTTTCTTTTGTGCTTAAATAAGAAGATACCTAATTACCAAAATTTTGGATTATTTATATTTTATTTAAAAACAAATGGTTTTACTGGTATAACAAGTCTTGCATATTAAATTTTCTTTTAGTAATACATATATTCTAGGTATAAAATAAATATTCAAACTAAACAAAACCTAGCTTAACAAAATTACTTATCTTTATACACATCTCAAGCTGGAAAATAAGATAAAGTTACAGAAATGTATTTTGAATTTGTTTACAATGATAAAATAAATGCAACAACAGATTTAGTCTAATAAATACCTTTCTACTCACAAACTAAAACAGACAGAACATTTAATGAATTTAGTACGTTGATAAAAAGTTTCGGCACACCAATATTACAAAAAGAGCTTAAGTGTGCCAAAGTGTGCCTGAAGTGTCAAATATCAAGATACGTATCTATGTCTCTAAGTGGGTGATCTGTAACCTCATACTTGTATATTTCCCTTTCATAGCGTATGGTTGTTACATTGTATTAAAGTATGTCTGTGGTTTTCTTTATGGTAATAGCAACTATGTAATATTAAAGTTAATTTATTCAAGTAAAATTTCTAAAAACTTATATTAGGGATGCATATTAGTCAATTCATTATTACATGCTTAATAATTCTGAAAGCTTTCTTTAAAAAAATGACATGTTTTTAGTATGAAATTTTACGCTTATAATTGATTTGTGTACATTTTTGTGGTTTAAAATAATTTGCTACTTAGGGCTGAGTTCAATATGTATCTAAACGAGATTAAACGTTTATATTTGTGGTTTTAAGTTTATAATTTGAATAAAAATACTTTTTTTTTATTATGAGTTTCTTTGCATTTCAACAGCTACAGGTTGTTTAGCGCTATATAAGCTTATACAACCTATTTTTTCTAAGTTTGATAAAAAGTAATAACTTCTGAATAACATCTGTGGTATCGGAGAGAATGACAGATATATTGTTTTGTAGTCCACTTTTTTGCCTTTCTTGTTTATTTTCTGAGCATGTAGTTAGGATATGTTCTACCGTTATTTTGATATGGAAGATTTGGCAGATTGGTGGTGGAAGCTGATGTAGTTTGTGTTGGTGTGTTAACTAGTGTGTCCTCTTCTCTTTTCTTCAGTTTCATATTTGTTTGTTTTTATATTTAGTTGTTTCTCGTAGTTTTCTTAGTTTGTTTTGTGTGTCTACGCCTTTTCATTGTTGCTCCCATGCTTCATTTAGTTTATTTTTGGCATGTATTTATAAATCTTGTAAGGTTGTTTGTGTTACGTCTATTACGACCTTGTTGCAAGCTTCTTTTGCCATCTTGTCCGCTTCTGTATTTCCACTGATACCTGTATGAGATGGTATCCATATAAATACCGTTGTTTTTCCTGTTTTGTTTAGTTGGTTGTTTTTATTTAATATTGATTTAACCATTGTGTTGTTGGAAAAAATGTTTGCCAGCGAGTCCAATGTGCTCAGCGAGTCGGTAAGTATTGCATATTGGGTGTTACAACTCTTTTCAATGTAATCCAACGCTTTAACGATGGCGTATAATTACGTTGTGTAGATGGATGTGTGGTTTGCTAACCGGGTGGTTTCACTGTATTTTTCACATATGATAGCACAGCCCGTTTTGTATGTTGTAACCGATCCGTCGGTATATATCTTTTGGTAGTCTTTATAATCATTATTCAGTATTTCACTTAACCTATTTTTGTAATCGGCCGGAAAGTATCTGTTTTTGGGTATTGTGCAAGGTCTAAACGTAGTTTTGGAATATCTATTTGCCAGGGAGGATTTGTTTCTGGAAGGTATGGAATTATATTATGGGTGAGATGGATGATATCAGGAGAGGTTAACTCATCTTTTGCTCTAATTGTGTAGGGTTTTGTGTTCTTTGTATGTCTTCTATATAATAGTTCGTACTGAGGGCTTCTTAATTTCTGTGTAGTTTAGATGAGTTTGCAGGTTTAGTATGTTTAAAGTGTAGTTGAAGAGTATTCGTTTATTTCTGTATTCGTATGGCGCTTCACCAGCTTCGTTGTATATACTCATCATAGGGCTTGTTCGATATGCACCTGTTGCATTCTAAGATCACTGTAATACACTGCAGTGATAGTGCTTAGAATGTGTTTGTTTGCTGTACCGTAGATAAAACTTGCATAGTCGAGTTTTGATCGAACTAATGTTTTGAAAATAGTCATTAGTGAGTTTCTTTTTGCTCCTCAGTTATTATGTGATGCTACTTTCAGTATGTCCAGAGATCTTGCGCACTTAGATTTTAATCGATTTATATGCGGCACCCATGTAAGTTTGATGTCAAAAATTACTCCTAAATAGTATAACTCCTGTGTATATTTTAGTATATTGCTGTTGATTCTAAGTTCGGGGTTTTCTGGATTTCTAGATTTTGAGAAGTGCATGCACTGTGTCTTACTAGTTGATATTTTAAAGCCGTTTATGATAGTCCAATAATTTATTTTGTTTAAGGTTTTTTATAGTTTGCTTTGGATGACTCTGGCACTTTTATTAGAGCAGTTTACTAGTAGATCGTCGGCATATACTAGTGACTTAACTGGTTTGTCTATGCATGTTAGAATATCGTTTATGGCTAATGAAAATAGGATAGCACTTAATACTGCTCTTTGTGGAATACCATTCTCTTGGTCGTGTGTGTTTCAGAATATTCCGTTCAGTCACACTAAATTTTCTATTGAGGAGTAAGTCAAAATCAACTATTCTACCTTTTAGTCCAATTTGAATTAATGTTTGTACTATTCTGTGTTTCCAAGTGGCGTCAAAGGCTTTCTCCAGGTCTAGTGCAATAGCTATTAATCGTTCTTTGTTTATAAATGCGTTTCTTACATGAGACTCTAGTCTACTAATTTAGTCAATCGTTGAATGTTTCTTTCTGAAGCCGCATTGTAGTTTACTTATAATTTTGTGTTTCTGGAAATACTAGGTTAATCTCCGGTTCACTCTCTTTTCCATAATTTTGCACATGTTACAAGTTAGTGATATTGGTCGGTAGCTATTTGCTTCCATTTATACTTGTAGGGTTTTAGGATCGGCACAATGATGGAATGTTGCCATATCGATGAAACATATACCTCTAGAATTGTTGTTTAAAACGTGTTAGGTAGTTGTTTAATCATGATGTTAAGTATACCATCTGGTCCTGGACTAGTATTTTTAATAGTCGTTAATACCTCTTTCAGTTCTTGCATGCTCAGACTATCATTGTATTCATCTGATTCATCTTTAATGTCTTGTAGTAGCTGTTTTTCTGCATTTATTTTAATTTGCTGGAAGGTAGTCGAGTATTGTTGGGTGCTGGAGGTATTTTGAAAGTGCAATGCCAGCGCTTCTGCTATATCGCCGGGATCAGTTACTATTCCGCTTATTGTGTTTGGACCAGGGATAATGAAAGTTATGTGTCGTTTGTTGATACTATTTATTTTGTTCTAAACTTGTTTATTTGCAGTGTTATAGTTTATTGTGGCAATAAACTTTGTCCACGACGCCTTTTTACTTTTCTTCAAGACTTTTCTTGCTTTGGCTCTGAGTTGTTTAAAGGTATTAGGGTTGTCTGCATTTCGATATCTTTTGAATTTATCGAAAGTTTGTTTTTTTCTTTTATTGCATTTTTGCAATCAGTGTTCCACCATGGTATGTTGTACATTTTTTTGTTACTGTGGTGTCTTATTGGTATACATGTTTCTGCAGCACTTTGGATCGTGCCTATAATTTGATCTATTGCGTCATTGATTGTTAGGTTATTGCTTTCTAGGATGTTTTTGTATTTGTCCCAGTTCGCTTCATTAAATTTCTATGTATAGGTGTTGTAGTCCTAATTTTTTTATGGTATATATTTAAGTCTACCATTATTGGAAAGTGATCACTGCTATAGCAGTGTGGTAAAGGATCCCATTTTATTTTTTCAGCTATATCAGCGTGACTAATAGAGAGGTCTATTGATAAGAAGAAGTTTGTTTTTGCATTGAGACGAGTTGTGTTACATGCCAAAATTTGGCAATGTACATTGTTAAATATGTAAATAAATTCCCGCGAATATTTTTAAATAAACTGGTCAACTTTCGTCGTCCCCGAGTCGCGCCTGCGCGGAGTGAATGGCGCAATTGCGCACGATGTAATACGATGTCATTAATCTACGAGACCTCAAGCCTAGAACATCTATCTGTGCGGGGTTGTGCTGGTGTCTTTTCCCTTTTTAGGATGTAGGTTCCCTCCTACCATATTTTGCCTTATCGTTCCTGATACCTGGTTGTTCCTATCATTCCGCTACGAGGGGAAAAGAGGATGGACGGATAAAATTTGATGTTAATAATGGCGTAGCCTACCCACACCAAAACAGCAAAGATCCTGAGATGTTAAGAAATACACGTGAGTACCAGTTTTATTTATATTGTGCTAAAACATTGACCATTGTATTACTTTTAAACGCGTTTGGTATTTGATACAAATCGCGCGTAATTTGCCGCGTAATTATACGTTACATTAAACCATTGCGCAACAGTAAGAAACGCAGGAAATCGTAGTAATGACGCCCTATTACACGTGCTTGTTGATATTAACTTCGTCTATAATTAACCTCTAATTAAACTTGTAAGAAATAGCTTTGAAAATTGTTTTTTAGGAAAAGGTTTTTCACTCAAGTGATGTAATAAAAAATTTTTTTTTTAATTTTTAGTGGCTTACAGAAAAAAAATTCAATTTGGCAACATCGAATCTAGTAACTTTTTATCTTATGTCGTGGTGACATTTGAGGGAGCTTATAATGTCAGTCTAAATTATTAAGACCGCCATTTTTGAATAGTGTTTGTTTACTTTTTATGTATGTTATTTCAAACTTAGTTAATTGGCATTTTTCTCTTACAAAAACAGTGTATTCATATTTCAATTTTGTTGCATTACATCGCGTATAACACATTAAAACAGCGTATAGATTTATTAGCGTTACTTAAAGATGTACAAGCTAACGAAACTAAGCAAACTTTCCTATGTAATGTTCTCTTACTTGAAGAAGTCATCCTCGAAAAACTTAACTTAGATTTAGATGCAAATTTACCTATCGTTCTTTCCAATTTAACAATTTCCCAACCTTCTATATCGTCTGCGAAATCGATACCAGTATACAAATGGGGTATATCTTTTCAGGGGATTTATTGCCATTCCTAGATAGAGTAAATGATTTTAAAATTTCTCGTAACTGTACAGACGAAGATTTATTTGTCTCAGCAGGCGAATTATTTTCCGGCTGTGCTTTGATTTGGTATAGAAATATACGACACCAGATTTCTACCTGGGAAGAACTAGTTACGTGTTTAAAACGCGATTTCTTACCTCATCGCTATATAACTGATCTCTGGAATGAAAAAAAAATCGTACTCAGGGACCTAACAAAAATGTAATCTTTTTTATTATTTCAATGGAAGTTCTATACAGCAGATTAGATAAGAAAACCTCCCAAATCCGAAACTATTGACCAACTTCTTAGAAATTTAAATCCATGGTTTTCCGAACGTTTAGCTTTACAATACATCTTTTCTTAACGTCAGTTAAAAAATTTATGTCGCTCGCTTCAAGAAGTGAAGTTACGTGTAGATAAATACCGTCCTCCCCCAGAAAAACAATCTGGTCTACTAGAACCTGACTTAGCTTGTCAGTCTGAACTCTTTCGTAAGGTATCTATTATTACTTTTCCTGCTTCCCCTTCAACTAACTCACTTACCTGCTGGGATTGTAAGAAAAGTGGGTATACTTATAATGTATGTCCATACCCAAAAAATCTTTTTTGTTATGGCTGTGGTTGTAACAATACCTATAAATCTTCCGCAGAGATATTCCTACTCGGGACGTGAATATCTCAAGTAATCAAAATTGTCTTCAACACCAACTATTCAACGCCCCCAGACGTCAATAAATTTAAAGCATAAAATTACTTTCAATATTAAACCTTTATCTAATGTATCTAATAATAATAATACTGCTACATAAACTTACAGAAGAACTTACCTCCCTTATCTGAAATATGTCGTTCTACCCCGGCCAAATGGTCAAATTGGCTGAAAACAGTTAATTCCTTTTATCATAAAAATTTTACTGCCTTACAACTTGTTAAAAAACCTCTCGACATCCGCCCCCCACTTACCTATCTCTATTGGTTCCCTAAATGCAATCGCTCTATTGGACACGGGTTCGTCACGTTCTCTTATAAATGACGAAGGCTTACAGCAATTATCTGAACAAAACATTAAATTTCAGGTTATTTCGGAAAAAACCTCTATAAATCTAGTTGACGATAATAAAATATATGTAACTGGTTCCCTTAAACTAAAAATCCGAGTAGAGTCACTTGAATGTGATGTTCCATTTTTGATTGTACCTATACTAGCTAACCCATTTCTACTTGGCGTTGATTTTTGTAAACTTTTTAATTTATCTTTATATTTTCAAGATTTTTCTTGGCAAGCTTCTCTCAAAACAAATTCTTGCGCGTTTGTTGGTATATCTAATAAAATTTCTCTTACCGATTCCCAAAATGCAATTCTTAACTCTACTACTGACAAATTTCGTAAATTAAATACCTCTGAACTTGGTTGCGTTACTACCGCAACGCATATTATTTCTACGGGTGATGCTCTTACTTTTAAACAATCAATATCCGTTATCGCCTGCATTACAAAAACATTTGCATTCCGAAATAGATAAAATACTCGAATCTGGTGTTATCTCTCTTTCAAATTCGCCATGAATGTCTCCCGTGTTATTGGTCCGTAAGAAAAATGATGAATGGCGTGTTTGCTTTGACGGTAGAAAGCATAACTCTGTAACTGTGCCCGATGCCTATCCTTTACCCCGTACTGATTCTATTCTAAGTCGGCTTCAAAATGCTAAATTTATCTCATCTATCGATCTTAGACAAGCTTTTTATCAGATCCCTCTTGACTTATCTTTACGACCAAAAACTGCTTTTTGTGTTCCGGGTTGAGGTCTTTTCGAATATAATTTTTTGCCATTTGGTCTCTGTAACGTACCACAAACTTTACAACGTACTATGGAACAAACATTAGGTCCTTTCTTACATTAGGAACGTACCTTTGTATTTTTAGACGACATACTAGTTATCTCAAGTTCCTTTAAAGAACATATCGCTACACTTAATGAAGTTGCCGAACGCTTAAATTCAGCAGGTTTTAAAATAAATTGGGAAAAATGTCAACTGTTCTTCCTTTAGATTTCATGGTTTTACTATCGATGGAACTGGTTTACAGGTAGATCTTGCTAAAGTCGACGCTATTACTAAACTTAAAACACCCAAGACTTACCTAAATTAAACGTTTAATAGGAATGATTAGTTATTATCGCATTTTCCTACTTAATCTCTCAACTATATTTACACCCATTACCGCACTAATTAAAAATAAAAAGAAAATTCAATCTGTCGAATGGAATTCTGAAGCTCAGCAGGCTTTTGAACAAATTAAAACGTTAATCAATTCTGCACCTACCTTAATCTCATCCAATTTTGATGAAAGATTTTATATACAAACCGATGCTTCACTTACTGGTTTAGGCGCAATGTTGTTTTAAGTAGGCATTGGATTAGAACACCCTATCGCTTATGCTAGTCGTGCTTAAACTTCTGCTGAACAAAAATATTCAGCTACCGAACGTGAATTATTAGGGGCTATCTTTGGCATTGAAAAATTTAGAGGATATGTTGAAGGTACACATTTTACAGTAATTACTGATTGTGCAGCCCTCACATGGTCGAATAACTTAAAACAATCCGCAGGTCGGTTGGCAAGATGGAACTTGCGTATCTCTCAATTTACCTTTGACGTTAGGCATAGACCTGGCAAATTAAATATCGTACCTAATGTCTTATCTCGTGATGTCGCTTCTCTTAACCTTCTAGATCTAGTTCCTGATGCCTGGTACCTAAATATGATAAAGAAAGTTTCTGAAAATCCCGATAAATTTTCCACCTTTCGTGTAACGAATTGTAGATTATATAAATTTGTATTTTCCTCATCTCGCAAAATCTCTAACATACCTGAATGGAAACTTGTTCCTACCGCTAACCGCAGTAAGGTTCTTAAATTGTGTCATGACGACTCTATAGCTGCTCACCTTGGTGTTACAAAGACCCTAGCTAAAATATCTGAATTATATTACTGGCCTACATTAAAACAATCTGTCTGCCGTTATATTAGAAACTGTAAAATTTGTGGGTCTCAGAAGAGTTCTCAAGAAGCTCGTTCTGGTTTAATGGGTAACTTTAAATGTGTATCTTATCCCTTTCAATTAATATCGCTTGACTTATTAGAACCTCTCCCTCGATCAAAAAAGGTAACCAATATCTTTTAGTTGTCACCGATTGGTTTTCTAAATTTGTTATGGTACAACCGTTATATCTGCCGCCATAATTAAATTCCTGGAACAAAATGTATTTCTTATCTTTGGTGTCCCACAAATTATTCTCTGCGATAATGGGGCGCAATTTATCTCAAAAGACTTTCAAAAGTTCGTCAAGAGTTATTAAGTACAAAAAATTTGGTTCAACGCCAAATACCATCCACAGGTAAACCCTACAGAAAGAATAAATCGAGTTTTAATCACTGCTATCTCTTCATATATCGACTCAGACCACACTAAGTGGGATGAAACTATCTTTAACATCGCTCAAGCTTTGCGTACCTCTAAACACGAAGCAATTCAATTTACTCCCTCATTTCTTGTTTTTAGAAGATATACCCAATCGATGGTAGCTATTATGGTTCAGTTCCTGACGACACTAACGTAATTGAATTTGACAAAAAAGTACGCTGGGACAAAGACCAACAATCATTACCTTCTATCTTTAACGACGTTAGAAAAAATTTGTTAAAAGCATACGAAAAGAGTAAGGATCACTGTAATTTGCGAAAACGAGATATTTCTTTTGCTTTAGGTGAACAGGTCTGGAAAAAGAATTATATTTATCAGATGCCACGAAAAAATTCTCTTCGAAATTAGCCCCAAAATTCATTTAATGAAGGTCACTCGTGTTATTAGTCCACTTATCTACAAACTCCAAGACACTGAAAAAAAACCCTAAGGAAGGTGGCATATCAAAGACCTTAAACCATTCTCTGCTGACCCAAATGCTAATTAATAATTTTCACGTTTTATTTCTTTAACGGTTTACCTAATGTTTTTGTCCCTGTTATGAATTAGTTAACTTTATTTAGTCATTTCTTTTCTTATACAGCACTTATCTTCTACATTTTTGGCTTATTTACCTTAAACTAGCTATCTTTTTGCTGCCCGTTAATTTTCCCTTGTATTTATTGCTAGTCGCATATCTGTTTATTACCTAGGTTCCCCAATATAACTCTGTCGTTTCTTTTAATTAATCTTAGCACCTTTTCTACACCATATTATTTTGTTTCTAGCATTTATCTTACGTTATTTAATTACATGGTGATTGTCGTAACTTTGGTTGAAATAACTCATTCAATTTTTACGATTGGTTTTAGCCGATGTTGAGTGGATGCTTTTTTCTTTGGACTCCCATAGGAGCCGCGGTCTATGCCTTTGTAAGAAATAGTCCATATTCGCAGTTACAAAAAGCTAGGAGTTCCTATTCCATGCGTTTTTCTTCCGAATTATTACAGTTGCTCACTTTATCCTTTATCATTACTTGTTTTCTTCTTCTATTAAGTTATCAGAACATATAAACATTTTTTTGTTGTTTTTATTGAATTTCGTGGTGAGGTGCTATCGTTTTTTATCGATATCTTATCGAATTCTCGGTTGTTTTTAGCATATTGGGACAGTATGGTTGTATTTAACTGTTTATAGATAGGCATTCTTGTGTGTTTATGGCGTTACCGTTTCTAAAAATTACCTTGGAACAGTTGGTTTTTTTGTGTGAAGGTATCTGTAGTGATACTTTTAAGTTGTTGTTTTCAACTTTTGTCTGATTTTCTTATCGCAGTGGATGCACTCGTTAGGAAGATGATCGTACTAGTTCTCATCAGGAGTCTAGTAAGTTTTTAACTTATTATGTGCCTTAACTTGTCTGATTAACATAGCAGGTGGTCCTTCAGACCGATCCGAATTTAATAGGGACAACTCTCTACCTTCTCTCGGACGCTTGTCCAAAACTCTACTTTTTTCTTATGCCGCTGTCTCCGTTTCCGCCTTATTTTTTATTCGGTAGACCTGTTCTTGTCCCGGAACACCCGTCTACCACATAAGAGTGTTTTTTCCCTCACTCTGGGCTGCTGACCACATTTGCTGGTTGAGTAGCGCTTTTCTATCCACCTTTTCCTATCGCTATTGCTCAACGCGAGCCCTTCCTCTATTCTTTTCTACCTGGGTGTCACTAGTACATTCCAAAATGCCTACCTCCCTCTTTTTACTTTTTCTATATCTCTATTGCCTTTTCATTTCCGTTATTCACCGTGTGGTTGGCGCGGGGGGTTTTCACAGACACCCGGACCACGTCTCTGGGAAACTTTCGTAAGGTCATGCGGTGCCGCTGTCAGCCGCACGTGGCCGCTAACAGTGCATGTATCTTACCGATATCGCTTAACGCCGGGTGCAGGAATGCACCCACGTGCCTTTTTTGGTCCCTCATACCGTTATAACTAACGGGTCTGTCTCACAGGTCGCTCTCTTCTAGAGGGTATGAGTATCTTTCCTGTATTACGACTTCAAGGAGCTACTCTATCTTGTATCTTTGTGATGGATGACAAAACGGCAAAATTAAAAGTATACAGGGTGCATCGATAACAGGTTTGTCATTCAAGGTTAATTCTTTCTTACTCGTTTAATTCTTATATCTAGCGTAACGCAACGCCTTTACGCATTTACGATACAAGCGTCAATTGTCTGATAGCAGCACTTGTTTAATAAAATCTCGAAATAGAAAAGGCAACCCTCGTACTGCTCTACTATCAACACTTTTGTTCAGTTATAAGTGATTTCATACACGATTTTAATCCCAATGTAGTGTTAATATGACACCTATTGACAAATAAGCCAAAAGTGACAGACGCATAGAGTACCTACCATAGTAGACAACTTAAGCTTCGGTACTGCTTATTTTGGCAAATACTGTAATTACAATTTCAAGTTGCTCATTTATCTCATCATACAACTACCTTCTTAGTCCAAGCTCTCTTTATTTCTCAAACGCAACAGATTCATTTACATAAAAGTTAAGTAAATTAGGTTTGTTATTATAGAGTTGTTGTAACGGTACGCAAACTTATGAATTAGATTTACAGCAACAACAACACTCGCCCACAAACTAGTCATGTATTCAGTCCATAAAAATTAGTCTGCTTTTGTATTTTATATTTAGAATTCATCGAGTAGCTAAATAAATATTTATATTTATTCAACGACAAAAGAAAAATACTTTATTGGAGCGACTCGAAAATAAACACCTGTTTTGCTGAATTTAGTAGGGATATTGCATGGATAAAAACTTTAACAGTACCTCTGGATTAAGAGCCTCGAATATTTTTTTATTTGATGCGAATGACTTCGTTGAAAGATATTGAACATTTATTTCATAAACAGTACACACATTGAACTTACTTATCGTGTCGTATTTTTTGTTTGTTCTTGATATGTGGTCTAGGAATCTAATGGGGGGGTTCATACTGCAATATCTAACATTAGTTTAATATAATCTAATTTAATTTAAAAAATTAGGTGTGTCTAAAGGCCTGTATGCGTTCATACTTCCTTTATTTTAATTTAAAATTGGAATTTACATTAAGAAATTTCCCAACTTTTAACTTTCTATTGTAAGGGAGTTCGGGGCATTGTGGGTTATACCACATCCCGTTGTTAAAAAACTGTTTCAGTAGGTTACATTCTTACTTGGCATGTTGTTCATCATGTGCCATGATAATTTCATTGCTACATTTATAATAATCGATAGAATATAACATTTCTTTTAAAGTCCTTTGCCCCCGCTACGCTCCACTTAGGGGGCAATGTATGGTGCTGAGATGAAATGGGTCACCGAAAGAGTGACCCATTACTCAGTAACCGAAGTAGATAGTTGGCCCACGACCCATTAACCCACTGACCCAAATTGATCTGGTGACCCAAATTGACCCGGTGGCCCAAATTGACCCATGGACCCAAGAAAATTTACGTCTACGCTTATCAAATATTGTCATCAACAAAATACTTTATTTATTTTAAATAATCACAAAATGTAAACAAAAGCACTAAAAATAAGATAGAATTATAATATATAAATACAAATTATCTTATATACCTACGTAATAAAAGAAGGTCACATCACTTATGAATTTATGATGACTAGGCTTTATTTTTAAAATTCCGCTTTTTAAAGATTCTGAAACAATAATTTGACTTTCTACGGCATCAGCCTTAAGTTGTGCCCTATCTTTGCGTGTTATTTTTCCAGCACCAGAAAAATGTCTCTCTGACTCAGCAGATGAAGCTGGAATTACTAGGATTGTTTTGGCAATTTTGCTTAGAAGTGGGTACTCCTTTTTATTAACACCCCACCATTTCAATGGATCAAATGGTGCTTTGTCATTATCCTTATCGCCATTAAAGGGATCAATTAAACTTTTATAAGTGCGTTCTTCGTTGCTTATAAAATTTCGCAGTTCTTCTTTGGTCTGCTGTTTTAAATCGAAAGTGCGTGTAGAAAGTAACTAACTGAACCAATAGCTTTATGTATAATTTTGTAAACGTACTTAATAAACTGATCTGAAAGTTCACTAAACTATGGCTTTACCTAGAGAAAGCCAATCTGTCACTTTATTAATTTAGATCACTGGATCAATTTCGGTCACCAGGTCAATTTAGGTTATTAGATCAATTTGGGTGACCGGGTCAATTTGGGTTACCAGGTCAATTTGGGCCAATACACACGACCCACTGACCTGGTGGCCCAAACAAAAAAGTGACCACTTGGACCCACTGGCCCACTTGACCCATAACCCATTTCATCTCTAGTATGGTGTAGGTTATTAGAAAATCGTACGTATTGGATAAATATTTTTGGACCAGTTTAACCAAAAACACAAAATACGTTCCAATACGTAGCTACGTTGATTTATATAAACTTAAGTGCACATAACACAAAGATGTGTAGCTTTACCATCTTTATCGTCTTCGCCGACACACGAGCAATGTGTCCAACGACTGCATTTTATGCACATAATCCACCCTTGATTGAACTAAGACAATAGGTACGTACCCACAATATACACACAGGAACCTTGTCGTCGTGGTCAAAGAATACATTATCGAGTTACCTTAAACTAGCTTTTCTTTTATTTATTATATCGTAATTTTATTCGATTTACTTTCTGAACTCTTGATTATGTCCCTTTTGAAACATTTTTTCCTTTTGTTTTTGTTATTCAACTAACTCGTTTTGGTAAGATCATTTCGTAATTCTAGCTGATTTTTTCTCTGCGATATGCCACTCCCTGCGTTGTTTGTACTTCTTTAAGTAAGGACAATATAAAAAAAATCAGCCTTTAGAGTGTCGACTGAAGTCGAGTTTTTTCTGGAATAACCTGAAATTTAATATTTTGTTCCGATAATTGCCTTCATTATTTAAAAGAGAACATGACGAACCCGTGTCCAATAAAGCGATTGTATTTAGAGAGCCAATAGAGGTAAATGCGGGCGAATATCGAGATTTTTTTTAACAAGTTGTAAGGCATTACATGTGACTTTTCAATGCTCCACCCGAAGATACTACATTGGCCAGGAAGCGAGTTTTTTTTACCTAGAAAATTGGGAATTTTGCCGAACCCTTGCTGTTCCAAGCAAGGTAGGAATCTTTAACGTACGTGACAACACTCACACACGGGACCTCCATTTTACCTCTCATCCGAACGAGGGTGTATTTTTGTGAAAAATGCTCGCCTAACATTTTTCAAGCGGACCGTGTCGGTATTCGAACCCGGGACCTTGGGTGTAGTAGTCACACACATACCACTACGCCACGGGGCCGCCAAGTTGTAAGGCATTATAAAAACTGTGTATATGTATTTAAAAATGTGGTTTACAAAATTTAAACTTCCAGTAATCTGGAAAATATGTATGAGTTCTTAAGCGAAACCATGAGAACAAAATCAGAGGAATTTCAAACACGTGGGTCCGGTTGGTCTTTGGAGAAGGTGCTCTACTTAGAAATAAATATTTATAAGTATAAGTCGATGTGAGGAGTTCTAGGTTAAGAATAAAAATTGTGAATATGTATTTAGAAATGTGGTTTACAAAATTTAAACTGCATTAGTAAAAATTGTCTAATAAAAAGTTTTAAGAATGGTTTTTGAATTTTCTTTTAGTTATGAGCTGCAAGAAAGTAATAATTTAGCGTGAATCTGCATATAAGACACGTGAATAGAAAAGAAATAAAGTGTGGAAAAGGTTATGTTAAACATTCTTGGAAATCTTATGGTGCTAAGGAAAAGTTTGGTGTTGTCGTGAATGGTGTAGTTAGTATTCGAGTTCCTGCGGTTTAGTTTTAAAAAATTTTGGGTTGGGAAGCTTATATATTAACCCTAAGAAAAAACGCTCAGAGTAGTGGTTCGGTAGATCGGGTGGATCCAATGGGTGGATCCCATAAGGTATATCTGTACCTGTTATCGTTCAAAGGGGGCGGCGTCTTTAAGCAAGTAAGCTGGGCTTTAGCTAATTGTTTAATAAATATAAGCAAAATCATTATAAGTTCCAAATTTACAGCATATAAAAAGTGAAATTGAATGATTTAGCCGATAGGATGGCTTCGGATGGCTTCATGGTTGCTGTGGAGCCAGAATTAAACTTGAACACCGATTATAAGTCTGTATGCACCATTTAATGGGGTGTGTAAGTCTTCGGAAGTCTTCGGAAGTCTTCGGCCTTCTTCGGGAAGCTTCGGAAGTTGCTTAATAGGCCCAGTGTGAACTTGAACAATGATGATTAGGAGAGATATATAGGTTGACGAGGTCCTGACATCTTCGGTGGTCTTTGGATCTCTTCGGTAATCTTCGTGTTTTTAGTGGTGGGTCAATGTTACGTTAAAAGAAATTATGAAATGAAATTATATGCACCTAAAAACTACTATTTACAATATATACAAAAGAAAAGGGTTTAGAAGGTCTTCGGTTGTCTTCTGAGCTCTTTGGTAGGCTTCGTGGGGGCGATGCTTCTACGGGGATGTCGTCCCTGTGGTAGAGCTTGACAGATGAAATCACAATAACGACTGGTCGGTGAAGTATGGAACGGAGTTTAACGTTTATACGTGCTTATTAGTTATGGATTGATGAACTACGATGACGGCCTCCAGGTACGGCGGCGGATAGGGTAGCGTTGGGCAGGATGCAGGTTATGATAAACATCGCATTAGGATTAGCAAGCTATGGCGAGCGCTGCTTGGAAAGGTTCTGCAGGCTATGTTGAGCGCCGCAGAGGAGAAACGTCTCAGGCTATGGTGAGCACCAGGATGTTTTCTGCAGAATTCGAATTTATATTTAAACAATTCTGGTCGCTATCCTTCCTGTGTTGAAAAACGTTTATCAGAGCTTTAACCAATGAATTGCGTTGTCGATTTTTAATTGTGAATAAAGATTATTCAAATTTTAATAGAACAAAATTTAGTTGGAATTTTTGGGTTGTTCTATTTCCAGCACGTGTACTCTGATATAGTCATATTTACATTCGCAGTTCGTTCAGTGCTTTGCTTGTGATTATGGAGTTAACATTCCCCCTCCCGCTGAAGATGGAGCGTAGCTATGTTGTTGCGAAGAGGCGGCGGGGTTTTTGTTGTCGAAATATCTGAGCCTGTGGCGGCGTTTACGTTTACGTTTTATGCGGCGGCGTCGGGCTTCACCATGATGGTGGATGGAACGATTGTGTTCGAAAGGGTACCTGTTCTCGGGACATCCATCCACAGGTATGCCTTTCTGGTTGTGCGCCCTGCACTACATTGGGCAGAGCGACACGGGCTTTGTAGTTAGCTCGTGGTCTGCATGTTCAGTTCTTTTATGTTCAGTGATAATGGGCTGGTGCCGGTGGTGGCAGTAGGTGGTGCTGACCCATTGATCACTGGCGGGAATTCTTCCCGAAGGTTGCTGGGAAAGAATTCGTCTGCGAGCTGCTTAGTTGCAGTTGGTTTGGCGGCGACAGGCGTCACCGTCGTGTGGCGACGTTGGACCCTTCTATGGTCGTTTACTGCTTGTTGAAATAATCGTATTCGAAAGGGCACCTCTTCTTGTGATATCCATCTACAGGTATTCTTTTCTGGATGTGCGTCCTGCACAACATTAGGCAAATCGATACGGGTTGTGTAGTTAGTTCGTAGTCTGCATGTTTCTATGTTCAGTGATAATGGGTTGGTGCCGGTGGCGGCAGTAGACGGTGCTTACCCATTGATCACTGGTGGGAATTCTTCCCGAAGGCTGCTGGGCAAGAATTCGTCTGCGGACTGCTTAGTTGCAGTTGGTTTGGCGGCGACGGGCGTCACCGTCGTGTGGCGACGTTGGACCTTTCTGTGGTCGTTTGCTGCTTGTTGAGATAATCGTATTCGAAATGGCACTTCTTCTTGTGACATCCGTCCACAGGTATTCCTTTCTGGTTGTGCGTCCTGCACTACATTGGGCAGAGCGACACGGGCTGTGTAGTTAGCTCGTGGTCTGCATGTTCAGTTCTTCTATGTTCAGTGATAATGGGCTGGTGCCGGTGACGGCAGTAGGCGGTGCTGACCCATTGATCACTGGCGGGAATTCTTCCCGAAGGTTGCTGGGAAAGAATTCGTCTGCGAGCTGCTTAGTTGCAGTTGGTTTGGCGGCGACAGGCGTCACCGTCGTGTGGCGACGTTGGACCCTTCTATGGTCGTTTACTGCTTGTTGAAATAATCGTATTCGAAAGGGCACCTCTTCTTGTGATATCCGTTCACAGGTATTCCTTTCTGGTTGTGCGTCCTGCACAACATTGGGCACATCGACACGGGATGTGTAGTTAGCTCGTGGTATGAATGTTTCTATGTTCAGTGAAAATGGGCTGGTGCCGGTGGCGGCAGTAGACGGTGCTGACTCATTGGTCGCTGGTGGAAATACTTCCCGAAGGCTGCTGGGCAACATTTCGTCTGCGGACTGCTTAGTTGCAGTTGGTTTGGCGGCGACGGGCGTCACCGTCGTGTGGCGGCGTTGGACACTTCTGTGGTCGTTTGCTGCTTGTTCAGATAATCGTATTCGAAAGGGCACCTCTTCTTGTGACATCCGTCCACAGGTATTCATTTCTGGTTGTGCGTCCTGCACAACATTGGGCAGATCGACACGGGCTGTGTAGTTAGCTCGTGGTCTGCATGTTTCTATGTTCAGTGATAATGGGCTGGTACCGGTGGCGGCAGTAGGCGGTGCTGACTCATTGATCACTGGTGGGAATTCTTCCCGAAGGCTGCTGGGCAAGAATTCGTCTGCGGACTGCTTAGTTGCTGTTGGTTTGGCGGCGACGGGCGTCATCGTAGTGTGGCGGCGTTGGATCCTTTTGTGGTCATTTGCTGCTTGTTGAGAAAATCGTATTCAAAAGGGCATCTCTTCTTGTGACATCCGTCTACAGGTATTCCTTTCTGGTTGTGCGTCCTGCATAACATTGGACAGATCGACGGGCTGTGTAGCTAGTTCATGGTTTGCATGTTTCTATGTTCAGTGATAATGGGCTGGTGCCGGTGGCGGCAGTAGGTGGTGCTGACTCATTGATCACTGGTGGGAATTCTTCCTGAAGGCTGCTGGGCAACAATTCGTCTGCGGACTGCTTAGTTGCAGTTAGTTTGGCGACGACGGGCGCCAGCGTCGTGTGGCGGCGTTGGACCCTTTTGTGGTCGTTTGCTGCTTGTTGAAATAATCGTATTCGAAAAGGCACCTCTTCTTGGGAGATCTGTCCACAGGTATTCCTTTCTGGTTGTGCGCCCTGCACAACATTGGGCAGATCGACACGGGCTGTGTGGTTGTGGTCTGCGTGTAAAATTCCAGTAGAGTGTGTTACGATTATGTGCTCCGAAATGTATGGAGTCTTGTTCGTAATCCATCACCACTTTTTGGCGTAGCAGCCAAGATTCGCCCAGGATGACATCCACAGCGAGGTCTGCGACTACCAAGAATGTTTCGTGGTCTGTCACTTGTCCGAGGGTGAATGGCGTGCAGAACTTGCCTTTGATTGCCATTTTTCTCCCTGTTTCGGCTAGACAGGCTGAGGCATGATAGGGTTCTACCCGTGCACCTGTGGGTATGCATTCATCCCTAATCATGCTCGTCGATGCTCCTGTATCTAGTAATGCGTCAAAGTTTATTTTCTGTATTGTGACGGAGGTTCTTGGTAGTGGGTCATTGTCGGCGATTTTTAATCGTGCCAGTTCCTTTCGCCCGACCGGGCTGTAGTCTGGCGTGGCTTGGCTGGGGTGCAGTTTCCCGAGTTCCTGGTTGGAATGTCGTACTTATCCAGAAAGAACCTTTGGAACTCGATATAAGTGGGCTGGAACACGGCGTATGCTTTCCACCATGAGGCTGCTTGGCCTCAGAATTGTGCGGTTGTTGTAGCTTCCATCTGCTGGAGGAATTCTGTGGAATTCTTCAGGAGGGTGCCAGAGAATATAGGTTTCTCTGCCTCGGGGCGGCTGTGGTGACGTAGTCCATGTCTTCCACGAGCGTTTTGGTTGTGACCATTTTATCGATTGGTTGTATTCGTTGACCGCCACTGGGTTGTAGCAGTCCCAGAACTGTTGGTTGAGTGACCTCGTGGGTTGGAGGCGGCTGGTTGGTGTCCGGCTGAACGTTAGAGGTGGTTTGACTCTTCGTCTCGGGCATGATGGCGGTTCTTGCAAGCGCGTTGTTTGCAAAATCTTCTTATGAAGACGGCCCAATCACGTTGGGCGACTTTTGTTATCGTTCAAAGGGGGCGGCGTCTTAAAGCAAGTAGGCTGGGCTTTAGCTAATTGTTTAATAAACATAAGCAAAATCATTATAAGTTCCAAATTTACATCATATAAAAAGTGAAATTGAATGATTTAGCCGCTAGGATGGCTTCGGATGGCTTCATGGTTGCTGTGGAGCCAGAATTAAACTTGAACACCGATTAAATGTCTGTATGCACCATTTAATGGGGTGTGTAAGTCTTCGGAAGTCTTCGGATTTCTTCGGGAAGCTTCGAAAGTTGCTTAAGAGGCCCAGTGTGAACTTGAACAATGATGATTAGGAAAGATATACAGGTCGACGAGATCCAGACATCTTCGGTGGTCTTCGGATCTCTTTGGTAATCTTCGTGTTTTTAGTGGTGGGTCAATGTTACGTTAAAAGAAATTATGAAATGAAATTATATGAACTTAGAAACTACCAATTTACAATATATACAAAAAAAGGATTCAGAAGGTCTTCGGTTGTCTTTTGAGTTTTTCGGCAGACTTCGTGGGGGTGATGCTTCCACGGGGATGTCGTCCCTGTGGTAGAGCGTGACAGAGGCAATCACAATAACGACTGGTCGGTGAAGTATGGAATAGAATTTAACGTTTATACGTGCTTGTTAATTTTGGATTGATGAACTACGATGATGGCCCCCAGGTACGGCAACGGAGAGGGTAGCGTTGGACAGGATGCAGGCTACGATGAGCACCGCATTAAGATTAGCAGGCAATGGCGAGCGCTGCTTGGAAAAATTCTGCAGGCTATGTTGAGCGCCGCAGAGGAGAAAAGTCCCAGACTATGGTGAGCACCAGGATGTCTTCTGCAGCGGTTCGTTGTCGAGCCTGACCCTCTCAGGGTCAACTTCCTTAAACAGCCTTAATCTTTAGTTTTTTGCGGCTTGACTGTAATTTGGCTTCAATTTTCTTTGTTGTTTATGGCTGTATCTGTGGTCTTGGTTTTCGTTTCACTCGTTCTTTAACGCTGTCTCTCGGTACGATGTTTTTTACACTCGGATGTTCAGAGTTGTCGATGTTATCAAACGTCCTCACTGCCAGCGCCGCACAGTGGTCGTAGAATGTTGTAATCTGCAGGTCGTTCTGTATGGTGTCGTTTCTGACATACCATGGAGCGCCTGTGATTGGTCGAAGGTACGTTAGGTAGATCTATAGTCTTATATCCAGTGGAGTTTTGTTCTTGCTGTTTAATGTGGGGTGTAACAATCCTTTTATCCGCCGAGCTTTGGATAAAATCTGTTTCGTGTGCTGTTTGAAGTTTAGTTTCCTGTCGATGTAGACGCCCAAGTATCGGATGTTTGATTGCCACCGTAGTCTTCTGCCCATTAATGTCGGAGGTTGGTGCAGTGATGGTTTTCGCTTGGAGAATAAAATTGTCTCAGTCTTGTCTGCGTTGAGCTTCATTCTCCAAGTGTCGAACCATTTCGGCAGAGAGTCCAGTTGTTGTTGGATCCTGGCTGTTGCGGTTGCAGGGAGAAGGCCGTCCGCCAGCAGGATGGTGTCATCTGCGTAGAAGGCGCATCTCACTTTCCTCTCGGTCGGGAAGTCGTGCAGGTATGCGTTGAACAGAGCGGGATAGTTGGCCAGTAGTTTCAGGTAGCTGGACGGAACTTGATGGATAATTTTCAGTTTATATAGCAGTCCAGCATGCCAGATTTTGTCGAAGGCCTTCTCCATGTCTAGGGAAACCGCTACGGTGGCTTTTCTTCTGTTGTAATTATCGGCAACGTAATCGACCAGCTTGATGATTTGGTGCGTCGTTGAGTGGTGCTCTCTAAATTCAAACTGCTCCTCTCTGATCTTCAGGTGTGGCTTCAGACGGTGTAATAGTAGTCTTTCGAAGATCTTCGCCATGAAGTTCAGTAAGGATATAGGTCGGTAGTTTTTCGCTTCTGTTCTGGTGTTCCCCGGCTTGGGGATCATCACAACTGTGGCGTGTTTCCATGTCAGTGGGAAGTATTTTAGGTGGAGGATGCTGTTGTAGATCCGTGTTAATCGTGCCAGTGTTGGTTTGGTGATGTTACGTAGTGCTTCGTTGGTGATTCCGTCAGGTCCTGGGGCTTTCTTGCGGTTCTGAGCTGTTATGGTCTGTTTGACTTCCTTTGGGTTGATAAAAGGAATGTCATCGTCGGAATCTTCCTGCAGGATTCGAACGATGGTTGTTCGAATGGTGTTTGTATCGTCTGCGTTAGTTGTCGGATTCGTTGTAAACGTTTCTTGCAGTGTCCTGGCGAATTCGTTTGCTTTTTCATCAGCGGCATACAGAAGTCCTGTTGGCCCTTGAAGTGGGGTCGGAAGTCGTTCGTCTCTGTTTTTGAGCGTCCTGTTCAGTTGGTATAAGTTTTGTTGCTTGTCTAAGGTTGTTTTGACGTGTGTGGTCCAACATAATTCAGAGAACTCTCGTAGTAATAGTTTTAGTGCTTGTTGTTTGTTGTTCAGTCTTGTCTTTGTCGCTGGGTCTCTCGTGAGTTGCCATCTTCTCACAAGTTGGCGCTTCTCTTTGATCAAGTTTTTTAAGTAGTGAGGTAATTCGTTTTTTCTGTCTTGTGGTTGAATTGTCCTTGTGCTGTATTGTAGGGCTGTTTTCAGTGTTCTTGTTAGGTCTGTTACTGATGAGTCCAGGTCAGCTGTTGAGACGATGTTGGGGTCTTCGTGTGGAATGTGTCGTTGAAGAAATTCATTCTATTTCCTCCAGTTTGTTATGTGAATTGTCCTGTTGTCCCGTGTTGTAGGGTTCGTATGTTACGTGGCGATGACTGGGAGATGGTCTGAGCTTAAGTCCTCGATGACTTCTGTGGATATATGGTACGGGATGTTCTTTATTACCATGATGTCCAGTGTGTCGGGTGGATCAGTGGCTCTTGTCGGTATTCGTGTCGGATGGTCCGGTCCAAGTATGTCGAAGTCTTTTTTCATCGCGTGTGTGTAGAGGATGGTGCCGTCCTGGTTGTTCACTCTGGATCCCCATGAAGTATGTTTAGCGTTCAGATCTCCAGCAATTAGTGTCGGTGTGTCGTCGTTGAGAAGTAAGTCTATATCTTCGGGCCTTAAGCGGATGTGTCCAGGACTTCTGTATGCAGCCACCAATTTTAAGTGCGAGTGGTTCGTTCTGATTTTCACTGCAACGGCGTCCATGTATGTGACCGGGATGTCGATTGGTACGTGATGTATTCCTCTGTGTACCATGATTGCTGTCCCGCCGTGTGCTTGCTGTCCAGGTTGTAACGTTCTGTCTTTTCTGTAGGTCGCGTAGTTGGCAATTCGGAGTTGTCTCGTTGCAGTGAGTCGGGGTTCTCCTATTAGTGCCATGTCCACGTCGTGTTCCTACAGGAAGTGTTTCAGTTCGGGCAGTTTGTTCCGTATTCCGTTGGCGTTCCAGTAGGGGATGGTCAATTTTCGTTTTCGTGTGGCTTCAGACATTAGTTGATGATAGAAGGTCAGTGAGAGCTGTCCAGATGATGGAGCTGACGGAATCTCCTGCCATGTATGCGCTGATGCATTTTTGAATAACTTGCATCAGCTTGTGCAGTATCTTGCGTACAGTCGGTGTCTCGTTGTTGGTAGTAGGCGGTGCTGGATTGACGGACTTGTGTGGAATCAGACGGGATGTATGAGGAATTTCTGGTTCAGTTTCGGAATCAATTATTGGACTTGTAGTTTTGCGGCGGCGTCTACGTCTTTTCTTATATGGTTTTTGTCGGTGGCGTCTTGTGTGGGTTGAGCACTCGTGTCGGAGTCGCTGGAATCATCAGCTAGCCTTGGTTTTGGTAGTTTGTCGGTAAATTGTCTGGCGGTTGCTTGAGCGTAGGTGGAAACTTGGGCGTCGGTTGGTGCTATGCGTGGAGGTGTTGTAGTGGTAGCTTGCCTGCTTCTTCCGTGTGAAACTCGCGTCCAACCTTCTTTGTCAGTGTCTGGTGCTGCTTGTGGACGGGGAGGTGCTGGCGTTGTTTTTTTTCATCTGTACCTGGTGTTGGTACGCCGGGCAGTTTCTGTAATTAGCCGGATGCGGACCGTTGCAGTTAGCGCACGTGGGTTGCTCTTCCCTTCTCTTCCTGCACTGCGCTGCTTGGTGTGGTCGAGCGCACTTCACACACCGAGGGTTGAATCCGCAGTTTAAACTTGAATGACCGAATCTTTGACACGCAAAACATTGCGGGATTTCAACCCTCGTCTCGAAGGCGGTGACATGGATCTTGGTGCAGTAGAGTAGGTCGGTTATCTTGTATATCCCCCTGGAGATGGGTTTGTTGTTTAAAATCACCAGGAAGGTATTACAGTAGTCCCGGGTCCGGCTTTGTAGCTTCCCCACGTGCTTAACTGGATATCCCCTATCCACAAGCTCGTCTTTGATATCGTCCATTGTCAGGCTGCTTGCGAGTCCGCGCAGCACAACCTTCAGTTCCCGTTCCGTTTTCAGTGTGTAGGTATGAAATTCTATCTTATTTTTCTTCAGGTAGTGCTGGAGGAATCGGAATTCTGTGATGTCGCTGGCGTATATACGTGCTCCTTCTCCAGAAGCACGTATATCTACTCGTTTCTTGAGTAGATCGTTGATGGTCTTTGCCTGATTTAAAAACTTCGGAAATTTGTTCACATATATGGGCGGGATCTGAGGTGTGCTGGCTGTGGCTGTAGTCGTCGTCGTCGTCGGAGGGTTTTGCGACGCTGGAGCGGTTAGTGAAGTCGGTGAAGTCGGTTCCTGGCGGGAGCGTTTGTTGTTATCAGAGGAACTCTCTTCTTTCTGCGAATTGTCGGTTTTCAGGAGCTGTTCTTTAGATGTCTTTATGGTGGCCCGTGTGCGCTTTCGCGGTTTGTCGGTGGAAACGATCATGCCCGTTGCGGTGTCTGAAACTAGATATTCCATCTCGGTGTCGGTGTCTTGCATTATTATTAAGTCTTTCGTCGTCGTCGGAGTTGGTGCGGAGGTTGTCGGAGCTTCTTCTTCCATAACTGTACTTATACAACTGCTTTTGCAATGAACTTCCAACGTTGCACATAAAGCCGGAGCTTTAATGTACACCGCCTTCTTATATCGGAATATTCAATGCTAGGCAGTGCTTTCGTACAGCTGTAGCAGTAAAACGATGTAAAATCTTCGAAATCGGATTTGGAGACGCAAATATAAACGCGACGCGGTTACTTCCGATGCTAAAGTGTTACTTGTCTTCTGCAGAATTTGAATTTATATTTAAACAATTCTGGTCGCTATCCTTCCTGTGTTGAAAAACGTTTATCAGAGCTTTAACCAATGAATTGCGTTGTCGATTTTTGATTGTGAACAAAGATTATTCAAATTTTAATAGAACAAAATTTAGTTGGAATTTTTGGGTTGTTCTATTTCCAGCACGTGTACTCTGATATAGTCAAATTTACATTCACAGTTCGTTCAGTGCTTTGCTTGTGATTATAGAGTTAACATGCCAGACTCCCCAAAAACGTGAAGCAATTTGAGTTTGTGGCGCTGTAACGTAATCAAGGAAGGCGGGTGTAACGTAATCAAAATGGGGGGTTCCGAGCAAGGAGGGAGCAAGGAGAGAGCAAGGAGGAAATCCCTTTAAAATGAGAGTTTATAGTGGGAATTTACATGTAAAACCTAGGTTAGATGGTGACGCTGCGGCGGCGGCGCTGTCTCAGGTCAATCAATTTCCTCTACTGCTGATTTTTGATAGAATGGTATAAAAGTTAATTATCAAAAACAGCAACAATAAGTCATATTTTTACGATTTCTAAAAGTTTGTAGTCTCTTTTTAAAAAGTGCATCAACTGACTTTGGAAGTATTGCAGATCACCCGGGATATAGCGTGAAAATCGTTTTCTTAATAATAATTCGTCTGTATTGAAGAACGATATCGTGAAGGTAGTTGCGACTTTTTACGTCTTCGCTTTTGAACCGTCGCTTTACCTTGACCTTACTATTTTGCTCCTGCCCGAAGGTCAGTAGCGGCGTTAGACGTCGGCGACGTCGGCGACCGCCGACGGCCTTGCGCCCAAGAGAGCCTTGCAAAAAAATGGCAGAAGTTGATTAGTTGACCAAAAAAATATTTATTATCGTAGAACGAACGCCAGCATTCTGCAATGTTTTAAATATAGCATTAAACCCTTATTTAAAAGCAAGTATTTCTTATTGCAAAGGCAAGCAATGCATCACACTAACAGACCCTGTCGACTACCTGTCCCGGCAGAGTGAAGAACTCAATGCACCCAGTGGTTATGATAAGTCCATTGTTAAAAGGCCTTTCATTTCAAAGAGCATTTGAAAATACATGTTCAATTTACATTTATTATATGCCATAACTATTAGTAACTTTTGTGAGATATAATTGTAAATAAACCATACTTCGTGGTTTTGCGATTGAAGCTTTTGTAGAAAATGAATCTTCAAAATGATTTCTTGGCCAAAATGAATAAAGTTCAGGCTAGAAGCTACTTAGGTATTGTTTGTTGTCTTCTCAAGTTGACAAGCTCAGTCATTGTAAGCAAAATGTTTCTCAGAAGTTCCTAATAGAATTCGATTTAGTTGAGTACGTACTTTGTAATAATAGTCTAAGGTTTAACATTTAACAATGCAGTCAAGATGCCTTAAACAAGTTTAATACAAATATAGTATAGTATTTAAAGTACAGGTACGTATTAGGTCGATACCCCCTCTCTTTGTATACAATTACAGGTAAAACTAAACCACCCTCCTTTGTCCGTCTTAAACTGTATGCGTAAATTGTTACGGACGTTCAGTTGTTGTTTATACGTAAAGTGTGTAGTTAAATTACTCTTGGTATGAAGTTATAACTAACGACTAAAGTAACGCGTAGTTAAAATAAAGATAAAGTATCTATAATTGTTGGTATTTTTTATTATAAATACTAAAAGCTTCTGTGCTAATATTGTTTGGATTACATGCATACATTTTACATTGGGTATGATGTGAATTACATGTGTTAGTTTAATTTTTTGTATAATTAATTATTAAGTTACTTCCCCTATTTTAAGTCAGTTGTATATAATATTCAAAGCTTTTTGCATTTAATCTGCGCTGGTATAAGCGTGTTTGCTTTTTATATTTGATATCGTCATTATAATGTCAGGAGGGTCTTCTAGAGACAGAGATATAGGTAGGAAATGGGAATCTGGTGCGTCAAAAAGAAAAAGAAAAGTTGAAAAGGCTCTGTTTAACCAATCCATGAGTTCCAGTATGATGAAATTTCTTAAAAAACCTTCATCAGGACCGGTCGGTACTACAATAACATTAAAGTCTGATGACTCTCTTGTACAAGTTTCTGAACCAACTTCAGATCCAGAGTTGGCAGAATCTACAGTTATTCAAGTTTCTGAACCCAGTAACAGTAAAAAGTTAGACTGTGACGACAACATTCGTGACTTAATGATTCAAAAACAAGCAGCCCATTTCACAGCGTTGTTTATGGATTCTGATCCGGGGAAGTGGGTATTTCCAATAACCGACTCGCAGCGTCATGACCAGGGCCGGCCCAATGCGGTAGCAAAATAGGCAACTGCCTAGGGCGGCAAATTTTAAGGGCGGCATAAATAATTTAAGTGCGAAAGAATTTGGATAAAACATTTTATAAAATATTTTATATTAAGTGCATAAAACAAGATTTAGTGTCGAACTTATGATTTCTGCTATTATAGTATTATGTATGGAATGTAATTCCCCGGGAATGTATATACAAGTTATTCAGTCAGTTCCAAATTATTACTCGGTCGTGCATAACGTACGTAACGTTATTAACGTTGTTTTTTAATTTTGTGTACTGTTTACGTATATTATAATAAAATGTCCGAGTCGAAACGCATTAAATTATCTGGTGCTGCATACCGAAAAAAAAAACTTATGCGAGACGAAGAGATTAAAAAAATGCTGGTGCTATTGACAAATATATAACAAAAAAGGAAGAAATATTATTAATTAATCCAGTTACAGAACAAAAAAAAAGAATTACAAATATCTGAAAATGTTAAAGAAACGTTAGAAAAAATTGACGATAACGATAGTGTTTCCTACGATAAATCTGAAAATGAAAATGTATCTGATCCCGGAACATGGCCAGAAGTTATTACAGATTCTTTACGAATTAAAATAGTAAAAAAAGGTCCAATTAAACCTAGTAAAAATTTTAAGTATCCTAGGAATACATTAAATCGTCGATTTCCAGTTTCAGTTTTAAATAAAACATTAAGAAATGGAGAAGTAACTGAACGTACTTGGTTAATTTATTCTGTTTCTAAAGATGTCGTATATTATTTTTGTTGTAAATTATTTAGTTGCACAAATTCTACACTTACTAAATTTGGCTGTAACGATTGGAAAAATGTTCATAATATTATAAAGGAACACGAAACAAGTAAAATACACTTTCATTCTTTAAAAATGTTAATGGAATTATCAGTAAGGTTAAGTACAAATAAAACGATTGATGCTGCACATCAACGTGCATTAAATATAGAAACACAACATTGGCAAAATGTTCTTGAACGTTTATTTGCAATTGTCGAATTTCTCAGTCAACAATGTCTATCTTTTCGTGGATCTAGTGATGCTCTTTACGAAAATAATAACGGAAATTTTCTTAAATTAGTACAACTGCTGGCAAGATTTGATAGTGTATTAATGAAACATGTACGAAGAATTCAAAATAAAGAAATTCATAATCATTATCTTGGTAAGACAATTCAAAATGAAATGATACATTTACTTTCTCGATCAATTAGAAATGAAATATTGGAAAAATTAAATAATGCTAAGTATTACTCTATAACTGTAGATTGTACTCCGGATAAAAGTAGAGTAGAACAAATGTCAATAATTTTACGATTTGTTGATATAAATTACGACACAAAAATAACTAATATATGTGAACATTTCCTTGGATTTATCCCAGTTGATATAACTACAGGTCATGAATTAACTCAAGTTATATTGTCAGAATTAAGTAAAAATAAAATTCCTTTACAAAATATGTGTGGGCAAGGTAATGATAATGATTCGAATATGAAAGGCCGTCATTCTGGAGTACAGAAAAAAAATTAAGATTTAAATAATCGTGCTTTTTTCGTACCGTGTCATGCTCATACTCTTAATTTAGTTGTAAATGATGCCGCTAAATAGTCATCTGAAGCGACTAAATTTTTTATGTTGGTTTATGCCATATATGTATTTTTGAGTGGTTCTACTCGCCGTTGGTCTGTTTTAAAAAACATATAACCCAATTAACTGTAAAACCATTAAGTGATACGAGATGGGAAAGTCGAGTAGACGCAATTAAACCATTTAGATATAATATTGGTGAAATATACGATATATTATATGAAATAAGTCAAGACGTATCATTTGATAAAATCACTCGTTTAGAAGCTGAATCATTCGCCAAAAAAATTAAAAATTTTAATTTTATGTTTTATTGTAATATGGCACTCAATTTTAAATCAAGTTAATTTAGCGAGTAAAGTACTACAAAAAATTTCATTAGACATATCTGGCGCAAAAAATGTATTATCTGAAACAATAACTTTTTTAAAAAGAATCCGTTCTGACAATGGTTTCAATTAGCTATTAGGAGAAGCAGAAGCTATAGCTGCCGAAATAGATGTTGAAGCGTCTTTCGCACAACACGTTTCGATTCGTCCCCGAAAAAAGAAAACAGTATTTTTTTCTCATGAAGAGCCTGATGAACCTATAGTTGATTTAAAAATTAAATTTAAAGTTGAATTATATTTTTATATATTGGATGTAGCAATCAATTCTCTTGAAAAAAGATTTGAACAAATGCATGCCCACTGTGATAATTTTAAGTTTTTGTATGATATAATAAGTATTTTAAGAAATATGTCAAAAAATGATATTATGAAAAATTGTAAGGATCTTCAAATTTTACTCTCAGAAAATGGTAATACAAATAATGCAGATATTGATGCAATAGAAATGACAGATGAATTAGTAGCAGTATCTGAATTATTAAAAATAAATAGTACTCCATTAGAAGTATTACAATTTATAGTAAATAATAATAATTTTACTCCAAACGTAGCTATAGCGCTACGTATTCTTTTAACAATACCAGTATCGGTTGCATCAGGCGAAAGAAGCTTTTCGAAATTGAAGATAATAAAAAACTATTTAAGAACTACAATGAATCAAGAAAGACTAAGCGATCTTGCTACAATTTCAATCGAGAGAAACGTAATAAAAAATATTAAATTCAAAAATTTATTGACAGAATTTGCACATGAAAAGGCGCGCAAAATTAATTTCATGTAATATACAATTTTAATTTTTTATATTTTTATATTTTACTTTTTTTAAATAATAATAATAGTTATATGTCGATAATCTAAAATATTACAATTAACAGGTATATCTATATATTTAAATGAATTTTGTCTAAATAAAATAATATAATAAAATATAATTTTTATGTAATCTAAAGTTTGTATTTATATGTAGTATCCTTCAATATTACACATACTACATTTAAACAAAATTATTTTCATTTATGATGTTGATGAGTGAAATTAGCGGGCGGCAAACAAATACTTGCCTAGGGTAGCAAGATACCTTGGGCCGGCCCTGGTCATGACTTAATTCAAAACGCTCCTCACCAAAACCTAGAGACGTCTGACAAAAGTTATTCCAGAGACGATAATAATAGACATTTTTCTAAATTTCACTTTAATCGAAAATTGAGTAATGAGGAAAACCAACATCGCAGGTGGTTAATTTACTCTATATCTGAAGACAAAATTTATTGCTTTCCATGTAAACTTTTTTCCCATTTGCAAACACAGATGGTAAAAGAAGGATGTTGCAACTGGAAAGATTTGAGTCGAATATTGCAAAGACATGAACAAAGTCATGGACACATGGTGTGCATGATTAAATGGATTGAATTTTAAAAGTAATTAAACACGGAAAAACAATAGATGCAAAAAACGAGAGACTGGTTATAGAATCGCAAAAGTATTGGTACAACTTGTTTGAAAGGTTGATTGATATAATTAACTACTTAGCTTCACATAATCTGGCATTTAGAGCTTATCGAGAATCTCTTAATTTGAATTTAAATAATAGCGATAATAGTAGCAATTTTATAGACCTATTTAAATTGTTATCCAAATATGATCTGACACTACGGGAACACCTGCAACGCATTAATAAAAAACAGCTTAATCAACATTATTTGAGTCACGATATTCAAAACGAATTAATCACATTAATGTCTAAATCAGTTGTTGATGAGATTATACAAAGAGTCAAACAAGCAAAATACTACGAGTTTATGCTTGATTGCACCAGGGATGTCAGCCGTGTTGAACAAATGTCGATAATATTAAGATTTTGTAATTCTTCAACTGGAGCGATAGAGGAGCACTTTGTTGGGTTTACTGCCGTCACAGAGACAACAGGAGAATATTTAACAAATTCAATATTACAAGAACTAGAAAGAAATAGTTTAGATATCCAAAATTGTCGAGGACAGGGATACGGTAATGGCACTAATATGGTCGGCATTAAAAAAGGAGTTAAAACTAGAATCCATAATATTAATCCAAGAGCGTTTTTCACGCCTTGTGGATGTCACAGTTAGAATTTACTGGTGATAGATGCAAGTAATTCTTCTATAATTGCTAAGACGTTATTCGGCTTTATCAATAAAATATACCTTCTATTTACGAGATCAAGCAAGCGTTGGGGTCTCCTTAAAACCAAATTAAAATTAACATTAAAATCCCTATCTGAAACAAGATGGGAGAGTAGAATAGAAGCAGTTAAAGCGATATTGTTGCAATTTGATGATGTTGTCGATTGTGTAAAAGACCTGAAAAACGAAACTTAAGATTTCGAAACTCTAAGTGACTGTGAAGCTGTACTCAACGAAATGTTAACTTTTGAGTTTATTGTTGCAATACACGTTAAGTACGAGATTTTACTGCGCGTGAACAATTTAAGTAAATTGTGGCAATCGGTTTAAGTTAACTTGAAGATCGCTGTTGATACTTTACGTTTGCTATGTAACTGAATTCAAGAATATCGTGATACAGGATTTGAAAAAAGCGTTGCAGAAGCCAAATTGTTTGTGGAAAAAAGTAGTTATGAGGTTTCGTTTCAATTTAAAGAAAAAAGATTGGCCAAAAAGAAAAGAATGCTCTCATATGAAAATATTGATGAACCAATACAATCTGCTGAAATGCAGTACAAAGTTGACTTTTTTAATAAGATGTTAGATGCTATCATAGTCGACCCCGAATGCCGATTCAAATCGCTCCATAATTATTTTGAACAATTTGGTTTTATTTTTGACATAAATCATTTAAAATCTATACCAAAAGAAGACCTTAAACATTGTTATGATTTAGCTGCAATACTTCGGGATGGCGAAAACAGCGACATTCAGCCTTTCGAACTATGTGAAGAACTGCTTTTACAATCGAATTTACTAATAGACTCTATCAAAGATGTCAAACAACTTATACAGTACATTTTAGAAAATAATTTGCAAGAAGTATACCCAAATGTTTACATAACAATCAGAAATATGCTTACAATTCCGGTCACTACAGCTTTTGCTAAGAGAAGCGTCTCAGAGTTAAAATTAATTAAGACCTACTTACGGAGTACTATGGGCCAAGAGAGACTATCTGCGTTGTCAATTTTATCGATTGAAGCAAAAATAGCGGCTGGTCTAAATTATGATACAATATTGAAAAAATTCAGTGAAACTAAAAGCAGAAAAGTTCGTATATTATAATTTGTGTTTGAGTGTGTAATTCGTCTATTTGTGTTCGGTCGTCTTAAAACTATTTAATGTTAAATTTGCGCTTAGAACAAAAGTCAGGTGCTTCATCACTTCGAGCTTTACGCCACTTCAGAAGTGTTAGCTTCACTATCCATATAACAATTATACATGCTTCGATAATAATATGATCCACTAGACTAGAGCTCTTAACGTTACGAGTTATAATGTTTCGTGTCAATTAATCTCAACGGATAAAAATGTCGCAGTGAAATTTGCATGTTAAATACCATGAGTGTAATTGGAATTTCATCAGAGACCATTTTTGTGCAACTAGCCGCCTATGGATAATGAATATTTCCTCACCTCGTTATTTCCAAGTAAGTCCTTAATCATAATTTATAATTTTTAAAAGAAATTGTTTGGTTGTACTTCTTTGACAAATAACATGTGAACCCAAGTGTTATATATTATAGACACTCAAATTGTCTATTCACCTTCATTCATGTATCTTACCTTCCACTACGTACAGTTAATTTGCTCCTTGAGTTCTAATTAACCGCCACAATTTGATTAGCTTAGCAACAAAATACTTATATATACCTAGTATGTATTGATATAATTCAGGTCATTAAACGTTTTGTTTTGGGCTCTGAGAAATGTTAGGGGCCTCGAAAAACTGATGTCGCCGACACCCACTTTTGGTCTAGCGCCACCACTGCCGAGGGTCATGGCTGAAATTAGTTTAAGGTTTTTAAAAAAAAAGTATAGAAGTGCGTGAATATGTTGCTAATGCATTCTTGGTTTTCTTGAGTCCAAGATACGTGCAAGATAAAATTTTTGCGATGACTGTATACATTGGCAGAAAGCGGGCACTGACTTTAAAACTAGAATTTAACTTGCTAGAAAATTGAATCGTCGATTTTGATCAGACATGGACCAACCAATGTAGACCATTTCAAAGTATCTAATGTTGCACTAGTTTCCTGTTTACACCGAACAAACCGTTCGTCGTAAATGAAATAATAATCGATAATAACATCTTATGTAAATCGAAGCTCACACAAATACAGTCAAGTACCGAGACGTCTTTTATATTATTGATTTTTAAAATACCATTACACCCATACATTAATAAAGTATAAGTAAAGTTTACACAACGGTTATGCAAACAAGCTCTACCTGTAAAAAATTACTTGGTTAGTCGGCGACAAAGTATGTATGACGCAAGTTTCTCGTCCTCGTCCGAAAGGAACAAATAACATACACGATTTTAGTATTATCTCAAAATTACAAGCACCTTTAAAAATTTTATTTCGAATGTCGTACTTGGTTTGCGGCATTCCGCACCCATAAAGTTACTTAGAAAATACTTAACGACTTTCTCATTGGATTTGTTTTCGTATTAGCGTTCACGTATCGGTAATAATTAGTAATTGCTAACTTATCGTGAATATCTAAGCTCGTAAATTATACGTGGTATCTTGGTCGTACAAACATTGCTAATCTGTAGTTAAAACAATCAGTTACTGCCATCGTAATATTCTAATAATGTTTGCTGTGATAGCTAAATTAGAAGGCTAATATTTGGTAGAACAAACAATATGACGGCTTTGTTTGTTTACAACAACTAACTCAATCACTCTGTATACTCGTACATACACCTTAATAGTAATAATACATATAGACAGACTGAGCAGAGACGACGACTAACTACTACAGCTTAGGTACTATATATAAATGTGCTTTATTTATTGTTGTCAATGTTGATTTTGAACTTATTTAATGTTTATATTTGACAAAGCTACTAAGGCTGAGTGTTTTAAGTATTTATCTATATAATAATAATTAGTATGTTATTAATTCTATTGATAATGCAGATACAGTGTATATATACTTTTATAGATAGATACTCGGTGTCAAATAATTGGCACGCTTTTAAACAATGTACAAAGACCATTTATCTACCTTAGATTTATCTTCATGCTGTCACAAAATTAAGAATGAATTGGATTAGCTGTAGTTGATCCACGAATTCGGAAGAATTTTTTTTTACGAATATGCTGTTTTTAGTTTCATTATCCTCAAAAAATGTTAAAAAAATATAATGCCACTGGAGTTCAAACATTGGCATGCCGGGAACTATAGTTGATGATGCCCGATGTTGCTGTGGACCGTGAAAATAGAGTTATTGTAAACTTGTTACAAGTCGACTTTATTAAAAGAATCACTAAATAAGGTATCATGTATTAAAATTTTTCATCCAATATTAAGGAGTGTTATTGCAAGTGTATTTCCCGCCGTTCTTTATTTTCACGTACTGTATCTGTTGTAAATATGTCTTAGGGTTTAACTAAGAATTAAAAATCAAGACCCATAATTAATTAATGTATTTGTAATGCTCTCAATAAATGTCAAAAGAAAAGTCATCTATTATAGTCTAAGATCACTGCTATAGTCCCGCGCGCGCGTTCAGAGCCACTACGACACTTGGCAACAAATACTAACCACATACACAAAATTGCGCAACAAGATATTACGTCATAATTGCGTCTCAAATTGTATCACATACCAAAAATGTTTACAGTGATACAAGATGCGGCTTAAAGAAAAAGATAAAATGTACTCACTTAAAAATGTGGAACGCTTTACGACTTTGCGGTTATCTTTGCGGCAGGAGCCATACTCATTTTCATTTTGGGGCGTGGGTCGGGCTACGCTCTCGTTGAAGCCAGATTGCTTTGTAAGGAACTTGTAAGGAATGATAAGAGGTACGATAGAGAAACCTACATTATAATAGAAAAGACAAAAAGGACGATACATATAAACCTCACTGTTCTACGTTTCGTTGGCTAATGATCGTCGTGTCGAAAACCGTGCACTTACTTCCTCACTCCACGTCTGCGCATTCTCTTGCGCCAACGCAACTGTCCGAAGTGACGGAAATGCACAATCTATTTTTAAAATATTGACGCGAATTCACTCACATATTTAAAACTTAAACCAAAAATGATACATAGCCGATTTTCGGCATGTAACAATCGCGCCAAAGCCATAAAAGAAAAAAATCTTAAAAAAGAAAATGACTGTTGGCACGGTAAAAGCTTAAAATCTAAATCCTAACTAACCTACATAAACCCTAACTTAAATTCTAGAAAATATTTATTTTAGACGCCACCTGGTTTTTTCAACCGATAATACATCTTACGATTTTCCAGGAAACGGAATGTGTAGCCCCATTGTTTTTGAACTACATTTATAAATGCATACACGAGTCTTTAATGTGGCGCAGTTATAATCGACAGCACAAATTTGTCGGAGAGCACGAAACACTACTAAAACTAGAACGAATCCGACAAGTCGCCTAACATATATATTATATCTAAAGCTAACGTTGCAATTTTTAAGTGCAGACGCACATAAGCATTGCATCTAAACTGTTTCTTCTTTGGCAAGAAAATGCCCAAACCTCTAAATGTCCAAAGAGGAAATTACTCTGCACTTTAGCAAATTTTTATTAACTGGTACTCTGGCTTAATAAACAATACACATCAAAACTTGTTCATGATATGGTTGTGAATCAACAAATTTACTAACAGTACCATCTTATTAATTTCTTATATTACTAACCTAACAAATTACACTGCTACCATGAGGTTAGCTTCTTCACTCAATATTCAAAAAAATAATGTGATCATAAATACCAAACGTTAGGAATACAAAAAAAGATAAGGCAAAATCTCAAGTTATTATCAAGATAATAGGTAAGATAACGATATTAAGCTCAAGTTATTATCAAAGATAATAAATAAGATAAGGATATTAAACTCAAGTTATTATCAAAGATAATAAGTAAGATAAAAATATTAAGCTCAAGTTATTATCAAAGATAATAAGTAAGATAAAAATATTAAGCTAAAGTTATTATCAAAGATAATAGGTAAAATTACGATATTAAGCTAAAACTGGATAACAATAGGTGGATCCGAAACGTCCCAGCACGCTAAGGCACGCTACGACTACATACATTAAAAATATAGCGTAGAATTCCCCAACTCACCAAACCGTTTCGTCATCCATCCCAAAGATACAAGATAGAGTGGTTCCTTGAAGCCGTTACATAGGTAAGATTAAGACATATAAGTTAAAAAAATTTCTAGGCTCTAACGCGTACATCCACTACAATAAGAAAATCAGACAAAAGTTGAAAAAAGCAACTTGAAAGTATCACTACAGATACCTTCACACAAAAACCACTGTTTCAAGGTAATTTTTAGAAACGGTAACGCCATAAACACACAAGAATGCCTAACTATAAGCAGTTAAATACAAGCATACTGTCCGAATATGCTAAAAGAACCGAGAATTCGATAAGATAACAATAAAGAGCGATAGCACCTCACCACGAAGTTCACTAAAAACAACAAAAAAATGTTTATATGTTATGATAACTTAGTAGAAGGGGAAACAAGTAATGATATAGGATAAAGTGGAATTAAAACTCCTAGTTTTTTGTAACTGTGAATATGGACTATTTCTTACAATGGCATAGGCTGCGTCCCCTATGTGAGCCCAAAGAAAAAAGCATCCACTCAAAACATCAGCTAAAACCAATCATAAAAATTCAATGAGTTATTACAACCAAAGTTACGACAATCATCACAAAATTAAACAATGTAAGATAAATGCTGAAAACAAAATAATCTGTTGCAGAAAAGGTGCGAGGAGCGATTAAATGAAGCGAAAGGGTTATATTGGGGAATCTAGATAATAAACAGATATGTGGCTAACAATAAATTCAAGGGAAAGTTAACATGCAGCAAAAAGATAACTAGTTTAAGGTAAATAAGCCAAGCGTGTAGAAGGTAAGTGCTGTATAAGAAAAGAAATGGCTGAATAAAGTTAACTAACTCATAGTAGGGACAAAAACATTAGGTAAATCGTTAAAGAAAGGAAACGTGAAAAATTTAATTAGCATTTGGGTCTGCAGAGAATGGTTTAAGATCTTTGATATGCCACCTTCCTGGAGTTTTCTTTCAGCGTCTCGAAGTTCGTAGATGAGTGGACTAACAAAACGAGTGACCTTACGTAGAATGAATTCAGGAGCTAATTTCGAAGAGAATTTTTTAGTTGCATCCGATAAGACATAATTTTTTTTCCAAACATGTTCGCCTAAAGCAAAGGAATTGTCTCGTTTACGCAGATTATAGTGGTCTTTACACTTCTCGTAAGCTTTCAGCAAATTTTTTTTAACGTCGTTAAAGATAGAAGGTAAGAATTGTTGGTCTTTTTCCCAGCGTACTTTTTCGTCAAATTCAATTACGTTAGTATCGTCCGGAACTGAACCATAATAAATTCCATCGATTGGGATATATCTTACTAAAAAAGAAATGACGGAGTAAATTGGGTAGCTTCGTGTTTGGAGGTACGCAAAGCTTGAGAAATTTCAAAGATATTTTCATCCCATCTAGTGTAGTCTGAATCGATATATAAAGAGATAGCAGTAATTAAGACTCTATTTACTCTTTCGGTAGGGTTTACCTGGGGATGGTATATTGCGTTAAACCAAAATTTTGTACTTTGTAACTCTTGACGAAATTTTGAAAATCTTTTGAGATAAATTGCGCCCCATTGTCACAAAGAATAATTTGAAGAACACCAAAGATAAGAAATACATTTTGCTCTAGGAATTTAATTATAGCGGCAGGTGTGGCCTTACTCAACGGTTGCACCATAACAAATTTGGAAAACCAATCGGTCACAACTAAAAGATATTGGTTACCTTTTTTTCATCGGGGGAGAAGTCCTAATAAGTCAAGCGATATTAATTGAAAGGGATAAGATACTCGTTTAAAGTTACCCATTAAACCAGAACGAGCCTCTTGAGAGCTCTTCTGAGATCCACAAATTTTCCAGTTCCTAATATAGCGACAGACAGATTGTTTTAATGTAGGCCAATAATATAATTCAGATATTCAGCTATAGCGTCGTCGTGACACAATTTAAGAACCTCACTGCGGTTAGCGGTAGGGACAACAAGTTTCCATTTAGGGATGTTAGATATTTTGAGGGATGAGGATTGAGGAAGCTACAAATTTATTAAGTCTATTATTCGTTACACGGAAGGTGGGAAATTTATTGGGATTTTCAGTAACTTTCTTGATCATATTAAGATACCAGGCATCAGGAATGAGATCTGGAAGATTAAAAGAGGCGACATCACGAGATAAGGCATCAGGTACGATATTTAATTTGCCAGGTCTATGCCTAATGTCAAAGGTATCCAAAATTATATTTAAGATCGTAATTGATCGTTATTAAAAGTTTTAACAGAAATCGTTGCAAGATCTTCATTAGATTAAGATTGTAATTGAGATTGTAATTGAGATTATAATTGAGATGGTAGTTAAGATGGTAATTAAGATGGTAATTATGATGGTAATTAAGAGCCCTGTTTTACTTATTATTAGAAATGGTATAATTTCATTAAATCTGATCTACTTACGTCTTTAAAAGTACGGTTCGCTTGCACAATTACACACTCTTTAATTTTTACTATAATTTAATTTACTGTTCACGTAAATATTTAGCACTTTCAAGTATAGTGACTGCCCAGTTTCTGAAGTATACTAACTCGATATTTATAGGATCGGCCCCTTTTGTTTGCGATTCGTTGACTTCATGTGCTGGGCGAGTCAAGTGTCTTATCTCTTGTTATTTTGGGAAACTTTACCAATTGTGTAGTTCAATTGCATGAAGCGATGCTAAAAATGTCACGTAATTCATTATTATACCTCACATTTAATTCAGAAATCCCCGGAATCTTCGTCGAACAAATCACATACTATTGTTGTTGGCCTTATTCTAATCTGAATGGAATAAATTTGGTGTTTGTTTATTTCCTAATAAATTGGATTTTTGAACAAATGTGATACTTTTAGATCATGTACGCTTTTAATATAATGCATAATATCTGCGTGCGTTTAAGATGATATTATCAACGCACTTTTTAAATAATTATCTAGCCAATTCATGCAGGTTTTTCACTGATTTAATTTCAATGCGTTTCGTTACATTTTTAAATTTTTATCTTTGCTCGTAACTACCCTTAGATATGTGTTTTAATCGTTTGTACTGCTATATACAGTGTGCTCTCAACTAATAATATTTATAATGACTTATTTACTCTTCTAATATCTGTACTTATGTGCTTTTGTTACTTGGAAGTTTCTTTTTTTTATTCTACGACCCCTATGATTTAACCTACCCCTAAATTAACCCTATAATTACAGCATTAAATACACACATACACACATACACATATATACACATACATATATCTATCATCATCATCATTAGGTCTTCAGTCCTGGAACTGGTTAGACGCGTACCATCATTGTTTCCTATTCTAAACTAACCTACAGATTTCCCTGAAATTTGCACAGTCTGCATCTATCACTATCTGATCTAGGTCTCTGCTTGTAATATATCCCATACTATTACCCAAAAATCCCTTAGAACGTATTCTGTCCTTCTATTTCTCTTATCTTTTTCCCCAGATATCCTTGTTTCCCTACTATTTCTATAACTTATCTGTTATTATCTTTGTCTGTCCATGCTATCGTCCTCATACATCTGAAGCACAGCATTTCAAAAGACTGATATACAGCTCGTTCCCTTTCTATTGTTTTATAATTTTATGCCCTATTTCACCGAGATTCAGTGAAGGGGGTTAAGCAACCTGTGGCTACCAAGATCCCCCAACACTTAGATATTTGCCGAAATAATGGTTTTCCAGTAAATCCTTTTAAACACTTAACATTATTTGAGAATGTTGTCCAACCAATTCTTGTAGTTACTTATAATAATCATCGTGTTTAAGCACAGTTATTTTCTCGTCATTAGTTTATCCATCTTGGGATTGGTTGGATGCGTACCTCCATTGATTTCTATTCTGGGCTAACCTACACATCTCCCTGAAACCTCTAGAGCCTACATCTTTTACTATCTGTGTGCAGTAGTCTAATCTAGGTCTGCCTCTTCTTCTCTTTTTTCCTATCTCTGCTTCTAATATATTCCGCACTATTCCCTCATGCCGTAGTATGTGGCCTATCATCCTATCTCTCCTATTTTTTTACCGTTTAGTAGAGTATAATTGGGAATACTGCCGCCTCATTTCCACCAGAATCCCTCATTTCCACACACATCTGGACCAAAAACTTTTTTCGACTAACCATTTTTCATCTTTCGAGATAAATATATCTCAAATTTTCCATCTTTCGAGATAAATGAGCATCCACATTTCCACACACGAGATAAACCTATTTTTAAGATTTTTTTACCGTTAACATTCTGGGCCAAATAGTTTTCTTCGACTAACCATTTTTCATTTTTCGAGATAAACCTATCTTGTTTGGTATCAATTAATATTAGAATTTTCTCAGCTACCCGAATCTTTAGGAATTTTTCAGATATCATCACCCCCCAGGGAGCTACCCCAATTTTAAAATTTCTTACCTGTAGCGACTTTTGAGCGTTCTTATAAACTTTTTTATACATGCGATACATTAAATTAGCTTAGAATTTTACGCAGAATTCGAATCTGCAAACAGATTTGAAATCGGACAACGCCCTGCAAAGTTACACTTTAAAGTCTGGAACCTCTAAATTTTGCTCCTTGCTCTATAAGCAAAATTAACAAATAGTTTTCTTTGTCTAACCAATGCATCTTTCGAGATAAACCTATCTTGTTTGGTATCAATTAATATTAGATTTTTCTCAGCTACCCAAATCTCTAAGAATTTTTTAGATAGCTCCATCCCCAAGGGAGCTACCCTCATTTTAAGATTTTTTTATCAATGTTGATTTCTAGTCACCTCTCCTTTTTAATATCTACAGTCCTTTAACCAACACAAAAGAAAATAAGAACACAAAAGTTTAATAATTTATTTTATCCGATTTACAGTTTAATAAACTAACTGCAATTTTTACAAAGTATAACATTATTTTGTTTGTGTAGCCGAATCCAAGCAGGTTAACCTGTAACAAAAAAGAGATTAATGGGTTGTTTAAATAGCCCTGTAATAAAAAGAGATTAAAGTAAAAGAGAGGAAACGTGTTTTCAGTCAATAAGACATATTGTTGTTAATCCAACAATATGTTTTACCGTCCGGCGAGACCATGTGGGGGTAAACACATATCGCCGGAAACGAAGGAAATTATTAAGGATGGGGATGGTAGGGATGCTTATAACTAACTTACATACTATATATACACACTAAAATAAATACAAATATGAGCAACTATCTAATATCCTTATGCCCCCATGCATATGTGGAAGTACTACCAGGGATGACGTACCTTTTATCATCTTCTGCCGATAAACTAATTTTATTGATTAATTGGGTGTAAAGTTGATGCTTTTTACTACGAATACATACCATAATATGCATAAGGGCACCAGAATTATTATGCACAATGTCCTTAAAACTATCCACACTAATATCCTTCACCACACCACGCGATACCCCCTTAATCTTTTTAATTACATCCTTCTCACTAATGATGCAATACGAGTTGGCCCTAGTTCCAACAAATTGTAACACCAAGTCGCCGTTGAATTCGTCCTTAAACTTGCCGGGAATCTTTTTGTTTACAAGAAGCATATTGTATTTGTTGTCTCGAGGGTAGTCACTAGTATCGAAATTGTTAATGTTTGCACTAATATCACTATACAAGTCTTTTGTTTCCACACTATACACTAAAGAGTCAGTGTCTGTGTAAAGTAGTGAGAGTTTGGATCCATACAAATGTTTCATGGTATTATAATGGAATTCATACATGAGGGTCTTTGAAATATCTAAAACTGAAAAACCTGCATATATAGGCTTGTTGTAAGTGACTTTTACCCTATCCATCTGTATAATAACCAAATCCTCACCTAGCACTAAACTACTGTAAAAGTTTGGGCGGGCGATAAGTCCACTCGCGCACAATTTTTGTCCATCGTGCCCCCACCGCGTAATTATCTTCACATCCACCCTCTTGTCGACATTCTCCAACGTTTTTCCAAAGACTTCGTTATTCATTAATTTAAAAAAGTCTTTTTCAAACGCATTTCTGGCAGATGTCCTAAGGGTGGTGTTCAAATCGATGTAGGGTTTTAACCAAGGCGATTGGTCGAATTCCAATACTCGATGGATGCCGGTAAGTCTAAAACCATTACGTAGCGCCTGCTGCAGGTTTCTGTAGTGTATGATGTAATGACTCTTGTCGAGCAAAGTGGCGAGTAGCTTCGGAGTCTTGGAGGATGGTGTTGGGGGTACCATGGTCTGCGGACAAAACGGTAAATCGTTATGAGGACCGTGTAGATCTTCTGGATACTCCAGATCTACTTCCAGGATGTACCCCTTGTCCCCTGTTACAGATATGTTATCGATGTGGGCTTTCAGGAGGTTAAGCTCTTTCTCTTTCAACCACCTGAATCCGCTTATCGGTAGCGGTTGTGACATGGCCCATCCATACAAATTATTGGCATCCTAGTAAGCCAAGTATTTGGAGGGTTTGCTGGGAACGTAATTCTCCATAAACTTATTATTGGCTTCGGCATACCGAGCGCTGCATTGGGTTAACCCACCGCGAATGCCTTTTTTTACAAAGTGATGCATTTCTACATCGGTGAATAGATCCAGTTTAACCCCAGTAGGTTTCAGCATGGCGTCCCAGCTTAGACTAGGTGCTGTCATATATTGGCAGGGATCCAAGTCGTAGGTTTTCAAGCACACACCCCGGAAATTTTCGAACACGTCGGCTAATAATAAAACATCGGTCTTCAAGTAGAGATCACTATATTCGCCGAGTGTGCATATGTGGAAGGCGTTTCATACATTCTGAGCGTGATCGTATTCAGACAACGAAATCACAGTATTCGTGAGATCATTATAGAATTCCTCTCGGGGTGGTAGACTTGACCTATTTAATACTGTCGCGTCTGTCACATACCTGTACGGGAACACACCCTTTCTGTGTAGAAAAAAAACTGTTTGTCGTCGGGGAAACACTTCCTCATCTCAACAAACTGATCAGGTTTTAAATTTTTCACCAAGGACGATGCCATGAAACGTAGGGAATCGATGAATCGCAGCTGAACTGTGGAATTGTTAGATTCATCATCATCTTCTTCTACGTCTGGTTCTTCGTCATATAACCTCACATGCTTTGTGAAAGAAATGAAACGTTTTTTGTTATTTGGGATCACTGTAACGCGCTCCTTATCGCACCCCAATTCCTTAATTATAAAATGGGAATCATATCCTGTAAGGTTGTGGAATACGACCGGTATGAAATTTGGCATCCGATATTGGATGTTGCATTGGCGATGTGCTGCGAAGCGGAATTTCCCTGTAAGATGGCAGTGATCCCTTACTCGATCGTCTCCCAATGGTTTCTTGCAGATACCACAATCATCTACCATATAGTATAATAATTCGTCTAAAGGTTCCAACGCTGTCATCGGTACATTAGTTTTAAGGATTTTACCTAATCTGCGGGCTTCCTCCTTCAACTTCTGTATAAACACTTTAGCGGCATCAACTCCTCTGTACAATTCAAACTTATCCAAATCCTCGTCGTAGGAGCATTTAACGTAATAGGCGAAGCTGTATGGTTCGTGTTGGTGGGTGCTGTTAGTAAAGGAACGGGAGGGATCCTGTGCTGCCGAAGAAATGGGCTTCAACACGCTTTCAAAGTCCGCGTATACAACAAACGGCACCCTCATTTGCTTGTGCACGTTCGTAAACTCTAATATGTTGTTGAAGTGGTTGGACATCTTTGTCACAACGTGGTTGCAGTCTTGTTCGACGTGTTTAGCAAGTTGCTCCTCGCTACGAAAAACAGCAAACACCCATCGCAAACCCATTTGTACGCGTTATGCTTAGACAGCTGTTTTCTCACTAGCTTCCCCAAATCCTTGATCCAGCAGTAGTGTGTGTTATTCTCATTCTGGATGTACAAAAGGTTGACATGCCGATCCCTCTTTCTTTTGGTGAAGTGAAGCGGTCCAACGATGGACTTGCCTTCTATACCAAAAACGTTGACACTGATGTCGTTTTGCTCCTCGAACCGGGGTATATCTTTTATGGGCATCGGGAACTGTAGTCCTGTCACGTCGAGTGCGGTGCTGTAATGAGGGTAGCTATGCACTCTTTGCGGATCGTGAGCATCAGGGTGTAGGGCTGCCACAACACACCACGCAAAGCATGCATCATCGTTGTTCTGCACGTTAACGATGGCATGTTTCTCCCTTACCCATTTGGGAAGCTCAATGTAGGACCCCCACGAAGAGGTTTATACTTGTTAATATTCACCTCCAAGTATAATGCATTTTTCAGAGTTCATCCTAAAATTTAAAAATTAGAAACAAAATAATAATAATTTTTCAAAACTTACCAAAATCTCGTTCTTTTAAACTCATCTGACTTAGCCGACATCCTTTCCACAAAGGAGTTGTATACCTCCCCCAGATCGCTGGATGAGGTGATAACTGTGTTTCGGGTGTTGAAGGATTTCACGTCCTCAACACCCTCTGACACACCCATCTTGGTGTATCCACCAAACACCTCCAGGTTCACCTTTAGGGAGGTGTGTATACCCAACTGTTCCCCGACTAAGGTTATGAACCTCTCCCTCTGGTTGCGGAGAAAATCCAATAGACCTAAAAATAACTAAGTTAAACACAAAATACTTATAAAGAAAAAATACTTGTAGAGTCGACATTATTAATTCTGTATGTAGCGATTCGACTTTTAAATGCGGTCGCTACAACCTCTACGCCTCCATCCAGGAGACGGCTAGCAGCAGTCTTGTGCGCGTTCGTGCGTTGGTGGGCTACCAAGTTGGCAACATCCACACCACACTCTTCGCATCTCCGCAATCTCTTGGGGGCGGGTCCCCCAACTATTGGTGCAGCCGATCGTTTGACTCCGGATGGACCTGCAACGGGAACAACCACACCATGCTTGGCATCCTTGTGACGTTTCAAGTTATCCCTCCGCGAGAAGGATGCCGGGCACACTTCGCAGGTGAACAAGCCGGGCTTCTCATTTGACACCAACCCATGCTGCTGGAGCTGGTGTCGTTTTAAACTATCGCTTCTTAAGAAAGCTGCACCACAGACGTTGCACACGAATGAAGCCATTTCACTGTAAATAATTATAAAACTTGTTAACTAGTCAAATACTAAACAGAAACTGAATCATATTGTATCGCACGGTGCTTTTATACCCGGTTGGTATAATTAGCTAGTTTACTTTTAAATTAGGAGAAACCCAGTATTGTTTAACCTCGAGCTACATTTCAAACCAGTCTATTCACGTCGGTAAAATCAATTAGCTAGTTTACTTTTAAATTAGGAGAAACCCAGCGTCGTTTAACCTTGAGTAAAATTTCGAACCAGTCTATTTGCGTCGGTGAAAATCAATTAGCTTCTTGCTTACGCATTCTAAGTCACATGAGTACAATTTACGCATGCGCAACAACAACCTCGAAACATTTAAAAGGATGAGCCGCATAGGATTCCTTCTCACTCATCTCGGTGAAATCAGTGCAAAGCAATGGAGTCTGTAGATGTTAATGATGCAGAAGTTTCGTATAGCGAAAATCTGATTAATAAGTTTACGTATAGTTTAAGTGAATTGGGTGAACACCCTCATAATGTGGAAATTGGGTTTGTTATAAACCAGACAATAAAACCCGTATTACGATTGGTGTGTAGCAAGAAATATTGTGGCAACCATGTTCTGGATTTGACATACGAAAATTGGTTAGCATTTACAAATTTTCAAGTGGAATTTCAAATCAACGTATTTTCTCGTGAGGTGCTAAACACTCGATTAAATAGTGCACCCAAAATGGAAGATCTACACATACCACTAGGAGCTCCGTTCTTTATCACTCTGTCACCAGTGTCTGGATCAACCGAGAACGAAACGTTCCAGTTAAAAATAATAATGGGTAATAGCTCGATAGTTATAAACGAATTGGAGTGCCGTAAACTATTCCATATGCGAGAGTTGTTTGAGTATCAACTTAAGCAGTTGGAAAGTCGTGACTTCCCAGCATTATACAGCGAATTAGTAGGGTTTGTTGCTAATTCTAATTTAAATGATTGCGATGGGTTTAATACTCTGACTGAAGGGGAGAAACGAATTAAAATCTTGATTGAAGGCGAAGTTCGAATTGGCAATATTTTATTCTACAACGAATTGAATCAGAGCGCCCTAAATGCATTGGAGCTGGTTATATGTTTTCCGGATATATTTGTGCAAGACGTGATGCGTACAAGAACATTAGTGGAAATGTTTAGACGTTTAAATTTGTCGGAATCTGAAGATTCTGGTTATGGTGATAACTAGAAAGAGTGTTTTATAAAAGACAGCCCAAGAGACGTGGATGTAAATGTATTGTTATTATAAATATATTGTAAATTTTTTGAAAAAGTATAAATAGACTCGTTGTTGTTGTTTATTTATTTAGTATAGTTTGATATTTTTTTGAGTAAACACATGATTATCTGTTCTGGAGAGGGTTTAATCAACAGCGCTATAAACAGGTTACCGTTTGAGCTGCATATTCCAGGTTATCAGTACTGCGGTCTTGGTACAAAGTTGGATGAGCGCTTAGCAAGAGGTGATCCTGGAATAAACGAATTGGGTAAATTGTGTAAAGACCACGACATTGCATACTCCAAGTACCCCGACGATCTTCCAGCTAGACACCGAGCAGATAAAATTTTAGAAGAAGAGGCCTGGGTGAGAGTTAAGTCTAAAAACGCAAAGTTTGGGGAAAAAGTCGCAGCTTGGTTTGTGACAAACGCTATGAAAGCGAAGAAAAAAATGGGTATGGGTTTAAAGAAGAAAATAAGTTTTAAAGGTGGATTTTTGAAGAAAATACGCTCCGCAGTAGACCGAGTTGGTTCCGACAACTTGAAAAAGCTGTTAGATGTTGGTATTCTAATTGGTAAAAAATCATAAAAGGAGCCGGTGGGAGAAACAAAATTAAAGTCCCACGTATTATACCCGTTCCACAGAAAGGAGGTTTTCTGCCATTGATTCCTATATTCGCTGGACTAAGTGCCCTAGGAGCGCTAACAGGTGGTGCTGCAGGGATAGCTAAAGCAGTAAATGATGTCAAGACAGCCAACGAACAGCTTAAGGAGAGCGAACGACACAACAGATCTATGGAAGCCATTACCGTTGGGAAAAAAGGAAATGGAATGTTTCTAAAACCATACAAAAAAGGCACAGCATTATTCTTGAAACCGTACTAACAGGGGCGTGGCATTTGTAAAAAAGTATCAAAAAACTAAGCAAGTTACCTCGAAGAGCTCTTACCGATGTAGATATAAGGAAACACGCATCTAACATTCCTCATTTTCGCAACGTCTTTTCTAGAGATCAGTTACAGAAGATTAGACCGCATGTCAACGAATCGGGTGTGATTAATTTGGATACCACCAAAGGTTCGGGTACACATTGGGTGGGGTACCGAAAACGTGGAAATAGCGTGTATTACTACGATTCGTTTGGAGACGAGACCGCCGGAAGAAGTAAAGAGATATTTTCGGGGTTGTAAAATTTACTACAACAGTGTACCGGAGCAGACTTACAACACATACAATTGTGGACATTTATTGTAAAAGTTTCTTAGTGACAATGGCTAAAACAGTGAGCGTGTTCGGGTATGGTAATGTCATATCGACAGGATCCATTTACCCACCAATTAAATTGAAACAGGACGGTGAATATGCTTTGGGTCTAGTGGGATTGTACACTTGTAACACTGTGCGAAACATACACCCGGGAAACAATAACTTATACTTTAACGATCCAGAGCATCGCAAAATAACCATTGAACCTGGATCATACGAATTAGAAGAAATAAATGCATATATACAGGACGTCTTCAAAAAATGGTTCAGTCAGAAGCCGGACATCAACGAGAACATTGAAAAATATTTTAAACTGAGTGCCAACAATAATACATTAAAGTGTTCTATACGAAGCAGTATACCGAATGATTTTGGGGCAAACCGTAAAAACAATATAGGAAGCATCTTGGGGTTTACCAACCGCAAATTGACTGCAGATACCGTACATATCGCTAATCAGCAAGTGAACATAATATCGGTCTCAAACATTTTTGTGGAAACCAATATCACCAGCGGATCGTTCAGAAACAATTTTCTTACCCACAGCATATTTGAATTCAGTCTATCTGTACCACCCGGGTATAATCTGGAAAAGGAACCTAACCACGTCATATATTATCCGCTGAGCGTGACAGAAATTGATAATATTACAATCAGACTAGTCGATCATTTGGGTGAATTGGTAAACTTTTCACCGGAAACATACACCTGTGTAAGACTGGAAATAAAAAGTAGCTGAAAATGCCTATCGATTTTGTATATAAAGCACGCTACAACACCCCCAGACGATTAGAAGTGAATACGACGTCAAAGCGTCAAGTTGTCGAGAGACTTACAGCAGAAGAAATACGTTTCTTAAAATCTTTGGGATTAAAAGTTATAAATGATGGGCAGCAGAAGTAAACGCAGTTTAGATCTCCACGGTGATGAAAACGTTAAACTTGGAAGGCTTAAATATGAGGACGTGCCCAAATTGGATGTGTTTGGAGGTTATAAATTAGACGAAACCATAATAAAGGAAGATTATTATACATATCTTCCCTTTACATTGAACGCAGAAAACAACGATCGAATTTCAATTGAAATCCAGAGCAGTGATAACATCACATACCCTCATGAAAGTTTCATATTTATAAAGGGTACCTATAATTAGAGCAGCAGAACCAGACCCTAAAGCTTACGAATTTACTAGAAATGCGCCATATTTTCTGTTTGAGGAAATTCAATACAAATTGGGTAATAATCAAATAATAGATGTCTGTCGAATCCCTGGAATTACAAGAACTATTAAAGGTTTAGTATCCATGGAAGAATCAGAAACAAAATCTATTACACATACCGGGTGGAAGCCCGATACCATATTCCAAGATGGACGGTTTAGTTGTGCTATACCGCTAAAAACCATTTTCGGGTTTTTTGAAGATTACAAGAAAACTATCGTCAACATGCCTCAAGAGCTGATTTTAATCAGATCCAAGTCGGATGTAAATTGCTACAAGTCGATTGGAAATACAGTAACGATCAAAATACAACATATTTCATGAGAGGTTCCGCATATAACATTAAGCGACTTTGCCAAGGCGTCGCTGCTTTCGGAAATGCAAAATCAATCATCTATAATGGTTGCATTCAGAAAATGGGAACTACATGAATTACCGTCTCTAACACAATCAAAGTCGCAAGTATGGAGAATTAAAGTATCGAACGAAACAGAGAAGGCTCGGTGGATATTACTGGCGCTGCAAAATGGAAAATATGATAAGAAAGAAGAAAATGCTACAAGCTTTACGAATTCCAGCATAACCAATGTCAAAGTGTTTTTAAACTCTCAGATGTTTCCTCAAGGTCGATTAAATTTGGATTTCGAGCAGAATGACTACTTGCCAGCGTACCTGTCTTATGCATCTTTTATGGAAAAATACTATCCGAACAAATCGTCAAATAAATATTTAATGGACTACAACAGGTTTAAGGACTCACCCGTCTTTGTAATCGACTGTCGTCATCAATTTGAAAGCATCAAGGATGCAACTGTTGATGTAAGAATGGAATTAGAATCTTCAAGAAATTTTGAACCATCGATGAAGGCTTATGATTTAATTATACATGACTCTATGTTTGAATATAATCCGTTTACGGAAAATGTTAATAGATTTATTCACAATTAAATATTTTGTATATATATTTTTAATAAAATTGTATAAAAGCAAGGAATTAATTTGTTTCAATTAGTCTACTTCTATTTGTCGAATGGTGAGCATCTCCCACTCTGTACATAAGTTCTAGTTATTTTAGAGCGAATTTACCTCCATCAGAATAGGGTTAAATTGCCCTGTAGATTGAAATTGCCCCATAGAGTGAAATTGTCCCATAGGGTGAAATTACCCCATAGAGTGAAAGTGTCTCCGACAGTATTGGTTAGCATGGTTCGCAATTACACAAGAAAACGAAATAGTGGATACAGTAACGAAGCATTAGAAAAAGCTATAGAAGAAGTTCGACTGGGTAAATCAAGTATTTACTCCATCAGTAAAAAATATAATATACCGAAAGAGACGTTAAGCTATCACCGCAAGCAGCAGCAAAAGCAAGCATACGCTCGAAGCAATATGGAGACTGCGAAACAAGAAGTTAAAATACCTATACAGAATTATTATAACTTTGCTATTGCTAGTGCAAGAGAGGATGGTAAACATGGTTCATTGTTCCCGTCTAACATACGAGCTATCTTCGCGGGACCATCGAGTTGTGGGAAGACTAACGCTTTAATATCGCTGATCCTGCACGAGAACGGTCTTAGATTCCAAAATGTGTATGTATTTTCGAAAAGTTTATATCAACCGAAATACGAATTGTTAAGAAACGTTTTTACACCATTAAAAGAAGAAATTGGATACCATGAGTTTGAAAATTACGATGATTTGATTGAACCCAGAGATACCAAAGAAGATTCAATTATGGTTTTCGATGATATACCTGTAAACGAGCAAAGTAAAATCACTCAATTTTTCTCGTTCGGCCGACATAAAGCAATAGATTCGTTCTATCTATGTCAAACTTACGCTAGTGCCTTAAAACATAGACTCAGAGATAACGCCAATGTAATCGCATTATGGAAACAGAATGATACAAACCTTTGCCATATCTTTTCGGATCATATAAGTGGTGACATGACATATCCGAAATTTAAAGAAATGTGTTTACAGTGTTGGGGTGACTCTAAACATAATTTTATAACTGTTGTGAAAGATTTTGATTTGGATAAGCGGCGGTATCGGAAGAATTTCGACGAGTATATAAATATTTGACATTATTCAAAAAAACAGTTAGTTCTCATCCAAAGTTTCATGATGACGGACTTTAACAATTTTATTGCGAATAAACGCAGTCTTCATGTTATGCAGGATGCTGTACGAAAAAAGTTTGTAGCATACAAAAAGGGTGACACCGCATCTCAGCAAAAATTCAAAGAGATGCACAAGCAATTGATTGATCCCTTGCAAATAACCGCTTCCCAGTTGCAATCGATCACCGAAAAAATTCCCACACCTACAACAAGGGTTAAAGTCGAAAACATGGAGGTACCTATAAAGAAAATTAAACAACTCGTTCCAGTAGAACCGTTCCATCTTTACTATGCGGATGTGTTAGCTAGAGACGAAGACGAAAATATTGACAAATCAATTTATGGAGTAAAGTATAATGTGGAAACCGATACATGGAGTTTGTGGAAAAGTGTTTTGGTAATTAACCCGGAAACTAGCGATATAACATTAAACAATCTGATATATCCAGGTACGAGAGGTTTATACAATCTGCTGGTTTACAAAGACATCAGCCCCGAAGATGGCGATTTCAATTTGCATGAAGATTTGCCGAATTACTTGGAAATGATCAAATCTGCATCGATTTTGAGAAGAAAGTTTAACCCATTTGCGGTGCACGATTTAAGCGGATTCCCAACAAATAACAAAAAGTTTAACAAATATGTTCAAAAATATCTCACCGAATTTCGGAGGAATCCGGAAAGAAAACAGCCAAAAAGAAAAAAACAGTCTAAGGGAGCGGGTTTAGGCTTTTCTAATCGGTTTTACAAAAGTTTAAATTCAAAGCCGGTGCAATATGTCTACTGGAATAATGTACATGAACTTGTGGATCGGCTGAGATTGTTGAACGCATCCAACCGAGCTGGAAATACAAGCGAGGAAAACATTAACGAGATGGTATCCATAATAGAAGAGTTGAGAGAAGAAGGTATAATACAGTGAGCTCAGTAAATAATTACACAGTTTTAAAATGCCTATCGACCGCTTGGGACGTTCAGAGCGTAAAGATGCTGATATTCGGCGCGGTCCTCCAGGTCGAGGATTTGTGCTAACGTTGGATGGTGATGGGTACGATATGCAGCAAAGAAGGTTAGTGAATTCATCAGACCCGAAAGAAGATAGTGATTGTGTTAATCAGAGAAGCACTATAGTATTCAAGTCTGGAGAAGAAACAATTAGTTTTCGTAAAAGAATGCTAGTGGATGTAATGGATCCTAAAGACGATAGTGATTGTGTTAATAAGAAATCTGTAATCAAGCTCGTGAATCAAGCTTTTTCATACTGTCTAAAAAGTTCTGATGATATACAACGTAAAGATAAAGCCTTCAATGCAAGAAATCAGCGTATCGCAATGCTTGCTCAACCAGTTGAGCCATCTGATGCAGTTAATAAACAATATGTAAATGAAAAATTGGATAAGCTTGTATCTGACTTTAAAACGTTTATACAGTTTTTTATTAATTTGACTGCAACTTCTGAGACAAATGAGAAGGAGCTCGGTCTTGCAATAGCATCGATTTACAAGGCGTCACCAGCAGCTATAAAAAACAAATACTACAAACCAAAGCTTCGTTCATGTCAAAGGTGCAATTGGATAAAGATAACCCTATTAGTTTAGCAACAGTGTTAAGCAAAAATGAGTAAAGAAATCCTCGTTAAGTAATTATTTAAACCTGCAAGAAAAAATTTTCAGCGTCGTCATACAAATCTGAAACATGTGAAACGTGATCTTATCCAATCGGACTTGTGCGAAATGCAGCCTTACTCGCGTGTGAACAATGGGTACAGATATATTGTAATAACAGTGAACTGTTTTACAAAATATGCTTTAGCTGAACCCTTAAAAAATAAAACCGGATCAGAAGTCACAAATGCTATGAAAAAAATATTGGACAAAATGCTGCAAGAAGAAAATAACGTAAAAATCAATCTACAAACGGATTTTGGGAAAGAGTACTACAACCGCTGGTTTAAAAATCTTATGCAAAAATATAAGATAAACCATTACTCTACGTATTCCGCAATCAAAGCTAGCATGGTTGAGCGGTTGATTAGAACAATCAGAAACAAATTGTACAGAAGATTTTACTTGCAAGGCAGTCATAAATGGGTGAATATTTTGCCTAAGGTTATGGAAGAATACAATAATACACCGCATCGGGCTATTACCATGACACCTATGGAGGCAGAAGAACATCCGGAAAGAATAAAATTTTACACCGCTAACAGCGTTTCTAAAAGTTACAAGAAGTTGTATAAGGTTGGAGACATTGTGCGTATATCAAAATATAAAGCAGTATTCGATCGAGGATTTCACCCAAACTGGAGTACAGAACTATTCAAAATTGTTAAAGTACAACAAACGAGACCGATAACCTATCTGCTACAAGATTTGGAAGGTCGGTCAATTTTAGGTGCTTTTTACGGTGATGAAATTCAGCTCACAGCAGCACCCGACACGTACTTAGTGGAAAAAGTTTTACGGAAACGGAAGCACGGGCGCGAATTATTAGTGTCGTGGTTGGGGGATGGTAAAAGTTGGATTAAGAAAACAGACTTGCTTTAGTATCATCCAGATAATTACCTGGATGAAAAAATCATAAAGGAGGGAGTAAAATCCCTTAACTGGATATATAGGAGAGATTTGCTTAGAACCCCATTCCCATCTGTGATTTGAAGCAGGAAGCATGTATTTCCTAATCGATTTACAAGGATATCAATACAAAACTGGTGATTTCTATTGCAAGGAGATTGCCATTTTGGATGTAGCGAATAATGTAATATGGCATGAGATACTGGACATGGCTGTGGAGTATAACACCCTAAGTGATGATTTCAAAAAGCAAGTTCGGTGGTTAAAGCAAAGAATCCATGGGCTCAGATGGGATGAGCAGTCCACAAGTGGATATACAAATGTAGGCGATTTGCTGAAAGAAGTCATACCTCCCGATGCTACTGTCTATGTTAAAGGTGAACAGAAAAGACAGTTACTATCAAAATATTTATCAAACAACATTTTAAACATGGAAAGTGTATTCTCACTTCCAAGGCTCAAAGAATTAAGAAGATTCGGTGATAGGTACAATCACTGTTTAAACCATTGTTTGAATAATTTAAGCTGTTCTAAAGAAAACGTATTGCTATTGATGCCTTTTTGTTAATGTATTAAATTTTTAATAAAATATTTTGTGAGAATTGTTTTTTATTCTAGCTAAAAGCATACCTTTAAAATTTGAAAAAATATATCTGTAAAACAGCGCATTACTTTGGAAAAATTAATGTTTTAAAATACAAATAAGAACCAATAACAGAATACATAATAATTGGTGTTTGCAAATAAATTCAGTTCTACTTTAATAATACTTACCCTTAAACCTTCAAAACTTTTTACAAAAGAACTACACGAAACGACGGTTTAAAATTTCGATGGGCTTTACACAAAAGCGTGCGAAACTAATAGAATTTTTTCTAATAACACCGCGTTATATACGTTTTGAAAACAGTTAATTATATTACTAAATGACGTTTGAATTTTCCCTAAATACGTACTTTTCAGCACCTCGTGTTATTAGTAATCTACAAACAATTATATCTCGATTTCAAATATACGTCATTGAAACATATTCTCAACATAATTAATAGAAAGTCCAAGAAAAGAAATTATATACAGCTTTCACATGATCGTTAAGAATCTAGAATATTTGCTGGATTATAAATAATTACAAATGAATTAATGCTACTTTGGAAGTTTCGAAGATATTGAATTATAATGCTTCTACAGCGTCACGTATGGTAATTTAGGTAATTGATGTAGGGTATCAATATGTAATAAGACCCATTTACTTCCACTCTAATATTGTTTTATGATTATTATTAAACAGTACTTAATGTGGTTTATTACATTTTGATAATTCTGAAATTTAGGTAGTTAATGATGTCATACACAAAATTTCTAATTATTAGAATCTAAATCGGTACTATGAATTCACTAATTAACATGGTTGGTTTCTAGCGAAGGTTGTAGAATCATTTTAAATTACGAATGCATTTTTCCGTTTATTATAGAAACATTATAATTTTGAGGCTATAATCGAATACGTTTTGAACTGTTTAAGGTATTATATACAGGGCGTGTTGTTCAACCGTAAAATATCGATTTGAATGTAAATAGATTTAAATATATAGGTGTTTGTTAACAAATTTGTACAAGTGTTGTATATTTTTCAAATCTTTTTAAAAGGAAAAGACAGTATCCGCGGAAGCATTATCTGTAATTGCTATCGTTACCCCAATCGAGATTCTGATAGAAGAGGCGGTAATGTGTAAAGAACTTATTTCTAAAATCCCCACGGTTTTAGATTTTTGGTTAAAGCATATGTCTTGGGTAGCGAAAAAGGTTTTAAAAAATGGAGTTAAATATATACGAGCAAAAATTTTAATGAGATTTGGGAGCTTAAAGTATAACTTTGCAGGGCGTGGTCCTATTGCAAATCAATTTACAGATTCGGATTCTACATAAAATTTTAGACTAACAAGATGTATCGCATGACTAAAAAAATTTATAAGAACGCTCAAAAGTCGCTACAGGTAAGAAATCTTAAAATTGGGGTAGCTCCCTTGGGGATGGTGCAATCTAAAAAATTCCTAGAGATTTGGGTAGTTGAGAAAAATCTAATATTAATTGATACCAAACAAGATAGATTTATCTCGAAAGATGCATTGGTTAGACAAAGAAAACTATTTGTTAGTTTTACTTATAGAGCAAGGAGCAAAATTTAGAGGTTCCAGACTTTAAAGTGTAACTTTGCAGGGCGTTGTCCGATTTCAAATCTGTTTGCAGATTCGAATTCTGCGTAAAATTCTAAGCTAATTTAATGTATCGCATGTATAAAAAATTTATAAGAACGCTCAAAAGTCACTACAGGTAAGAAATTTTAAAATTGGGGTAGCTCCCTGGGGGGTGATGATATCTGAAAAATTCCTAAAGATTCGGGTAGCTGAGAAAATTCTAATATTAATTGATACCAAACAAGATAGGTTTATCTCGAAAGATGAAAAATGGTTAGTCGAAGAAAACTATTTGGTCCAGAATGTTAACGGTAAAAAAAATCTTAAAAATAGGTTTATCTCGTGTGTGGAAATGTGGATGCTCATTTATCTCGAAAGATAAAAAATTTGAGATATATTTATCTCGAAAGATGAAAAATGGTTAGTCGAAGAAAACTTTTTGGTCCAGATGTGTGTGGAAATGAGGGATTCTGGTGGAAATGAGGCGGCAGTATTCCCAATTATACTCTACTCCGTTTTCCAAATATTTCTTTCTTCCCCTACCATTTTTAGTACCTCTTCGTTCTTAACTTTGTCTGTCCATGATATCTTCATCATACGTCTGTAGCACCACATTTCAAAGGCTTCTAGCTTTTTCTTGTCCGCTTCTCCTACTGTCCAGGCTTAACAGCCGTACAGTGCTGTGCTCCACACATATGTTTTAAGCAATCTTTTCCTTGTTTCTATGTTTGTGGTCTTTGAGCACAGTAGTTGCTTTTTCTTGTTAAATGTAGCACGACCTTGTGCTAATCTTTGTTTTATATAATTTGTGCTTTTCCCATCTTGCGTTATTTGGCTTCCTAGGTAGCAGAAATCCTTAACCTCTTGTAAGTTCGTGTTACATACTTGTATTCTTGTTTTTGATTTATTTTCCCCACCTTTGCATAGTAGAACTTTAGTTTTAGTTTTGTTAATTTTCATACCGTATCTCTCTGTTAGAACCGTTTCCATTTCATTAAGAGCAGCTTCTAACTCTTTCTTGCTAGACGTTAATACCGCTATATCATCTGCAAATCTAAGCATATCAATTTTTTGTCCCTGCATAGTAATTCCAAATGTCTTCCTACATTTGACAGTATCCATTGCCTCTTCTATGTACAAGTTAAAAATCAATGGGGATAGGGCACATCCCTGTCTCACCCCTTTCCTAATGTTTACTTCTCTACGTTCCTGCTCTAATTCTATTACTGCTGTTTGCTCTTTGTATAAGCTATGTACTATTCGTCTATTCCTATAACTAATTCCAATCTTTTTGAGTATTTCAAACATTTTTTTCCATTTTACATTGTCGAATGCTTTTTCCAGATCTACAAACACTATATACACGCTTTCCCCTTTTTCTATTGTTTTCTCCATTATCACTCTCAGAGCTAAAATAGCCTCCCGTGTTCCCCTGTTTCGCCTAAACCCAAATTGGTCTTCTCCTAGTATTTCTTCCGCCTGTTTTTCCATTCGTCTTTGCACAATTCTAGTTAATATTTTTGACACGTGTGCTGTCAAACTTATTGTTCGAAAATTTTCACATCTATCCGCGCCTTCCTTTTTTGGTATAGTTACTATGATGCTACGTTTGAAATCTTTGGGTATCTCGCCCGTCTCATACATATAGCTTACAAGTTGGAAGAGACGTTCTGTTACTGCTTGTCCAGCGGCTTTTAGAGTTTCTGCTTGCACCTTATCTGTACCCGGCGCCTTACCATTTTTCAGACTCTTTAATGCTAATTCAAACTCATCTCTAAGTATAGGATATCCCAAGTCATCATTTTCAATGTCTGATTCCTTTTCTAATGCAGTTAGTTCCTCTCCTGCATATAAATTCCCTATATATTCTTACCATCTACCCACTTTCTCTACGTTTTCTATGATGACGTTTCCTTGTGCGTCCCTTATATTTTTGCTATACGGTTTTATATCCCTAAAATTCATTCTAATTAATTTGTATGCTTCGTCTGTCTTTCCTATTTCCATCTTCGTTTGTATCTCTTTGCACTTTTCATCAATCCATTGTTCTTTAGCTTTCCTGCATTTTCGAATAATTTCCCATTTTATTGCTTTGTATCTCTGTTTTCCTGTTTCGTCTGATTTATTTTTGTATTTTCGTCTTTCTTCTATTAAATTCAGGATATCCTTTGTTATCCATGGTTTCTTATTTTCTTTTTTTGTATACCCCAGAATATCTCTGGCCGCCATGTCTAGGCTGGATTTAATGTTATTCCATTCTGTTTCTACTTCCTTAGTATCAGATATTTTCTCGATATCTTTGAGCAATTCATTTGACTTTTTTTCGAATCTTTCTTGAATATCTTTATCTTTTAGTTTCTCTAAGTCCAAGTGCCTTTTTCCGTTTCTTTTTTTCACATTCTTAAATTTAAGTGCGGCCTTCATAATTACGATGTTGTGGTCAGTATCTATATCTGCTTCTGGGTAGCTTCTACAGTCTTTTACTTGATTCCTAAACCGTTGTCTAACAAGAATGTAATTTATTTGATATCTTCCTATATCTCCTGGCATCTTCCACGTATATCGTCTTCTAGCATGATGTTGAAATAATGTGTTTGTGATGATTAAGTTGTTCTTGTCACAAAATTCTACCAGCCTATTTCCCCTGTCGTTTCTTGTGCCTAAACCAAATAAACCTACTACTACTTCTTCTCTACCCTCACCTACCACGGCATTAAAATCCCCCGTAATTATTAAATTTTCCTGTCCTTTTACGTATCTTAATATGTTTTCGATATCTTTGTAGATGGCTTCTACCTCTTCGTCACTGTAGCTAGAGGTGGGCATGTATATTTGTATTATTACTGTGTTTACCGGTTTAGATTCTAATCTAACCATGAGTACTCTTTCGTTCTTTTGTAAGTAATTTTCTACACAGTATCCTATCTGTTTCCGCATAACTATCCCCACGCCCAAATTTTCTTCCTCTGTTCCTGTATGAATTACCCTGAAGTCTCCACTCCAAAAATCCCCCGCCTCTGGCCACCGAACTTCGCTGATACCTACTATGTCTAGTGATAACCTATTCATTTCGATTTTTAGGTTCTCTAGCTTACCTACTTGCTTCATACTTCTAACATTCCACGATCCGACTCGCAGAATGTCCCCGACTCTTATTTTTAACTTTCCGATCGTATCCTCCGAAGTAGTCCCCTCCCGGAGATCCGACTGGGCGACTATTTTAACTTCAGAATATTTTACCCCAGAGAATGCCATCATTTTATTATAATTTAGGTACGCTGTGTACTTGGGAGATAATGTGGTGGTTTCCCGTTGCCTTCCACATCGCGGTAGTGTGTCTTAGACTGCCATACCGACCCCTATGGTCTCTGCCAATCTAAGTAGCGAAAGAGCCGCTGCCCTCTTTCGGGGACCTGTCTTAGTCTGGTTCCTCACTAACGACCCTACTACTTTGGTTGGACCTGTAGTTTGGCTCTTTAGCTCATTAGAACACGCAAGCCATTTCACCTGTTCTTCGGCAAGGTGCAGATCCATTCGAAATGGACATATATATATATATATATATATATATATATATATATATAAATGAAAAATTATTGCTTTTAGCAGTTTAAATATATAAAACAAGTATATACGATGTATAAATAATCACAACCTTTACGAAAAATCGAAAGGAAGTTATTAATTATACAAAGCAAGCTAGTAATTTGCATAGCCATAAACGAAAGAATTTGTTTGTTTCATAAAGGGAATAAACATTCATCAACTAGTTTCGATCTCAGTGGATCTCATCAGGATGAAGATAATGGTTATAAACCACTTCATCCTGATGAGATCCAGTGATATCGAAACTAGTAGATGAATGTTTATTCCCTTTATGAAACAAACAAATTCTTTCATTTATGGCTATGCAAATTACTAGCTTGCTTTGTATAATTAATAACTTCCTTTCGATTTTTCGTAAAGGTTGTGATTATTTATACATCGTATATACTTGTTATATATATATATATATATATATATATATATACATTTATACATACATATAAACACACATATGTATATATATATATATATATATATGTATATAAATATTTTAGATTGTTAATTACACAAGGTAAGTTGAGAAATACTATAGTATTACAGTAAATGAGATGAAATAATAACTTAGACTTTTATGCAATGCCCAAATGATCATTTCAAATCGAGCTAGTAATTGAAAGATGGAAAATATAAGGTCTTGGACAGAACTTGAACCTGTATCCTAGTTTTGCCGGAACCATGCGTTTACCAATTACGCCACCGAGACCAATGTCACAATTGGGAAATTTACAAATTTAAATCGTGTACACAACTATACATGAACCTAACTTTCAATTACGTTTGGCATATATATATATATATATATATATATATATATATATATATATATAGACACACACACACACACACACACACACATACACACACACACACACACACATACACACACACACACACACACATACATATGCATTACATATATACACATATACATTTACACACGTATTTTTAAGCAAATGTAATAGTTAGTCAAACCGAATATGAAATTAAAAAGATTTTTAGGTCTTCTTTTAGTTTCTTCATATTGACAAACTTTTTACATGCCGAGTTTAAATCATTAAACACTTTTGGAACAATATATTCCAAATTATTTTCTCCATATCTATTAAACACAAGAGGCACAATAAACATACCATTTCTTAAATTGTAGTCATTATTCTTTAAATATTGTTCTTCAAAATAATTGTCCATTATGATTTTGTAATAACGGATACCTTTTACATTTAATAAGTTAGTACTTTGTAGTAAGTTTTGTAAGGAAACGCTTTTGTTCTTTTGACATACCAATTTTAATATTTTTTTTTTGGACTGCATTGATTCTACGTAAATATGTGTCAGATGCATACCCCCATGCTTCAATGCCATAACGAATTACAGATTCAGCTAACGCACTATATATAATCTTTTTTATTTTAAAAGGTATCAGATATCTAATGTAATACATCTTAACTAATACTAGTTTCAACTTGTTACATATGTTTTTTATATGACGGTCCCACCGGAAATATTCATCAACTGTTATGCCTAAATATTGGTACGCATCACTGTGAAAAACCTCTTGGCAGTCACTGAAACATTTGTAGGTTTTCTTTTTTTGCAGTTGTAGGCATTTGCAAGAATGTATTACAATACTTGATTTCTCCTTAGTAACATAGGGTGTAGTTATGTGCATAAGCTTAGTTTTTGTTTTATTAATTACTAGTCTGTTGTCGTGTGACCATTTTACTAAACTATCTGTGTCAGTTTGTAGAAACTGATTTGCAATATTTATGTGTTTATGCGCTGATATTAATACAACGTCGTCTGCAAATATTAATATTTTTGATGTATTAACGACCTTCGGTAAGTCATTGATGTACATTATAAAAAGAAGTGGTCCCAATACTGAACTTTGGGGAACACCAACAATAAACAATTGTTCGTTACTACATACATTATTTATTTTTACCACAAATTTCCTACATTGTAGGTATTTTCTCAATAATTGTAGGTCCTCTAAATCCATATCTCTCTAGTTTATTTAAAGGCAGCTGTTAATAGTAATATCTGTGGAAAACAGAAAAATAGGGGAAATGGAAGGATAGGGCAGATACTAAGACATGAGGGAATAGTACGGTATATACTATAAGCATAGAAGAAAGAAGTAAAAATACAGGTAGAGCTAGATTAGTCTATTGAATACAGATAGTGAAAGATGTGGTCTGTGGAAATTTTAGGGAAATGTATAGTAAGTTATCTCAGAATAGAAAGCATTAGAAGTACGCGTCCAACCACTTCTAGGACTAAAGACCTAATAATGATAACTTAATAATACTTAATAAACCTTACCAGTAGTGCTTAATATACACTTATTTTACATGAAAGAAACTGTGTAATAATAATGAATAACAGCTTTCAGAAAGGACAGCGAATTAAATTGCAATTTTGTTACAGTTTCTCCTTCTTACTAAGCTTTATTAGGTCTTCCTTTAGCTAAACAACCCCTAAGTAATAACATCCTAGTTTTAATTACTCCAGGATATCAAAAGCGTGTTTACCTTTGTAGTTCTTACAATAAGCCAGACCAATCGTACAATAAGTACTTTGTTCGGCTTTTGTACTTCGTTGAAGTTTCTCAAACTTTCCAATTATATATAAAAGGCAAAAGCCGGTACAGATTAAAATTAAAGAAGTCACCAATTATGCGGGTCAATCTGGAACTCATTTTACTTTATCGATTAAAACACTAACTTTGTTAGGTTTGTTAATGTAATGAAATGTAAAAAAGGTGCGATTTGGTCTCAGCGTTTAACGAACCGAATTTTAATTGTTTCTATATAACTAAGGAATCGATTCGAATTTTATTTAGCTTTTTAGTATTCATCAGAAGCGATTTCGATTACGAAAAGATTTTGCGATTTATTATTCCGTAATTAATTAAGTATTTGGGTTAACAGTTAATTCTGTCTTTTGTAGAGGAAATACCTTTTATTTTTCAATGCAGAGTTTCTTTTATATCTTTATATTTTTGTTCTCTTTTAAAGTTTAACGTAATAAACATATATTAGTACTGTATTACGATGGTGTCAAGCTTGATATCTTCCAGGCGTTTTGTTATATCCCCAGTTAACACTGTGCTCTAAAGTCAAAGACTCCAGGGCCAGTTTTCTTTTTCCCCGATTTTTGTAGTTGGGTGGTAACAAAATAATAGAACGCATGGTAATTTTCAATTAGTTTTAAAACTTTTCGTTAGACCACATGTTTACAAAATGTAAACAAAACAAAAAAACAGCCGAACCACAACACTCAGTAGCTGGAGACGACTGGGATGTGTCTCGTCTCTAGACGACGAGTGGCTCCGGAGAGTGCGTTCTTGGACACCTCTCAAGTTTTGTTGCAGATCCCACGAGGAATGCAACAACAACTACAACAACATCAGCCGCAAGTTGAGGAGAAGGTCAAGCCAGAGGAATGGCAACAACAGCGCCCACAGAGAAAACGCATCAGTGGGGCTGAACAGAAAAGAAGGAGGAAAGTACGTTTGGCGGTGCAGGATAGTGTGGTGGAAAAGGTTGGCCCTGTGGCTAACCTATGCACGGCACAGTCTGGAAACAGTCAAACACCTTCCACCTCGAAACCATCTATCTTCGCTGCAGAGGCCAAGGGGCGGAGCATAAAAAGGACAAAATCTGAGGGCACCCCTCCGCAAAGTAGACCGCTGAAGAGGGCTGTCAGACTGGTACAAATCAGCCCGTCGCTGGCAGCTACGGGAGGCAGCCGCTAGGCACCTCCACGTGGCTGTCATAGACAAGAATAACCCCTGGAGTAAGATTACCAAGGCTCAAGCAGAATCCTTGCAACTAGCCATTGAGAAGGTATAGGACGACCACCTGTTTTCCCATTCCAACGACAGTGCTCCTCCAACCCTTAGGAGGTGGGCGTACTCGGGCGACATCTGCCGGATCTGGTGCGAAAACGATCATTCTCTAGCATGGATTACCGAAGCGGTTGGCAACCTCTCACAACTGTGGGAGGCTGCACGCCTTACAGTTGTCCAGGTGGGACTGCTACCTAGACTCCTGAAGGCGGCGCGATGGATTCCGGGGCCCCCGATAAACACGGATGTCGTTCAACGGCGTCTGCGAGTGCAGTACCCTGGGCTGACACGTCCAAATGGCGCGTCTTCCACACCGCCACAAGAGGTCAGCTCCAAAGGAGGCTGATAGTCTTTGGCGTTGGGGAAGACGTGAAGGAGACTATCAACAGTAGGGGAGGCAAGCTGCACTACAGGCGCACCTCCCTGAACCTTAAAATACAGAAGTCTCAATCAGCTGCAGAGGCAGCCCAACCGACTGCTGCGCAACAGCAGTGTCAACCGTCATCTCCTGAGCAGCCAAAACGAGCTCCGCTTCTGCAGTAACCTCAGGAGGCTGAGGTAGGCGAACCATCAACAGCGTCAAGCTGTCAGATGTACACAACAGGCTCTGATCAGTTGCTAGGGGAGTCTAGGAAAGCGTCACTGGATAGCCTAGTGAGGCTTAAAACGCAAGTTTAATCCATCGTAGCCCAATGGCGGGACTAAATGTAATACAGGAAAACCTACAACATTGCCGGACGGCTGCAGCATTGTTATGCAGTCACCTTAGCAATAACCAGATCATTGGTCTTATCCAAGCACCCTGGGTCGTAAGCTCAGGAATCTCGGGACTGGGAAGTCTAAATGGTACTATCTTTGCGGCCAGTAACCAACCTAAGCCTAGAGCATGCATCGACATACACGGGCACATCAATGCTCTCCTTCTGCCACAACTGAATGACCGGGACGTCTCAGCTGTTCAGATCAGTTGCAGGATGGGAGGAATTAGTGACATAATCTTGGTCTCAGCCTATTTTCCAATTGACCAAGACTCACCTTCTCTGAAGTTGACGGCAACTATTGATCATTGCAATAGGCACAAATAGCATCTTATTATCGGATGCGATTCCAATGCACACCATATGATATGGAATAGCGCTGACACAAACCCCTGTGGAAAAGTACTACTCGAATACATATCCAGCAAGAACCTGGAGATTCTTAACTGGGGCAGCGAACCCACGTTTGTGACATATCGCTTTCGACAGTTATCGATTTAACACTGGCATCGGCAGGCATATCAAGACATATCTTGAACTGGCAGGTGACATCTAAAGAAACACTGTCAGATCACAGATTGTTAAGTTTCAAAATAGAGGCAGCTGAAGCTGTCTGTAAAGAATATAGGAACTCACAAGCGACCAACAGATCTGTCTATTTAGACAGCTTGGAGGAACGACTCTTGGCATTACAAGGCAGTGACAACGCAAAAACAATAAAAGAGGTACCGTGTTACTCAGTCTCTTCAGAACTCCATCGTAGAGTCCTTTGAACAGGCATGCCCGGTCAGGACAGAATCTTCCCGCTCCATCACCCCATGGTAGGGCGAGGAGCTACAGAAGCTGAAAAAGACCTTAGGCAAACTGTTCAACAAAGCAAAAAACACCAAAAGTTTGGTTGACTGGGAGGCATATAAATACCTTCAGCGACTATACAAAACGGTAATTAGAAGACGACAGAGAGACTCTTGGAAAACCTTCTGTAATGCAGAGCAGTCTGCCAATGCAATCTCTCGCATCAACAGGATTCTATCTAAAGATCCCCGCCAACAACCATGCTGCCTGAAACGTGTGGATGGTACGTTTACCACCAACGAGACAGAAACAGCTGAGCTACTTTTGGACACCCACTTTCCAGGTAGTGTATCACAACTTTCCTCATACGGGATGGATCAACCCAGCTCGCTTCCTAATGGGGCCGACTGGGAGGTCTCAAACCGGGTAGTGGATGAAAGAGAAATTAAATGAGACATCTCAACTCTCAAACCATTTAAGTTCCCTGGAATGTGTGGCATCTTTCCCGCCCTACTACAGTGGGGCGTGGAGAGGTTCGCATCACGACTCGCGGTACATTGTAGGTGCTACATCCTACAGACCGATTAGTCTTACGTCTTTTTTGCTAAAGACCTTGGAGAAACTGTGCAACAATGATATGAGGGAGAGGATAATGCTTTCTTATCCACTTCACCCAAATCAACACGCCTGCATACTAGAAAAATCTACGGAGTCTGCCCTCCACGCTGTTGTAGGACGGATTCAAAAAACTTTAACAACATGTCCGCCTTAGGCGCATTTGTTGATATTGAGGGTGCGTTAAGCGAAACCACCTTCGCAAGCTTTGATAGAGCTCTGCGGGCACATGGAGCTGAGAACACCCTTCGGCAGCTAACTATGCAGATTCTGTGATGTCGACGGGTACACATTAATATTGGGGAACCCTTAGTAATTAGGGCGGTAGATAAAGGCTGTTCCCAGGGGAGCGTACTGTCACCGCTACTATGGAACATAGTAGTGGACAGACTTCTCCAACGCCTTAATAAGACAGGTTTCTACACGATAGGTTATGCGGACGATTTACCTATTTTAGTAGTCGGGAAATTTGAAAAAGTGTTGTGTAATTTGATGCAAGCAGCACTAAGGACTACGGAAGTTTGGTGCTCCGAGAACTCTTTGACCATCAACCCCAATAAAACGGAGTTGGTGCTGTTTACCAATAAAAGGAAGCTGTTGGTAACCAAATTGCCAATACTCTTCAAAACGTCTCTGCCCCTATCAGAAGAGGTCTAGTACCTGGGCATCATACTTGACAAGAAGCTTAATTGGGCCGAACACTTACTACCAAAGCCAACCAAGTGTTTTGGCAATGCAAACATGCCATAGACAAACTTTGGGATCCTCCACCAAAGGCTGTCCTGTGGCTGGCTATACACGACGATAGTAAGGCCGATGTTCTGCTATGGCGCTATGGTCTGTTGAACCAAGATCAGACTGGCTCATGCAGTCAAACAGCTTACTCAAATCCAAAGAGTGGTCTCTCTAGGCATCACGGGCGCAATGCGATCTACACCTGCTGCAGCCTTAGAAGCCATCCTAGACCTCACTCCGCTGGATTTACATGTGGAGGAGATGGCCCTGAGAGCAGCAATGAGGCTGCGGTTTAAAGGTCTATGGATCGATAAGGGAGGTGGTGGTAGACACCACAACATACTAAGAGAAGCGGTCCGGAACACTCCTCTCTTGGGTGGAGTGGTTGATGCGATCGCACCCACAATAATCTCTAAGAAGCGCTTCGGGGTTTGTCTGAACCCTGAGGACGCCTCCTTAACGGAGATCATCATCTACACAGATGGCTCCAAAACAAATGAAGGTACCGGGCCAGGCATATTCTCCAATGACCTAGACCTAACGCTGGGCAGGTTGGTAACTGTCTTCCAAGCGTAGGTCATAGCCATCATGCTTGGTGCTAACGCCATACTGGAACGCAGAATCCAAAATAAAGCTATCCGCATTCTGAGCGATAGTAAAACAGCTCTATTGAGCTTAAATAAGCCGAAGATTCTCTCGAGGGTGGTTTACTAATGCTATGGAATTCTCGAGCTCGCTTCTAATATTAACGCCTTTGAGCTAGTTTGGATCAAAGGGCATTTAGGAATACATGACAACGAGCAGTCAGACTCTTTGGCGAGACAGGGAGCGGTTCGGGGCTTTGTCGGCTCTGAGTCATCGGTTGCTATTGCGCCATCGGTAATGTTCTCCATGATAAGACAAATAACCCACCGCCGTCCCAAGGACAGGTGGGCTTGTACAACAAGCTGCCGACAGGCCAAAATGTTTATAAGGGCTACCATGACCAAAACCGAAAAATTTGTCATATGCTTACTGAGACAGAAACTACGGCTACTAGTTGGTATACTGTCCGTGCATTGCATATTAAGGAAGCATCTGCACAGGGGGTCTCTCAGACGACCCCACCTGTCGGAACTGTCAACAGAAGGATGAGACGGCGCAGCACATTCTGTGCACCTGCCCGACACTCGCCCGACTTCGAAGATCCATGCTGGGGGACTTCTGGCCTGAGAAGGCCGGAATTCGAGACACCCCCTGTTCCGACATTCACAAATTCACCTGTAAGGTCGGATGGTTGAGTATTGAAGGACCAACTTAGGGCAAGCAAGGCAGTACAATGGACCCACTAGGAGGCCTAAGTGCGTGTGGCATGTGCCATCCTGCCTAATTAAATCTAATTTAATCTAATTGTGACAGTCATATCTTAGTTAAGTGATTTATCTGTTAACGAATCTTCTTTGGAAGATTTTGAAAAAGATGGATTTACAAAAGTGGCTCTACATACAGACCTTTCTTCTGTTTCAAAGACTCGTAGCAAACGCACTTCAAAGCATTCATGCACAAAGTATTGTGATTACTTGTCTGATGAAGAACTCTTATTTGATAAAGCTTATGGGTCCGATTCTGATTAGGATTTATGGGTAGAAGTGTCTGAATCTGAAACAAATAGTGACGACTACAAAAAAAAAACAACAATAAAAGGGGGAAAAGCAAAACAAAATTTCGCGACTGTGATTCAAGAGTGATCGAACAAATAAAGACTTTGTGGGAACTGAAGAAAAAAGCTGAAAAGAGCAAACAAACGAAAAGAAAGGAAAAATGTAAACAATGCTGGCAAAACATTTATAAATTCTACTCAATAGGAAATTTTTGCAAAGAAATTAAACTGAATCCATGTTCTGAAAAAAATGTGGTAGTGTCTGTGGTTCAATACCCAAAGAAAAAACAGTACAAATATTTAATCATTTTGAAAGCTAGAACCACAGCGATGAAAGGATTGGCTTGTTGACATATCTCAGAAGCTTGACGTTGAAAGAAAACGATCATCTGAATTGCATAAACGAAATTTCACATTTAAATATTTAATCAACGAAAGAGAAGGAAAGCGATGTTCTGTGTCAAAGTCATATTCCTGCAGCCGTTCTATCCACCTTGCAACTTGCCCTTCAGGATTTCGAAATTGCAGTAACCATTTTAGTGCACCATGGTCTGTTCTTAACAGGAATTTACGGCCGTATAAGTACTTATAAAAGTGCTCTACGGATTTGACAACGGCCAACAGCTCCCTTCTTGTCACACAATACTTCCTTTCTGGCCCCGACAAGACCTTGCTGAAATACCTAATAACTTTTTCTTGTCCGTCCTGCACTTGAGAAAGAACGCTTTCTATAGCAATGTTACTGGCATCGGTATCCAACACAAATTTTCCCTCCATCCGTGGATAACTCAGAATTGGTGCTATAATTAGTAGCCGTGTCAGTTGTTCAAATGCGCTGTGGCAGTCGTCATTCCAATTATATTCTTGCCATTTTCGGTTAATTTCGTCAACGGTTTGGCAATGTTCGCAAACCCAAGTATAAAACGTCGGTAATATGTGCACAATCCTAGAAAACTGCGTAGTTGATGTATATCTGCTGGTGTATGCCATTCTTGTACCGTTTTTATCTTGTCAGGGTTAGCTTCTATTCCGGTCTCCGAAACGACATGTCCTAGGTATTTCACCTTTTTTCCAAATAGGTGACATTTTTTAGGGCTCAAGGTAAGGTTTGACCCGCGTAATCTTTGGAATATCTCGTCTAGGTTCTTAAGGTGACCTTTAAAAGACCGGCCTAACACTATCACGTTGTCTAGGTACACCAGACATATCTTTCAGGATATGACACGCAGTATCAAACGTTCAAAAGTAGCAGGGGCATTGCATAATCCAAAGGGCATGACCTCGAACTGCCCTAATCCAGTTCCAATTGTAAACGCAGTTTTCTTTTTATTGTTTGGCTCCAAGTCCACCTGCCAGTATCCGCTTTTCAAGATCAAGGTTGAAAACCATTTAGATCCGGATAGAGTATCCAAGGTGTCATCAATTCTGGGCAAAGAATAACTGTCTTTCTTTGTGACATTGTTTAGCCGTCGGTAGTCTACACAAAACCTTATCGACCCATCCTTTTTCTTGACAAGCACTACCGGGGATGCCCATGAACTACCCTAAGGTTCAATCACTCCCTGTTCTTCCAAGTTTGTGATAATTTGCTCGACTTCGTTGTTTTGCCAAAGGAAGTCGCCTGGGATATTGTCTTATCGGTTGCGCACCTCCAGTATTGATCTTGTGTTGCACAACATTCGTCCTTCCTTTCTTACTATCATCCAGTGCAAATATACCTCGATATCGTCCGACCAGTTTTTACCTTGCCCAGTTGGTCGCCGTTTAATTCTTGACACTAAGGTATCAACATATCCAGCAATTTGTGTGAGAAACCGTTGGCTGGTTTATCTTTTGTGTCGTCCACACAATGTTTAATATGACATACTGGAATGCAACTTCCCACAATCATGTCTTTCTGCAGGGTCAACGTCGGCTGATTAAAGCTTAGCACCTTTACTGGTATTATATTTCAAAACTTTAGCAGTGTTCTTCCAATCAGTAATCTCTCCTGACCCATTTCCGATTCAGTTGCTTCCATTATACATATTTGTCCTTCCCGGAGCGTACCATCCGGGCGTCCCATCACGATCATTTCTGCCTTCTCGGGTATCTTCATATCACAAATCATTCAAACTTGCATCGTCTGGTTACTCGTCCCTTGAAATGGAATTTCATCATCATTTTCTTTCATGTTCCCATGAAACACATATTCTCTCATGAGATCTATTTCCAAGATCACTTTTTCTGTAATTTCAGCTACCAACACCCAATGATTAATTAGTTTGTCTCCAATTGCCAACGTTACGGCAGTTTCTTACTGAGTAGAAATTTTCTCACTACTTGCTGTTCGAAAACATACCGATGCAGGTAGCACTTTTTTACGACCAACCAAATCTGGTCCTACAATAGTCCTTGTCGCTCCTGTATCCACGAGTAATCGGGCAACCCGACCATTAATTCCACCATCGATATAAATGCTGTCTAGACTTCCCATCGACGATGCTGCACGGATGATAATCTCCGGGACACTATGTTGTGCGGTTGACTTTCGCCCCTTTACGCCAACTAGCTTTAGTTTTTCCTGCGGTTCAACCGGTTGTTTTTTTGGTCGAGTACAGCGTCTCTGTATATGACAAACTTCACCGCAGCTCCAGCATCGCAGACGCCAGACGTCGTTGTCTTTCTAGCCTTTCCGCCTTTTGCTTATTAAACACACGGTTGATTATTTCTTCTATGCGGTTCTGCGATTGACCAGGTTTTTCTAAGGCAGACCGAACTTTGTGACTCATCCTGTGTGATGTCTGCTTAGCTGCTTCAAATACAAGCGCATGAACCCGTGCGTCATCTAACATTTTTGGCCGTGCAAATCTTAGTGTTTGCTATATTTCGCCGTCTTTAACGTCATTCACAAACGTTTGAACAGCCAGTTGTTTGAGGAAGCTATCTGGTGCCGTTGGGTATGCTAATCTAACTAATCTGGCAATGTCAGCTTCGAATTCTTGCAGGCTTTCAATTTGTCTTTTGCGAGCAGTTCTTAACTTGTGCATGGTAAACGTGTTGAAGGTGAGCGTCTCCATATCTCATTTCAAGCATCGATGTTAAGGGGCCGTAATCATTCTGCTAGTGATCGGGAATCGTTTGCAAGATGTTAAGAGCTTCCCCCCCGTAGGGCCACTATTAAGCAGATAACCTTCTCTTTGTTGCACCAACCGTTGGCTATTGCAGCAGCTTCAAATTGCTTCAAATATGTGGGCTAAGGGTTTTACCATCAAATGTGGGTGGTTTCACTTTAAATTTTGACGGTATTGAGTCGCTTCCTTCCATGCTTCTTATTTCTGGAATGTTCTGATTTACAACTTGGTTTACTAATTCAAGTGACCGCGTTGTTAGTGAAATCATTTGTTTTTGCAGCTTCATCACATCTTCCTCCATTTTCACCAATTTACTGTCCAACTTTTGCTCAACTATTTTTACCTGTTCAGTGACATCTTCTTTCAATGCAATGGAGCTCTCCATTAATCTTTGTTCTAATGTGGCTGTCTTTTTATTCAACTTTTCTTTCATTTTCGCTGCATTTTCACTTAACGTTTCTTCTAATTTCGCAGCATTTTCACATAACTTTTCTTCCACTTTCTCAGCATTTTTACTTAACTTCTCTTTAAGGATTGATTCCAGTTCAACTGACTTCACTAAGTTTTCACCAAGTGTCACTTCTAGTTTATCCGACCCCTCTTCCATTTTCTCAGCATTTTCTCTAAGTGTCACTTCTAGTTTCGCAGTATTTTCACTTAGCTTTTCTTCCATACCGGTTTTTAAAATTCTTAAGAAAATTCATTAAAGTTTCTGCGTCCATTTTACTTTGGCTTCTTGTAACAGGCATATACAAATTCTTTCAATGTCTTTAGATTTGTGTGTTTTTTCTTTTGAAGCATAACTATATACCCCACAGAGCCTGACACTAGTGTAGCGGGCTATTATTGACGCGTTTATCCAATTTAAAACAAGTAGTAATAAAAGTCTTTATTACTCACTATTCATAAGTCCAATTAACAGTATATGCCTTATTTATAGATGTTTTCAGTCCAATTAGCAATGAAGAACTATCACACTAATGCTATTTACAAGCACTAATATCTTCTCAAACTAAAATCTTAACCATAGGTATATTAACAACACTAAACACTACTATTATTTATTTATTACATTTTTGTCTATTTATGTATTCTATAAGCTGGCGGTACAATATACACGTTCACACAACACAAATTTATATTTACTAAAGGACTTTCAGAACGTAATGAACAACTAACTATATACGAGATGATTTATTTACGACATTATGATATAGACTAACTCTGTACTTCATCAGCGGTCTTATGTATATCCTGAATTAAATGGATGATTCATAGTCCGGTACATGCTAGAATGTTCGAGGCCTCTGTAGTATATACATCGCTTACGGCGCTTGTGTGTTTGACGGGTTGCCTAATAGTAGCTCGTAACAATATTATGTTTTTTTAAATTGCATAAAAATATATGTAGTACTTTAACAATTAATGTTATACTTTGGTGGCTAGGTGGTCCAGTAATTATATAATGAATAAATTTCAACTTGCATATTTAACAAATCGTATCTTTACATTTTCAACGAACTTCGTTCGTTTATGAAATCGATTTGTCGTCCGTCTGTCCGTCCGTCCGAGGCCTTTCTAATGGTCGGACATCAATGTGTGATACATCAATCGATTCAGCTCGGTGTCCAGAGCTTAAGTTTTGATGTCAGTTAAAATTGGGCCACGGGGGCGCCGTGCCCCCGCGATATTCCGTCGGGAAAAAAAAAATTTCAAATAGGTCCAAAATTAATGTGCGATACATATTTGGACTCCCCTAACATAGCTGAGTCGAAATATGGTACCCCCCACAAAATCTGACCACGGATACCCGACCCCCTCCCCGGGAATTAATTTTTATCAAAATTTCAAATAGGTCCAAAATTAATGTGCGATACATATTTGGACTCTCCTAACATAGCTGAGTCGAAATATGGTACCCCCCACAAAATCTGACCACGGATACCCGACTCCCGCCCCCCTCCGGAATTAATTTTTATCAAAAATTTCAAATAGGTCCAAAATTAATGTGCGATACATAAATTGTTTTAAAGTAAGTCTACATTTGGAAGTTCGTTGCGACAATGCCTTGCATTTTCAACTTGTTTATGTATAGAGTCAAATTATTCCCTTCGCGAAAGAAATGACCTTTTAACTATTCTGTATAAGTATGACCCGAATTATTTCTTTAAGGTAATATAAAATTCTATATTTATGAGTTATCAAGATGCTATGCCGCTTTAAACTATCTTTCCTATTTAACATAGAACAGCTTCCACTGGATAGAACAGAAACTTCGGAAACACTCTCTTTCTGCATCATCAGTAGCATCAAATAAGACCTTGGGTGATGTTATCGATACATGAAATGTGGAAGAGTGGATAAATAGGTTTATTCACCACAATTGTAGTGAGGATGACTGTAGTACAATGTTCTGAACAAAAGCATTTGCCGATTGTATTATACAACCAAACATAATTTAACATGTTGATATGCTACCTGACATTGTTTATTTACAAATTTGAGATAACAATTTTTTTTGTTGCGAATTGTCTATACTCTTTAAAAATTACTTATTACAATTTCGAGCTCTATAGGTTAAAAATACATAATCAATAAGTGTAACTTTTACATTCTATGAAAAGAAATCACCTGTAATAATTAATTCTGTATAAGGTGGATGGTGAAATGTGAAAGGAAGTATGGTCATTAGTATTTAAACACAGCGGATTAGTATGTCGACATGTAGAAGTGGTATTTCTTGTAGAAACTAGATGGTTCTTAGGAATTACAATAGTTTGGCAAAATTTAAAATTTCCAGGTAAAATAAAAACTCGCTTCCTGGTCAATGCAGTATCTTCGGGTGGAGCACTGCAAAAAATCAACTCTATTGGCAGAATTATATCGACGATCTAGATCGACGGCGCTAATGTTCTTCATCATAATCATTTTGTTTTCGACCTTACTTAGCGTCGGTTTAACGCAGCTCCAACCCCTTTTCTATTCTGTGCTAATGTAAAAAGTTCCACATCGAACCGTTGTTTAAATTCTTACGATGGCAAGTCCCAAGTATCCCCCGGAGATCCGAATTGGGGGGTATTTTACTTCCGGGCAAGAATTTTACTTCTGAGCTCTACATCATACATAGTTTGTGTTTTAGGGCACACATACCTGGGAAATATTGTGGTAGGTTCCCATATCTTTCCGTAACGCAGTTTTTAAAGATTTTAGCAAAAAGCCGTATTTGCCACGGCCAACCCCCAACAACCTTGTAGATTATTGAGGATCGCCTGAGACCAACTGAATCTCCTCCAATACCTTATAGCCAGCAAGGCTGCTGCCCCCTGCTGCGCATTTTAATTGTCTTTTACGATAAGCTGGCATACTATAGTAGTATTCTTTGTGGCCTAGTATATGGATTCTTAACGATCTTAGAACGCGATAAAATGCCTAAGAAATATCGTGTAGGGGACAGAGCGGAAGATACTAACTATTATCACTCTATAAAACTTTCAATCATAACCGTATTGAATACAAAACAAATAAAAAACCAGCCGCGGCTACTCCATGGGGGCTCAAAGGCTAGAGCCCCCCAGGTTATTTTAAAGAATAGGTACTGTAAATAAACTTTTTGGCATAAATTAATTCATCCTAAAATAATTACTCAAAACTAGAGATCGAATGCATAAATGTCTTCAGCCCGACATTTTTAAGTGGTCTCAGTAAATAAATTGTAAATGCTAAGTTTACAATGATGTATATGATGCCGGAAACAGATATAAATAGTAAACATATCCCGCCGTCGTCCTTTTGTTAGCAACCACATCTAACTGTTTTAATGAAAATTAACACCAAAATGCATATAATTCTTTTAAGATTTGTGATTCAAATGATCAAATGTAACACTGATAATATTTTAAAATTTCTCACTATATTCATTTAAATCCAACATTTAAACAATACTAAATAAATACCTGTCCTAGATATTACGACAGTGCTCTCTTCACGTTAACAGAACTGCTTGATTCTTTAGTACATCCGTGTAAGGCAGGGCTCCATTCTATTGAGCCCAGCTTCAATGTAAATCTTATAGGAAATCGAACGACGACGAATTCTGCAAATAATAACAGCTTCAGATAGTTTTAACGAGGGCTCTCGTTATTAGAGCCCTTAACCGCAGTTGGTATTTCAAGATGTGTTTGTTGTTGTACGGTACGAATTTGCGTGAGCGTAGAGCTTATTTCACTTGTTTTTGTTGAAAGTAGGGACCGTGTCTTGTTTTGTAAGTGTAGTCGTAGTGTATAATTAACAAAACTTACGAAGCAAGTTAGGTTAATATAATCGCAACATCGTCGTCGTCGCCGCCGTCACTGCCGTCGTCCGTTGCCATATTCCCATAATGATATAATAAATGATATATATGTACCTTGGTTAATTTTTTACGCTGATTACAAATATGCTATACGCTTTTCGATATCTCATTTAGTTTTCGAAATAATCGAATTTATTTGTGAAGTGTTAACAGTACAAACTAATATAAACTTTAATAGATATTTTTCAACCATTTAATTTATTTAAAATATATAATTTCCTTTTATAAAATTTACGTAAGTTTGGTTGTAAGGCGTACATGCGTCTTAGATTTTTTTATTTTGATTATTATTTTGAATTATTCAAGATGACTGAAAATAATATTCGTAATATAGTCGAAATTAAATTTAAAACTCTTCCATTAGCAGAAAAGGTGAAAATTAAGAACCTAGGCCGTTCGACACCGGATTTAAATCTGAAACAGGTAGATAAGGTTGGAAATCGTAGTTTCACAAGGCATTTTTCAAAAGAAATTTATAAAAAATGTCAGTGGATTTTTGCATGCTCTCAATCGAATGCTCTATTTTGTTTTCCTTGCCATTTATTTTATTGTGACGGAATGGACAAAACATGGTCGGAAAAAGGCTTTAGAGATCTGAAGCATATAAACGATAAAATAAAAAGCATGAAATTAGCAAGTACCATATAAAGTCTTGCACGGATTTGGCTATGCTAGATTCCGTGAACATTGCGGTTCAGTTAGATTCCGCATATAGGCAGAACATTATGAAGCATAATGAGCAGGTGACTATAAATAGATACATCTTAAAAAAAATTATCAATTGTATTAAATTTTGTGGAATTGGCATTGAGAGGACACAATGAAAAAGAAGATTCCGAAAACCGTGGAATTTTGTTAGAATTAGTTGATTTTACTTCGGAATTGAATGTAATTTTAAAAGAACATTTACACAAAGCGAGTGTATTTAAAGGTACATGTAACACTATGCAAAACGAGATTTTAGAAAGCATGCTTGCAGTGTGTCGTCAAGAAATTCAAGATCAAATTAAAAGTAGTGAATTTTTGGCAATTCAGTGCGATGAGACGACTGACATTTCAAATCAATGCCAAATGGTAATTATAGTTAGATATTTCTACAGTGGAAATATTTATGAAAGATTTTGGACATTTCTACGAGTAACAGCTAACGGTTTAACGGAGTGTATTGAGCAGGAATTAGATAAATTAATATTAAACTCGCCATCTAAACTAATCGCTCAAACTTATGACGGTACAAATGTTATGAATGGTTCTGCTAGTGGAGTTCAGTCAAAAATAAAACTTAAATATAAAAATGCCCATTTTGTTCACTGTTATGCCCATCAATTAAATTTAATTATGCAGAAAGCAACTAGTCAAAATGCTAAAGTTAAATTTTTTTTTCTAATTTATTCGCAATCCCTGCTTTGTTTTCTCATTCTACTCACAGGTGTGATGTGCTAAAAGAAATAGTGAAGCGAAAATTGCCCACTGTTGCTGCCACACGTTGGAATTATAATATTCGTATTGTGAACGTCGTATATGAGAATAGAGAAAAACTAATCGAATGCTTTGAGGAATTAGAAGAAAAATGCAATAAAACTATTATCTGCAGGGAAGCATATGGTTTGCGTAGAATTCTGGAAGATACTGATTTTGTGTTTTTTCTCAATTTATTTCATAAAATTTTTCCACATGTTGACATATTATTTAATCAGTTTCAAGCTAGAGATTCAGACAGTGTTGCACTGAAGAGAAAAATGGAAGACTTTGAAAGGATAATAGCATCTGCTAGAAATTCAACTGATGAGATAGAAAAAATATAATCTGTAATGATACCAAACGAAGAAAAATTTGTAACGTGGAAAATCGGAATTTGATTGCTAAAGAAATGTGCGATACAATAGTTGTTCAGATGAAGGACAGGCTCTCATACCGAACTCATTTAGAAGCCGCATTTTTAGTAGACGTAACTAACTTTGATACTTACTCAAAAAAATTTTCATCATCGCAGTTCCAATCGATTGTTAAGTGTTATCCGATGTTACAGCCAGACAAATTGTGACTGAATTGGAAGTGATGTACTCAAGAACGGATTTTTAAAATATTTTAGGCGGCCTTAACATGCTTTCCTGGTTGACCAAAAATGGGTTAAACGAAACATTTGGCGAAACAATAAAATTATTAAAAATTATAGTCACAACCCCAATGTCCACTGCCGAATCTGAAGGATGTTTTTCAACTCTTAATAGGATTGAAACTTATCTAAGGAACACAATGACCGAAAAACGTCTTAATGCCTTAGCAATAATGTCAGTCAACAAAAACTTATTACATAACATCAACAATTTTGACGAAAAAGTTATAGACCATTTTATTGCTCAGAAAGACAGAAGGCTTGATTTCGTATACAAGCAGTAAAATTATTATTACGTGACAATTAGAGTACAGTGTGTGACTTTTTGTACATAAACCTATAAACAAGTATACAAAAATTAATGGGTCTGTGTGAGTGACTAGGCTGAATACACCAAACCACTGAAGGTGAGTGTTGCTTATGTTATCTTGTATTATATTCTTGCCATAAGCAGTTAGAGCCCCTCAAATAAAATCATCACGAGCCGCCACTGTAAAAAACATTAACAACTGCGCGGATACATGCGTTGGTCTAAAACCTTTGACTAAGAAAGACGTAGTAGAAACTGGTGATCATATAACTTAGTCAAAACAGAAAAACTTTTAAGTAGCGAAAAGACATCGAGGGTGTTAGAATAGCTTATGAAGTTTAACATGTGAATAAACCTTCGGTTTTTATCTAGCGACTTTTTTCTGGACCTGCTGGACTGTACTAATTTCACCACAAATCCGTTAGTTTAATAAAGGTAAACTCGTCAACTGAAATATCACTAGCTTAAAAAGTAAAAATTCACACTCGTCATCAGAGGGTTTGGAAACTTTTCAGCAGAACACCTTCCTGATCTAAAATATTTCAGGATGTAGGAGCGTTCGGAAATCTACCATTTAGCAAACATTGACTATCTCGCAATTGTCTATTGACTTATTGACAATAAATAAAGTAAATGTTTGCATATGCCGTTTTCACTGAATTTAGTTCTCGATTCCTACAATTTATGAATTCGTTGTGACATTCGTCAGACTGAGAGAATTTATTGCATTCAGCTTTGTAGCATTCTTTATGGAAATTTATAACGTCTTAATTCCGAGATTAAATACTGTGTAGTTATTGGTACAATGTTAGTTAGTCTTACGCAAAACATTTATTACAACAGCATGGTGATTATGTGTACTTATTACAGTTCAAAGAAGTGTAGTTGTTTTCGACCGATAAGCTTTTAACTCAAGGTTTGTGTATTTTATACGTACATGAAGGATTTCAAATAGAGCTCGTGTCTTAATAAAGGACTATATAGAGATAATTTGTTAAATTTAATAAACTCTAAGCAAAACAAGATTCCGTCTCAAACGTAGAAAATCGTTAAATCTTTGATCACGTTTTTTTAGAAAAGTAATAAATATATTACAGCTATAAAAATGTGACTTAAAAACAAAATTTTTATACGTTCATAAGCATGTCTTGTATGGGAGTCGGTCTTCATTCATTTTCATCATCATTAGGTCTTCAGTCCTAGAACTGGTTAGACGCGTACCATCATTGTTCCCTATTCTGAACTAACCTACAGATTTCCCTGAAATATGCACAGTTTGCATCTATAACTGTCTGATCTAGGTCTACATCTACCTCTTTTTTCCTGTCTCTGCTTGTAATATATCACATACTATTCCCCAAAAATGCCTTAGAACGTATTCCGCCCTACTATTTCTCTTTTTTCCCCGATATCCTTGTTCCCCTACTATTTCTGTAACTTATTTGTTATTATCTTTGGCTGTCCATGCTATCGTCCTCATACATCTGAAGCACATCATTTCAAAAGGCTGCTGCCGTTTTTCTGTATGCGTTTCAGACTGCCCGTATTTCATAGGCATACTGTGCTGTGCTCCACACATATGCTTTCAACAATTTTCTTCTTATTCTATGTTTGTTGTCTTTCCTCATAGGCGCTGTTTTTTCTTGTTAGATGCAGTTCGATCACTTTCTATTGTTTTACAGTTATATGCCCTATTTCTCCGACCTTCAATGGTTGTGAAGGGAGGTAAGCAGCATGTGGCTGCCAAGTTCCCCCAACACTTAACCATTTGGCGATTTAATATATTTTCCAATTTATCTTTTCGCAGAGTCAACATTAGTTGCAGGTATTTCGCAACCAACAACTAGTTGTTTATACTAATCATCAGATTTATCTGCGCTTATTTTTTCGTCATTAGGTTTTCCGTCTCAAAACTGGTTGGACACGTACCTGCACTTATTTATATTCTGAGCTAGCCTACATAGTTCCCTGAAATTCTCACACAGCATGTGTATTCAGCTCGTTCCCTTTCTATTGTTTTCTAATTATATACCCTATTTTACCGAGATTCAGTGAAGAAGGTTAAGCAACCTGTGGCTACCAAGATCCCCCAACACTTAAAAATTTGCCAAAATAATGGTTTTCCAGTAAATCCTTTGACACACTTAACATTATTCGAGAATATTGCCCAACCAATTCTTGTAGTTACTTATAACAATCATCATGTTTAAGCACAGTTATCTTTTCGTCATTAGTTTATCCATCTTGGGATTGGTTGGATGCGTACCTCCATTGATTTCTATTCTGGGCTAGCCTACACATCTCCCTGAAACCTCTACAGCCTACATCTTTTACTATCTGTGTGCAGTAGTCTAATCTAGGTCTGCCTCTTTTTCTCTTTTTTCTATCTCTGCTTCTAATATATTCTGTACTATTCCCTCATGCCGTAGTATGTGGCCTATCATCCTATCTCTCCTATTTTTTACCGTTTTCCACATATTTCTTTCTTCCCTACCATTTTAGTACCTCTTCGTTCTTAACTTTGTCTGTCCATGATATCTTCATCATACGCCTGTAACACCACATTTCAAAGGCTTCTACCTTTTTCTTGTCCGCTTCTCCTACTGTCCAGGCTTCACAGCCGTACAGTGCTGTGCTCCACACATATGTTTTAAGCAATCTTTTCCTTGTTTCTATGTTTGTGGTCTTTGAGCACAGTAGTTGCTTTTTCTTGTTAAATGTAGCACGACCTTGTGCTAATCTTTGTTTTATATCGTTTGTGCTTTTTCCATCTTGCGTTATTTGACTTCCTAGGTAGCAGAAATCCTTAACCTCTTGTAAGTTCGTGTTAAATACTTGTATTCTTGTTTTTGATTTATTTTCCCCACCTTTGCAAACTAGAACTTTAGTTTTAGTTTTGTTAATTTTCATACCGTATCTCTCTGTTAGAACCGTTTCCATTTCATTAAGAGCAGCTTCTAACTCTTCCTTGCTAGACGCTAATACCGCTATATCATCTGCAAATCTAAGCATATCAATTTTTTGTCCCTGCATAGTAATTCCAAATGTCTTCCTGCATTTGACAGTATTCATTGCCTCTTCTATGTACAAGTTAAAAATCAATGAGGATAGGGCACATCCCTGTCTCACCATTTTCCTAATGTTTACTTCTTTACGTTCCTGCTCTAATTCTATTACTGCTGTTTGCTCTTTGTATAAGCTATGTACTATTCGTCTATCCCTATAACTCATTCCAATCTTTTTGAGTATTTCAAACATTATTTTCCAATTTACATTGTCAAATGCTTTTTCCAGATCTACAAACCCTATATACATGCTTTTCCCTTTTTCTATTGTTTTCTCCATTATCACTCTCAGAGCTAAAATAGCCTCCCGTGTTCCCTTGTTTCGCCTAAACCCAAACTGGTCTTCTCCTAGTATTTCTTCCGCTCGTTTTTCCATTCGTCTTTGCACAATTCTAGTTAATATTTTTGACACGTGTGCTGTCAAACTTATTGTTCGAAAATTTTCACATCTATCCGCGCCTTTCTTTTTTGGTATAGTTACTATGATGCTACGTTTGAAATCTTTGGGTATCTCGCTTGACTCATACATATAGCTTACAAGTTGGAAGAGACGTTCTGTTACTGCTTGTCCAGCGGCTTTTAGAGTTTCTGCTTGCATCTTATCTGTACCCGGCGCCTTACCATTTTTCAGACTCTTTAATGCTAATTCAAACTAGTCTCGAAGTATAGGATATCCCAAGTCATCATTTTCAATGTCTGATTCCTGTTCTAATGCAGTTAGTTCCTCTCCTGCATATAAATTCCCTATATATTCTTGCCATCTACTCACTTTCTCTACGTTTTCTATAATGACGTTTCCTTGTGCATCCCTTATATTTTTGCTATACGGTTTTATATCCCTAAAATTCATTCTAACTAATTTGTATGCTTCGTCTGTCTTTTCTATTTCCATCTTAGTTTGTACCTCTTTGCACTTTTCATCAATCCATTGTTCTTTAGCTTTCCTGCATTTTCGAATAATTTCCCATTTTATGGCTTTGTATCTCTGTTTTCCTGTTTCGTCTGATTTATTTTTGTATTTTCGTCTTTCTTCTATTAAATTCACGATATCCTTTGTTATCTATGGTTTCTTATTTTCTTTTTGTGTATACCCCAGAATATGTCTGGCCGCCATGTCTAGGCTGGATTTAATGTTATTCCATTCTGTTTCTACTTCCTTAGTTTCAGATATTTTCCCGATATCATTCAGCAATTCATTTGACTTTTTTTCGAATCTTTCTTGAATATCTTTATCTTTTAGTTTCTCTAAGTCCAAGTGCCTTTTTCCGTTCCTTTTTTTCAGATTTTTAAATTTAAGTGCGGCCTTCATAATTACGATGTTGTCGTCAGTATCTATATCTACTTCTGGGTAGCTTCTACAGTCTTTTAGTTGATTCCTAAACCGTTGTCTAACAAGAATGTAATCTATTTGATATCTTCCTATATCTCCTGGCATCTTCCACGTATATCGTCTTCTAGCATGATGTTGAAATAATGTGATTGTGATGATTAAATTGTTCTTGTCACAAAATTCTACTAGCCTATTTTCCCTGTCGTTTCTCGTGTCTAAACCAAATAAACCTACTACCGCTCCTTCCCTCCCCTCACCTACCAAAGCATTAAAATCCCCGTAATTATTAAATTTTCATGTCCTTTTACGTATCATAAAATGTCTTCGATATCTTTGTAGATGGCTTCTACCTCTTCGTCACTGTAGCTAGAGGTGGGCATGTATACTTGTATTATTACTGTGTTTACCGGTTTAGATTCTAACCTAACCATGAGTACTCTTTCGTTCTTTTGTAAGTAATTTTCTACACAGTATCCTATCTTTTTCCGCATAACTATCCCCACACCCAAATTTCCGTCCTCTGCTCCCGTATGAATTACCCTGAAGTCTCCACTCCAAAAATCCCCCGCCTCTGGCCACCGAACTTTGCTGATCCCTACTATGTCTAGTGATAACCTATTCATTTCGATTTTTAGGTTCTCTAGCTTCATACTTCTACCATTCTACGCTCCGACTCGCAGACTGTTCCCGACTCTTATTTGTAATTTTCCGATCACATCCTCCGAAGTAGTCCCCTCCCGGAAATCCGAATGGGGGACTATTTTAACTCCGGAATCTTTTACCCCAGAGAATGCCATCATGTTTGTAACAACTTAAGTACGCTGTGTACTTGGGAGATAATGTGGTGGTTTCCCGTTGCCTTCCACGTCGCGGTAGCGTGTCTTAGACTGCCATATCGACCCCTATGGTCTCTGCCAATCTAAGTACCGAAAGAGCCGCTGCCCTCTTTCGGGGACCTGTCTTAGTCTGGTTCCTCACTAACGACCCTACTACTTTGGTTGGACCTGTAGTTTGGCTCTTTAACTCATTAGAACACGCAAGCCATTTCACCTGCTCTAGTAATTTAGAACTTCGGCAAGGTGCAGGTCCATTCGAAATGGTCATTCATTTTATTGTTACAAAATCTATATCTTCTTCACAATGAAAGTCAAGCCGGAACTAATAACATCAAGCAGGACCGGTTCTTGTATGTTTTGCGCTACAAGCAATGTGGCTATTTGTAGCCTGCACATTTGTCAATCTTTTATTACATTTAAAATACAGAAGAATAACAATAGATATTTAATTGATTGAGTGGTTTATCTTAAATGATGAATATGCATATTTTCTTCAATAACATTATTTCAGTTCTTTTCTTTTCTACAAAAATGTGCGCAACAAAACAAATTTTTAATATATATTGCTATGTTAATAGGGTCATTTAGGGGTAGGTAGGATCATCAGTCTGGTGCGCTTCATGTAAACATCATGAGGGTTCAGAAAACTAGACATTTTACGAAGAAAATGAGAAATTCAACGATTAGGCAGGAAAGCAAGTGCCAACGCCCTGCATATAAACTATAGTTATAATTATTTTAAGAAATGAAAAGTACTCTAGAAGATTTAATTAAACAAACAACTTGGCAAGTCATAAAACGACGGGGACGGAAGCTGCAGCACAATACGCGTGAGTAATGCATCATCATTACACTAAGAATCTCAGTTAAACAAGCAGGTTTGAAAATGCATAAGATAGAAAACGCATATAATACATAAATTAAATTAAGAATACGTGACCGGAAAGGTAAATTCCAACACCTTGATAGATTAGTAATAATTACGGTATGGTGATAAAAGCAAAGTTAATCAATTTTACTGTACAAACAAGACGTACGTGACCAAGGAAACTGAAAATCCAAGAGAACGAATGCCAATTACTTAAAGTCCTACGTGCAGAAAATAGCGCATCAATCTTGCATGTAAGAATCACGTGCAAAGCTTTAATCGTTGAACTATGCGCTTGTCAAACAGATAGGCGTTCCTTTTAAATACGACAGGATTTGTAAACAAATCAGTTTAACTTGAATGAAGGCATGGTTCACATAACCTGAAAGAAAATATTTACCTGAAAGAATTAGAAGTGGTTTGATAGTTAATAAATTATATAATGGTAACAGTGCATAATTAAATAAGGCTCGTCGTTTAATCCTCAAAAACATAGTAACAAAAGGTTTTTTTAAATAGATTCTAAGTTTTACATTAACAAAACAATTACTGGATCCGACGTGGATATTCAACAAATATTTAAACAATTACTGAATCTTACTAGGAAACATAATAGGCATCTTAACACTTACTGTATCCGACCAGGGAATCTAACAAGGACTCTAAAATAATCTTTGAATTAATCAGGAGAAGCTATAAAGGAAAATGCAAACCATATCTAAAGTAGATCTGGATTTAACGTTGGACTATTTAAACCACTAACGTGAAACTGAAACAGCGAGCAGTTGGAGCAGGAATTGGTCCGAATTGGGAGAATGAGCCAAGTCACAAAGGGATAACAGGTTAGCCAAACCAAATATTTTATTGTATTTTTATTTATGAATATTTTAAACATTGTTTTCATGAAAACTTTATGTGAGGGTCAACAAAAATCGCTTTAGCACACGTTATAATTTACGTAAAGAATTAAGGAAGACTGATGGACGTTTATAGGGCTTCACGTAATAATAATAAAGGTGATTTTTGCTGGCTTTTTGTTCATTTAGAGAGAATTATGATTATTGAGAGAAATTAATTCAATTATTTAAAAGAGGTTTTATTTAAAGACATTATAAACGCTTTGTACATATTGAGAATATTATAGTAATTGTGCTTAATTGTGTTTTTCTTAAAAAGCTTAGGAAGTAGAGGTAAAAGGAAAATTAAAAAATTTTTTGTTGTCCTATTGTCGCAAGCTCTGTGCGTGGTTAAAACTGAGCTAGTCGAGGTATTAAAATTAAAATTAAAAATTAAAAATTGACAAAAAGAAAAATTGTAATCTTTTTATTTCGCAAAAAGGGGGCACCGGGTTATTGCGCCAATATCACAACAATATATTGTTGTGGATTCAAAAGGTTAAATCAGTGGGAAACAATAAAATTTTAACAACCCTGTATATAGAAAAGAACAAATTATTTACGCGCAAATTTTATTTAATTCATTTAGGGAAAACGGATGAGGATTAACGTATTTTTACAATTAATAATGAAATGTTAGGGTTACATAAAAAAACAGTTTTAAAGCAAATAGAAGTTCAAGGATACACATAATTAATTTTAATTAATTTTAATCCAACACGAATAAGCATAAGGGAACGTGCTTGCGTAAGAAAATCAATAATCTCAGGCAATTGTAGTCGTTGTAGAAACAAACGTCAGTTTTATCAGATACGAAGAAATATAAAGTCTAGGAATTGTTATGTTAAACGGCCGATAATTAACAGAAACACCTGCGTTTTAAAAGGTTACGTCCGACGAAGTCGAGAGCATGTTACGATAGGATTTCATAGAAATATTTTCAACCGTCAGTTTGGTATAAACAACAAGGCTAACAAACATCTTAAAGAGCGAGGGAAATGCACGATCGGTTATATACTGGAACGTCCCGTTTTAAGTTTTATAACTCATTGCAATTTTTAGAATCTTTTTAACATAATGCTCTGTGGTTAGAAGCCTTTGAATCTCTCCTTTGGTTAGATATTTCACTGAATTGACGTTTGTCAAGTTGTTATTGTAAAACTGTATTAATTGTTGCACATTAATTTGCTTTTGTTCATAAAAAAGTGGTTTAATTGTGGGAAAATGTTATCTAACCTAAGGGCGATAACGAGCCCATGTGGTGGCTCTTCGTTCTTCTTGATCCAGCCTTTGAATTGAAACGACGAACTTGGTGTGTAAGCAAAACTTTATATCGCTTGTTTTAGCGGATTCTTGCTTACTACCTTGGATAAAATTAATCTTTCTGATGTTTGTGAGTACGAAAGTTAATTATTACACCTTAGGCGGATTTCACGTTGTTTTGATCAATACTATTGGGTTGGCTTTCACTCAGTTCGTGAAGCACATTTTTGTGATGTTTGTTATATGCTACCCACATTGTTATGTGGTAAGTAATAGCGTTATAGCACTTCCTGTTCTATGTATTACATGAATTTTAGGGTTCAAGTTTAACTTCAAATCTAAGTTCAAATTTAACTTCAAATTTAAGACTATGTCTACGTCTGCGTGCGAGTCCAAGAGTAATTGCATATTTTAGGTTTAGCAGTTCCAATTTAAGTAGATGCACATTTGTGAAGATTCGTTTAAGTAATCGTTCTGGTGGTATTACGATTACCCAACCTCGACAACTTACTGAAATAGATGGTATTGAAGCTCCCGACAAAGAATTAATTATTGATACAATAAGTTCCATCTGCTGGACTACCGAAATATCAATTGAAACCTGTTGGAGTTATCCGTTGATGAATATTACACCTGAAGCGATTTTGTGTGACTACCTTTAAGTGCTGTAATCCTGTTAAGTTGGATTTGGAATCCCTGACTGCTACTGGTGCATTGGAATTACTTCTTGAGGTCGTATACTTCCTTATTTAAGTGTGTTGTGTTTGTTCTGTTGAGATTATTGGATAAATATCTTTGTGTATGCAACCTTATATACACCATATTATTATTTTGTTTTGCATGCAACCATACTTACACCAGTGTGTAAGGTGGGTTGCGATAACTAACGTAAATCTGTATTTATGATAAAAATTATTTAGGTATTAGTGTCTGAATGCTTCCATAGTAAGTGCTGTGTTCTTGATTAATACTAACAACTCGTTAATGCGTTCCAGTGATTTATACATATTGATTGTATATCTAGTCACGAGCTTAGACCCTTGGTTAAATTATTACTCACTTGAGTTTTGCTGTTACAGCTTACTTAGTGGCCACCAAGTCTGCGTGTACCCCAATTTTTACTTAGTACGAATTATTTTTGGCGTACGGGCTCGTGCCCGGATATTCTTAACACCATTGCGTTATTACTGTTAAATATTATTTATACAATCACCTGGAGTAAACATATATTTGCTTACTGTGAGCACTTAGCTGGGTTAATTTTCTCTTGAATCATTTAGGTTTGAATCTTGTATGTATGGTTATTTGAAGAATTATTTGTTCTAGTGAAATTTATATTTATGTGTTTGATTTCATATTTGGCATTGTAGTTACTTCAATAAATTCAGGTTTAATTCTGTGCCCTGTTAATTTATTGATATAGTGAGTTACCTTGGGTTTCGCCCGAGAATAGTGGAACATTTCTCGTTGATTCTGCTTGCTCCTGTTCCTGGCGCCCATTAATAAAATAGTTAGTTTTGACTTATTGGACCTTTCTAGTGGTTCCTTATGGTCCCTGAATGCGATTCTTTACCCACCGCCCTGATGAGTCTTTTCTGAGCTATTCCGGAGCACTATTTGTCATCGTAACGTTAAGGAACCCATTATATCGATTAGTTATCGAATTTTTACCGTGACAATACAACAGATAGAGGCAGATATAAAAGCATTGGGATTAAAAATGCACGTACCGTATACACGTGGAGTTGAGATAAGATGTCATCAATATCGATTATCTGTAACTCAAGTGGGGTTTTAAACATGACATCAGACATGCATAAGACAGAGATAAATATAGTTTAGGCGAGGTTTGTGACGACAGAGAATTTTATCATTGGTTAAAACAGACAGTTTTCCAAACGTACGCACACGCGACGGTTGAAAGCGCATTCGGAATAAATTTCACAAATTGCAAGACGGTTATATTCAAAATTTTTGGAATTAGATTTGAAAATAAGCTTTTCGCTTTCGTCCACTAGAACGTTTTTAAAAAGATATAAATACTCTAGCTACATTATTAACGCGTTCTTCTCTTCTCTTCGCTTCTGTTTTACTTTACTTCGATATAGTACTAAATGCCGACCACCACAACAGTAAAGCTTTCTGTGAGTATTTTATGTGATTATATTACCGTAAATATAGTGGTTGAAAGTGTAAAACAGTAGTAGCGGACATCTAATTATTGACGTGAAGTACGAGTAGTGCATATTAAATTAATAAAGGCCCGGCTACTACAATACAAAGCACGAAAATCAATAAATAGAAGCATGATATATGGGGGGGTAAGCATCACAAATGATCAAATTTGTATGCATGATATATGGAATGGTACTGTGAGACGAGGCGCTTAGCTCGCAGAGGTGGCAGATGGTGGAGGCTTGTGGATTCGCTGAGTAGCACGGTGAATGGAAACAAAGCCGAGGTGTTCTGGCAATCATTTTCGAAGGAAAGGAAACCTAAAGAATTCTCCAGGTAATTTATTTGAAATTTTTGTTGTTTGATAAACATTTGTGAATTTTGTGCTGCGGTTGACATGTACTGGCCAATTTATTGAGGTTAAATATTGAAAAGGGTTGTATTTAAAACATTCAAAATTTTATTCAGCATATAAATTGAAGTATAAAGGGTAAACGGGTCTGTTAATTTTGTTTTAATTTATGCAAGGTGTAAAAGGCATATACAAACTAAACTGGGTTATTATGAGCTCACCATACTCCAGTGTGCAGTCAATTTAGTGTAACATGTGGGGCCCATCTACTCATATCTCATTGAATTTGTTTGAAAATTATTAGAAAAATCAAGGACTTTAAAAACATACTATATTTTGAGTTTTATAATTAGTGTATCAAACTGTTTTTAACACATGTGAATATAATTTATCTGTTAATAGCTGTAAATAAATGGTTGTATGATTGTTGTATTATTTGGTGATTTTATTGAATGGTGTACGAGTGTGAAAGATGTGAGGTTGTAAATTTAGGTATTCGAGAAGAGGCACAGTTGAGCTAGCCATGGATGCTGAAGGAGTTTGAAGGCGAAATAAAAGGGTATGGAATTTTTTTTTGAAATTTTTGAATTTTTGAAAATTTTATGTTGGCCCGAGGGGATCGAATGATTTAGGTAAAAGACCGATGTTAAAGTTTTGTCCCTGTTTCGTTCCCGAATTTTTGTAAGTTCTACGGCAATATATATTGCTGTGATAAGGGTTTGTTTAAGGGTGCACGACATAGTGGAGGTCACTAGAGAATGAGTAATTAAAATAGGCAGCAGAAAATTGTAGTTATTTTAGGAAATAAGTAAGAAATAGAAGTAGATAGTAAGTAGGCAACACCCTGTGTACAAAGTAGAAATAGTTTTGGGCGACGCAGGAAAGACGTAGGAAGACGCATAGTTGGCGTAGGAATGAGAAATACGAGTATTAAACGGATGGTAAAGATTAAATACCCTGTAGATAGTGTTCAGTTGACATAAGTAAAGCGAATAAGAATATTTTTCAGTGGGAGCACGCGTATAAATGATAAAGAATAATTAGACACGCATTAAGAAAAGAGTCTCAGACGATTAAGTAATACGGATGTGAAAATAGAGTTTCATGTAGCTAATATAATGCGTATAAAGATCTAACCATTTTGATAAGAGAAATGATTAAAAATTGCGTGAATCGCATGTAAACAATGAAAGTTTAAAGTAAAATTGCATCAGTTGTTTATGGAAAGGCGACTATTCTATCAAAATACAGCATGTTGATAAGTGAAGACACCTGCAGGCAGGTGGGCATTATGAACGAACGCAGAGCATTACATCAGAAAATATTCGAAATGAAATTATTTGATTGGTCCGAAGCAAACGACAGGTTCTAGACCACACCACGGATGCAGTGGGGATTCGAAATTATATTAGCAAGCACCGCGATAAGAAAGTCAGTTTTGAACTCAATGAAGGCCCAAGTGCATTGCCAGTAATACTGAATAATACGTAACAAGTGGTACAAAGTGAAATAAATGAGTGTGTATATGAAAATTACCGTTTAAAACGTAAGTAGGATTATTTTTATGAATTAATCGTAAACTAAGACATAAAAATAATAGGGCTTCGAGGTCTGAGGGAAAATAGGCCAGAATGCTTGATGTTAAGAAAGATTACAATAAAACAATTTAAATGTCGAGGCGAAAGGAAGAACATAATCTTGAAGTATAGGGGTGAACGAATTACAAATTTGAAGTCTATGGCAAGAATGATTAAGGTATAAAATTATAATTAATGGTGTTGGTCCATAATGGTGATAAGTTGAATGGAATCAAAAATTGGGAAGATTAATTTCAATGGAAGCGTCGTCGTAAAAGATAAAACCAGGTCAGATTGTTAGTTATAAGGCATCTGTTTTTCTACAAGAATTTTATTTTATTTTTAATATCAAATTGGCTAAATATTATATGCTTGTAAACAAGTCAACAAAGGGTTGAATACGTATTGAAATAATAATAAGAAAACAGATTTAGAATATTCTACATTTGTTGGTAAGGATAATGAGTTTTCTTTGGTGACTTTGGGTTTTTAATACAAATTAAATGGTTGTTGATAAATGAAATTTATAAAGATGAATTAATTTGAAAATGTGTTGTAAATAACGTCAAAGCTGTACATAAAGCATTAATTTCATTAAATGGGATCCAAACTTACTGAATTTATATAATTACAAATATATGCTAGCCGAGGTCATAAGTACAGAGGAGGAGCCACAAATTAAGTAGGGCAGAGATAACCCGCAAAGGCGGTAACTTGTTGAATTTTGTCATTGGTCGATAAAGTTGTTTATGATAAACTCCAGTTGATAGCAACGTTAAGAAACAGCTGGAGGAGGAAATAATCACAAGCTGTAGGAAAGATTAAAATGGTGGTTCAATAATTTAATTTAGTATCATAGCAATTAAAATAAATAGGACGCTCAACGTAAGGACACGTGATATTACAGAAATAATAGGTCGACCCACTAAAGGGTAGTACAGCAATTAATATGTCGACCCAACGAAGGGCTCGTAAATTAAACCACAATAAACTGAAATTAAGAGGGCTCGTAAATTAAACCACAATAAACTGAAATTAAGAGGGCTCGTAAATTAAAACACAATCAAATAAACTGAAATTAAGAGGGCTCGTAAATTAAACCACAATAAACTGAAATTAAGAGGGCGAATTAAATTAAAATAAATTTTAAAGTACGATTGTAAGATTTTATATAAATTAATTAAACTAAACCGGGATTTGAAAAGCTTCAATTAACAATAGTGAAATTTGTACAGTAATTTAAAGTTAGATAAATTTTAGTATTTAAAAGTTTAGCATATAAATTTAATAATAATGGACAAGAAAATACGGGAAACACGGGAGGTTTTGAGACAACAAGGAGTAGAGATAGGATCCCAGGAGAGCGTTATAATTCAGGAAACCAGTTCCAGTGAAGAGAGCGAACTTCACAAGAAAATAAGATGTTGGATATCTTAATGGCATTGAATGAAAAGATGGATAGGAGTGAGCAAGCCATAAATGCAGTTAAAATAAAAATGGATGAAAACAATGAGAAATTGGAGGGTAAAATTAAGAATCTTAGTGATGGACTGAAAGAAGCAAACCATAATATCGCGGAGATGAAAGCACAATTGAATGAGAGAGTTGGTAGAGTTTCTGAGGAGATAGACGGTTTATGGGATCATATTTCTTTAATCAAAACGAAACGAGAAGAGTTCGAAAGTGAGTCCAACAATAAAATTAAGAATTTAAATATTAAGTTAAATAAAATTGAAGAAAATTGCGAAACGGAATTCAGAACAATAAATCAAGAAATAAATAATTTAAAAAGCAATCCAATAAACTTTAATAGGGAACCAATTAAGCTAATGCAGACGAATCTTTCAATGGAACAATTTACGAAATTTTACGGGGACGGAAAAGTAAACCCTAAGATATTTCTGAAAAATTTTAAAATGTTGATACAGGGATACACAGATGAATTATTCAAATTAAATTTAATCAGGGCAATATTAAAAGGGAATGCTAAACGATGGTACAATCTAGTTGAGGATGAGATAGAAACGTTTGAACAGTTTGAAAGCAAATTTCTACGTCAATTCTGGAATGACAACCAGCAAAATCGGATTCAAAATGATTTAATTATGGGAAGATACGATTTGGCGAAAGGGATAACGCGAGAATCATATGCGATTGAGAAATTTACTGTAGCGAAGCAATTGGATCCTCCTTTAGAAGTTAAAATTATTATAAAGTATTTAGCAAGTCATTTTAATGCGGAAGTAAAGCGATACATAACGACGCAAAACATAGTGGATAGAGACACGTTTATTGATTATTTGCAGAGATATGATGATTTGGAAAATGATGATGAAAGGGAAAATAATTTTAGGGATCGACGCACGAATTTCATAAGGAATGATGAGACTAGGAATAATTATCGAAGGAACAGGTATAATTATGATCGCGGAAGAAATTTTAATGGGGGGAACTATGGAAACTTTAATAATGATTTTAGGCAGAACAGGGATAATGGTCAGACACCAAGGCAACGAATAGAGAGAACGAATCATGAGGGAAACAATGGAGTAATGAATAGACAGGAAAAGGATGATCGACGGACACCAGCAAGAAATATTAATAGTGTGGAATTAAGGAACACGAATTGCACAGATACAGGAAGAATGAGTCAGGCAGGACCTTCGACGCGAGATCAGGATTTTTGAGTACGGACGAACCAAGGAAAATTCTACGGATTAACGGATATGAGCACCAGCGCGAGTTTATTAAATATGAAATGGATAATGAATTAGGAAGACTTGAGAGAAACTTATTACCAATAATTAATTTAAAGGTGGAAAATAAAATGGTTAAAGTATTAATTGATACTGGAGCAGAGGCATCACTTGTAGCGGAAGAATTTGTTAAACAAGAGAAATTGGGGGATAAAGCGATAAAGATAGCAAGGTGTAATTTAGTGGCACCAAATAATAAGAGATTTAGTGTAATAAATGAAATGGTAATTCTGAGATGTGAAATGGGGATAGAATATGGGAAAATGAGTTCATGGTGGTACCTGGACTGAAGATAGATGTTATATTTGGGATGAATATGATAGATAAGTTGGGGTTGAAGATAAATGCGGAATGCAAAGAGATTGAGTGTAATGGGAAATATATTAAATGGTATGAAGAGGGAATATAGTAATAGAAGATGACTGCGTAAATATTAATCAGTTTAGTGAAGAGATAAATAATGGGGTAATGAAAGTGAAGAGATTAAGTGTCCAGATGATTTAAAAATAGGGTGAATGTATTATTGAATAAGCATTCAGAATTAATTGGGTCAAAGTCGAGAATTGCCAAGGGTTATGTGCACAAGTTAGAAGTAATGAATGAGGAATCGTTTAACAATAAGATATATCCTATTCCAGTAGCATATAGGAATAGAGTGAAGGAAGAAATTGAGGAAATGTTACGTGAAGGCATTATAGAAAACTCCAGTACACATTTTGTGAATCCATTAGTCGTCGTGAAGAAAATGATAATAGCATTAGGTTATGTTTGGATGCAAGAAAGATAAATAAGCGAACGAAGCCGCAATACAATTGTCCACCAACGATGGAGAGCATATTAGCAAGAATAGGTAATAAGAAAATATATAGCAAATTAGACTTAAAGAATTCATTGTGTTTGATTCCATTAGCGCGTGAATCAAGGAAATATACGGGTTTTTCGGTAGAAGGAAAATTATACCAATTTAGGGTGGTCCCGTTTGGTTTGTCCTCGAGTACGGCTGCATTGGTGAAGGCGATGCAGAATATTTTGGGACCGTATGAGGAATTTTGTATCCACTACGTGGATGATGTGTTAATATTTAGCGATAGTGTGGAACAACATTTTGTTCACTTAGAAAGAATAATATTAGAATTAGATATAGCAGGTTTAAGGTTGAATTTAAGGAAGTGTGAATTTTTCAAAGTAGGGTTAGATTTTTAGGATATAGGATAGATAATAAATATAGGATTGAAAATATAGATTAAAAGGACCCAGATTTAAGAGTGAAAAGGGAAGTTGAAAATAGATAAATTGAATTGGCCCATGCAAGGACAGATGAATAGATAAAAGGAAATGTAAAATAAATTATGAATAGGTATACATAGAGAAATAGAATAGGATTTGAACATAAGAATAGGCATAGATAGGAATAGTATAGTATAATAGGACATAGGTATGGGATGAATAAAATGTAAATATGAGTTTAATAATGAAAGGTTGAATTTCAATATGGAAATAAAAATATAATAATTTCATACCAATGTGAGTTTAAGTTCACGTTGGGCAACAAAAATGGACATTGATATAAAATTTTATATTTTAATTTGGGGGAATTATGCTGTGATAAGGGTTTGTTTAAGGGTGCACGACATAGTGGAGGTCACTAGAGAATGAGTAATTAAAATAGGCAGCAGAAAATTGTAGTTATTTTAGGAAATAAGTAAGAAATAGAAGTAGATAGTAAGTAGGCAACACCCTGTGTACAAAGTAGAAATAGTTTTGGGCGACGCAGGAAAGACATAGGAAGACGCATAGTTGGCGTAGGAATGAGAAATACAAGTATTAAACGGATGGTAAAGATTAAATACCCTGTAGATAGTGTTCAGTTGACATAAGTAAAGTGAATAAGAATATTTTTCAGTGGAAGCACGCGTAGAAATGATAAAGTATAATTAGACACGCATTAAGAAAAGAGTCTCAGACGATTAAGTAATACGGATGTGAAAATAGAGTTTCATGTAGCTAATATAATGCGTATAAAGATCTAACCATTTTGATAAGAGAAATGATTAAAAATTGCGTGAATCGCATGTAAACAATGAAAGTTTAAAGTAAAATTGCATCAGTTGTTTATGGAAAGGCGACTATTCTATCAAAATACAGCATGTTGATAAGTGAAGACACCTGCAGGCAGGTGGGCATTATGAACGAACGCAGAGCATTACATCAGAAAATATTCGAAATGAAATTATTTGATTGGTCCGAAGCAAACGACAGGTTCTAGACCACACCACGGATGCAGTGGGGATTCGAAATTATATTAGCAAGCACCGCGATAAGAAAGTCAGTTTTGAACTCAATGAAGGCCCAAGTGCATTGCCAGTAATACTGAATAATACGTAACAAGTGGTACAAAGTGAAATAAATGAGTGTGTATATGAAAATTACCGTTTAAAACGTAAGTAGGATTATTTTATGAATTAATCGTAAACTAAGACATAAAAATAATAGGGCTTCGAGGTCTGAGGAAAATAGGCCAGAATGCTTGATGTTAAGAAAGATTACAATAAAACAATTTAAATGTCGAGGCGAAAGGAAGAACATAATCTTGAAGTATAGGGTGAACGAATTACAAATTTGAAGTCTATGGCAAGAATGATTAAGGTATAAAATTATAATTAATGGTGTTGGTCCATAATGGTGATAAGTTGAATGGAATCAAAAATTGGGGAAGATTAATTTCAATGGAAGCGTCGTCGTAAAAAGATAAAACCAGGTCAGATTGTTAGTTATAAGGCATCTGTTTTTCTACAAGAATTTTATTTTATTTTTAATATCAAATTGGCTAAATATTATATGCTTGTAAACAAGTCAACAAAGGGTTGAATACGTATTGAAATAATAATAAGAAAACAGATTTAGAATATTCTACATTTGTTGGTAAGGATAATGAGTTTTCTTTGGTGACTTTGGGTTTTTAATACAAATTAAATGGTTGTTGATAAATGAAATTTATAAAGATGAATTAATTTGAAAATGTGTTGTAAATAACGTCAAAGCTGTACATAAAGCATTAATTTCATTAAATGGGATCCAAACTTACTGAATTTATATAATTACAAATATATGCTAGCCGAGGTCATAAGTACAGAGGAGGAGCCACAAATTAAGTAGGGCAGAGATAACCCGCAAAGGCGGTAACTTGTTGAATTTTGTCATTGGTCGATAAAGTTGTTTATGATAAACTCCAGTTGATAGCAACGTTAAGAAACAGCTGGAGGAGGAAATAATCACAAGCTGTAGGAAAGATTAAAATGGTGGTTCAATAATTTAATTTAGTATCATAGCAATTAAAATAAATAGGACGCTCAACGTAAGGACACGTGATATTACAGAAATAATAGGTCGACCCACTAAAGGGGTAGTACAGCAATATATATATATATATATATATATATATATATTGCTACGTCGCTGGAGCTGTTGAAGACTGCTTTAAAAACCCTTAAAATGCTACTAGTACGGCCCCACGAATCGGTCGCCAAACTGCTATGAAGACCGTTGCTGGTCGTCTCTCAATAATACTAAAAGCCCCACTTTTTGGGTGCCATTTAATTGCTGCGGACTCCGGTGCTGATGAAGTGGTGTAGTGCTTATATACCTAAAAAGCTTAAAAATTTCTGCTTCGCAATGAAGTTTGCCTCGGCTGCTTAGCTGCTTTCTGCAATTCAACCAACTACTAAAACAAATAGCTGCTACGGTAAATCACATTTATTTATTACACACTCAGAGAAAAATACACTCCAAATCACACGTAAACTCCTCGTTCACGCATTATTTATACATTATATTGATCCCCTTTTAAAATAATACATTTCGAGATTAGTAATAACCCCAGATTAATTATTTCCAATTGATTATCCGAGAAAGTAACAGGATTTTACCACATGTTTTACATTAACCTTGGTTTAATAAGAACTCCTAGTAAAACCTTAACCTCTCATGCTAGTTTTTGCACATCACACAACAAAAAGTCCTTTTTACTTTGTACAAAAGAAAAACAAATATTATTAATATTATAAACCCATTCTTTAACATAATTTCCTACATAAAAATACAGTAAAATAATACAACAGAAAAAGTTCAAATTGTAACTCTTTCCAAGTTTGTCCTTTTTGTTCATAAAATTATACCCACAATGCACAAAAAGTCATTAAACACCATTTTATACACATAGGCAATAAAAAGCAACAGTTACCTGGATATTATCCCTGCATACGGTCTGCTATCATTCACTCAGAAACTGCGGCATACAGGAACACCCTAACCTGACTTGCAATAGTCATAACTGCCAGCTGAAACCATTTCACCACAAAATCAACTCATCCACCAGTTTGAAGGTGCAATCAAATTCTCTAAGCTCTGCTACTGATAACCATTGACTGTTGGTATACAACCAAATTGACCAACCACTGACATCTACTCCATTTCCATTTGTATACTTTTGCACACTTAGTACAAATTAAAAATAAAACAATTTTTTCTTATGTAGAGTACTCTTTTATTCAATTCGTTAAAGTATTTTACTCTTGGAACCATCAGCTGGTTGTAGACTAAGAGAAAGCTTTACACTATTCGAACTCGGAGACCAAAAGAGCACTACAACCATCTTTTGGTGTTTATATCTCCTTCAAAGCATGTTAGAATTCTTCAAACTTTCTACAATACAAACATTCAATTCTACGTACACTTCCAACGGTTACACAATTCTTAAAACACTCTAACTAACGTACACAAACAACTTCAACCGCTACCGAAATTTTAGAAATTGACCTCTCACCAACAAGTTCCCGTAAACCTTTCCCCGTATTTTCTTTCCAACCGAAACTCACTTCTTTGAAAATCACTTGACCATAACAAATACGCACGCTTAACTAGCCAATTTTCGTCAAATTTCAATAATCCCAACCTTATATATTCACCCCAACTGATAAAGTCAACGTTTAAAATACGCTCCTACTGCAACATATGTAGTATCTATCTCACCCCAACCAACGCCCCAAAATGATATCTTTCTTGCTTTGTACTCACTCCCTTTCTTTATATTTATAACATGTGTTATCTTCATTTCGTTCTAACATACACGCTACAGCAACTATCCTCTACTTCGTCTGCCATCCCAGTTATCAACGAACGTTATCTTTCAATCTACGCCTATCTGACTTATATACATGCTGTCTAATAATCCTCTTTGTTCTCTTGTTGGTCAGTTGCATTTGTAACTGTCAAAAGCTACCCATTCCCAAAAGCTATAAATTTATTATAATTGACGTCGGTGACCACACTACCTAGAATTTACTTGTTATTTGTTCAACGTTATCTGCCCTCCGAGCAAAAATGCGACGGTTTTGTTCATTTATAAAGTAATTATACTAGAAAGGTTATTTCAAAAACTTCTCGGTAATATAATACAACTGCTACTTTGCTTGTAAACTAAACGGTTTTAAATCTTAGAAAAGCTTCTAAGAAAATATTCTTATACTTAAATACAACCGTTAAAATATGTTTATTACTATGAAATTTAAAATGCTATCTTATATACGCTATACCTTATGAATATTTACATTTGTAGGATTTTGAAAATTGACGTGTAGCTTCCTAAAATACTACAATAAAATTATTAATTTCTACACTAGCGATTTGAAAAGCGTTTCAAATTGTAATTTGTTGTTTTTACATGCTGAATCACGAAATAAGTTATCAAATGACTTATCAATGCCCTTTTAACACTCAAAAATCACAGTAACATATATATATATATATTGCTGTGATAAGGGGTTGCTTAAGGGTGCACGTTATAGTAAAGGTCGTTCGGGAATGAGTAATTAGAATAGTCAGCAGAAAACTACACTTATTTAAGGAGATAATTAAGAAATAGACATAGTTTGTAGATAGGAAGTAGTCAACACCCTGTATATAGAGTAGAGATAGTTTTTGGGCGACGCAGGTAAACATAGGAAGACGCATAGTTGGCGTAGGAATGAGAAGTACATGTATTAAATAGATAGTAAATATTAAATACCCTGTAGACAAAGTTTAGTTAATTTAGGTAAAACAAATAAGGATATTTTTCAGCGGAGGCACGCGTATATTGGGAAAGAATGATAAAGTGTAATTAGACACGCATTAAGAAGAAGAGTTCCAGACGATTAAATTAATACGGATATAGAAATAGAGTTTCAGGTAGTTAATATAAATGCGTACAAAGATCTAACCATTTTGATAAGAGAAATGATTAAAACTTGCGTGAATCGCATGTAAACATGGAAATTTAAAGTCGGGTTGCATCAGTTGTTTATAGAAAAGCAAGTAATCTATCAAAATACAGCATGTTGATAATAGAAGACAGCTGCGGGCAGGTTGTGATTATGGGAAAACGTGGAGCATTACATCAGAAACCGCTCTAAATAAAATTATTTGATTGGTCAGAGACAAGCGACGAGTTCTAGACCAAACCCACGGATGGAGTGGGAATTCGAGATTATATTATCAAGCACCTTGATAAGAAAGTAAGTTTTGAACTCAATGAAGGCCGAAGTGCATTGCCATTAGACAAAGTATTACGTAATAAGTATAAAAGTGAAAAATAAAATGAGTGCGAATATGAAGATTGCAATTACCGTTTAAACGTAAGTACGTTTTTAATGAATTTATTGTAAACTAAGATATAAAAATAATAGGGTTTCGAGGTCTGAGGGAAATAGACTAGGATTCTGATGTTAAGAAATACAGTAATGCAATTTAAATGTCAAGGGAAAAAGAAGAATAATACAATCTTGAAGTACAGGGGTGAAACAAACTACAATTTTAAGTCTGGGGCAAGAATGATAAGTTTGAAGAATTGAAATAAATTGGGGTATATAATTTAATGGTGGTGGTCCATAGTGTAATAATTTGAATGGAATCCAGAATTGGGGAAGATCATTTTTATTGGAAGCGTCGATGTGAAAAAGATAAAACCAGGTCAGATTTTTAGTTATAAGACATTTGTTTTCTATATGAATTTTATTTTATTTTTAATATTGAATTTGCTAAATATGATATGCTTGTGAAGAAGTCAACAAAAGAGGTTGCATACGCATTGAATGAGTAATATGAAAACAGGTTTAGAATATTCTACGCTTTGTTGGTAAAGATAATAAATTTTCTTTGGTGACTTTGGGTTTTTGAGTACATACTAAATGGTTGTTAATAAATGAAATTTATAAGAAATGTATTACAAATAATTTCAAAAGCTGTACATAACATATTGGTTTCATTATATAGAATCTAAATTTACTGAATTTTATAATTGCAAATAAATGCTAGCCGAGGTCATAAGATTTAAATAGTACAAAGGCGGAGCCACAAGTTGAATAGGAAAGTGATAACCCGCAAGGCGGTAACGTATCGAATTTTGCCATTGGTAGATAGAGTTGTTTAAAGATAAAGTCCAGTTGATAGCAATATTAAGAAAACAGCTGGAGGAGGAGATAATTACACTTAATCGTGAATATTAAATGGTGGTCCAATAATTTAGAATTCATAGCAAAATAAATAATGCAGCTCAACGTAGGGGCATGATAACTCTTCTAATACCATAGCAAATAAATATGTCGCCCAAAGTAGGGGCACGATAATTTAGAGAGGTATTCATAGCAAATAAATATATATATCAAACTTACAACATAAATTGTCGCTCATAATGTTCATATACTTAATACCGTCTACAGACGCAACAATCGGTTTTACAACGTGTTGTACTACAGGTTAGGAATAAAATCGTGTTACGTAAATCATAATACAATCGACTGCAACAACAGGTATCGGGCTCAGTGGCAGAATAGAGGTGGTTCGTAGGAGACGAACGACTGCCTCCGGTGCGCGACTGTAAGGAAAGTCGTATTGTGGTAAATATCTGAAATAAAATAAATAGTAAAACAACCTAATAATCATGTAAGATATTACTTCTCCTACTTATCATCATCATTAGGTCTTCAGTCCTGTAACTGATTAGACGTGTACCCTCATTTTTTCCTATTCTGAACTAACCTACACATTTGCCTGATATTTGCACAGTCTACATCTATCACTATCTACATGCAAAAGTCTGATCTCGGTCTATCGCTACTTTTTTTTCCTATCTCTGCTTGTAATATATCCCGTAATATTCCCCAAAAATGCCTTAGAACGTATTCTACCCATCTATTTCTGCAATTTCTTTGTTTTCCACAGAAATCTTTCTTCCTCTACTATTTCTATAACCTATTTGTTATTAAACTTGTCTGTCCATGCTATCATTCTTATACATCTGAAGCACAACATTCCAGAAGGCTTTTATCTCTTTTGGTTTGCTTCTCCTACTGCCCCTATTTTATAGACGTACTGTGCTGTGCTCCACACATATGGTTTGAACAATTTTCTTCTTGTTTCTATGTTTGTTGTCTTTGAGCATATCCGCTTTTCTTTGTTGTTAGATGTAGTCCGGTCACCTTCTATTGTTTTACAGTTATATACCCTATTTCCCCGATATTCAGTGGTATGTTAGGGGAAGGAAAAGCAGCCTGCGGCTGCCAAGTTTCCCCAGCACTTCAACTTTTGTCAAATTAATAGTTTTTTCAATATATCATTTCGCAAAATCATTATTAGTTGAAAATATTTCAAAACCCGCACCTGTAGTTGGACGCGTACCTCTACTTATTTATGTTCTGAGCTAGGCTACACATTTTACTGAAATTCCCACAATAGCCTATATACAGCTCGGTTCCCCTTCTACAGTTTTCTAATTATATGCCCTGTTTCACCGAGATTCAGTGATATGTGAAGGGAGATAAGCATCTATCTTGTGGCTGCCAAGGATCCCATCACACTTAAACATTTGCCTATTCAGTAAAGTAATAAAAAAAATATGAACTCAAATGATATATGTCACAGAAGAACAGTACAATCAAAGTGGTCTAAATATATGGCAATATTTTGGTCACTAAGGAAAACGTTCTCCCCATGCGCCAAAGGGCCGTAAAAGTTAAAACCTATACTCCTATACTAACTATGTACATATAGGAGTACGCATTTGTAGAATAAACACATGAAATATTTATTTAGAAAATAATGTCCCTATTGGAAATATTTTACCAATACTAATGGAATGTTGAACCAAGAAGATAACCGCAGACTTGGCAAGTATCACTAGAATGAACGGTATAAAATTTGTTCAAATACAGAAACCACACACTAAAATTTATGGACCAATCCTAGATACGCTACTCGTTTCGTGGCGCCGTGCGATAAGGAAATTTTCCTGGAATAGGTTAATTATATTTCCCCCTTAATTTGTTAGGTAGCAAGATAAATAAATTCTTCTTGCAGTGACTATAAATAGACAGAAGCCTGTCGCGCAGACCGTTCATTTACATTTCCAATACTCCACACTACATTGGCCAGGAGGCGAGTTTTTTGTTGCCTGGAAATTTCGAATTTTGCCGAACCCTTGCCGTTCCAGGCAAGGTAGGTATCTTTAACGTGCGTGCAAACACTCACACACGGGACCTCCATTTAACCTCTCATCCGAACGAGGGCGTAATATTTGTGAAAAATGCTCACCTGCCATTTTTCAAGCAGTCGGCCGTGTCGGGATTTGAACCCGGGACCTTGGGATCCGTAGTCGTACGCTTACTACATTGATCCACGGCGACGCCTGTTGCGTAGACCACAATATTAAATAAAAGCGGTAATATGGGTAGGACTCACCAGATGAATTTATAAAGTCGTTTTGTTGCTCGCATATATTAGATGGACAGCAAGATCCAGGGAATATCAACCATCTATGCAGTGGTGAAACATTCTTACGGTATCTCAGGCATTACGCCCACGGAAGAAGCTGAAGAGCAAATATGAATGAATTAAATAATGCAGAAGTTAATTTACAATTTGTGAACTGCAAATTAGCTTACCACGTGAAAAGATTATCGCTCCAAGCACCCTCACGGCGTCAACTTCTTCACGGGCAAATCCGACAGGAATCATCAATAGTAAGACCATGACGAATAAGGAATTTGCTTTTGTAAAAACATGAATATTATTCGTTATATAGGTTTAGCAAAAGAATGAAAAGCAAGGTCTAACTCAATTCGTTATCATAACAGGTGTGTGTACAATTGGCAGCAAGTCTTTAACATTGACGAAGCCAATCAACATTTCGAAGAACTGAATGCAACCACGTAACGTAAGTAAACCAATACAAAGTATATTAATACGTCCCTTTATTAAACCAGATACGGACTACAATCAATGTTAACAAACTTTCAAATTCGCGGCGAAGCTGGTATGAATAACTAGTTGAAGTACACGATATCTATAGTGAAGTTGAAGTCAAGAGTTTCTCGATGCATGAGAAAATATATATTAAACCTTTTACACTGTCTACATACTACTACATTTGCGTAGCACCATTGAGTTTGGTCTCTACGCCTTTAATTTTAAGACGTATTATGAATTCTTTCCATTTAAATAATTTACAATGATTTTGGTGCTTTTGCAATGTGTGAGAATGTTATCACAAGTTTGTAGGATGATCAACCATGGAAAATATTGTAGCGCTGTTTAGTCCACTGTTACGTGTCATTGCCACTTAAACATTGTTTTAGGTTAGTTTTTGGTGTACGGAAGTTTCGCGGCATATTTTCAAATACGCGGTGCGCGGGAATCTTTTAAATAGACGAGGCGGTACTTCCGTACGTCAGAGTAGTGAGCTTGCGCAGTGTGCTTATCCCTAGAGGGGTAGAGCAATACTAGAAAAAGGGTGGAAAAAGTTTCGCGGTTCTCTCGCTATAACGTGGCTTTTTCGCGAGTACCTTTGAGTGGAGTGGAGTGCTCGGTTTCTTTTCTGGTAACGTATCGTTAGGTTTACCTATGTAGACATCCTATCTAATTATCTTTTGTTGTCTACCCTCATACCTTATTATTTTCCTGTCCAATCCCTACATAGGTAAGACATCTGCCGCCACCTAGGCGCACCGATTTTCACGCCTGAGGATGAGGACTCATGATTACCTTAGCTAGCCGGAGCTGATTCGTACGCATTTGAGAGCGTCGACGCATCATCTCTAATTCCTCCGGAAGGAGCTCCGACTGGACTTGGCTAGAGGCCTACCCGAGCGCAATTTCGAGCGGAAGCAGGATTTCTGATGTAAGTAATCCTTTACTTATTTTATGTGCCTTATTCTTTGTGTTTGAATTACGGAAATTTACGTAGTATTGCGTAATATTGATGACATCATTAGTAGTTGACCGCGCCCCAAATCTGTACAAGAATTAGTGCTGCCAACTGTTGATAGTGTCTATTACACCTCGCTTCCGGTGTTGTATTTATCAAACTTGGTAAATATAACCACCGTGGCGCGTAAGACTACCTCTGACCAGAATAATAACGTTTGAATGTAAGGAAGGCGTTTGTACACAAAAGTTGATTGATCGTTCGCTGCTCGCGATGAACTTGATTGACAGATATAAGAGTTATACATTTAAGAACTTTATGTAGTTTACAATATATTCAAGATAATATTTGCCATATTCCGGTTTGCTCTCGAAATAAATAAGTCCATTGGATAAAATATAAATTGCCGTGATGAGCGTTAGTTAGTTCAGTTCTAATTGAAGCTTTAATTTTAAAGGTTTAAAAGTTGTGATATAAATTACCGTATGTGATATAAATTATTGTAGTGATCGACATAAATTTACTATAAGTCAATTATAATACTTTGATATTAAGTAATAAGAAGGGCATACTAGTTTTTATAAGTTAGGATTTGTACTGTTAGCGATTAGTTGAAAATAAATTATTGTGGGAGTTGTTAGAAAATTTCGCAGTACCTACAAGTTGTCGAAGTTACTTGTGTAACCAGTCGGACAATAAAAAACTGTTGTTTGTGCAAAAGAGTTTTTGTTATAATATGTTAATGGTTTTCTAATTTGGTACATCTATAGCGAAGTCCTGGTTTTTATTGGGGGTTGTAAAAGAATACACTAACTACTTTACTATTCATATCCTAATTTAATATTATAACGAAGTAGCCATGTTAATAAATTGTAAACTTCACAACTTCTATAAAATTGTTCGTGTGTTTTTTTATTAAGGTTCCTAAACTAGCTAAAATTGATAAATGTTTTTCCTATGTACAAATGTATGCGTACTTAATGTGCTACGTACCTAGACGTACCAAACGCGGAGAGTGGGGAAATTTACCTAAATACCAAAAAAACAAAAAAAAAGCACGTCGCCCACGATTATCTATTACAATAAGAATAAGTAAAGGATTCTGTACAAACAAGCAAAAGAAATAAATTAAGCGTTACTGTTTCAAAGCAAACAATTATGTTATACGATCAATTTAGTACTTTAGATACAAAGTACGCATCTCGTATTTTACACAAAATAAAAATAATCAGTAGAAAATAAACATGTAAGAACTTTTGTCAAGCGTTTTCAAAATTGCACACAGTACCTTTTGTAAAATAAACTAATCAGTAGAAAAAAATTAACGTATGAGAGCTTTTGTCAAGCATTCTTTTAAATTGTACATAATACCGTTGATAAAATAAACTAATCAGTAGAAAAGAATAAGCGTGTGGGAACTAGTGTCAAACATTTTTAACAATGGTACATCACACCTGTAGAGCGATAATATCGATTCGCAGCAACAAACAATAGTCCTACAGTGTCACGTTTCTTATCACGTAGCTACACCAAACGCTGATAAGGAATATGCCCTTGATATATACAAAAGAAAACAAGTGGTACACCTGCTTGCACTCCCTCTGGAGTGAATCAGCACCGCATCACCACGGTTGTCGGGGTCTATTTACCTTGTTACCATAACGGCACTAGCAATCTACAGGCAACGGCAGTTGATCTGTGGCATAGAACAGTTGGGCCTACATAAAGAGAACCAATTTGGCCTCCAGGTAAAAGCTAAAAAGAGAATTATATTAGGATGGGTAAACGCGGAAAAACCCACCGATACACGCAGGATACCTCCTACTTGTCGAACAAAAAAACGTGCATCGCTCTTAAAGTACTGGGACGAGTAATGTAGAAAATATTTCAACGCACAAGCTGCAGAATCAAATTATAAATTGGTTCAAATAACACGAGTTCGAACTGCAATCTTTGTGTTATCAAAGCGCGATTAGCAAACTGGAAAACACGCTATCAAATAATAGAAGGATCCATTATTTCGACAAGCCTTTAGATGGGAAACACAAAAGAAAGCAATTATACGTTATCGGAACGTTTAACAAATTAACGGATACCTAAAAGAAGGTATTGACTATTTAATTTATCGAATAAATTTTCGTTTTAAAAGCGAAATGGATTTGCGTTAAAATTCTGAACAGGTACACTATATAGGGTATTGTTGGAGAATTTAAAAATAGAAATGGAATTTATTCGAGAGGGTAATGACTAAACCAGGGAAAAAAGGGTGTTTAATTTATGTTGAAAAATAAACGTAACAAATTGCGAGCGTTACTAGTTGATTTATGTTAATACATCTGTCGTGACGTCATTGTTTATAATTTGTGTAAGATACTGAAGCCTTGGCTACGTACGCGTTTTTTAATGTCGTATGAGATGATGTGTTTATTGACCCTCTTCCGTTTGATATTATTTTCCCAAGCAGATGGTGTATGTGCAACTTTTATTAATTTTTTTCTGTATGCACTTGGATTTACCTTTCTTTAACAAAAATACTGTAAATAGAAAACTAATGCATCACGTACAACTATATAGTTCTTCAATAATCACTTATGCTATCGTATGATTTTATACATATGCGTTTTAGGAAAATTAATTTGTCAACAAATTTCGTTTCTGAGAAGTTTTTTGTTGTGGAGTGTTCTGATAACGGACTTCTACGAATTTTACTTAAGGTTATCAAGACGCGTAATTTCCAACTTTTTCTGCGATATCGTTCACATGAGCCGTGTTATTTGTATGGTTTTCCATATGACACTTAGTGAAAAAATTATACTGTACTTTGTAAAGAGCTTTTTTTAGAATGTTGTGAGTCAATGAATACGCCTCTGTCACCCAATAACACGAAGATGTATAATACATGGAAAACATTTAAATTCGTTTAGTATTTTATACAACTATGTAATTTTTGCTTTATCATTCGAACCCAATAACTAGAGATAACAAAAATATGCCCTTATCTCGACGCTGTTATTAAATAGCATGAGGTGTGAACCGTTATCTCTTCCACTTTTATTTTCTGAATCACATTTTCATGCTTTTAGGTGTACATTGTATCTTTTACAAATACCAAATCTCGTATTTGCACGAAACTAGATACATACTTTAAACAAGCTGTTACTGTATTTATTTTGGAATTTATCGTCTATCAAACACTACTCTACTAATTAGTATATTTAATTGAGCTTTGTTAATAAACAAATATTATCTTTAGTGGTTTAAGCGATTTCTGAATTGTTTAAGCACTTAATAGTAAATAAATATTTGACATAGTTTTCGTGTAGACTTTTAGTAAATTTAATCAGTCGTGTGCTGTGTTCGAGATAAATAGCTAAAGATCGATAATATTTAATTATCTGACGGATTTATATATATATATATATATATATATATATATATATATATATAAATATGTAGATATATACACACATATATATGTATAAATGTGTAGATAATATGTAAATAGTCACTACTAATATTTATGTCATTTAATAGCAATTTCTAAGCACAAAAAGCAATCAGAAAACAACATAAATTGGTTTAGTTCACCAGTTTCATGACCAACTGAAGTTATTTATTATGCAAATAATTACAATAACTCATATCAATTCATAAAATGCAAATAGATCGTAAATAAATAATTTTTCGTATCAATTCCATGTATTTTAGGTTGCAATTTCTTTAATCAGAAATAGGTCATAATCAGTCAATTTCAATTTTGTAACGAAAACTCTTTGGCAATGATAACTGTTGCGTTATAATGCGAAAAATGCGAAACGTGAAGGGCCTTTTACTTTAATTGTGATTCAAAATATGTAAAAACATCTGGTTACAGGCAGTGATGAAGATAAGTTCTTATAAACGCATTTTAAAGCAAAATGCAATTACTGTACGAATCAATTTACTACAATAAACGAACATTTTCAGTAGTTTCTTAGTCGGCACGGCACATTCAATTGACGGCGATTAAGCTGATGCTATGCATCTGAAATCGCACTATATCAACCATGTTGAGCAGCTGCCACTTGTCTTGTTGAAGTTCAAAATACGAAATACAAATGCCAAATCTCTTCTTTTCGTCTGAATGGTGATAATTCGGCGGAATTGCGATAATTGGCGAATATATTGCGCCAATTTTGACTTTACTAACAACTGGAGTTGTTTTTAAACCACGAAAATGTTTAAAATGAATAAAATCGTAAATACGATCCATAACTGCCCACCAAAATAACATTTAAGATGCTAGTTTTCTTAAACAAAATTTTGTCTTATAGCCGCTGTGAGCTATAATATTGTACGAATAATAACAATACGAATTTGGTTATGTGCATATATATTTTTTCTTTTTAGATTAATATACACAAATTTCAATATTAGTAGTGTATTTACATATAGATGGACAAATTGAAAATTATTTATTGTGATGGTAAAGGACACAATTTGACCAAAGGACGTTTTAAAATTCGTTTGGACGTTTGTACCGTAGCTACACGAGAAACGTCATTAGCTCCAATAAGTAGCTGAATGATACGAGCTAGTCGCTAACGGAGAGGAGAGATAGAATTCTCGTTTATGTTAACAAGAGTATCAATATCAATACCATCTAACTGCTTCGATTTGAACCAACGAGCAGATAAATATCATCATCATTTTGTTTTCGACTTTACTTAAGGTCGGTTTGACTCAGCTGTAACTTCTTTTATATTCTGTGCTAATCTAAAAAGTTCTACATTTCCTTCACTACCTAAATTTCTAATAATTTGACTAATATAGTTTGGCCTAGGTCTTCTTATACTCTTCTATCTTTTTCCTATCTACGTGACTCTACATAGATCTTAGCAACCTGATGGTTGTTAAAGAACTCCAACATATTTACATGATTCCCATTTATAAGGAAATGAAATATTACCTGGTTATCCCCTCCAAAAAAAGAAAAGTGATAAATTATATGTTATGGTAAAGCTTAAGCAACGAATCGCTGCCAACATGCCAGACCGCTAACCAATTGTGAGTTATGTCATGGTGACATTTAGTTAACTGATTTTTATTTTTTTTTGTTTTGTTTTCGAACTTACTTAAAGTCGGTTTGACGCGGCTCTAAATTCTTTTCTATTCTGAGCTAGTCTAAAAAGGTCTACATACCCTTCACAACCTAAATCTCTAATAATTTGACTAATATAGCTTTGTCTAGGCCTTCCTACTCTATTTTTATTTGATAGTCTATAATCTAAGACTTTACTAAATAGTCCCTCATGTCTTAACTGGTGCCCTATCATTTGATCTCTCCGAACCTCTAATTGTTTCCACATACAGAGTTCCTCGCCTATGCTTCTATAAACTTCCTCGTTTGTTACTCTATCTGTCCAACTAATCTTTAACATTCTTCTATAACACCAAGTTTCAAAAGCTTCTATTTTTTCTTATCTACCTCTTTAATTGTCCAAGTCTTACTACTGTATAATAAAACACTCCATACGTATGACTTTTTCTATTATCTAAACTAATACTATTAGCTATTAGTAAGTTTTTTTTCTTTAAAAACATTTTTCTAGCTTGAGCTATTCTAGCTACTATATCCCTTGTGCTACGTTCATCTTTTGTAATTATACTACCTAAATAACAAAATTCATCTACCTCCTCTAACTTGGAATTATCTATTTTTAATTTTGGTTTAGAACTAGGCTGTAACACACATTATCTTTGTCTTTCTCATACTATAGTTACTCTGTAGCATCTCATCTAAGATATTTAAAAACTCTTCTAGCTCTCTTCTAGACTCTGCTATAATGACTATATCATCTGCAAAACGTAACATGTTTATTTTCTGTCCCTGTAACTAATACCTATCTCTTTTCTCTCTTTAGCTAAGTTTAAAGCTTCCTCAATATAAACATTAAAAATCAAGAGGGACAGTATACAGTCCTGTCTAATACCATTTCTAATCTTAGCTTCCTTTTCTATTTCATCAAATCTAATTATTACGCTTTGGTTTTTATATAGACTGTAAATAATTTTTCTATCCCTATGAGAGATTCCTATTTTTCGCAAAACCCTGAACATAACAATCTAATTAACCCTATCAAATGTTTTTTCTAAATCTACAAACGCAAAATGAGTCTTTTTATTTTTTTGTAACCTTTTTTTTGATAATTATCCTAATCATTAGTATCGGTTCTCTAGTCCCTCTGTCTTTATGAAAACCATATTGATCTTCGCTTAAATAATTCTCAGTCAAAGCTTCTACTCTAGTTTTAATTATTATTGTTAGAATTTTGGAAGCGTGGGAAGTTAAACTAACCGTTCAAAAATTCTCACACCTATCAGCTTCTAACTTTTTTGGGATTGGGATAATAATTTTTTTTTCGAAATCTATTGGAACCTCACCTGTGTCATATATTACCTTTACTAGTTCATATAATCTGTCTAAAGTTTTCTGACTTGCATATTTTATTAATTCTGCGTGTATATCGTCTATCCCGGGTGCTTTATTTAGTTTAAGATCCTTAACAGCTCTATCAAATTGCTCTCTTAATATTAAGAACCCTATTTCTACATCCCCTTTTTGGTCGTTCTCTAACTCATTCATAACGTCTCCCTTATATAAATCTTCGAAATATTTTTTCCATCTATTTGCTACCTCAACATTATTTACTAGAAGCTCATTATTCTTGTCTTTAATACCATTATATTTTTTCCTATCTTCCCCGAAAAACTTTTTAGCTACCCTGTAAGCTCCGTCCGTCTTACCTACTCTCCAATCATCTCACAATTCTCCTCCATCCATTTATTTCTAGTTTTTCTACACTCATGTACTACTTATTTCTAACTGCATTATACTTTTGCTTACTTTCACTATCCAATTCTCTGAAAGGTTTAAGGTTTCTTCTATTTTCTATTAAATCTAATATCTCGTTTGTTATCCAGGGTTTTCTCGCTTCTATTTTCTCTGTTTTGTTGTATCATATACGGCCTTTTTTATTTATTTCCATCTATTTTCTACGTTCCCTCCTATAGTTATTTCTTTGATCTTATTATCTAATACTTGTTTATATTCCTATTTTACCTCACTATCATTAAGCTTACCTAGATCCCATCCCTCTCTTTTAATCTTTCTGAATTTTTTTAATTTTAGCTTACACTTCATTTTAACTAAGTTATGATCGCTATCTATGTCAGACCCTGGATAACTACAACAGTTTTTAACTTGGTTTCTAAATCTTTGTTTAACTAAAATATAATCTATTTGGTATCTAGCCCTATCACCTCTCGCTTTCCAAGTATATCTTTTACCTAACATGTTGTTCGAATAAGGTATTTAAGTTACTAATCTATGTTCCTGACAAAACTCAATTAATCTTTCTCCTCTATCATTTCGTCTGCCATACCCAAATTTTCCTACCATTTTTTCTTCACTACCTTCTCCCAATGACGCATTAAAATCGATCATAACTATTGAATTCTCATCTCTTTCTACTTTTCTCACTATACTATTTATATCCTCGTATACCTTTTTTACTTCCTCATCCTCGTATTGAGTTGTTGGCATGTATACCTGTACTAAAACAGCGTCTGTGGGTTTCGTACTCAATCTAACCATAATTATTCTGTCACTAAATTAACTTAACTTAACTTAACGTCTTAATCTTTTACCTAACACTATACCTACTCCTGCCCGTCCATTAGTTGAAGAAGTTGTAATTACTCCCTGTATGTTTGTTGTGGTTTGTTTAGCATTTTTCTTAATCTTCTTTGGGAATTAAACCACTCATAGTTTCTAAAATCATCTTCATTTACGTTTCGATTCATGACCTAAGATCGTTGTCAAAATAATAAAAACTTCAAGTTCGACATTTATGACATAAATTGAAGGCGACTTTGATTTATTGATGTTCGAAATATTTTGTTTGAGTACACTAGGCAAAAATGTTTAAAGTTTAAAAGAATGATTGCCTTCAATTTGTGTTGCGGCCTGGGACCGACTTTTTTAGGTAGCCAAAATGCTTAACCTGAAATCAGCTGATTAATTTTTATTGGAGAATTTTATATAAACTCAATAACTTGGGGATTGGAAAACATTTTTTAACATGTTTCTATTTATACAATTGAGAGGATGATTATTAAAGAAGTGTGCGATTACGTTACCGTAAGGCTTAAGCAGTCGTTTTTTATATTTATTTTGGGGGAGAAAAATCATTATGATTTAGGCTACCTTTCGTAGATTTTAACATGGTTCTGAGGCGACCCTAAAACGGGTTTACACTTGTCAGATACCAATGCTGTTTTACAGGGGTTGCTAATATGCTTATTGTTATGTCATTAGTTATTGTATGCTTAAATAGAAATCATGTATGTAGACTGTATTTCATGTTAATATCGCAAGGAAAACCCAGGAAAAACTTGCAATGCTACTAGATAATGTGGGCATTTGTTATTTGTTTTTGTTATTTGTTATTTGTTATTTGTTATTTGTTTTTGTTATTTGTTATTTGTTATTTGTTATTTGTTATTTGTTATTTTTGTTATTTGTTATTTTTATTTGTTTTTTTATTTTTATTTTTATTTGTTATTTTTATTTTTATTTTTATTTTTATTTGTTATTTGTTATTTTTATTTTTATTTTTTATTTTTATTTTTATTTTTTTTTTTATTTGTTATTTGTTATTTGTTATTTTTATTTTTATTTTTATTTATTATTTTTATTTTTATTTTTATTTTTATTTGTTATTTTTTTATTTTTATTTTTATTTTTATTTTTATTATTTTTATTTTTATTTTTATTTTTATTTTTATTTGTTATTTTTATTTTTATTTTTATTTTTATTTGTTATTTTTATTTTTATTTTTATTTTTATTTGTTATTTTTATTTTTATTTTTATTTTTATTTTTATTTTTATTTTTATTTTTATTTTTATTTTTATTTTTTTTTTATTTTTATTTTTATTTGTTATTTTTTTTGTTATTTGTTATTTGTTTTTTTATTTGTTATTTGTTATTTGTTATTTGTTATTTGTTATTTTATTTGTTATTTGTTATTTGTTATTTGTTATTTGTTATTTGTTATTTGTTATTTGTTATTTGTTATTTGTTATTTGTTATTTGTTATTTGTTATTTGTTATTTGTTATTTGTTATTTGTTATTTGTTATTTTTATTTGTTATTTGTTATTTTTATTTGTTATTTGTTATTTGTTATTTGTTATTTGTTATTTGTTATTTTATTTGTTATTTGTTATTTTTATTTGTTATTTTTATTTGTTATTTGTTATTTGTTATTTGTTATTTGTATTGTTATTTGTTATTTGTTATTTGTTATTTGTTATTTATTATTTGTTATTTGTTATTTGTTATTTGTTATTTGTTATTTGTTATTGTTTGTTATTTGTTATTTGTTATTTGTTATTTGTTATTTGTTATTTGTTATTTGTTATTTGTTATTTGTTATTTGTTATTTGTTATTTGTTATTTGTTATTTGTTATTTGTTATTTGTTATTTGTTATTTGTTATTTGTTATTTGTTATTTGTTATTTGTTATTTGTTATTTGTTATTTGTTATTTGTTATTTGTTATTTGTTATTTGTTATTTGTTATTTGTTATTTGTTATTTGTTATTTGTTATTTGTTATTTGTTATTTGTTATTTGTTATTTGTTATTTGTTATTTGTTATTTGTTATTTGTTATTTGTTATTTGTTATTTGTTATTTGTTATTTGTTATTTGTTATTTGTTATTTGTTATTTGTTATTTGTTATTTGTTATTTGTTATTTGTTATTTGTTATTTGTTATTTGTTATTTGTTTTTGTTATTTGTTATTTGTTATTTGTTATTTGTTATTTGTTATTTGTTATTTGTTATTTGTTATTTGTTATTTGTTATTTGTTATTTGTTATTTGTTATTTGTTATTTGTTATTTGTTATTTGTTATTTGTTATTTGTTATTTGTTATTTGTTATTTGTTATTTTTATTTGTTATTTGTTATTTGTTATTTGTTATTTGTTATTTGTTATTTGTTATTTATTATTTGTTATTTGTATTTGTTATTTGTTATTTGTTATTTGTTATTTGTTATTTGTTATTTGTTATTTATTATTTGTTATTTATTTGTTATTTGTTATTTGTTATTTGTTATTTGTTATTTGTTATTTGTTATTTGTTATTTGTTATTTGTTATTTGTTATTTGTTATTTATTATTTGTTATTTGTTATTTGTTATTTGTTATTTGTTATTTGTTATTTGTTATTTGTTATTTGTTATTTTTATTTGTTATTTGTTATTTGTTATTTGTTATTTGTTATTTGTTATTTGTTATTTGTTATTTGTTATTTGTTATTTGTTATTTGTTATTTGTTATTTGTTATTTGTTATTTTTATTTTGTATTATTTGTTATTTGTTATTTAGTTGTATTTGTTATTTTTATTTTATTTATTTATTTATTGTTATTTTTATTGTTATTTTTGTTATTTGTTATTTTATTGTTATTTTTATTTTTATTTTTTTTTATTTGTTATTTTTTTTATTGTTTTTTTATTTTTATTTTTTTTTTATTTTTATTTTTATTTGTTATTATTTATTTGTTATTTTTATTTTTATTTTTATTTTTATTTTTATTTATTTTTATTTGTTATTTGTTATTTTTTATTTTTATTTGTTATTTTTATTTTTATTTTTATTTTTATTTGTTATTTGTTATTTGTTATTTGTTATTTGTTATTTGTATTTGTTATTTGTTATTTGTTATTTGTTATTTGTTATTTGTTTTTGTTTTTGTTATTTGTTATTTTTATTTTTATTTTTATTTGTTATTGTTATTTGTTATTTGTTTTTTTATTTGTTATTTTTATTATTTGTTTTTTTATTTGTTATTTTTATTTGTTATTTTTATTTGTTTTTTTATTTTTATTTTTATTTTTATTTTTATTTGTTATTTGTTATTTTATTTTTATTTTATTGTTATTTGTTATTTGTTATTTTTATTTTTATTTTTATTTTTATTTTATTTTTATTTGTTATTTGTTATTTTTATTTGTTATTTGTTATTTGTTATTTGTTATTTGTTATGTTATTTGTTATTTGTTATTTGTTATTTGTTATTGTTATTTGTTATTTGTTATTTGTTTTTATTTATTTGTTATTTGTTATTTGTTATTTGTTATTTGTTATTTGTTATTTGTTATTTGTTATTTGTTATTTGTTATTTTTATTTGTTATTTGTTATTTGTTATTTGTTATTTGTTAGTTGTTATTTGTTATTTGTTATTTGTTATTTGTTAGTTGTTATTTGTTAGTTGTTATTTGTTATTTGTTATTTGTTATTTGTTATTTGTTATTTGTTATTTGTTATTTGTTATTTGTTATTTGTTATTTGTTATTTGTTATTTGTTATTTGTTATTTGTTATTTGTTATTTGTTATTTGTTATTTGTTATTTGTTATTTGTTATTTGTTATTTGTTATTTGTTATTTGTTATTTGTTATTTGTTATTTGTTATTTGTTATTTGTTATTTGTTATTTGTTATTTGTTATTTGTTATTTGTTATTTGTTATTTGTTATTTGTTATTTGTTATTTGTTATTTGTTATTTGTTATTTGTTATTTGTTATTTGTTATTTGTTATTTGTTATTTGTTATTTGTTATTTGTTATTTGTTATTTGTTATTTGTTTTTTTGTTATTTGTTATTTGTTATTTGTTATTTGTTATTTGTTATTTGTTATTTGTTATTTGTTATTTGTTATTTGTTATTTGTTATTTGTTATTTGTTATTTGTTATTTGTTATTTGTTATTTGTTATTTGTTATTTGTTATTTGTTATGTTATTTGTTATTTGTTATTTGTTATTTGTTATTTGTTATTTGTTATTTGTTATTTGTTATTTGTTATTTGTTATTTGTTATTTGTTATTTGTTATTTGTTATTTGTTATTTGTTATTTGTTATTTGTTATTTGTTATTTGTTATTTGTTATTTGTTATTTGTTATTTGTTATTTGTTATTTGTTATTTGTTATTTGTTATTTGTTATTTGTTATTTGTTATTTGTTATTTGTTATTTGTTATTTGTTATTGTTATTTGTTATGTTATTTGTTATTTGTTATTTGTTATTTGTTATTTGTTATTTGTTATTTGTTATTTGTTATTTGTTATTTGTTATTTGTTATTTGTTATTTGTTATTTGTTATTTGTTATTTGTTATTTGTTATTTGTTATTTGTTATTTGTTATTCGTTATTCGTTATTTGTTATTTGTTATTTGTTATTTGTTATTTGTTATTTGTTATTTGTTATTTGTTATTTGTTATTTGTTATTTGTTATTTGTTATTTGTTATTTGTTATTTGTTATTTGTTATTTGTTATTTGTTATTTGTTATTTGTTAGTTTTTATTTGTTATTTGTTATTTGTTATTTGTTATTTGTTATTTGTTATTTGTTATTTGTTATTTGTTATTTGTTATTTGTTATTTGTTATTTGTTATTTGTTATTTGTTATTTGTTATTTGTTATTTGTTATTTGTTATTTGTTATTTGTTATTTGTTATTTGTTATTTGTTATTTGTTATTTATTATTTGTTATTTGTTATTTTTATTTTTATTTGTTATTTGTTATTTGTTATTTGTTATTTGTTATTTGTTATTTGTTATTTGTTATTTGTTATTTGTTATTTGTTATTTGTTATTTGTTATTTGTATTGTTATTTGTTATTTGTTATTTGTTATTTGTTATTTGTTATTTGTTATTTGTTATTTGTTATTTGTTATTTGTTATTTGTTATTTGTTATTTGTTATTTGTTATTTGTTATTTGTTATTTGTTATTTTTATTTGTTATTTGTTATTTGTTATTTGTTATTTGTTATTTGTTATTTGTTATTTGTATTTGTTATTTGTTATTTGTTATTTGTTATTTGTTATTTGTTATTTGTTATTTGTTATTTGTTATTTGTTATTTGTTATTTTTATTTGTTATTTGTTATTTGTATTTGTTATTTGTTATTTGTTATTTGTTATTTGTTATTTGTTATTTGTTATTTGTTATTTGTTATTTGTTATTTGTTATTTGTTATTTGTTATTTGTTATTTGTTATTTGTTATTTGTTATTTGTTATTTGTTATTTGTTATTTGTTATTTGTTATTTGTTATTTGTTATTTGTTATTTGTTATTTGTTATTTGTTATTTGTTATTTGTTATTTGTTATTTGTTATTTGTTATTTGTTATTTGTTATTTGTTATTTGTTATTTGTTATTTGTTATTTGTTATTTGTTATTTGTTATTGTTATTTGTTATTTGTTATTTGTTATTTGTTATTTGTTATTTGTTATTTGTTATTTGTTATTTGTTATTTGTTATTTGTTATTTGTTATTTTTATTTGTTATTTGTTATTTGTTATTTGTTATTTGTTATTTGTTATTTGTTATTGTTATTTGTTATTTTTATTTGTTATTTGTTATTTGTTATTTGTTATTTGTTATTTGTTATTTGTTATTTGTTATTTGTTATTTGTTATTTGTTATTTGTTATTTGTTATTTGTTATTTGTTATTTTTATTTGTTATTTGTTATTTGTTATTTGTTATTTGTTATTTGTTATTTGTTATTTGTTATTTGTTATTTGTTATTTGTTATTTGTTATTTGTTATTTGTTATTTGTTATTTGTTATTTGTTATTGTTATTTGTTATTTGTTTTTGTTATTTGTTATTTTTATTTGTTATTTGTTTTTATTTTATTTTTATTTGTTATTTGTTATTTGTTATTTTTTTTGTTATTTTATTTGTTATTTGTTATTTGTTATTTGTTATTTGTTATTTGTTATTTGTTATTTGTTATTTTATTTGTTATTTGTTATTTTTATTTTTATTTGTTATTTGTTATTTGTTGTTATTTGTTATTTTATTTGTTATTTTTATTTGTTATTTTTTTTTTGTTATTTGTTATTTGTTATTTGTTATTTGTTATTTTTATTTGTTATTTTTATTTGTTATTTTTATTTGTTATTTTTATTATTTTTTTTGTTATTTGTTATTTTTATTTTTATTTGTTTTTTTATTTGTTATTTGTTATTTGTTATTTGTTATTTGTTATTTGTTATTTTTATTTTTATTTTTTTTTATTTTATTTGTTATTTTTATTTGTTATTTGTTATTTGTTATTTGTTATTTGTTATTTGTTATTTGTTATTGTTATTTGTTATTTGTTATTTGTTATTTGTTATTTGTTATTTGTTATTTATTTGTTATTTGTTATTTGTTATTTGTTATTGTTTTTGTTATGTTATTTGTTATTTTTATTTGTTATTTGTTATTTTTATTTGTTATTTGTTTTTTTATTTGTTTTTGTTATTTGTTTATTTGTTATTTGTTATTTGTTATTTTTATTTGTTATTTGTTATTTGTTATTTTTATTTGTTATTTGTTATTTGTTATTTGTTATTTGTTATTTGTTATTTTTATTTGTTTTTGTTATTTGTTATTTTTGTTATTTGTTATTTGTTATTTTTATTTGTTATTTGTTTTTGTTATTTGTTATTTGTTTTGTTTTTATTTGTTATTTGTTATTTGTTATTTGTTATTTGTTATTTGTTATGTTATTTGTTATTTGTTATTTGTTATTTGTTTTTGTTATTTGTTATTTGTTATTTGTTATTTGTTATTTGTTATTTGTTATTTATTTGTTATTTGTTATTTGTTATTTGTTATTTGTTATTTGTTATGTTATTTGTTATTTGTTATTTGTTATTTGTTATTTGTTATTTGTTATTTTTATTTGTTATTTGTTATTTGTTATTTGTTATTTGTTATTTGTTATTTGTTATTTGTTATTTTATTTGTTATTTGTTATTTGTTATTTGTTATTTGTTATTTGTTATTTGTTATTTGTTATTTGTTATTTGTTATTTGTTATTTGTTATTTGTTATTTGTTATTTGTTATTTGTTATTTGTTATTTGTTATTTGTTATTTGTTATTTGTTATTTTTGTTATTTGTTATTTGTTATTTGTTATTTGTTATTTGTTATTTGTTATTTGTTATTTGTTATTTGTTATTTGTTTTATTTGTTATTTGTTATTTGTTATTTGTTATTTGTTATTTGTTATTTGTTATTTGTTATTTGTTATTTGTTATTTGTTATTTGTTATTTGTTATTTGTTATTTGTTATTTGTTATTTGTTATTTGTTATTTGTTATTTGTTATTTGTTATTTGTTATTTGTTATTTGTTATTTGTTATTTGTTATTTGTTATTTGTTATTTGTTATTTGTTATTTGTTATTTGTTATTTGTTATTTGTTATTTGTTATTTGTTATTTGTTATTTGTTATTTGTTATTTGTTATTTGTTATTTGTTATTTGTTATTTGTTATTTGTTATTTATTTGTTATTTGTTATTTGTTATTTGTTATTTGTTATTTGTTATTTGTTATTTGTTATTTGTTATTTGTTATTTGTTATTTGTTATTTGTTATTTGTTATTTGTTATTTGTTATTTGTTATTTGTTATTTGTTATTTGTTATTTGTTATTTGTTATTTGTTATTGTTATTGTTATTGTTATTGTTATTGTTATTTGTTATTTGTTATTTGTTATTTGTTATTTGTTATTTGTTATTTGTTATTTGTTATTGTTATTTGTTATTTGTTATTTGTTATTTGTTATTTGTTATTTGTTATTTGTTATTTGTTATTTGTTATTTGTTATTTGTTATTTGTTATTTGTTATTTGTTATTTGTTATTTGTTATTTGTTATTTGTTATTTGTTATTTGTTATTGTTATTTGTTATTTGTTATTTGTTATTTGTTATTTGTTATTTGTTATTTGTTATTTGTTATTTGTTATTTGTTATTTGTTATTTGTTATTTGTTATTTGTTATTTGTTATTTGTTATTTGTTATTTGTTATTTGTTATTTGTTATTTGTTATTTGTTATTTGTTATTTGTTATTTGTTATTTGTTATTTGTTATTTGTTATTTGTTATTTGTTATTTGTTATTTGTTATTTGTTATTTGTTATTTGTTATTTGTTATTTGTTATTTGTTATTTGTTATTTGTTATTTGTTATTTGTTATTTGTTATTTGTTATTTGTTATTTGTTATTTGTTATTTGTTATTTGTTATTTGTTATTTGTTATTTGTTATTTGTTATTTGTTATTTGTTATTTGTTAATTATTTGTTATTTGTTATTTTTATTTTTATTTGTTATTTTTATTTGTTATTTGTTATTTGTTATTTTTATTTTTATTTTTGTTATTTGTTATTTTATTTGTTATTTGTTATTTTTATTTTTATGTTATTTGTTATTTGTTATTTGTTATTTGTTATTTGTTATTTGTTATTTGTTATTTGTTATTTGTTATTTTTATTTGTTATTGTTATTTGTTATGTTATTTGTTATTGTTATTTGTTATTTGTTATTTGTTATTTGTTATTTTTATTTTTATTTTTATTTGTTATTTGTTATTTGTTATTTGTTATTTTTTTTTATTTTTATTTGTTATTTTTATTTTTATTTTTATTTTTATTTTTATTTTATTTTTATTTTTATTTTTATTTTTATTTTTATTTATTTATTTGTTTTTTTATTTTTATTTTTATTTTTATTTTTATTTTTATTTGTTATTTGTTATTTTTATTTTTATTTTTATTTTTATTTTTATTTGTTATTTTTATTTATTTGTTATTTTTATTTTTATTTTATTTTTATTTTTATTTGTTATTTGTTATTTTTATTTGTTATTTTTATTTTATTTTTATTTTTATTTGTTATTTGTTATTTTTATTTTTATTTTTATTTGTTATTTTTATTTGTTATTTGTTATTTTTATTTGTTATTTGTTATTTGTTATTTGTTATTTTTATTTTTATTTTTATTTTTATTTGTTATTTGTTATTTGTTATTTGTTATTTGTTATTTGTTATTTGTTATTTGTTATTTGTTATTTGTTATTTGTTATTTGTTATTTGTTATTTGTTATTTGTTATTTGTTATTTGTTATTTGTTATTTGTTATTTGTTATTTGTTATTTGTTATTTGTTATTTGTTATTTGTTATTTGTTATTTGTTATTTGTTATTTGTTATTTGTTATTTGTTATTTGTTATTTGTTATTTGTTATTTGTTATTTGTTATTTGTTATTTGTTATTTGTTATTTGTTATTGTTATTTGTTATTTGTTATTTGTTATTTGTTATTTGTTATTTGTTATTTGTTATTTGTTATTTGTTATTTGTTATTTGTTATTTGTTATTGTTATTTGTTATTTGTTATTTGTTATTTGTTATTTGTTATTTGTTATTTGTTATTTGTTATTTGTTATTTGTTATTTGTTATGTTATTTGTTATTTGTTATTTGTTATTTGTTATTTGTTATTTGTTATTTGTTATTTGTTATTTGTTATTTGTTTTGTTATTTGTTATTTGTTATTTGTTATTTGTTATTTGTTATTTGTTATTTGTTATGTTGTTATTTGTTATTTGTTATTTGTTATTTGTTATTTGTTATTTGTTATTATTTGTTATTTTTATGTTATGTTATTTGTTATTGTTATTTGTTATTTGTTATTTTTATTTTTATTTTTATTTTTATTTTTATTTGTTATTTTTATTTTATTTGTTATTTGTTATTTGTTATTTGTTATTTGTTATTTGTTATTTGTTATTTGTTATTTGTTATTTGTTATTTGTTATTTATTTTTATTTTTTGTTATTTTTATTTATTATTTTTATGTTATGTTATTTTTATGTTATTTGTTATTTTATTTGTTATTTGTTATTTGTTATTTGTTATTTGTTATTTTTATTTGTTATTTGTTATTTTTATTTTTATTTTTTGTTATTTGTTATTTGTTATTTGTTATTTGTTATTTGTTTTTGTTATTTGTTATTTGTTATTTGTTATTTGTTATTTGTTATTTGTTATTTGTTATTTGTTATTTTTTTTGTTATTTGTTATTTGTTATTTGTTATTTGTTATTTGTTATTTGTTATTTGTTTATTTGTTATTTTTATTTATTTTTTATTTGTTATTTGTTATTTGTTATTTGTTATTTGTTATTTGTTATTTGTTATTTGTTATTTGTTATTTGTTATTTGTTATTTGTTATTTGTTATTTTTATTTGTTATTTTTTGTTATTTGTTATTTGTTATTTGTTATTTGTTATTTGTTATTTGTTATTTGTTATTTGTTATTTGTTATTTGTTATTTGTTTTTGTTATTTGTTATTTGTTATTTGTTATTTGTTATTTGTTATTTGTTATTTGTTATTTGTTATTTGTTATTTTGTTATTTGTTATTTGTTATTTGTTATTTGTTATTGTTATTTGTTATTTGTTATTTGTTATTTGTTATTTGTTATTTGTTATTTGTTATTTGTTATTTGTTATTTGTTATTTGTTATTTGTTATTTGTTATTTGTTATTTGTTATTTGTTATTTGTTATTGTTATTTGTTATTTGTTATTTGTTATTTGTTATTTGTTATTTGTTATTTATTTGTTATTTGTTATTTGTTATTTGTTATTTGTTATTTGTTATTTTTGTTATTTGTTATTTGTTATTTGTTATTTGTTATTTGTTATTTGTTATTTGTTATTTGTTATTTGTTATTGTTATTTGTTATTTGTTAAATGTTATTTGGTATTTTTTATTTGTTATTTGTTATTTGTTATTAGATATTTGTAATTTGTTATTTGTTAGTTGTTATTTGTTATTTGTTATTTGTTATTTGTTATTTGTTATTTGTTATTTGTTATTTGTTATTTGTTATTTGTTATTTGTTATTTGTTATTTGTTATTTGTTATTTGTTATTTGTTATTTGTTATTTGTTATTTGTTATTTGTTATTTGTTATTTGTTATTTGTTATTTGTTATTTGTTATTTGTTATTTGTTATTTGTTATTTGTTATTATTTGTTATTTGTTATTTGTTATTTGTTATTTGTTATTTGTTATTTGTTATTTGTTATTTGTTATTTGTTATTTGTTATTTGTTATTTGTTATTTGTTGTTATTTGCTATTTGTTATTTGTTATTTGTTATTTGTTATTTGTTTTTTGTTATTTGTTATTTGTTATTTGTTATTTGTTATTTGTTATTTGTTATTTGTTATTTGTTATTTGTTATTTGTTATTTGTTATTTGTTATTTGTTATTTGTTATTTGTTATTTGTTATTTGTTATTTGTTATTTGTTATTTGTTTATTTGTTATTTGTTATTTGTTATTTGTTATTTGTTATTTGTATTTGTTTTGTTATTTGTTATTTGTTATTTGTTATTTGTTATTTGTTATTTGTTATTTTTATTTTTATTTGTTATTTGTTTTTGTTATTTGTTATTTGTTATTTATTATTGTTATTTGTTTTGTTATTTGTTATTTGTTATTTGTTATTTATTTTTATTTGTTTATTTTTATTTATTATTGTTATTTGTTATTTGTTATTTGTTATTTTTGTTATTTGTTATTTGTTATTTGTTATTTGTTATTTATTATTTGTTATTTGTTATTTGTTATTTGTTATTTGTTATTTTGTTATTTGTTATTTGTTATTTGTTATTTGTTATTTGTTATTTGTTATTTGTTATATTTGTTATTTGTTATTTGTTATTTTATTTGTTTATTTGTATTTTATTTGTTATTGTTTATTTGTTATTTGTTATTTGTTATTTGTTATTTGTTATTTGTTTTTGTTATTTGTTATTTGTTATTTTTTTATTTGTTATTTGTTATTTGTTATTTGTTATTTGTTATTTGTTATTTGTTATTTGTTATTTATTTGTTATTTGTTATTTGTTATTTGTTATTTGTTATTTGTTATTTGTTATTGTTGTTATTTGTTATTTGTTATTTGTTATTTGTTATTTTTTTTGTTATTTGTTATTTGTTATTTGTTATTTTTGATTTGTTATTGTTTTTTTGTTTGTTATTTGTTATTTGTTATTTGTTATTTGTTATTTTTATTTAGTTATTGTTATTTGTTATTTGTTATTTGTTATTTGTTATTTGTTATTTGTTATTTGTTATTTGTTATTTGTTATTTGTTATTTGTTATTTGTTATTTGTTATTTGTTATTTGTTATTTGTTATTTGTTATTTGTTATTTGTTATTTGTTATTTGTTATTTGTTATTTGTTATTTGTTTATTTGTTATTTGTTATTTGTTATTTGTTATTTGTTATTTTTATTTGTTATTTGTTATTTGTTATTTGTTATTTGTTATTTGTTATTTGTTATTTATTATTTGTTATTTGTTATTTGTTATTTGTTATTTGTTATTTGTTATTTATTATTTGTTATTTGTTATTTTGTTATTTGTTATTTGTTATTTGTTATTTGTTATTTGTTATTTGTTTGTTATTTGTTATTTGTTATTTGTTATTTGTTATTTGTTATTTGTTATTTGTTATTTGTTATTTGTTATTTGTTATTTGTTATTTGTTATTTGTTATTTGTTATTTGTTGATTTTATTTTTATTTGTTATTTGTTATTTGTTATTTGTTATTTGTTATTTGTTATTTGTTATTTGTTATTTGTTATTTGTTTGTTATTTGTTGTTTGTTATTTGTTTTTGTTGTTTGTTGTTTGTTGTTTGTTGTTTGTTGTTTGTTTGTTTGTTGTTTGTTGTTTGTTGTTTATTGTTTGTTGTTTGTTGTTTATTTGTTTTTGTTTGTTGTTTGTTGTTTGTTGTTTGTTGTTTGTTGTTTGTTGTTTGTTTTGTTGTTTGTTGTTTGTTGTTTGTTGTTTTGTTGTTTGTTGTTTTGTTTGTTATTTGTTATTTGTTGTTTTTGTTTGTTGTTTGTTGTTTGTTGTTTGTTTTTGTTTTTGTTTTTGTTTGTTGTTGTGTTGTTTTTGTTGTTTTGTTGTTTGTTGTTTATTTGTTGTTTGTTTTTGTTTGTTTTTGTTTTTGTTGTTTGTTGTATTTGTTGTTTGTTGTTTGTTGTTTGTTGTTTGTTGTTTGTTGTTTGTTGTTTGTTGTTTTTGTTGTTTTGTTGTTTGTTGTTTGTTGTTTATTGTTTGTTGTTTGTTTTTGTTTATTGTTTTTGTTATGTTTGTTGTTTGTTGTTTGTTGTTTGTTGTTTATTGTTTGTTGTTTGTTGTTTGTTGTTTGTTGTTTTTGTTTGTTGTTTGTTGTTTTGTTGTTTGTTATTTGTTGTTTGTTGTTTTTGTTTGTTGTTTGTTGTTTGTTGTTTGTTGTTTGTTGTTTATTGTTTGTTGTTTGTTGTTTGTTGTTTGTTGTTTTTGTTGTTTGTTTGTTGTTTGTTGTTATTTGTTTATTGTTTGTTGTTTTGTTGTTTATTGTTATTGTTTTGTTTGTTGTTTGTTGTTATTGTTTGTTGTTGTTGTTGATTATTTGTTGATTTGTTATTTGTTATTTTTGTTTTTGTTGTTGTTGTCTATTTATTGTTGTTTTGTTGTTGTTATTATGTTTTATGTTTGTTTGCTGTTGTCTGTTTGTTGTATTGTCTTTTGTCTGTTGTCTGTTGTCTATTGTCTGTTGTTGTTTGTCTGTTTGTCTGTTGTCTATTGTTCTGTTGTCTGTTTGTCTGTTGTCTGTTGTCTGTTGTCTGTTGTCTAGTTGTTTGTCTGTTTGTCTGTTGTCTGTTTGTCTGTTGTCTGTTGTTTTCTGTTGTCTGTTGTCTGTTGTCTGTTGTCTGTTGTCTGTTGTCTGTTGTCTTGTTGTTTGTCTGTTTGTCTGTTGTCTGTTGTTCTGTTGTCTGTTGTCTGTTGTCTGTTGTCTGTTGTCTGTTGTCTGTTGTTGTTGTCTGTTGTCTGTTGTCTATTGTCTGTTGTCTGTTGTCTTGTTGTCTGTTGTCTGTTGTCTGTTGTCTGTTGTCTGTTTGTCTGTTGTCTGTTGTCTGTTGTCTGTTTGTCTGTTGTCTGTTTGTTTCTGTTGTCTGTTGTCTTTGTCTTTGTCTGTTTGTCTGTTGTCTGTTGTCTGTTGTCTGTTGTCTGTTGTCTGTTGTCTGTTGTCTGTTGTCTGTTGTCTGTTGTCTGTTGTCTGTTGTCTGTTGTCTGTTGTCTGTTGTCTGTTGTCTGTTGTCTTGTTTTGTCTGTTGTCTTTGTCTGTTGTCTGTTGTCTGTTGTCTGTTGTCTGTTGTCTGTTGTCTGTTGTCTGTTGTCTGTTGTCTGTTGTCTGTTGTCTGTTGTCTGTTGTCTGTTGTCTGTTGTCTGTTGTCTGTTGTCTGTTGTCTGTTGTCTTTTGTCTGTTGTCTGTTGTCTGTTGTCTGTTGTCTGTTGTCTGTTGTCTGTTGTCTGTTGTCTGTTGTCTGTTGTCTGTTGTCTGTTGTCTGTTGTCTGTTGTCTGTTGTCTGTTGTCTGTTGTCTGTTGTCTGTTGTCTGTTGTCTGTTGTCTGTTGTCTGTTGTCTGTTGTCTGTTGTCTGTTGTCTGTTGTCTGTTGTCTGTTGTCTTTGTCTGTTGTTTTGTCTGTTGTCTGTTGTCTGTTGTCTTTGCTTGTTGTTGTCTGTTTTTGTCTGTTGTTTGTTGTTGTTGTTTGTTGTCTGTTTGTTGTTGTTTTTGTTGTTTTGTCTGTTGTTGTTTGTTGTTTGTTGTTTGTTGTTGTTGTCTGTTGTTGTTGTTGTTGTTGTTGTTTGTTGTTTTTGTTTGTTGTTTGTTGTTTGTTGTTTTGTTGTTGTTGTTGTTTTTGTTGTTTGTTGTTTATTGTTGTTTGTTGTTTTGTTGTTTTGTTGTTGTTGTTGTTTTGTTTTTGTTGTTGTTGTTTGTTTTGTTGTTGTCTGTTGTTTGTTGTTTTTGTTGTTGTTTGTTGTTTGTTGTTTTGTTGTTTGTTGTTTGTTGTTGTTGTTTGTCTGTTGTTCTTGTTCTGTTGTTCTGTTTGTGTCTGTTGTTGTTGTTATTGTTGTTGTTGTCATTGTCGTTGTTCGTTGTTCGTTGTTCTGTTGTTCATTGTTATTGTTTCTTGTTCTGTTGTTTCGTTGTTGTTGTCTGTTGTTGTTGTTTGTTGTCTTTGTTGTTGTTTGTTGTTGTTGTTGTTGTTTTTGTTTTTGTTGTTTGTTGTTTTGTTGTTGTTGTTGTTGTTTGTTGTTTGTTGTTTTTGTTTGTTGTTTGTTGTTGTTGTTGTTGTTGTTGTTTTGTTATTGTTGTTGTTGTTTTGTTGTTTTTGTTTGTTGTTTTTGTTTTGTTGTTTTGTTGTTTTGTTGTTTGTTGTTTTGTTTGTTGTTTTTGTTTTCGTTGTCTTGTTTTTCGTTGTCTTTGTCGTTGTCTTTGTTGTCTTTGTCGTTTTGTCTTTGTCTTTGTCGTTGTCGTTGTCGTTTTTGTCGTGTTGTCGTTTGTCTTTGTCTTTGTCGTTTTTTGTCTTTGTCTTTTGTGTTTGTCTTTGTCTTTGTTGTTTGTCGTTGTCTTTGTCGTTGTCGTTTTTTGTCTTTGTTGTTTGTCTTTGTCGTTTGTCGTTTGTCTTTGTCGTTTTGTGTTTGTTTGTCTTTGTTTTGTTTTGTTTGTTGTTGTTGTTTGTTGTTTGTTGTTTGTTGTTTGTTGTTTGTTGTTTGTTGTTTGTTGTTTGTTGTTGTTGTTTGTTTTTGTTGTTTTTGTTTGTTGTTTGTTGTTGTTGTTTGTTGTTGTTGTTGTTGTTTGTTGTTTTTGTTGTTTTGTTGTTTGTTGTTGTTGTCTGTTGTTCGTTGTTTTGTCGTTTGTTTGTTTGTTGTTTCTGTTGTCTGTTGTCTGTTCTGTTGTTGTTGTTTGTTGTTTGTTGTTTGTTGTTTGTTGTTTGTTGTTTGTTGTTTGTTGTGTTTTGTTTGTTGTTTGTTGTTTGTTGTTTGTTGTTTGTTGTTGTGTTGTTGTTTGTTGTTTGGTTGTTTGTTGTTTGTTGTTTGTTGTTTGTTGTTTGTTGTTTGTTTGTTTGTTGTTTGTTGTTTGTTGTTTGTTGTTTGTTGTTTTGTTGTTTGTTGTTTGTTGTTTGTTGTTTGTTGTTTGTTGTTTGTTCGTTTGTTGTTTGTCTGTTTGTTGTTTGTCGTTTGTCGTTTGTGTTTGTGTTTGTTGTTTGTCTGTTTGTCGTTTGTCTGTTTGTTGTTTGTCGTTTGTCGTTTGTCGTTTGTTGTTTGTCGTTTGTCTGTTTGTCTGTTTGTCTGTTTGTTGTTTGTGTTTGTCGTTTGTCTGTTTGTCGTTTGTCGTTTGTTCGTTTGTCGTTTGTCGTTTGTCGTTTGTTCGTTTGTCGTTTGTTCGTTTGTTCGTTTGTCGTTTGTTCGTTTGTCGTTTGTTCGTTTGTTCGTTTTGTTGTTTGTTGTTTGTTGTTTTGTTGTTTTGTCTTGTTTGTTGTTTGTTGTTTGTTGTTTGTTGTTTGTTGTTTGTTGTTTGTTGTTTGTTGTTTGTTGTTTGTTTTGTTGTTTGTTGTTTTGTTGTTTGTTGTTTTGTTGTTTGTTGTTTGTTGTTTGTTTGTTTTGTTGTTTGTTGTTTGTTGTTTGTTGTTTGTTGTTTTGTTGTTTGTTGTTTTGTTGTTTGTTGTTTATGTTGTTTTTGTTTGTTTTGTTGTTTGTGTTTGTGTTTGTGTTTGTGTTTGTTTTGTGTTTGTGTTTGTCGTTTGTCGTTTGTCGTTTGTCGTTTGTCTTTGTGTTTGTCGTTTGTCGTTTGTCGTTTGTCGTTTGTCGTTTGTCGTTTGTCGTTTGTCGTTTGTCGTTTGTCGTTTGTCTGTTTTGTCGTTTGTCGTTTGTCGTTTGTCGTTTGTCGTTTGTCGTTTGTCGTTTGTCGTTTGTCGTTTGTCGTTTGTCGTTTGTCGTTTGTCGTTTGTCGTTTGTCGTTTGTCGTTTGTCGTTTGTGTTTGTGTTTGTCGTTTGTCTTGTCTTTGTTGTTTGTTTGTTTGTTTTTTTGTTGTGTTGTTTGTTGTTTGTTGTTTGTTATTTGTTGTTGTATTGTTTTGTTGTTTGTTGTTTATTTATTTATTTGTTTGTTGTTTTGTTATTTATTTTTGTTGTTTATTGTTTGTTGTTTGTTGTTGTTGTTGTTATTGTTGTATGTTGTTTGTTGTTTAGTTGTTTATTTGTTTGTTGTTATTGTTATTTATGTTTATTTGTTGTGTTGTTATTGTATTGTTTGTTTGTTTGTTATTTGTTGTTTGTTATTTTATGTGTTGTCGTTGTCGTTTGTCGTTTGTCGTTTGTCGTTTGTCGTTTGTCTTTGTCGTTTGTCGTTTGTCGTTTGTCGTTTGTCGTTTGTCGTTTGTCGTTTGTCGTTTGTCGTTTGTCGTTTGTCGTTTGTCGTTTGTCGTTTGTCGTTTGTCGTTTGTCGTTTGTCGTTTGTCGTTTGTCGTTTGTCGTTTGTCGTTTGTCGTTTGTCGTTTTGTCGTTTGTCGTTTGTCGTTTGTCGTTTGTCGTTTGTCGTTTGTCGTTTTGTCGTTTGTCTTTGTCGTTTGTTGTTTGTTGTTTGTTTTGTTGTTTATGTTTGTTGTTTGTTGTTTGTTTTGTTTTTGTGTTTGTTTTTGTTGTTTGTTGTTTGTTTATTGTTGTTGTTGTTTGTTGTTGTTTGTTGTTTGTTGTTTGTTGTTTGTTGTTTGTTGTTTGTTTGTTTGTTGTTTATTGTTTGTTGTTTGTTGTTTGTTGTTTGTTGTTTGTTGTTTGTTGTTTGTTGTTTGTTGTTGTGTTGTTTGTTGTTTGTTGTTTGTTTTTGTTTGTTGTTTGTTGTTTATTGTTTGTTTTGTTTGTGTTTGTTTTTTGTTTGTTGTTTGTTATTTTCGTTTATCGTTTTCGTTTGTCGTTTGTCGTTTGTCGTTTGTCGTTTGTCGTTTTCGTTTGTTATTGTCGTTTGTCGTTTGTTGTTTGTGTTTGTCGTTTGTCGTTTATTGTTTGTGTTTTTTTGTTTATTGTTTGTCGTTTGTTTTGTGTTTGTGTTTGTGTTTGTTTTTGTTGTTGTTTTATTTTGTGTTTGTGTTTGTTTGTTTGTTGTTTGTTGTTTTGTTTTGTGTTTGTTGTTGTTGTTGTTTGTTGTTTATTTTTGTTGTTTGTTGTTTGTTTTGTTGTTTTTGTTTGTCGTTTGTGTTATGTTGTTTTTGTTTTTTGTTTATTTGTTGTTTGTTGTTTGTTGTTTGTTGTTTGTTTTTGTTTGTTTTTATTTGTTTTTGTTTTGTTTTGTTGTTTGTTATTGTTTTGTTGTTTGTTGTTTTGTTTTGTTTGTTGTTTGTTTGTTTTTTATTTTTTTTTTTTGTTTTTTTTTTTGTTTTTTTTTGTTTTTTTTGTTTTTTTTTTTTTTTGTTTTTTTTTTTTTTTTATTTTTTTATTTTTGTTTATTGTTTTTGTTTTTGTTTATTTTTTTATTTATTGTTTTTTTATTGTTTGTTGTTATTTTGTTTTTTTTTTTTTTGTTTATTTTTTTTTTTTGTTGTTTTTGTTTATTTTGTTGTTGTTTGTTTTTTTTGTTATTTTTTGTTTTATTGTTTATTGTTTTGTTTGTTTGTTGTTTATTTATTTTTGTTTTTTGTTTTTTTGTTTGTTTTTGTTGTTATTTGTTTTTGTTGTTTGTTGTTTGTTTTGTTGTTTTTGTTGTTTTGTTGTTTGTTGTTTGTTTTGTTTTTGTTGTTTGTTTTGTTTTTTGTTGTTTTTATTTTTTTTTTTTTTTTTGTTGTTTTGTTGTTTTTGTTTTGTTTTGTTGTTGTTTTTTTTGTTGTTTTTTTTTTTTTGTATTTGTTGTTTGTTGTTTTATTTGTTGTTATTTTTTATTTGTTTGTTTATTTGTTGTTTATTGTTTTATTGTTGTTATTTTGTTTGTTGTTTAGTTGTATTTATTGTTTGTTTTTATTGTTTATTGTTTGTTGTATTTATTAGTTTGTTGTTTGTTTTTGTTGTGTTTGTTTGTATTTGTTTTTGTTTGTTTGTTTGTTTGTTTTTTTGTTTGTTGTTTGTTGTTTGTTGTTTTTGTTTATTGTTTGTTGTTTGTTGTTTGTTGTTTGTTGTTTGTTGTTTGTTGTTTGTTGTTTGTTTTTTGTTTGTTTGTTGTTTGTTGTTTGTTGTTTGTTGTTTGTTGTTTGTTGTTTGTTGTTTGTTGTTTGTTGTTTGTTGTTTGTTGTTTGTTGTTTGTTGTTTGTTGTTTTTGTTTGTTGTTTGTTGTTTGTTGTTTGTTGTTTGTTGTTTGTTGTTTGTTGTTTGTTGTTTGTTATTTGTTATTTATAAAACTTGTTACATTCGCACGGTATTTTGTAGATGCATTTTTTTGAACTTTGTATTGCGTTTTTTTGTTTTGCTTTGGTTAATTGTGCTCTTAGCGTATTGTTTGTTCTAAATACTGTTTTAATTCTGAATTTGTTTCCTATTCTTTGGATTTTTTCGGAGAATCCTTTTATGTATGGTATTGAGAGCATTTTTGGTGTGTATCGTTGTTTTTGTTTTCTTTTTCTTTATTTTTAGGGTTTTTATTCATTCCTTTCTCTATTATTCTTTTAGGATATTTGTTTTCTATTAGTGTACATCTAATTAGGTTTTCTCTTTCATTAAAATTTCTTTGTTTGATGATATTAATTTTGCTCTATCATACATGGTTTTGATAATTCCTCATTTGACACAGTGTGGGTGGTTTGAATCGAAGTTTAAGTATCTGTTTGTGTGCGTTGGTTTTTTATACACTGATGTATTAATTGTTATTTAATTGTTATATCTAAAAACGGTAGCTTTCCATGTTGTTGTAATTCATATGTGAATTTAATAGTTGGTTCTATTTTGTTAATTGACTGTACAAAGTTTTTAATTAGTTCTGTATTATGTGGCCAAATAGCATCGACATCATCTACGTATCTCCACCAGGTTAGTGGTTTCAATTCTTGTGTGTATGTTACATCTTTTTCGAATTCCTCCATGTATATATTACTAAAGATTGGCGACATCCCATTGCCATTCCGAAGCTTTGTTTGTAGAATTGATCATTTATTTGAAAATATGTGGTATTGACGCATAAAGCAAGTAATTCCATAATCGATGATATACTTAGTTTTGTTCTTTCTTTACGGTTGCCATCTTTTTCTAGTTTGTTTTTTATAATATTAAACGTTTTGTTTATAAGGACATTTGTGAAGAGATTTATTACATCAAAACTTACCATTGTGTGTGTATTTTCAATGTTTGATAATTTTTCTAAAAAGTGTTGGTTGTTTTTTATGAAAGAGTCCGTTTTGCCTGCTAATGTATTTATAATTTTTAGGCGAAATTTTGATAAATTATGTCATGGTGAATCTATGGAGCTTACGATAGGTCTTAAAGGAATGTCTTTTCATGAATATTTAGTAGACCGTAAGGTGGGGTGGTTTACTGTAATGTGGTACCAGTTTGCATCTTTCTTTGTCTTCGAATTCATTTTAAAATTTAAATACAGTTTTGTATATTTTATTTTCAATTGATTTTGTTAGGCCCGTTTCAAAACTGGTGTAATTCTCAGTGTTCAACAGTTTGTTGATTTTTGTGTTGTAATAGTTTTTATACATTATTACTGTTGCATTGCCTTTGTCGGCGGGTAGAACTATAATTAAGTTATCGTTTTTTTGATTGTGAATTGCTTTTACTTCGTTATTACTTACATTTGGCTTTATTTTGTGATTATTTTCAATTTCGATTTTGCATCGTACTCTAAATTCGTTTGCTTGATTTTCTTCGAGTTGGTTTGCTGTTTTCTCAATACAGCTAATTATTTTAAAGGTTGGTATTGATTTTGTTGTTACTGCAAAGTTAAGTCCTTTAAAATTTTTTGCCTAGTGTACTCAAGTAAGGTCCTAGAATATAGACTGCCAAATAAAATAGAGTAGGAAGACCTAGACAAAGCTCTATTTGTCAAATTATTAGCGATTTAGGTTATGAAGGGTATGTAGACCTTTTTAGACAGGCTCAGAATAGAAAAGAATTTAGAGCTGCGTGAAACCGACCTTAAGTAGGTTCGAAAACAAAACAAAAAAAATTAATAAAAATCAGTTAACTAAATGTCACCATGACATAACTCACAATTAGTTAGCAATCTGGCATGTTGGTAGCGATTCGTTACCTAAGCCTAACCATAACATCTAATTTAACACTTTTCCTTTTTTTGAGGGGATAGCCAGGTAATATTTCATTTCCTTATAAATGCGAATCATGTAAACATGTTGGAATTCTTTAACAACCATCAGATTGCTAATATCCAAGTAGGAGCCAGGTAGATAAGAAAAAGATAGAAGAGTATAGGAAGATCTAGACCAAGTTATATAAGTAAAACTATTAGAAATTTAGGTTGTGTAGGGTATGTAGAACTTTTTAGAATAGCGCAGAATAGAAAAGAAGTTAGAGCTGGTCAAACCGAAAAACAAAATGATGATTAGGTTTACTTCTAATTATTTATCAGTGACAAAGCACACGCTCGATTAAAGTTTGACTTCAACCCATACAAATATTTGTATATTGATTAACTCCTTAAATCATCCAGAAATCTCTTAAATCATTAAAGATAATATTTGTTTACTATCAAAGTTCAATTACATATACTAATTACAGCAGCAATATTCCTTGACAACAGATTGCAAAGTAAATACAATAACCAACAGCGAGTTTCAGATAAGGATATATTTATGTAAAGAAATGAAACTTGGTATTCCTAAAATATTTTATTAAATGACGATGCGTAACGTACTAGACATAAAATAAGTTAACTTCGTCTTGTTTTTTGAGATGTCAGTGGATAAAAAGGGTTTAATTATATTAACAATTTCATTTTCTGATGTTATTTTACTTTTGGGAAGTTTCGCAGAGGCCTGGAGTGCTTCTGCAATCGTCGAATACTAAGTCAGATAGAAAAAATATTTCTTGTATATTCTCATACAACAGAAAGAATTCGAAAAACCTGCGAAAAAATGCCAACATGCATGGCCTCGGTTCGTGGCCAGAGCCGAGGCAAAGTCAAAATCAAATCTGCCTCACTGACTTTTGTACTTTTGGTTTAACGCACGACTTGATGTCTTCACAGGCGAAACTGGTGTCGAAATGTGTACTACGTAAAACTGTAATTATAAATAACGTGGCCAAAGATTTAGAAAAAATTGTGGGGATAATATTGGCACCCATTCTGAACGGACCTGCACCCTGAAGAAGTTCTAAAATACTAGAATGGGTAGAATGGTTTGCGTGTTTCAGTGAGATAAAGAGCCGAACTATAAGTTTAACCAAATTAGTGGGGTCTTTATTCAGAAACCAGACTAAGACAGGTCCCCGAAAGAGCGCAGCAGCTACTTCGGTACTTAGAGTAGCAGAGACCATAGGGGTCGATATGGCATTCTAAGACACATTATTGCGATGTACAAGGCAACGGGAAACCACCACATTACCTCCCAGCACACAACGTACATAAATTGTTATTAATGATGATAGCATTCTCTGGGGTAAAAAATTCCGGAGTTAAAATAGTCCCCCATTCGGATCTTCGGGAGGGGACTACTTCGGAGTATGTGATCCAAAAATATAAAAAAAAAGTCGTGAACATTCTGCGAATAGGAGCGTGGAATGTCGGAATTAAGTAGGTAAGCTAGAGAACTTGAAAATTGAACTGGATAGGTCAACACTAGACATAGTGGGAATCAGCAAAGTTCGCTGGTCGGGGGCGTGGGATTTTTGGAGTGGAGACTTTAAGGTAATTCATACAGGATCAGAAGAAGGAAATTCGGGTATGGGGATAGTTATGCGAAAAGAATAGGACAATGTGTTGAAAACTACTTACAAAAGAACGAAAGGGTACTCATAATTAGATTAGAATCTAAACCGGTAAATACAGTAATAATACAAGTACATTTGCCCACCTCTAGCTACAGTGAGGAAGAGGTAGAAGCGATCTACAAAGCTACCGAAGACATACTAAGATATGTAAAAGGACACAAAAATTTAATAATTACTGGGGATTTTAATGAAGTGGTGGGTCAGGGTAGGGAGAGAGCGGTAGTATGTTTATTTGGTTTAGGCACAAGAAATGAGAAGGGAAATAGGCTGGTAGAATTTTGTAACAAGAACAATTTAACCGTAACGAACACATTATTTCAACATCATGCTGGAAGACGATGCACGTGGAAGATGTCAGGAAATATAGGAAGATATCAAATAGATTACATTCCTGTTAGACAACGGTTTAGGAATCAAGTAAAAGTTTGTACAAGCTATCCAGAAGCAGATATAGACACTGACCACAACATCGTAATGATGAAGGACGTTCTTAAATTTAAAAATCTGAAAGAAAGGAACGGAAAAGGTCACTTTTTTGACTTTGAGAAACTAAAAGATAAAGATGTCCACGAAAGATTTGAAAAAAAGTCAAATGAATTACTGAATTTCTTATACTAAGGAAGTAGAAACGTTAAATCTAGATATTCTGGGGTATACACAAAAAGAAAATAACAAACCGTGAACAACAACGGATATTCTGAATTTAATAAAAGAAAGACAAAATTACAAAAACGAATCAGACGAAATAGGTAAGCAGAGATACAAAGTCATAAAATGGGAAAAATTCGCAAATGGAGGAAAGCTAAAGAACAATGAATTGATGAAAAGTGCAAAAACGTACAAACTAAGATGGGAATAAGAAAGACAGACAAAGCATACAAACTAATTAGAATGAATTTTAGGGATATAAAACCCTATAGCAAAAATATAAGAGACGCAGTAAAAAACGTCATTATAGAAAATGTAGAGAAAGTGAATAGATGATTAGAATACGAGGGACACTATTTATGTATTGAGAACTGACAACACTGGTATTGCCAAGTGAAATCTGAAATTGCCATTGTAAAGTTTGACATTTTAGTGGTTATAGGTACTCAGAACGTTTTGACGTGCGAGCACTATTTGTGTTTTTTGCAGTGTTTAAAATTTTATATCAGCCAAAATATGGAATTAACTCGCGAAAATTTTCGAGCTATGATTTATTATGACTTTTGACGTGGTCCAACTCAAGAACAATACATTAATCAACAGAATTCAACTTTTGGTGATGAAACGTTATCCACGGCCACTGTATATCGCTGGTTCACTGAATTCAAACATGGACGTAGTTCGCTTACGGACGAAGTTAAAGAAGGTTGTCCAAAATCGGTCGTTGTGCCGGAAAATATCAATGCTGTGCGAAAACTAATTGAAAAGGATCGTCATGTGACATATCGAGAAATCGAGAGATGTTTAAGCATTAGTATGACCAGTTTACCTAAGATTTTGCACGAATATTTGTGTGTTCGGAAGCCGTGTGCGCGTTAGATTTCATATTTGTTGACAGATGCTCTAAAAAATTCTCGTGTCGATTGATTCCGTAAAATGATTTCAAAATACAAATGTGGTGCATGCAGAAGCAAATTGTGGCGGTTTTCTTCACGTAAACCGGTCCTGTGGCAATTGTGGTTCTCGAAAATCAAAAGACCGTTAATTCAGCGTGGTATACGACCATTTGTTTACCTGAAGTTTTCGGTAAATTGAGAGAAAGCAACCCAAAACGATGAATCATTTTGCATCATGACAATGCGAGCTCACACACATCACATGTAACAAACGAGTATTTGGACACACAAAAGATCGAATTGATGGGTCATCGGCCTTACAGTCCCGACTTGGCACCTAATGACTTCTTGTTTCTAGTAATTAAAGATAAGCTGCGTGAACAACGATTTTTGTCGACCGAAAAAGCGGCTGAGGCCTTCAAAACGCATTTTTTTGAGCTATCATCTTCTGACTGGACAAAGTGTTTTGAAGGGTAGTTCAATCGTATGCAAATTTTAGGGAATAGTATGGGATATATTACAAGCAGAGATAGGAAAAAGGAGGTAGAGGTAGACCTAGATTAAACTATTGCACACAGATATTGAAAGAGGTAGACTGGAAATTTCAAGGAAATGTGTAAGTTAGCACAGAATAGAAAACAATGAGGGTACGCATCTATCCAGTTCCAGGATGGAAGAGCAATGATAATAAATATTGGCACAGGCGTTTGTGTTATTGAACTTTTCGTTTAACACACGACTTGATGCATTCACTAGCGAGACTGATGTCGTATTTTGTACTTCACAAAATTGTAATATGACATAATGCGGTTAAATATTTGGAAAAATTTGTAGTACAATATTCGCATATGCGCTTTAGTTATTAAGCTTGGTTTAATATACAACTTGACGCCTTTACTAGCGGAACTGCTGTCGAAATTTGTATTTCATTCGTCTTTGTGTAATTCTAGTTAATATTTTTAACACGTGTGCTGTCAAACTTATTGTTCAAAAATTTTCACATCTATCCGCGCCTCTTTTTTTGGTATAGTTACAATGATGTTACGTTTGAAATCTTTGGGTATCTCGCCTGTCTCATACATATAGCTTACAAGTTGAAAGAGACGTCCTTTGTTTGTGTTTGTATATGTTATTAATTTATGACTAGTTTATAGTAAATTTGCCATTCTGAACGGACCTGAACCTTGACGACGTTCTAAAATACTAGAACAGATAGAATGGTTTGCGCGTTTCAATGTTATAAAAAGCCGAACTATAGGTTTAACCAAATTAGTGGGGTCTTTAGTGAGAAACCAGACTAAAACAGGTCCCCGAAAGAAGGCAGCAGCTTTTCCGGTACTTAGAGTGGCAGAGACCATAGGGGTCGGTATGACATTCTAAGACACACTACTGCGATGTAGAAGGCAACGGGAAACCACCACATTATCTCCCAAGTACACAGCGAACTCAAATTGTTATTAATGATGATGGCATCCTCTGGGGTACAAAATTCCGTAGGTAAAATAGTCCCCCATTTGAATCTCCGAGAGGGGACTACTTCGGGGATGTGATCCGACAGTATAGAAAAAGATCTGTGAACATTCTGCGGGTCGGAGCGTGGAATGTCAGAAGTATGAAACAAATAGGTAAGCTAGAGAACGTAAAACTCGAAATGAATAGGTTAGCACTAGACATAGTAGGAATTAACGAAGTTTGCTGGCCAGAGGCGAGGGATTTTTGGAGTGGAGACTTCAGGGTAATTCATACAGGATAGGAGGAAGGAAGTTCGAGTGTGGGGATAGTCATGCGAAAAAAGATAGGACGACGTGTAGAAAACTATTTACAAAAGAACAAAAGAGTACACATGGTTAGATTTAAATCTAAACCAGTAAATATAGTAATAATACAAGTATACATGCCCACCTCTAGCTACATTGAGGAAAAGGTAGAGGCGACCTACAAAGATACCGAAGACGTACTGAGATACGTAAATTTAATAATTACGAGGATTTTAATGCAGTGGTAGGTGAGGGTAGGGAAGGAGTGATAGTAGGTTTATTTGGTTTAGGCACGAGAAATACAGGGAAAATAGGCTGGTAGAATTTTGCGACAAGAACAACTTAACTATCACAAATACATTATTTCAACATCATGTTAGAAGACGATACACGTGGAAGATGCCAGGAGATATAGAAAGATATCAAATAGATTACATTCCTGTTAGACAACGGTTTACAAATCAAGTAAAAAATTGTAGAATCTTCCCGGAAGCACATATAGACACTGACCACAACATCGTAATTATGAAGGCCGCACTTAAATTTAAAAATCTGAAAAAGAGGAACGGAAAGAAGCACTTTGACTTTGAGAAGCTAATAGGTAAAAGATATCCACGAAAAGATTGAAAAAAGTCAAATGAATTGCTGAAAAATATCGGGAAAATTTCTGAAGCTAAGGAAGTAGAAAGAGAATGGAATAACATTAAATCCAGCTTAGACATGGCGGCCAGATATATTCTGTGGTATACACAAAAAAAAGCAAGAAACCATGGATAACAAAGGATACCCTGAATTTAATAGAAGAAACACGAAGATACAAAAATAGATCAGATGAAACAGGAAAACAAAGATACAAAGCCATAAAATGGGAAATTATTCGCAAATGCAGGAAAGCTAAAGAACAATGGAGTGATGAAAAGTGCAAAGAGGTACAGACTAAGATGGAAATAGGAAAGACACACAAAACATACAAATTAATTAGAATGAATTTTAGGGATATCAAACCATATAGCAAAAACATAAGGGACCCGATAGGAAACGGTATTATAGAAAATGTAGAGAAGGTATCTAGATGGCAGGAATATATAGGGAATTTATATTCAGGAAAAGAACTAACAGCATTAGAACAGGAATCAGACATTGAAAATGATGATCTGGGATATCCTATACTTAGAGATGGGTTTGAGTTAGTATTGAAGAAGCTGAAAAATGGTAAGGCGCCGGGTACAGATAAGGTGCAAGCAGAAACTCTAAAAGCCGCTGGACAAGCAGTAACAGAACGTCTCTTCCAACTTGTAAGCTATATGTATGAGACAGGCGAGATACCCAAAGATTTCAAACGTAGCATCATATAACTATACCAAAAAAGAAAGGCGCGATAGATGTGAAATTTTTCGAACAATAAATTCGACAGCACACGTTCAAAAATATTAACTATAATTGTACAAAGACGAATGGAAGAATGAGCTGAAGAAATACTAGGAGAAGATGAATTTGGGTTTAGGCAAAACAGGGGAACACGGGAGGCTATTTTAGCTCTGAGGGTGATAATGGAGAAAACAATAGAGAAGGGGGAAAGGGTATATATAGGGTTTGTAGATTTGGAAAAAGCATTCGACAATGTGAAATGTAAAAAATGTTCGAAATACTCAAAAAGATTGGAATGAGTTATAGGGATAGACGAATAGTACATAGCTTATACAAAGAGCAAACAGCGGTAATAGAACTAGAGCAAGAAAATAGAGGAGTAAATATTAGGAAAGGGGTGAGACAGGGATGTGCCTTACCCCCGTTAATTTTTAACTTGTACATAGAAGAGGCAATGAATACTGTCAAATGCAGGAAGACATTTGGAATTACTATGCAGGGACTAAAGATTGATATGCTTAGATTTGCAGATGATATAGCGGTATTAGCATCTAGCAAAGAAGAGTAAGAAACTGCTCTTAATGAAGTGGAAACAGTTCTAATGGAGAGATATGGTATGAATATTAACAAAAATAAAACTAAAGTTCAAGTATGCAAAGGAGGCGAAAATAAATTAAAAACTAGAATACAAATAGGTAACCAGAACTTACAAGAGGTTAAGGATATCTGCTACCTAGGAAGTAAAATAACGCAAGATGGAAAAAGCGCAAAAGATATAAAGCAAAGATTAGCATAAAGGAAAAAGCAACTACTGTGCTCAAAGACCACAAACATAGAAACGAGGAAAAGATTGCTTAAAACATATGTATGGAGCACAGCACTGTATGGCTGTGAAGCCTGGACAGTAGGAGAAGCGGACAAGAAAAATGAAATGTGGTGCTACAGAGTTTGATGAAGATATCGTGGACAAACAAAGTTAAGAAGAAAGAGGTACTAGAAATGGTAGGGGAAGAAAGAAATATGTGGAAAACAAAAAAATAGGAGAGATAGCATGATAGGCCACATACTAAAACATGAGGGAATAGTGCGGAGTATATTAGAAGCAGAGATAGGAAAAAAGAGAAGTGGAGGTAGACCTAGGTTAGACTACTGCACACAGATAGTAAAAGATGTAAGCCGCAAGAATTTCAGGAAAAGAATAGAAATCAATGGAGGTTTGTTTCCAGCCAGTCGCATGATGGAAAAACTAATGACAATAATAATTACTGTACTTAAACATGGTGATTATTATAAACAACTACAGACATTGGTTTTGCAATACTCTCAACTAATGTTAAGTGTGCGAAAAGATTTATTGGAAAACTATTAATATGGCAAATGTTTAAGTGTTGTGGGATTCTTGGCAGCCACAGGCTGCTTAACCCCCTTCACATTGTTACGTGCCAAGGGTCACTTTAACATTGTATTTAGGTTAAGTTGTTGTACGGATGTTTCTCGCCATATTTTCAAATACGCGAGACGCGGGAATTTTTAAATAGACTAGGCGGAGCTTCCGATACGTCAGAGTAGTGGGTTTGCGTAGTGTGCATATCCCTATAGGGGTATGGCAATACTAGACAGAAAGGGTGGGAGAGTTTCGCGGTTCTCGCCCTGAATCGTGGCTGTTTTTGCCGAACTTTCAAGTTAAACAGTCGTGCCGGGTATTGTGTCATATCTTATTATGTAGATTTCCTTTGATTATCTTTGTTGTCTTTACCTAAATAACCTATTCCTTATCGTTCCACTACATTTAGGATGGATCCGACACCTGGAGCAGCCCACGACCGACGTCCATGCTCATACCAGCAGCACCGGAGCCGAGGCTACCGTAGCGTGACTTCCTGCCGGATAACGGATTCCTCACGTGAGTAAATTCTCTAATTTTCAGTGTTCTAATTTTATGTAAATTTTTCGATTACGGCGTAATATAAATCATCGATGACGTCATGGTGATTGGCTGCGCGAAACCTGTAAAAGGGGTTTGCGTTTCCGGCCGCCAGGGCGTAGCATCGCTATTTATCCATTGCGCTCGCGCGATGTATCTTATAAACTTTCACGAATAAAAGTGTAACAACATACCACTGAATCTCGGTGAAATAGGGCATATAATTAGAAAACAATAGAAGAGAATTAAGTTGTATATAGGCTGTTGGGAGAATTGCTGGGAACTGTGCAGGCTAGTTCAGAACATAAATAGGCTGAGGTACAAGTCCAACTAGTTTCAAGACGTAAAACCTAATGATGAAAAAATAAGTGCTCTTAAATCTGATGATTAATATAAACAACTACAGGTGTTGGTTGTGAAAATTTTTTAACTAATGTTGAGTGTGCGAAAGGATAAATTGGAAAAACTATTAGTTCAACGAAGGTTCAAGTCCTGGGGGAACTTTGCTGCTTACCCCCTTTCACATACAACTGAATATCGGGGAAGTAGGGTATATAACTGTAAAACAATAGAAGTGATCGAACTGCATCAAACAAGAAAGAACAGCAGCTATGTTCAAAGACAACGAACATAGATACAAGAAGAAAACTGTTCAAAGCATAGTGTGGTGCACAGTACATGTATAAAATAGGGGCAGTAGGAAAAGCAGATATAAAGAGATAGAAGCCTTCTAGAATGTTGTGCTTCAGATGTATGTGGATGGTAGCAAGGACAGACAAAGTTAATAACAAATAGGTTGTAGCAATAGTAGAGGAATAAAGATATCTGTGGAAAACGAAAAACAATAGGAGAAATAGTAGGACAGGATACATTCTAAGGTATTTCTGGGGAATAGTACGAGATATATTACAAACAGAGATAGGAAAAGATAGGTAGAGGTAGACCGAAATCAGACTTTTGCACACAAATAGTGATAGATGCAGACTGTGCAAATTTCAGGAAAATGTGTAGGTTGTTTCAGACTAGGAAACAATGACGATACGCGTCCAACCAGTTCTAGGACTAAAGACTTGATGATGATAACTAAATTTGGTAGCGCTCTAGGCGTAACATTTTTCTTAAAATTTTCAACGCTGATGCACGCGCTGTATTAATTTCGAAACTTTGAACCAATATTTTGTGCAATATTCACCTCGAAACTTCGGGAGGCGTCGGGACTGTAACAAAAGCTTCGCGAAGTCCATGCGCAAATTTGAAATCACTTGTTCTGTGTTAAATTATTGCTAGTACACGTAGGTCAATTATTAGGCGGTGCCGATTAACCTTGTCAACTTTTCCTTTGTTACAAATTTTGCTCGGAAATACTTACATTTAAATATTTGTTCATAGAAATAAAACTCATTTTGCTTATGAAATACTATAAAACCATTTGATTTACTACCGTTCAAAACTATTATATGTTCTCCACTTATTATTGACTCGGTTTTTTCTTTCTTTCTTTTCCTTACATCTTGTTGATTGAGTACGGCTCTGTCGCTTCGCAGTGGGACCGAGAAGTCTGTCTTTTATTTTACAGCGTATCCTTAGCACCAATCGAGCGCTTATTTCTTGCGTGCTTTACCTATGCACTTTACTGCAAGCAGCTAACCGTGAGCTGGGCAATTTTTTTCCTTTGACCGTTGCTCTATCGCTGTATCTTTCTACTTTCCTTTCATTTCTATATTTCGTCCCATTCTTATTTTCAGCACCACACTTTTGGGATGTTCTCCTACAAGTATGCGTGTCAGCGCAAACAGTTTGATTTTTCCTTTTACTTACAACGGTGTTCACAAAAAAATGTTTCTACAGAAGTTGTCAATAAGAATCTTTTTTATGCTGCATTAAACATTACAAAATAAAACCAACAGTGTTTAATCCTTGACGCTTACAAAACAGATACGTTAATAACATAACAATAGCCCCAATAATAATAATCATTGTAACACATCAATATACGTGGTTTGAAGCCGAGGGTGCAAATGCAACCAATCCACCCCACGTAATACAAGATAAAGATACAATCAAGCAAATCTGGTCTACATGCGTGAATTGAACATATGGCTACATAAATAGCTTAAACGCAAGCTTTTATTGCTTCGGGGTTTGATAAACCTACCTAATATTAATGTTTAACATAGGGGTAAAAATAATTTTGAGTACCTTTGTTTAATAGTTGATAACGCATTGAATGTTTTATAAAAAATATGATACAAATTACGCAATTTTTAATATTTAGCATTAAATTTGAAAAACTGGGTTATTATCATCTTCTAGGGGAGTTATTTTTAAATACAACTTTATGAGGTATCAAAACTCTACAAGTGTTTCGCGGGTATAAGCATTAACAGAGGTGCGTTACATCAAAAGTTCATAAATCAAGCGTGCTGCGTACATTGACGTAACATAAAAAAAAACAAGAAAAAGAAAGAAGTAAGTAAGTCCGAGTGGGCGGGGTTTTATACCTATAGCAAAATTAAAAAGGAACTGAAATAAATAGAGAAAAAAATGGATACACTCCCTCTAATCAATTAGTTACGAAAATGAACGTAACAAGCGCATGTGCGATTATTATACCAAGAGCGTGTTTACATTCTTTAGTCAAGTTATTTCTAATTATATATAATGAAGGACATAAAATTCTCATATGTTTGGATGATAAAAGAATTAACAGTCGTGCGCCAATAGCTTAAGCGCACTCGAGGATACTATATTACAAGTTTAATGAGTCGAGTTATTTCAAACAACAATTTTATTATGTACGATAACTCAACACGGGTTTTACTGATGAAAGCAACAACGGAACTTTTATTGCATTTATGAAGACCCTAAAATGTGTTCTAATACACTAATTTACATTTATCCACTCTATAAATACTAAATAAATTTTAATCTCAAGCTATATTATTTAAAACAAGTTCCATAATGCATTCATCCTCGTTAAAATACCATTTTTATGAGCAAAGCACTTTTACAAAGAAATTAATTTCGGAATAATTCTAGAATAAATTATATTTACGTTAAAAGAATACGTTATTCCTTCGAGAAGTGTTCTAAGAGCTATAAATCATCAAAGCGTTTCTAATTATTTGAACAACGCGTCACTACCGGAAAGACTATGAAACAAATAAGATATCGAGCTTAATAGCTCTAATTATATTACTAAAATTCGAAGGAGGGAGATACCATCCGTTGATTTATTCACAAATAAAGGATGTGAGATACTTTGCTACGGCTCACTGTTGCATTACGCGAATGTGTCATACTTCGAGATCATAATCTAGAAAACAATTGAACGATGACGTATTGAGATTATTTGTTATATAAAGACGGAAATAAATTCGCACGGGGTCATTCAATCCTTCGGCATCTAATATGTATTCTTCTTAATCTTCTTTGGGAATTAAATAATTTTATTTTGACAACGATCCTAGGTCATGGATCGAAACGTAAATAAAGTAGATTTTAAAAACTATGAGAGGTTTAATTCCCAAAGAAGATTAAGAAGAATGATAAACAAACCACTACAAACATACAGGGAGTATCTAATATGTAAATTCATTCAAGATTGGTAATCTATTTTGTGGGTGTTCCACATGTAACGTAGAAGTTTCAACATAAGTTATGAGGTATAATTATTGTATAGAATAAAACGACGAGTTTACTGCTTTAATATAAATAATATTAGTCCAAGGTCAAACGCTAATTTTAATCTATTAAAAATAAATGTATCTTCAAAGACGTATACTTTGGTGGATAGAAAAGTAATGACAATGGAGCTCTGAAAATTTAGAACCAAAAATTTTTTAATGCAGCTAATGCCAATGGAAACGATTTTGTTATAAGCGAAGACAGGTAGTCATACAGAAGAATTTAACGATTCAAACTGCAAGGATAACTTTAAATTTGTAGCTTAAAAGCATATTTAAGTATTATTAAGTAGATTAAGCTAGAATAAACTTTTGTTGTACGTATTTGTCAATGGATAATTTAATTCAGCAATTTTAGGTCAGAACTCGAAGCGTTTTGACTAACAAAATTCTTTGCCCAGGGTCGTTGAGCAACTACACTTGCAGACGGGGTAATTTACAGCTTAAGTTTAGAAAGAAACAACATTTTATCACTATCTTCGTATTAACGCAACTTCACCTAGTCCTTGTTAATAATTAGAAAAACTCAAAACATTTCATAGGTAGGCACAAAATTTTCCTTAAAATTTTGATGGATAATTTAAATATTCTTCTATTTTGTAAAACCAAACCATCTCGAAATCTGACCTCAAAATTGCAAAAATAAACTATCCATTTATAAATAATTTTCTATACGCAAAGCAAAAACTTATAGTAGCTTAATCTACTTAATAATACACGAATTGTCTCTGTAGGTTTAAAACAAAAGTATACTTGCGTTTTGCATTATCAAATTCTTGCTAATTTATCTCTATCGCTATCTAAAAATCGTTTCCATTAGAATTAAATAAATCAAAAAATTTTTTGTCTCAATTTTAATCTTAATACCTCAAAGTACTTTTATCTCATTTGGTTTTATAGTATGCCGGTGTTATCGCGTACCACGAATTTGACGTGTATTCCTTAATGCAAGTTACTTAGTTGTCCTTTGCTTATTTACAAATAATTTATGACTTTAGGAATACTCTCGAATAAGCAGTTTGTTTAAAAGAATGCAATATTTTTCGCATTGGATTAAATGGTATTTCTAAAGAGGATGAATGCACTGTTGAATTTACATTTTAGAAAATTACAGATTTTATATTTTCGCGGCTAGAACTTTTTTTAAATGATAAGCCTTAAATGAAGATAACACAACATTGAAGTTATTTAGTATTCTTAAGGTAGATAAACCTATACACTTCAGACTCGTTTTATGTTTTTTTCAGTCGGCATAAATGTAATAAATCTTATTTTTAAGACATTTTTCAAGAGAATAAATAAACCATGGATAACAAAGGATATCCGGAATCTAATAGAAGGAAGACAAAAATACTAAAATAGATCAGACGAAATAGGTAAACAGAGATTCAAAGCCATAAAATGGAAAATTATTCGCAAATGCAGGAAAGCTAAAAGACAATAGATTGATGAAAAGTGCAAAGAAGTACAAACTAAGATGGAAATAAGAAAGACAGACGAAGCTTACAAACTAATTAGAATGAAGTTTAGGGATATGAAACCGTCATCTTAAAAAATGTAGAGAAAGTGGTTGGATGGCAAGAATTTTGTTCTTTCCCACTGATTTAAACCTTTGAATCCACAACGATATATATATATATATATATATATATATATATATATAAAAAAACAAATTATTTACGCGCAAAATTTATTTAATTCATTTAGGTAAAACGGACAAGTATTGACGTATAACTAGTAATTGGAATGTTAAAATTACATAAAGAAAAAAAGTTTTAAAGCAAATACAAGTTCAAGGATACGCATAATTAATTTTAATTTAGTTTAAGCAAACACATATAAGCAAAAGGAAACGTCCTGTATAAGAAAATCAATAATTCCAAGGCAAATGTATTCGTTGTAACAGCCAACCTCAGTTTTATCAGATACGAAGAAATATAAGGTCTAGGAATTGTTATGTTTAACGTTCAATAATTAACAGAAACACCTGCGTTTTAAAAGGTTACATTCGACGAAGTCAAGAGCATGTTACGATAGGTTTTCATAGAAATTATTTTCAACCGTCAGTTTGGTATGAACAACAAGGCTAACAAACATCTTAAAGAGCGAGGAAAATGCACAATCGGTTATATACAACAGATAGAGACAGATATAAAGGAGTTGGAATTGAAAATGCACGTACAGTATACACGTGGAGTGAAGATGATATGCCATCAATATCGATTTTCTGTAACTCAAGTGGGGTTTTGAACGAGACAACCAACATGCATAAGACAGAGATAAATAGAGCTTAGGCGGGGTTTGTAACAACAGAGAATTTTATCATTGGTTAAAAACAGACAGTTTTTCAAACGTACGCACACGCGACGGTTGAAAGCGCATTCGGATATACGGCACGTAGCACAGAATAAATTTCACGAATTTCGAGACGGTTATATTCAAAATTTTTGGAATTAGATTTGAAAATAAGCTTTTCGCTTGAAGTGCGTCCACTAAGGGGGTTTTGAAAGCATATAAATACTCAACCTAGTTTATAGAGGTTCTCTTCTCTTCTCTTCTCTTTGCTGCTATTTTACTCTACTTCAATAAAGTACTGAATGCCGACCATCATAACAGTAAAGCTTTCTGTGAGTATTTTATGTGATTATATTATCGTAAATATAGTGGTTGCAAGTGTAACACAGTAGTTGCGGACATCTGATTATTGACGCGAAGTACGAGTAGTGCATTTTAAATTAATAAAGGTCTGGCTACTACTATACAAAGCACGAAAATCAATAAATGGAAGCATGATATATGTGGGGTAAGCATTACAAATAATCAAGTTTGTATGCATGATATTTGGAATGGTACTGTGAGACGAGGCGCATAGTTCGCAGAGGTGGCAGGTAGTGGAGACCTGTGGATCCGCTGAGTAGCACGGTGAATGGAAACGAAGCCGAGGTGTTCTGGCAATCATCTTGGAAGGAAAGGAAGCCTGAAGAATTCTCCAGGTAATTTATTTGAAATTTCTGTTGTTTGATAAACATTTGTGAAATTTTGTGCTGTGTGGTTGACTTTTTTTGGGCATATGTATGGTTATAGAAACTTATTGAAAAAGATACATGTACTAGACAATTTATTTAGGTTAAATATTGAAAAGGTGTGTATTTAAAACATTCAAAATTTTATTCGGGATATAAATTGAATTATAAAGGGTAAACGGGTCTGTTAATTTTGTTTTAATTTATGCAAGGTGTAAAAGGCATATACAAACTAAACTGGGTTATTATAAGCTCACCATACTCCAGTGTGCAGTCAATTTATGGTAACATGTGGGGTCCATCTACTCATATCTCATTGAATTTGTTTGAAAATAATTAGAAAATTCAAAGACTTTAAAAAATACCATATTTTGAGTTTTATAATTAGTGTATCTAACTGTTTTTAACACGCGTGAATATAATTTATTTGTTAATAGCTGTAAATAAAAGGTTGTATGATTGTTGTATTATTTGGTGATTTTATTGAATGGTGTGCGAGTATGAAAGAGGTATGGTTGTAAATTTAGGTATTCGATAAGAGGCACATCTGAGCTAGCCAGGGAAGCTGAAGGAGTTTTAAGGCGAAATAAAAGGGTAAGGAATTTTTTTTTGAAATTTTTGAATTTTTTAAAATTATATGTTGGCCCAAGGAGGGCACAAATTTTTCTGAGGTTCCACGGAAATATATATATATATATATATATATATATATATATAAAATAATTTAATTTATTGGGGATTGCAGCAAATTAAGAAAGTCTACTCTTTTTTCTTTAACTCAAGCTTTCGAGATTTTATTTTTCTCTTCCTCAGGAGTAACTAAATAAATACAATGGTAAACAAATAAATAAATTTTAAAAGTTAAATACTTACGAATGTGAGGTTTGACTTAGATTTAAAATATTAATTTTAAATTACAAAAATATGTTTCAGAATTTTGAAGGTAAAAGTAAGTGTCAATGTCAATGGGTACTACAAAATTAAAATTAGTGATACAAAAATAATAATTCCTTGGATAAATTTTAAATATTAAACAAGTATTAAAATAATTAATTAACTAACAAACATAAACTAAAACGCAAATAAAACGTGAAGATTATATATATATATATATATATATATATATATATATATTTAAATAAATTATTGGTTGTGGGTTTCACGTCAGCTGGCAAGTTCAGTACTACTCTTTTTTATTGCCTAAATTTTCGAATTTATTTTAATTCTTGATCACAGGCACTACAAATGATAAATTTTAATAAACTGGTACAATTTGGTTTTAAAGTTACATACTAAATCGAGGTTTGTATAAATAATTAGCAACAATGTAAAAAATAACAGGAACTATAACGTAACATAACTAAAAATAATATAAAATGTATAATTTAATAGAATGACACCATTTCAAATAAATTTGTCACATTGTATATATATATATATATATATATATATATATAATAGTTATTAAATGAATGAAACTCAACCTTGTATTTAAAGTTGAATTACCATTTCAAATCGAACTAGTAATTGAAAACCACTAAAGAACGGCTACAGCAGATTAAACCTGCAACCTCTGATTTTCGGATCGCGTTCTAACCATTGAGCTATCTAGCCTAATTGTTTAGATGATGTTTATATACTACTGAAGCTTGGCTCTTGTTAACGATTTTCACCATAGAATCATTGCATATTATATGCTGATTAATTAGAAGTTTTCATTTCATCTTAATAACTATTAATATATATTAAGCATTCATTTGCATTCCAAATGTGGATTATTCTTCTCTATTAATAATAATATAATTACATGTTTGTATTATTCCGAACGTTGCAAAAATGGGATGATCAAGTTATTAGTACATGAATTATGTATATAACTAGATTCAATTTCCTTAAATGCAAGACGTAATTGAAAATTGTTAACAAGAGCCAAGCTTCAGTAGTATTAAGTATAACATCATCTAAACAATTAGGCTAGATAGCTCAATTGGTTAGAGCGCTGATCCGGAAAATCAGAGGTTGCAGGTTCAAGTCCTGCTGTAGCCGTTCTTTTAGTGGTTTTCAATTACTAGTTCGATTTGAAATGGTAATTCAGCTTTAAATACAAGGTTGGGTTTTCATTTCATCTTAATAACTATTAATATATATTAAGCATTCATTTGCATTCCAAATGTGGATTATTCTTCTCTCTCTCTCTCTCTCTCTCTCTCTCTCTCTCTCTCTCTCTCTCTCTATATATATATATATATATATATATCAAGTTGATCTTCCTTTCAATAACGAACGTATTTGTTATAAACTAATTGACCTTTTTTTTTAATAAATATTGGGATAAATTTCGTTCGATTAAAGTTAGTGGTTTAGTTTTAAAACATTTATTCAACTTAACGTTTCGGAAAAATTTGTTTCCTTAATCATAAGTTAATGTGTTTTAGTAGAAAAATCTGTTTTGACATGTAACGTCATTTCATTGAAAGTTGTTATTAATAATTAAGTTGAATAAATGTTTTAAAACTAAACCACTAACTTTAATCGAACGAAATTTATCCCAATATTTATAAAGAAAAAGGTCAATTAGTATATATATATATATATATATATATATATATATATCGTCGTTAAACAGTAAGATAATTATTGTTATATATATACATATATATATATATATATATATATATATACATATTATATATACATATATAACACTTCTTCTTTGTAGGTTTTTTTAGGTCTGCTGGATTTAAATGAATACTCTTTTTTATGGCCTAAATTTTCCCATATATTTTTATGCTTGATCACAGGCTACAACGGTATTAACGTTTTACAAATGATTAACAAAGATAAGAATAACTTACAGTGAGGATGGTTAAAATTGACATCAGTGTTTGGAAGGAGTTAAAATTTCTTATAGAATAAATATTTATGTAAATAGTGAAAGTAAAATGTCATTTTTGATAAAAGTTTATATTTTGTTTTTAACGACAGTGTTGGTTGGTGAGTGTATGTGCATGTAGGTGTGTGTGAGTGTGAAGGTGAATGTGTGCGTGTGTGTGTGTAATTGTGTATGTGTGTGTGTGTTGTAAGGTTTATATGGAATTTGTGTTATCAACAATTGAGTATATATATATATATATATATATACATGTAAAATGAAAAAAAAATTTAAAATAAAATAAAAAATTGAAAAGAAAAGAAGAAAAAGTGGGTGAAGGTGAGGGGTTGAGTATTATTGAAGGCATTTAATGTTTAAATTTTAATAGATATGAATATATGACGCTTAGGTTGTCAATGTCCGTTTTTTTGTTGAAGCTGTTTGGGTTTTTATAGATTAATTTTAAACATTAAAATTAAACATTTAACGACAAACTCACCACAAAAATTCTAAATCTTGAAATTGAAATTACTCACCGTGTTATCAACAACCTATAAAAAGAGTTAAAATCAGTAATAGAAAATGTTACCCATATTCTTCCACACCACATCGTTAATGAATATTATCGAAGGCAAAATATTATTTTTAATAAAAAGTTTCATAAGATAAAAAACAGTAACCTGAAAAAGATTCATGACATCTCAAAATTAAATGTAATCAAAAATAATCAAACCGACAGATGGTTCAAAAACATCAGTCAAATTGACATTCCAGAAAACATACAACAAGTTCTATCATTAGATCCAAATTTTTCACTTCTTCCTACAATCAATGATACAACCATCATCAATTTACTAGCAGATACAGAACTCATAATATCTAATGTCAATACAGATGAAGAAAAAGACACGTACAGAGCACTTACCACTAATATTATAACCAATTTTATACATAAACACAAGAACAAAAAACCAAAACTGCTTTTGGAATTTATAGATTGTAGCAAATTTCTAAAAGAAAATTCAAATTTGGTCATCATAAACTCAGATAAAGGCAATGTGACAGTAGCAATGTCAATTATAGACTACAACCAAAAAGTAAATGAACTCTTATGTGATCAAACGACATACAAAGAGATTAAAAAGACCCCACATCAAACTTACAAAAACGAACTTTAGATATAATAAAAAATTTAAAAAATCATAAATACATTACTGAAGAACAAGCCAAGCAACTTAATAATTACTCTAGTACATTACCAAAATTTTATGCGTTACCTAAAATTCACAAAGAGGGATATCCGGTGAGACTTATAGTAGCATCAAACAACTGCGCTACCGAAAAACTATCTAAATTCATATCCGAAATTTTAAATAAATCTATAAATAATAACTTATATTTCGTAAAAGACTCCTTCGCATTTTCCGAATTCATCAATGAATTCAAACTACCAAATAATTATGTACTAATAAGCTTGGACGTCATCTCCTTGTTCACAAACATACCAAAAGAACTCGCTCTTAAAAATATCGAAAACATTTGGATAGAAATTAACAAAAATTGCAGTATCCCAAAAAAGACCTTTTTAGAAATTGTAGATTTCATCTTCAACGCAAGTTTTTTCTCCTATAAACACAAATATTATTGGCAAATCTCAGGATGTCCAATGGGTTCAAATATAAGTCCAGTTATAGCAGAAATTGTAATAAACACACTACTTGATAATGTCATACCATCTCTTCCTTTTCGTTTACCATTCATTAAAAAATTCGTAGATGACATAGTGACAGCTGTGCCTGAGGACCAAATACATACAACTTTACAAATATTCAACAATTACAATCCCAACATACAATTCACCATTGAGATTGAAAATAACAACACGATCCCATTTTTAGATATGTTATTAATAAGAAAGAACAATTCAATAATTACAGATTGGTATCAAAAACCAATGAGTTCCAAACGTTACCTAAATTATAAATCAAATCATCCCTTCAGCATGAAAATAAACTTTATATTAGAATTCAAAAACAGGATCAAAAGGTTATCACACACTTCTCTATATACAAAAAACTTATCACTTTTGGAAAACATATTATTAGATAACAACTATCCAAAAACATTGATCAAGAAACTTTTATATAATCACAGAACAACACCAACAAAAGATAATCACAATACACCAAAATCCAATACACCGCAAATTTATAGACCCATACCATTTATTCAAAACTTAACTACTAAATTAAGCAAAGTGTTCAAAAACTTAAACGTCAAAATTGCCAAAAAGAATTTACTAACAATAAGAAATCTACACTCGAAACTTAAAGATACAACACCAATTAAACTTCAAAGAAATGCTATTTACAAAATTAACTGTTTAGACTGTGATCAGTGTTATATCGGCCAAACGTCACAAAATATTGGTCAAAGAATTACCCAGCACAAAAGTGACATTCGAGTGAAACCAAAAGCCTGTGCATTAACAACTCACACCCTCGACCAAAGTCACAAAATGGACTTTTTAAATCCAAACTTAATAAAAGTCGAACAAAATCTTTTTAAAAGAACTTTCTTTGAAATGTGCTACATCTATAAAAACCCAAACAGCTTCAACAAAAAAACGGACATTGACAACCTAAGCGTGATATATTCATATCTATTAAAATTTAAACATTAAATGCCTTCAATAATACTCAACCCCTCACCTTCACCCACTTTTTCTTCTTTTCTTTTCAATTTTTTATTTTATTTTAAATTTTTTTTTCATTTTACATGTATATATATATATATATATATATATATATATATATACTCAATTGTTGATAACACAAATTCCATATAAACCTTACAACACACACACACATACACAATTACACACACACACACACGCACACATTCACCTTCACACTCACACACACCTACATGCACATACACTCACCAACCAACACTGTCGTTAAAAACAAAATATAAACTTTTATCAAAAATGACATTTTACTTTCACTATTTACATAAATATTTATTGTATAAGAAATTTTAACTCCTTCCAAACACTGATGTCAATTTTAACCATCCTCACTGTAAGTTATTCTTATCTTTGTTAATCATTTGTAAAACGTTAATACAGTTGTAGCCTGTGATCAAGCATAAAAATATATGCGAAAATTTAGGCCATAAAAAGAGTATTTATTTAAATCCAGCAGACCTAAAAAAACCTACAAAGAAGAAGTGTTATTCCTGCAAGATCACTAAGCATTATAGTATACATATATATATATATATATATATATATATATATATATATATATATATATATTGCTGTGATAAGGGGTTGTTTAAGGGTGCACGACATAGTGAAGGTCACTAGAGAATGAGTAATTAGAATAGGCAGCAGAAAATTGTAGTTATTTCACGAAATAAGTAAGAAATAGAAGTAGATAGTAAGTAGGAAACACCCTGTGTACAAAGTAGAAATAGTTTTGGGCGACGCAGGAAAGACATAGGAAGACGCATAGTTGGCGTAGGAATGAGAAATACGAGTATTAAACGGATGGTAAAGATTAAATACCCTGTAGATAGTGTTCAGTTGACATAAGTAAAGCGAATAAGAATATTTTTCAGTGGAAGCACGCGTATAAATGATAAAGTATAATTAGACACGCATTAAGAAAAGAGTCTCAGACGATTAAGTAATACGGATGTGAAAATAGAGTTTCATGTAGCTAATATAATGCGTATAAAGATCTAACCATTTTGATAAGAGAAATGATTAAAAATTGCGTGAATCGCATGTAAACAATGAAAGTTTAAAGTAAAATTGCATCAGTTGTTTATGGAAAGGCGACTATTCTATCAAAATACAGCATGTTGATAGTGAAGACACCTGCAGGCAGGTGGGCATTATGAACGAACGCAGAGCATTACATCAGAAAATATTCGAAATGGAATTACTTGATTGGTCCGAAGCAAACGACAGGTTCTAGACCACACCACGGATGCAGTGGGATTCGAAATTATATTAGCAAGCACCGTGATAAGAAAGTCAGTTTTGAACTCAATGAAGGCCCAAGTGCATTGCCAGTAATACTGAATAATACGTAACAAGTGGTACAAAGTGAAATAAATGAGTGTGTATATGAAAATTACCGTTTAAAACGTAAGTAGGATTATTTTTATGAATTAATCGTAAACTAAGACATAAAAATAATAGGGCTTGAGGTCTGAGGAAAATAGGCCAGAATGCTTGATGTTAAGAAAGATTACAATAAAACAATTTAAATGTCGAGGCGAAAAGAAGAACATAATCTTGAAGTATAGGGGTGAACGAATTACAAATTTGAAGTCTATGGCAAGAATGATTAAAGTATAAAATTATAATTTAATGGTGTTGGTCCATAATCGTGATAAGTTAAATGGGATCGAAAATTGGAGAAGATTAATTTTAATGGAAGCGTCGTCGTAAAAAGATAAAACCAGGTCAGATTGTTAGTTATAAGGCATCTGTTTTTCTACAAGAATTTTATTTTATTTTTAATATCAAATTGGCTAAATATTATATGCTTGTAAACAAGTCAACAAAGGGTTGAATACGTATAGAAATAATAATAAGAAAACGGATTTAGAATATTCTACATTTGTTGGTAAAGGTAATGAGTTTTCTTTGGTGACTTTGGGTTTTTAGTACAAATTAAATGGTTGTTGATAAATGAAATTTATAAAGGTGAATTAATTTGAAAATGTATTGTAAATAACGTCAAAGCTGTACATAAAGCATTAGTTTCATTAAATGGGATCCAAACTTACTGAATTTTTATAATTACAAATATATGCTAGCCGAGGTCATAAGATTGAAATAGTACAGAGGAGGAGCCACAAATTAAGTAGGGCAGAGATAACCCGCAAAGGCGGTAACTTGTTGAATTTTGTCATTGGTCGATAAAGTTGTTTATGATAAACTCCAGTTGATAGCAACGTTAAGAAACAGCTGGAGGAGGAAATAATCACAAGCTGTAGGAAAGATTAAAATGGTGGTTCAATAATTTAATTTAGTATTATAGCAATTAAAATAAATAGGTCGCTCAACGTAAGGACACGTGATATTACAGAAATAATAGGTCGACCCACTAAAAGGAGTAATACAGCAATATATATATATATATATATATATATATATATATATATATAGAATTTATATGCAGGAGAGAAACTAACGGCATTTGAACAGGGAGCAGACTTTGAAAATGATAACTTTGGACATCCTATACTTAGAGATGAGTTTGAATTAGCATTAAAGGGTCTGAGAAATGGTAAGGCGCTGGGTACAGATAAGGTGCAGGCAGAAACTCTACAAGTCGCTGGACAAGCAGTAACAGAACGTTTCCTCCAACTTGTAAGATATATGTTGAAACATGCGAGATACCCAAAGATTTCAAACGTATCATCATAGTCACTATACCAAAAAAGAGAGGCGCGGGTAGATGTGAAAATTTTCGGACAATAAGTTTCACAGCACATGTGTCGAAAATATTAACTGGAATTGTACAAAGATGAATGGAAAACGAGCTGCAGAAATACTAGGAGAAGACCAATTTGGGTTTAGGCGAAACGGAAGAACACGGGGGGCTATTTTAGCTCTCAGGGTGATTATAGAGACCAATGGAAAAAGGAAAGCATCCATATAGGGCTTGTAGATCTAGAGAAAGCATTCGACAATCTAAAATGTTCGAAATACTCAAAAAGATTGGAATGAGTTTTAGGGGTAGACGGGTAGTTTATAGCTTAAACAAAGAGCAAACGGCAGTAATAGAATTAGAACAGAAACGTAGAGAAGTAAATATTAGAAATGGAGTGAAACAGGAATGTGCCCTATCCCCCTTAATTTTTAACTTGTACATCGAAGAACCAATGAATACTGTCAAATGCATGAAGACATTTGGAATTATCATGCAAGGAAAAAGATTAATATGCTTAGATTTGCAGATGATATGGCAGTATTAGCATCTAGCAAGGAAGAGTTAGAAGCTGGTCTTAATGAAACAGAAACAGTTTTTACAGAGAGATACGGTATAAAAATTAACAAAAATAAAATAAAGTACTATTATGCAAATATGCTAAATAACACAATATGAGAATAGCGCAAAAGATATAAAACAAATATTAGTACAAGGTTGTGCTACGTTTAACAAGAAAAAGCAACTACTGTGTTCAAAGACAACAAATATAGAAACAAGAAGAAAATTGTTGAAAGCATAGAAAACATAGAAACAAGGAAAAGATTGCTTAAAACATATGCGTGGAGCACTGCATTGTACGGTTGGGATACCTGGACAGTAGGAAAAGCGGACAGGAAAAAGATAGAGGCCTTTGAAATGTGGTGCTGCAGACGTATGATAAAGATATCATAGACAGACAAAGTTAACAACAAAGAGGTACTAGAAATGGCAGGGGAAGAAGAGGTATGTGGAAAACAGTAAAGAAATAGGAAATATAGGATGATAGGCCACATACTAAGGCATGCGAGAATAGTGCGGAATATATTAGAAGCAGAAATAGGAAAAAACAGAGGTAGAGGTAGACCTAGGTTGGACTATTGCATACAGATAATGAAAGGTGTAGGCTGTGGGAATTTTACGGAAATATGTAGGCTAGCTCTGTATAGAAATCAATGAAGGTACGCGTCCAATCAGTTCCAAGATGGAATACCTAATGACAAAAAAATAACTGTAGTTAAACCTGATGATTATTATAAGCAACTATATTTATTCGTTTTGCAATATTCTCAACTTCTTACATTTACGGTGTTTCTGTACATAACCGTCGACGCGGTATATGCGACGCAACGGCAGTTGGTAACGCTAATCTATAATACAGAAGTTAGCGCGCCTATCTGTCAATGACGTCACACAATATGCACATTATTACACGTAATGACGAAATATTCAAAATATAAACACATAGTACTCACATGAATAGGTCCAGCTTCCTACGGAATCCCTTTCGTCAGGGTTGCTAGGGGCCCCCTTCCGGATTATTTACAGATGGTGCGCATAGCGTCCTTCGGGATTGCTCCGGCTAGCTATTGCGGGGCGTGGGCTGCTCCCAGGTTGTATCCAGATTAATCTTCTATTACCTATATGTAGAGAACGGCAGGATCAGGTTTATAGCAACAAATAATCAAAAGGCAAGGGAATCTACATAGTAAGATAAAGATACGATACCAGACACGATTACTCGAAGTTCAAAGGCAAAAGGACACGTTTCAGCGTCCCTCGGAAACTCCCCACTCTTTCTTCCCCCACACGCGTCGGCGCGAAGTTCGTCCAACTCACTTTTGACGTGACGGAAATACACGCAACCTGGTCTTTCAAATTTGTGGCGCAAAATTCCCGCACTTCAAAACTAAACTAGAAAAAAGTTTAGTGCCAAATTTTGGCACATAACAAACTAATATCAATTGTGCGAAAGCATTTAGTGGAAAACTATTCATTCGGCAAGTATTGGGAGATCTTAGCAGTCACAGGCCGCTTAATCTCCTTCACATACCACTGAATCTAGGTAAAATACAACATATAATTAGAAAACAACAGAACCGAGCTGTATCTAGGCTTTGGAAATATCACGAAAATGTATCGACTAGCTCAGAATATAAATAAGTGGAGGTACGCATCCAACCAGTTTCAAGACGAAAATCCCCAATGACGAATGAAAATAATTGCACTAAATTTGATGATTATTATAAACAGCTACAGGTGTTGGTTTTGAAATATTTTCAACTAATGTTGATTGTTCGAAAGGATATATTGGAAAACTATTAATTTGGCAAATGTCTAAGTCTTGGGGGATCTAGGTAGCCGTCAGGTTGCTTAACCACCTTCACATACCCCTGTATATCAGGAAAAGACAATAGAAAGCGAACCGAACTACATCTAACAAGAAAGAGCAGCAGCTATGTTCGAAGACAACAAACTTAGAAACACGGAGAAAATTGTTGAAAGCATATGTGGAAAACAAAAATAGGAGAAATAGAAGGGCAGGATACGTTCTATGGCATTTTTGGGGAATAGTGCGGGATATTTAACAAGCAGAGATGGGAAAAGAAAGAGATCGAGGTAGGCCTAGATCAGACTAATACACGCAGATAGTGAAAGATGCAGACTGGAAATTTCAGGGAAATGATTAAGTTAGCTCAGAATAGGAAACAATGAGAGTAAACATTTTGTAAATAATGTGCCGGTGTGCTATTATGGCAGCACATTATTTTCAAAATGTTCGAGAGCACTTACAGACAAGTTTTGCGGGCAGATGGATTGGTCGAGGTGGTTCAACTAATTGGCCTCCTAGGTCCCCCATTTAAATCCCTTGGATTATTACCTGTGGGGTCATTTAAAGCAACTTGAATATGCAGAACCAGTTAATTCCAAAGAAGAATTATTGAACCGAATTTTAAACGCTTGTGAACTACTTAAGAACGACCGAGATATTATCGGAAGGGCTACACGTGGTTTCATTAAACGCACCAGATTGTGCATAAATTATCAAGGAAATCATTTCGATCACCATTTGTAAGGTATGGAAATTGGAATAAAAGAATCAGCAATTAAAATGTTTTGTTTGTACGTAGAACGCTTATTTAATAAACAGATATTGCATTTTCTGTCTTATTTTTCGCATGTGTTGATTTAATTAAACAATAATTTTTTAAAGTTTGTGTTTGTTTATTATTGGCCTATTTTACATCATTCTCGTTAGAATTAAATTCACTACAAGTTTTGTTTAAAAGTTTGCGTGTTTACTACCCATTTAACGAAGTTAATGTAGTTTAAATCTAAACGAAGCATGGTTTTCGTGACCGAATTTTGTGTATTTTGTCTGATATCTCAGACATGGGTGATCCCAGAGGTCTGGGACATGTTTTATTCAATTTTTCAGTTCATTTTACATAAAATCCAATAAATTTAACACCTAAGTTAACGCCATAAAAAATCGGTTTGGCTTTATTTCCGTCCTTCCTCAGAAAATCGGGCGAAATATTTCGCTAGCCGTAACTCGCTAACAACGCATTTCCGGACATATGTTTATATGAACTTTTTTATTATTTTGATGAGAGGAAACCGCCATAGAAGTTTCTCGGGTTCCTCGTGGAACACTCTGTATATATATATATATATATATATATATATATATATATGCTGTGAAACCTCCTTTGAATGCGGGAACTGGCCCTTAAAAAAAAACATTCGAGCCCAACAGATTGGGCGTCATATTTGCTGTGAAACCACCAAACTCCGGGTACTCCGCTTTAAGAATCGAGCCCCTACGAATTGGATGCCAAAGAATGCTGTGAAACCTACAAAGTTATTAAATTACCTGGTTCGTAGACTTTCTTCTGTTAATCGCCTCGGCTGCTCCCCTAGATAACTTTCATCCTCATTCATAAAAAAAAACAAACACATTCCTACCACAAACACGAACGTTAACTCTATTTACATCAATATTCACAATACATTAAAATTTCAAAATTAAATTTTGGCATAAATTTCAGTATCAGAAATTTTCAAGATTACATTTATTATCATTTAAATGTGCATCCTGAATTAAAGTCCTTGTTGGATGCCTACTAATTAATGTAACAATGTATGCAGACCGGAGTCTGAGTACAAAGGGAGCATCTACCACCCTTTTACGTTAATTAACCAGGTTCGTCTAATTGAGCTCAAAGACATACCCAAATTTTCATCATAATTCAGAACATCAATACTAAATACCCCCTTGCTACTTAAACAAGCAAATTTCATCTTAAAATTAAAATTTTATGGTTAGTACAATTTCACTAATGTCCATTTAAAGTAAATCAATTATAAAGTTATTCAACACACACAAAAATATCAAAGTTCAAACAAAATAGTATAAATTACATGAAGGTTACTGCACTCGTAGCTTCAATGTACATCGTCCCTTTTGTTAATCACACCATTCCAACTGGATTATATTTACAGCTTCTGATTCTCAACGCTTTTAAAATTTTCTCCATCACCATTTATTTAAATTTGTCTCAGGGCTTTTCCGGAACTCATCTGTGTATATCCGACCCTTGTTTTGTGGATCCAGACACGTTTATGAACCATTTAATCATTAACAACCCCGAAAATAGCAAAGAAATTCATACTTCTTTCACCAATATACGCCAAAACTGCCTACTTTTGTGTATACATTTGTCGTTGTAAATTTTACTAATTGGTACAGTGATACTAAATTTTATTACCTTGTATCTAAGTGCACTCAAGTACATTCATGTTAGCACGTAAATAACAAACTGTTTTAAATCACCAAAATATACTAGCAAACTTTAAATTATTCTATCAAACTAAAATGCACTGTTTAACGTCTTGAATCAAGTCGCGGATGTAAGAGAGCTTGTTTATATTCACCTCGGTATATATAGCGGTTAGCCTGTTTGTCGGTCTGTTCCCCAAAACGGGCAATTCTAAAGAATTTCGCATGCTAGGTTCCCAGTCCGTAGCCTGTGCGTCGGCTTTTACGAATTTTGTACTCGCCCCAGTTAAATCTCAGAAATTTCAACACGGCACGCAATGTCTGGAAATAACTAATTGACTTCTATACCGAAATGTTATTTTTACCTCTCAAATTTTGCCTTTTACTTTCAACCAATCGCAACCCCATGACGTTGCTCTACTCACGCCTTTTACTATATGTGCCTCGGTCTTGCGCATATTATCTGTCTCTATCTAACCTGTTCTTAGTGGTGCAAATTGATATTCCTTACTATCGATTATTTCAGTCCATGTGGACTATCTGGGTTAAATAACCCGTATCGCGCCTTTCCGTGAATATTAAGCCCCGGTTTCTCAAAGATTCTTTGTAACCATTAATTATCTGCAAAATTTACGCCGAATGAGCTTTTTAAACTACGCAGGTGTTCAAACATACTATTAGTTCTCAGAACTTTATTTTATTGGGTTTTTACAAGTTTTCATAGATATTATATGTTACTAACGGTTCAATTAACTTCAATTAAAATTAATACCCTTTAAATTTTTAGTGAATCCTAACTAAATATTAATTATTATCTGTACGTTTTGTTTAATACCGGTTACTTAAAATAGAGTTAATTAATATAAATTTTGCACGTAATTTCTCTTTGTTTCTTTACATAGAGCTTTTTAATACTGCTTCCTTTTGATATAAAGCGTCTTGTACATGATTTAAATCTCTTATTTTTAATGAAACGACCGAATTTATTTATGCTTCTTGGTTTTAATAAAGCGTACCTTTTCCCAAAGCTTCTACACGGTGATTAAAATTATTTGCTATAATTAATTTTCTACCCTGGTCTAAATATGAGTAATATATATATATATATATATATATATATATATATATATTTGGAAAATAACGTTATAACTTTAGAAAAAGAATTAACAATGCTCCCCCGGGAGGTAAAAGAAAGCGATGCGGGAGAATTAATTTCCAGAACAAATTTTTCAAACTTCGAAATTTGTTACGTTTGGTTTCATTTATTATCGAAAACATAGAATAATTACAAGAAGTGACACTCGGTGTTTTTAGGAAGACCAAATTTCTTTGCGGATGTCTAAAATTAGCCATTGTTTGGTATATCTATAGAATAATAATACAATCACGCTAGCGTATTGTATTATTATTCTGTGATACATCCTTCAACCTCCCTTTAGTTTAGTGTACTGCTCTTGTTCTACATTGTAATTTCACATCAATATTTTCCTTTATTACGTTAGAGCCTAAATTATGTAGTTTTACATACAATAATTAATTTAAATATTATAAGTAAATTCTAACCCACCGTTTGTAAATTTCCGCTGCATCTATGTACCTACAGAATAATGGCCGAAGGTCATGTATCTTTGGTACATGAAAAGCAATGTAATTTATGAAGAGTTTTACTTCTTTGGGAAGCGTATTATTATTCTATGCCGAAAACTGTTAATTGCAATATCAAGATATCAGAAAACAATTTCCGAACTTCTTGCAGAGGCAAAAGGGGGCGGAAATGGCGAATTAATGTTCAGAATGAATTTTATAGACTTCGAAAATTTTTAGTGTTTGGTTTCATTTACCATTGAAAATAATTAATTGCAATACCAAAACATAAGAAAAAAATTTCAGCTCTCCCGTAGGGAAATCGAAGATAGTTTTTACCACTAAGTTATAGAAAAATTTGCGAGCCATACGGACAAAAGAAAATTAATGTACTATTTGCACTTTTAACTTTTTATAGTATTTTATAATTACAAACTCGACATAAGTATTTTAACTAATTCAAACTCTTGTATTTCGGCTCAAGTCTTACTTTCGTGCTTTTTACTTGACCTGTAACTACGAGCCGCCGCGTCGTTGTCTTTAGACATTTCCGCTTAGGAGGTATTTTTCATTAACCACAGTGCCCTAGATACATGTACTTGTGAACCCAAAGCCAAGTCCGCCAGTCCACCACACAAACAATAACCGATAAGCGTTTTATTATATATCTACGAGCAAAGTTCAATAATAATAGATTGAACAATAGGTCTTCGTCACTCGAAGTGCACTCGAAGCACCCTCGTGTACATTCTTTTTTAATTCGCGTCGCGTCATTGCCTCTATAATATATAATGAATGCCAGATGATCAAGTACGTTCGAGATTATTATAAAAAATATGAGGAAACCAATCTTGGTGACAAAACTGTTTGCTTGGTTGTTTGTACGTACTTTCAATTGATAAGAGTGTTTGCTAGGATTTCCGAGGACTGATAGGTATTCTTAAGCTGTATGCCAGACGATTTAATCGAGTTGTCACTTCGAAAGGTAAATAACCTCTTTAGAGTGAAAAATTGTGAGCATTTTCCTAAAAAATACTTTTCTGAACAACTGTGATTAGGTGACTTGCGTTTTTAATAAGGAAATTCCAATCGATTTACGTTAGTCAAAAGTTTAAAGTTTCATAACTCTTTTTTATTCGATAAATCTCAAGGGCCTGTAATTTAATTTGCGTAAGAATACTTGAGTTAATGGACATACTTAGCCTCCAATAATTAGCCACAAATTTATTAATACAGACGGATAGCATAATATTTACATAAACAATTAAGCTTTGCTTCTGAATGAAACAATTAGCTCAGCAAATAATCGGGTTTCTATTTTTAAACTTATATGAAACCAACCGGTATTTATGAGAACAATTAAAAAGGAAGGAGTTGGTTGTTAGAAACAGGGATGGTTGTAAGTTGTAAGGGCAATATGTTTTGCTTCAGGACGCTTTATCATTTGGGATGTAAAAATTACAGACATGCAGTAAAATTTTAAAGACAAAATATAACAAAATAAATATTTTTCTACCAATTACTTTTAATTCATGCTAATAGAAATATATTTATTCTTGCCGTCTGAAGGCTGATTGACATATGAAGGATGTCCTGAAGCTCCAAGATTTTTATTAAAATATATAACAAAAGTATAATTGTATAACAATGCACTCAACCTATGTTGTTCTATCGAAGGATGTTGGAAAAACACAGTTTATAGCAGGAACAAGATACTATTTCAAATTTGGAGAAAAATCTCATGTAGCACAATAACAAACTAGAATCATTTATAATTGCTTAGGATCCTGAAACTGCAAATTCAATCACAAGTAATTGAAACTATTTAAAATAAATTTACTTCATACATTTATCATCAAAAGGTCTTCAATTCTAGAACTGGTTACACATTTCCCTGAAATTCCTACAGCCTACATCTTTCACTACCTGTGTGCAATAGTCTAATCTAGGTCTACCTCTACCTCCCTTTTCTCCTTTCTCTGCTTCTAATATATTATGCACTATTCCCTCATGCCTTAGTATGTGTCTTATCATCCTATCCCTCATATTTTTTACTGTTTTCCACATATTTCCTTCTTGCCCTACCAATTCGAGAACCTCTTTGTTCTTAACTTTGTTTGTCCATGAGATTCCCATCATACTTCTGTAGCACCACATTTTAAAGGCAACCTTTTTCCTGCCCGCTTCTTCCACTGTCCACGTTTCACATCCGTAGAGTGCTGTTTTCAGCAAACTTTTCCTCGTTTCTATGTTTGTTGCCTTTGATTATAATAATTGCTTTTTCTTGTTAAATGCAGCATGACCTTGCGCTAATCTTTGATTTACATTTTTTGTACTCTTCCTATCTTGTGTTATTTGACTTCATAGGTAGCAGAAATCTTTAAGGTCTTGTAAGTTCTCGTTTCCCATTTGAATTCTGATTTCTGACTTATTTAGTCCTCGTTTGCGTACTAGTAACACATCACTCAATAAGTCCGTAGGATAACTAAGAAAAACACATTTTTTTGGCGAAATTCGATTTTATTCATCAACATACATTCCTTCAAGAGTGATACAATCAGTCCAACGCCGTTCTAGCATTTCGATACCTTTTTTGTAAAACAATTCGTCTTTGGCCTCAAAATAAGCTTCAGTTTCAGCGATCACCTCTTCATCCGAGCCAAATTTTTTTCCGGCGAGCATTTTTTTCAGGTCTGCGAACAGGTAGTAGTCGCTGGGGGCCAAATCTGGAGAATACGGTGGGTGCGGAAGCAATTCGAAGCCCAATTGGTGCAATTTGGCCATCGTTGCGATCGACTTGTGACACGGTGCATTGTCTTGGTGAAAGAGAATTTTTTCTTCTTCATGTGTGGCCGTTTTTGGCAATTTCTTCCTTCAAACGCACTAATAATGCCATGTAGTATTCGCTGTTGATTCTTCTTCCTTTCTCAAGATAGTCGATGTACAAAATTCCGTGCGCATCCCAAAATACAGACGCCAAAACCTTACCAGCCGACTTTTGCGGTTTTGGCCGTTTTGGACGTGGTTCTCCGGCTGCAGTCCACTCAGCTGACTGCCGATTAGACTCTGGAGTGTGGTGGTGGATCCATGTTTCATCCATTGTCACATACCGACGCAAAAGTCCTTTTATTCCGGTTGAACAGCTCCAAACAGCTCTCAGAATCATCGACACGTTGTTGTTTTTGGTCCACTGTGAGCAAACGCGGCACCCACTTTGAGAACAGCTTTCTCATGGACAAATGTTCATGCAAAATAGTGTGCACACTGCCTTCTGATATCTTCAAGGTGTCAGCTATCTCGCGCAATTTCACTTTTCTGTTTTCCAAAACGATTCGGTGGACTTTTTTGATGTTTTCCGGTGTAACCACCTCAATTGGCCTTCCAGAGCGTTCAGCATCGTCAGTGTCTGTACGGCCACGTTTAAAATCAGCAAACCACTTCTCCACCGTTTGCCTCGATGGAGCAGAGCCCGGATAACACTTATCAAGCCATGCTTTGGCTGCGATGGTATTTTTACCCATCAAAAAGCAATGATAAATCAACACGCGAAATTGGTTGGAATTCATTTTTTTGAAAAACTCAAAAGTATCGTCACTTGAACCTCTGTAACTTGTAAACTAATCGTCGGATTGTCATGAAATTTTGACAGATATCTTTTTAAGGTTAGTACTTCCTACAAATCATATGGATTATTACATAGCAACGCCATCTATGTATCATCCTACGGACTTATTGAGTGATGTAGTACTTCAGTTTTATTTTTGTTAATTTTCATGCGGTACCTCTCTGTTAGAACTGTTTCCATTTTACTAAGAGATACTAAGATACTAGATTCTAACTCATTCTTGCGAGTTACTAATACCACTATATAATCTGCAAATCTAAGTAAATCAATCGTTTGTCCTTGCATAGTAATTTCAAATGTCTTTCCACAGTTGACAGTATTCACTGCCTCTTCGATATATAAATTAAAAATTAATGGGGATAGGGCACATCCCTGCCTCACCTCTTGTCTAATATTTACTTCTCTAGGTTCATGCTCTAATCCTATTACCGCTGTTTGCTCTTTGTGTAGGCTATGTACTATCGTCGATCCCTATTTGGCCTTTTTGTCGCACGTTTTCATGTTAAATTTTAAGTCGTTGTGAATTTGTAGTTGTAAATCAAATAGCAAAGCTGTCCTCCCTTGTCCCATTATATCTTGTCATAAGACCTACTTTGTGCCAGTGGAAATTCAGTTGGACTAAAGGGGCAGTGGTCGACACTTACTCATAGGCATCGAAAAGAAACGTTTGTTGATTCGGTAAAGTGAGTTAAGTCATTAGTGTCTCCGAATGTGATTTTATCAATAAACCCTAAAAAACACAGTGATAGTGCGTACGTAATACGTCCAATAAATAGCCATACAGTCTACTTTATTGAAGAGTAGAAACGACACTTATAGAACAATACAGCTGAGGTAAGTCGATATTTAAAACCTTTGCGCGTTAACAAAATGATCCTTCGAGCCGGATTATTTGATTAATTAATTAGTTCCTATTCCTGTCGTTCCTCATTAATACTTTAATTTAATAATTGTCGTAGTTTTGATATGTTTGAGCGTGTTGCAAAGTGGCTAACATTTTGTTTGCATATTTAATAATAGAAACATTTGGGTATAACGGTAGATTTATAATACATCTCTTTTTCTTTGTCTCAAGAATTAATGGTCAGTCGGTGTATTTCATGTAAACTTTGTAGAAATTTTGGATACTATATTTATGAGGATTGTATTTTAAATTCTTACCTTATTTTCGTCGACCAAAGTTGGATGCACCACTCGGGTCCTGTAACTTATTGGGTAGTATAACACAGCGGTTATTTGTTGGCATTTATTTTGAAACATTACATGTTTTGTTGAGCGAGCATTGTAATTGGTTGTAATTTGTCGATTAATAATTTAATTTCTCAGATTAATTAGTTGTCGTAGCGTATTGGGGTATGCATTGTTTTTACGTTAATTTTTATTCTCGCTCATTAATCAAATATGGTTATATCAATTGATACAGCAATTTTAGAATCTAGGTTTGTAGAAAAACGCTTGGATCATATATACAGTAAGATTAATAAACTGTAAAATGTATCGATTGCTATAATTAGAGCATCGATGAAAAGTGTCGAGCAAATTGAAACTCATTTCAAGTTTTTTCCAAGGATATTTTCCTCGATGAAGAAAGTGAATAATTGGACGAATTCTCAATTCTTATGGTGAAAATCGATGATTATCTATTAGATATTCGTATTATCGCGGAACAATGTGAATTAAATTTCGTAGAAAATAAACCGCAGGTGGAAAATATGAATAATCCTTTGTCGATAAATAGTGGTATTTGCTTAAAACACATATCAGTCCCGCGGTTGTTAGGACGTATTTCGGGCTTTGAAAGTTATCATGCAATTTATAAGCGATTGATTTATGATAAAGTCAGTTTGTCCCCTGTGGAAAATTTTGCTATCTCGTAGATATACTAGATGATTCGTCGCGTGCCTTAATAAAACATTTGCCATTAAACGATTGTGCATACGATGAAGCCTATAAAATCATTACTAGTCGTTTTCAGTCCAAGAGGTTATTACTTTTGACATATTTTAATGGTCTAGAAAAATGTCTTAAGGTAAGTTCCTCAGACTCGCATACGGAACTCCGGCAATTAATTAGTTGTTTTAAGGAAAATATATTCGCGTTAAAGCAGATGGAAATAGGTCTATTAGATTTCATGTTGTTTAATCTGTTATCGAAAAAGTTACATACAAACGTTTTAAAACGTTTCGAATTAGAAAATAGTGACAAAATTTCCTTGTTCAAAGATTGAAGGTCGTACATTGAAAAACAATGTTAAGTATTGAAAATAAATGACATTGCTTTAGGAACATGCTTAAATCTCGAGATTTCGTAAAAAAGGGAAAAAAGAAAAATTTGTTAGCACTTCGGCTGAAACTCCTTTAGTTGGTACCACCAATGATGGTAAAAATTGTAGTCTGTGTCAAACTGTGCATCCTATTTATAGATGTAAGCAGTTTCTCGATAAAACTCCTCAAGAAAGATTTGAGATGATAAAGGTTAAAATTCTTTGTATTAAATGTTTAAATACTTCACATTTGGTGAAAAATTGTAAGCTGGATTGGTCGTGTAGAAAATGTCAACAGTCACACAATTCGTTACTTTGCTTCGATAAACGAAAAAAATCGGTGTCTTTACGCAGACAAACTTATCGTCAAAGGTCAGCGTTTCCTCAGAGAGCGGTGCCTAGACTTACTTCTACTAGTAGGCCTAGTGAAGACAATCTGTCGTCGACGGTTGTGCATTAACAACCAGCCACTAGCTCACTAATTTCGGCGTCATTAGAACATACAACCACGCTGTTAGCTACAGCAACGATGTTGGTGCTCGATTATACAGGAAAATTGCAACCTGTTCGTATGATTTAAGACAACGGATCTATGGAAAGTTTTATGGCTAGAAGGTGTCTTAAAGAAACGGAAAGCCAATGTCACTGTTCAAGAACTTGACTTGAATTCGTCGTTGGTGTCTGGTACACTATCGTGTGTAGTCAACCCTTCGGCAGCAAGGTCTCCAGCATATCAAATTGATTGTAATATTTTAGCTAACATCTGTAATCAATTATCTTCGTCGTCTATAGGGGTCAAGAAATGGTCGCATACTCGAGGTTTGGCCTTAGCTGATCCTAATTTTAATATTTCTGGTAAGATTGATATATTACTCGGAGTTGAAATCTTTGCTCAGGTTTTGTTGAACGAATCTTGTTGGGGTGTCGCTAACCAGCCAATTGCTATTAAAACAACCTTTGGTTGGGTTTTAATGGCAAAGGTCGTTTCCCCACGACAGCCTCTAGTTTGGCATCTGTAGTGTTGCTTATTAGTTATACAAGTAAAAGGTAATATAGTTCATCGCCTACTCATACAGGGGGCGTAGTAATATTGCATAAATTTTACAATACAAAATGAATAATTAACCCAATGAATAAATCAAGCTTACCATTATCTATCTAAATAGCTAACATATAGCCAATTACTGAATCCTTGTGTTACGGTCATTGTCGCACAGGAAATATTACTACGCATTGCTTCTCTAACTATGTATGTTAGGGTCGTATGGGTTTTCACGGCCTCTCTTCATCAGATTGCAGTGGAATTCGCTGATAACCTACAACATTAAAACAGGGAATAAACACATGTTCTAGGTAATTCCACTGCATTACAACGCACTACCTGTCACTCGTCTTTTCGGTACGGTAACCCAACGTAGTCTGCCATCATATCGGCTGGCTTGTTCACTTGTCCCAGGCACCACCTTCATTATGCGTTCTGATTGGTCGAAAGCAACCACGTACATTTTTTGAAGCGTGGAAAATATTTTATCTAATATTCCATTCCCACGAAATACATAATAAACGTAATAAAACTATTTCCAACAGTCCCGAGCAGTGCTGGGAACTCAAAGCCACATTCATATAATGCGTCATAACCTAATTAATTCTACAAGAAAAAGTCTTCTAGAGTAATTTTTAGAATAAAGTCGTGGTGGAGCTAAAATTAGGTGTAACAAGTAGAATTTGTAAAAAACGTTTCTTAGAGGGTGGTTGCAAATGTTTCTATTTCATCGCCGTAAATTTTGCCCGTGGGTCCGTCTAGCGGTATATGTAGAACAAATTGAAGTGATTTGTCGAAGAGCTATTGTTTCTGCAGCTTACTCAAATTAATTTCGATATATCGTGGTATGAAAAATTGAGGCGGCTTCGAGGAGTAGTTGGTATGCATGTGACTATTACACCCAAGGTCCCGGGTTCGAATCCCGATACGGTCCTCTTGAAAAATGTTAGGTGAGCATTTTTCACAAAAATACGTCCTCGTTCGGATTAGAGGTAAAATGGAGGTGTCCCGTGTGTGAGTGATGTCACGCACGTTAAAGATCCCTACCTTGCTTGGAACAGCAAGGGTTCGGCAAAATTCAAAATTTTTCAGATAAAAAGTTCGCTTACTGGCCAATGGAGTACCTTCGGGTGAATCATTGGAAAATCACATGTAAGGCATGAAGAATTGCAGAGACATTCTTACACTGTGCACATATGTCCATCTACGGCACAGAAACGCTTATCTGTAACCGTTACTAGGGATGTTGTTCCTCTTTCCTTAATTATACAGGGCGTGTGGTTCGATTGACGCATATCTAATTCAGATTGGCAGTGGTTTGTTCGTTACCTACAGCATAAAGAGACAAAGCAAACGTAAAGATACAACTCTTGGAAGGTACGTAAAATCGACGAGTAAACTCCAACCACTACATTAATAAGCAGTACGTCTCACTAGTTTCTAGGTAGGGTGGGTTACGTTTCACTAATTTTTCAGACACAGTAGGTACGTGTAGAATGTCATCATTTCGTAACGCTTGTTCTCTTGTCCAAGCTACCACCCTTCTCTGTTATGCATCCTGATTGGTTGAAGACAACGATGTACATTTTTTCGATTCGTGGAAAACATCTCATTTAACATTCTATTCCGTTGAAATACATACTAAAAATATTTTTAAAAGTCCAGAACACCGTTGGGAACTCGGAACTGCATTTTTATAATGCACCACAACCTACTTAATTCTACACGAAATAGCCCCGTGAGATAATTTCAAAATAAAAACGATGTGTAGCCAAATGATGCGTAAGAAGGTTGTAATTGAAAATGAAGAAATTCTAATGCTGAGGTGTGCGGATAATATACTTGTACTTGCCGAAGCAGGTGAGAAGTTAGAAATAAGATTGAATATAGTTAAAAAAAATTTAGATAGAAATTGTGAGATTTAGTAAACTGGATAGTTATAGAAAGGAGGTAGAACAGCTGTGAAAAGGAAGATTAAAAGCACTAAAAGAGTTTTGTTATTTACGAAGTTGGATTATAAATGACAATTGAAGTAAAAGAGGTAAATATACAAGGAAGGAAAAACATTTAGGATGAAAGGCGAGTTACATATCCCCCAAATTGATATATATATATATATATATATATATATATGCATATTTAAATGAAACTATTAAATCTTAAAAAATAGATCGATACATTGTATAATTGAAAGCCACATTATAAAAGTGTAATGGAAGTTCATTAATAAGACGTGAGAAAGGAAGCAACTACTTTGTATTGCAGACGTAACGTGACACTGCAGATGCAGATCACAATAGACTATAAGAAACCAATTGTTAGAATTAAGATTATTAAAAAGTAATACATTGTATTGTATCAAGAAATAGCAGACATGACATCTGCATTTCGCACAAGAGATGTAAGAATATGAATTGCATAAACACCCTGAGGAGTCCATGATGGCCGGTCAGTCTCGAGATTTACGACTTTAACATTGTTTATTGCTTAAGATACTCACCGTAATTTTAATTATTAATTAATAACATGTAATTTTGATTACTTTTTGATACTAAGACGTTAATGAATATAACGTACAATTTGTCAAAACATTATAATTACTGTTTAAATAAATTTGATGGAAGTGTTTTTTTGGAAGAAATCCTTTTTAAAAGGCCCAAAACCTATCTGGCGCAGTCGATTGTAGGATTCCAGAAGGGCACTAGCGATTCCAAAATAGAAATTGGTGATCATAAATTCCAATTCTTTATCTGGAAGAATAGCTTTTGAACGAAGTACAAAAATCGATCAAGTCCAACAAAGAGGAAAACTATAATGGAATTGGCATTCAAATTTTTGTGAGTGCCATAAGTTCATTTTTATAACCATTTTCAATTGCATAATGATATTAGCTAGTAAGAAACAAAGGAATTTTATATACGCGTCTATGCACAATTTATTACAATTTTATCACGATTTATTAATGAATCGATTTACTCAGCGAAAGCCTGAACTTAATTATAATAAAAGTGCATAAGTGTAACACAGTTCTTTGCATAGTTGTTGCAGAAATCATGACTGAAACAATTTATTTCAGAAATTGATTATCATCAACTTTACAATCTTTTACAAGGTTTATAATTGAGCACTTTCATTGCAACAATTTAACGAAGGTACATAATTACACACAGTTTATGTACAATTACTGCAACATTAACTTATGAGACAATTATTGGGCAGAAACCTGAAAGCAATGTAATACCAGCAGTTTATAATTAAATAAAATATACACAACAATATATGTTTTTTTAAATAACCTTAATATAAACTAGACTGAAAAGTAGCTCTTAATTTATAAACGATGAATACTGAAAATATGAAACAATATTTAGATTTAATTCCAAGTTATGACGGAAACCAGGCACTATGTGGTATTTTTATTACTGCTTGCAAGACATTTTTGAAATTTTTTTACGAACAAGGGGACGTAGATTGCAACGTTTGGTTACTATGCTTAGTAATCAGCAAATTGACGGGCACAGCATTGACCTTGATAGCTAGCAGGGATGACCTTGTAGAGTGGGACAACTTCAAATGAATATTAATAGCATATTTCGGCAACCAAAGAAATATAAAATGTCTGGCAGAGACTTAATAAAACTACGGATGGAAACCAATCAATCGTCATATCAATTTGGGATGAGATGTCAAGACGTGAGGAGCTTGATTCTAACCAAACTGAAAATCGAGAAACCCGATCAAAACGTACGTTTAATTAAAACTAAAATGTACGGTGAAATGGCCTTAGACACATACATATACGCGTTACCCGAACGTTTATCAGACAAAATAAGGTTTCAACGTCCCCAAAACTTAGAAGAAGCAATGAATTTAATTGTACAGGAAGAAAACGTTATATATTACAAAAATAGGATATATAATCCTAACGCGAATAAAAATTACTCACCGATTAAAACAATACAAGCGACGAGACATATTCCAACACAACAGAAATATACACCATTTAACGCACCAATGAATCAATCTCGAATTAACTTTAATAACACAAACTTCAACAATCAACCTCAAAAATTTCCAAGACAACCATTTAATTCAAACTTTACGAAACCCACATTCACACCAAAATTCAATCAGAATGCGAATCGAACATGACAAACATACGGCGCAAATCCCAACAGAAACACACCGATGACGAGTTACAACAACAACCCCAAAAATTATTACAAACTAACTCCTATGGACACTTCATCTAGTAACACGAGACAGAATACTAGAATATCTCATATTAGACCTGATTACACCCAAACACGAAACTTCATTTCCGAGGAACTATTCCACCAAGAAATAGAAGATTTTAATGATCAAGACACGGATAATTATGCAAACTCCAGTAGGGGCGAGGAAACAAATTGTGCAGAAAGTGGATCCTCTAAGAAAATTAGAAGCAAATATTGATTTAAAAAACCGATTATTAAGAACGAAACACGTACAAATTCCCATTAAATACCAAAACAGTAACATTCAAACCGACCAAAAATACGCCATCGAGCCTAGGACAGAAAAACAAATAAAAGTCTTAAAAGCGACATCGGAATTATAAATCACATGTCATTTCAACAAGGAGTAGAAACACCCACAGCGTTAGTACAAATAAAAAGCTGTTACGCCACTACGACAATTTTGAACTCAAACGATTACCCCATCAAAGTATTATTAACAAAACCAATGGACGTAGAAGAAATGAACTTTAGCGAGATGGAAATCGACGAAGACTCAGAAAACCGACCATAGGCCATTAGTATGGTTATGTAAATTCAAGGAACCGAATTAAAAATTACAGAGAAGGAGGATTAGATTAGAAGAGTACGACTACGAAATCATATACAAGAAAGGAATGTATAACAATAATGCAGACGCATTGAGCAGAATACAACCCAACGCCATGGAGCTAGAGCCAGTGATAGGTAATGTAGACGAAACAGAGAAGTCCCAGAAGAAATAGATACTACACATTCAATACAGAAAGAAGAACCAACAACCGCAATTAAAATTTTAAACGAAGCAATAGATACGAAACTACACCAACTTATAATCACCGAAGTTTTAACCAACCCTGACCCGGTAAAATATACAGAAACCGATAATAGAAAAATATACCAAATTCAAATAACGAAGCATTAAAACAACTCATAAGAAGATATTACTTTAAAGACATGAAGGAATTAACGACGGATTTTATCAACCAATGTGAATTATGCGACAAAGCAAAATACGACAGATCACCACCAAAAGTACCCTTAATGTTAATTAAAACACCCGACAAACCTTTATAAAAGTTACATGCAGACCATTTGGTAGTAGAAGCTCACAACTTTCTAACAATCGTAGACGCATTCACCAAAGTAGACCAAGCGATACTCATTACTTCAAAAAACAGTGTTGATGTAATCCAAGGGTTCTTACAATACTTTACATTTTACGGTACACCCGAATCAATGACTTTAGACAATGGAAGCGAATTTAGAAACAAAACCATACAAAATACCCTAGAACTTCATAAAATAAATATTCATTTTATAACAGAAAATCACCCGGAATCAAATGGATTAATCGAAAGATTACATTTGACACTATTAGAACAAATTAGACTGTTAAGATTGACCTATAGGAAAGAGCATATCACTAATTTAATGTCATACACCGTAATTGCTTACAACAACACAATTCACTCATTAACTAATTTTACATCCCTCGAATTAACATTATGACACTCAGGTTCACGCAACCCGTACGATACACACTACAATAGAGAAATATATCAACAGTATGCCAAAGACAACAAGAAAAAATTAAAAATTATCTATGATAATGTAAAAAATAAATTAAATAACGAAAAAGAACGTATTACAAAAATTCGCAATGAAAACGCCAATATAAATAGATTTTTAGTAGTACAAACAGTGAATGAAGGCAATTTTAAAAGTAAGAGACACAAAACGGCCGCCAGAAATTTAGGTCCGTTTAAAATCAAAAAAATATCAGACAGGAATGTAGCCGTAGTAAATAACGGAAAAATAATAAAATACATACATTTAAAGAATTTAAAACACCCTGTAATTTCAGATGGACGGCCATCACCCTTGCCGTCAACCTCCACTCAGGTAGAACGGATGAGAACGATATAATAGCGGAGATATTAAAAACAACCCCGGTGTACTACCAGTAAAATTGGAAAGTATACAAAACACAGTAGACCATTGGACTTTCGCACAGAAATCTGATTTAATTGAATTATAACAAGAATTTTATATAATTAGAGACAATTACGACATACTGAAAAAATCAATGGACACAGCTAAATTCGGAAAAGAGTAGGCAATGGAAATGCTTAATTACAAAAACAAAATTGAGAACATCTTAAAGAACACAGACGACAAGTTCAATCGATTAATACCAATAAACCAGATCTCAAGACAGAAAAGAGGAATTATTAACAGATTAGGTAATATCATAAAAGCCATCACAGGTAATTTAGACAACCAAGATGCTGAACAATACGACAACGTGATACAACAATTAATTGACTATCAGAATGACATAAAAGCTATTGTTCGAAATCAAATATCTTTAACTCAATCAACCATAATAAAATTTAATGATACACTAAGAAAATTAGTAAGGAGCCAAAACAGTATAACAAATAGAATACTAACCCTTGAAAGTAACATGCGAAGCACAATGTTAGGAATGCGTTATCTGATAAGATTTAACACGATATTTAATCAAATGATATCAACGCTCACTGTAATTTAACAAATTTTAGTCACATTAGAAAATGCTGTAACATTTGCTAAATTAAACACTTTGCATGCTAGTATTATAGAACCAATTGATTAAATGAATTACTAGGAATTAGATCACTTATATTTAATAGTAAACTACCCTTTGAAGTAACAGAATCTAACATACTTATATTTGAAGAAATAGCCATAGTAAAGGGTTATGTAAAGAATCATGAAATTACGAAATAGAAATCCCAATTGTAGAGATGGATAACTACAATTATTATCATTTATTTGCTTTCCCCATGAAAGTTACTAGACAATACCAAGTTATTGTACCCAAAACCAAGTTCCTTTCCCTGAATGAAGTTAGGTATGATTCCACAAATGAAAAATGCAAAGAAGTGTCACTCAGCCAATACTTATGCCAATCATTAACGATAACAGCTATTCAAGCAGATAGCCCTTGGGAAGTACAATTATTACGATTCTCTAATCACTATGAGAATTGTGTGCCAAAACCAGTACAAATTATGAACACGAAAATTCAGAAAGTCACAGACAACAAATGGATTGCTGTATTTCTGCAACAAGTAATAGCAACCGCACATTGCAACCAAGACGAAAACTGTTTAGCCTTAATTGGGAGCAAAGTAATCACCATAAAGGAAAACTGTTACTTAAAATTAAAAAGTGAAATCATCCGAGTATACCAAAATCCAGCAGTGGCAAAGAAATTTGCAAATCTACCCGAACTACAGTTCAAGATTCCACAAACCGAAGACAACAAAATTATTACAAAAACGATGCAACTAGAACATCTAGATTGGTAGATTTTGAAGGACACATTATAAAAGGTTAATGAAAGTTCATTAATCAGACGTGAGAAGGGAAGTAACTACTTTGTATTCCAGACGTAACATGATACTGCAGGTGCAAGTCACAGTAGACAATAAGAAACCAATTGTTTGTTACGTGCCGAAATCGGCACAAGACACTTTTAATTCAAGTTTTAATTTGTATGAATTTCGCACCATAAATTTAAAAGGACGTGCGCGTATTTCCGTCACTTTAGATAGTGCATTGCGCGAGATTGCGCCGACGCGGGCGTGGGTAATTCGCCGGCCCTGGTCGAGTCCAAATTGAATTTGTCTTCTTTCTATTTGTAGGTAAAAATACGGTAAGAAAGACAGGTAGAAGTACGGTAATTTGGTATCACAGGAAACCTACATATCAAAAAAAGACACGACAAGACACACAAGGCAACTCCTTTTTGTTGGCGTCTCGATCACCAGTCCAGTCACGTTTGCCGGAAATCGCTCTTCTTCCACCCCGCGTCGGCGCAATCTCGCGCAACGCACTATCTAAAGTGACGGAAATACACGCACGTCCTTTTAAATTTATGGCGCGAAATTCTTACAAATTAAAACTTGAATTAAAAGTGTCTAGTGCCGATTTCGGCACGTAACAATCGCGACAAAACCATAAAAGAAAAAACAAAAAAAAGAAAATGACTGTTAGCACAGTAACATCTTAAAATTTAAATCTTAACTAACCTACATAAATCCTAACTTAAATCCTACAAAATGTTTATTTGAAGCGCCACCTGGTTTTTTCCGACCGATAATACGTCTTCCGGATTACCAGGGAACGGGAAAGTACACACACGAGTCTTTGGCGTGGCGCAGTTATAATCGACAGCACAAATTTGTCGGTGAGTATGAAACACTACTTAAACTAAAACAAATGCGACAAGTCGCCTAACCTACATACTAAAACTAAAGCTAACAATACAGTTTCCTAAGTGCAGACGCACATGACCGTTGCATCTAGACTGTTTCTTCGTTGGCAAAAAAAGTGCCCAAATTTAAAAATTTTCAAAAGAGTGAGTTACTCTACACTCTAGCAAATTTTTAGTCACTGGTACTCTGGTTTAATACAATACACATCAAAACTTGTTCGTGACATGGTTGCAAATCAACAAATTTACCAAAAGTACCACCTTACTAATTCCTTACAATACTAACCTAACAAATTACATTTTTACCATCAGGTTAGCTTTTTCACTTAATATTCAAGAAAGATAATTCCCACGTCTGGTCATAAATACCAAACGTTAGGAAGATAAAAAGATAAAACACGATCTCAAGTTATTATCGAAGATAATAGATAAGATAACGATGTTGAGCTTAAGTTATTATCAAAGGTAATAGGTAAGATAACGATATTAAGCTTTAGTTATTTTTAAAGATAATAGGTAAGATAACGATATTAAACTAAAGTTATTAATAACGGTAATAGGTAAGATAAAGATATTAAGGTAAGGTTATTATCCAAGATAATAAATAAGATAAAGATATTAACTCAAGTTATTATCAAAGACAATAGGTAAGATAACGATGGAGTCGCTCCGTGGAGCCGTTATATGGGAATTTCTCGAGGCTCACGTTGGGCGGCACTATTATACCCACGCCTGAGAAGGACCAACCACGGAGCCCCGCTGTAGCGATCACGGAGTAGCGCTGCGAGAAGCCCTGCAATTTATGTAAGTAGCATTTTCGTTTCCTTTTTTTATGTGAAGGAGTAATTTTATATAATTGCGTCTTCTATTTGCGCGTCAAATCGCAATTATCTAACATTGCTACCAACTGACTGTAGTGGCTCGTGTACCTCACTGGCGGGGGTATAATATGTTAGAGTTAAGATTATTAAAAAGTAATACATTATATTGTATCAAGAAATAGCAGACGTGAGATCTGCATTTCCCACAAGTGATGTAAGAGCAGGGATAGCATAAACACCCTGAGGAGCCCATGATGGTCAGTCAGTCTCGAGCTTCACAACTTTAACATTGTTGGTTGTTAGAGCTACTCACCGTAATTTTAATTACAAATTAGTAACATTTAACTTTCATTATTTTTGAAACTAAGACGTTAATGAATATAATGTACAATTTGTCAAAGCATTGTAATTACTCTTTAAATAAATTTGATAGAAATGTTTTTTGGAAGAACTCCTTTTTAAAAAAAAGCTCCAAGAGGCCCAAAACTTATCTGACGCCTTACTAAAGTCTAAGATAGCTCTAGCTCTAACTGTGAGAAAAAACGAATGAAAGTCAAAAAGAATATGGCCATTAGATAAAGAAGAGGGTTTTTTCAGTTTCCTCTCCCTACTTTGTTTTAAATTTGTAGGTATTTAGTAGCTTTTGCTTGTTACCTGGATTTGCATGAAAACGTAAAGAATAAAGAGGAAATAATGTTTCATAACTTTCCAGGAGGGATCCTTGTACAGCTTATGTAATAGGTTCTAAATTGTGGGTCTTTCACGTACCCAACAGTGCTTGGGTTTTTAAATGGTGTTAGTTATTAGATTGATTGAATTCATTACAAAAGAAAAATGTTCAAGATAAGCTCTATCCCGAGTTTCCTCAGATTTCTTTTTAGAAGCTTGCTAATGGTCTACATTAATTAAATAAATTTGGAACTGTATCACATTCTAAAGCAAAAGAGTATCATAAATCGATTCATGATGAGATGATGTAAAAGTTGTTCAGCTCTCAAATTTTCCTTTAAAAGTTGAAGGAGTGGAGTAGAGTTGGTGCGGTGATGCATGTAGAAAGGGGACGAATCTGTAGAGATTGAAATATTCTAATATCGGGTGGCTGTTTACTGAAGAGAGAGCGCGCGGTGAAATATTAAAACTTCCAAAGTCTGGGCTCAAAGCCGCCTAGAGGCCTTCGGAACTTAGAAGCACTCCGGATATCCTTTTGTACATCATATCCGCGACTTACAACATATTACTCTTCCATAATTTTCCTCACATGTTTTTAAGACGCACCATTTATTAAATTTCTAGGTACCGCAAACCCCTGTAATGTAATAAAATAGGGCGCGGTAAATAAAAGCGACCAACTAAGCAACCACCCACTATTATATTAAACGCACTTTATACTACAATCAACCCTCGTTTCGGAAAGGTTGTATAACACACGATATTTCAGGAAATTATGTAATTAATTATTAACAGGTTGTTGCATATTATACAGGGGTTAACTGCCCTTAACGGTTTTAAACATGCGAACTGTTGCAAAGGAGTTAAATTTCAAAAATTTTAAAGGTAAGGGTAGATTATGTCGAGGTGTTTTCAGGAAGCGTGACCCGTGATGGTTGATTATTATGTCAGGAACGAGTTGTTTATTAATAATTTAACTAAATTGATTTTACATCAGTTAGCTTGATGACTATTACGTGATCGCAAAGATGGCGTTTTGATTCACAATTATACTACATCCAACTTTTCAATCTTGTTCAAACATGGATATAATTTTACGATTTTCCTATGGTTCGATTGCTGTAATAAACCTATAGTATCTTTTTCTGGTATTTACTGACAATTACATACGATTTTAGTATATTTTACTTACGTTTTTATTTCGTTCATGTAAAATGTTTATAGTGAATGTTATTATTTATTGAACGTTGCGTGCTATTTTACGATTAATGCTAACGACCTGTATTATCTGTATCTATACTTGAGTGTAGGATAAGCTGGCTTTATCAAATTTTAACCAGCTAATAAAACATGTTGCGGAAAAGTCCTGCTTAATGACGGCAAACTTTTTAATATTGGTTTAACTAAAAAGTTTTTGTATGAATGTTGCAAAATTTAAAAATGTGATCTTGATGTTGTTCCCCATATCATGTGACAGAGATAAGATGTTAATGAATAATTTTGCCTGGCATGTGAAAAGTAATTCGAGCATAGGGAACAAAAATCAATACAAATTGTTGGTTATTTTGCAAAAAAAAAAAGCCCGCGAACGGTTTCACCGTTCTTGCAGATCATCAGACCGACGCAGTTCTTTTTGCAAAACAACCAAGTTCTGGAATAATACACAAATTAAGGTGTATTTATGGTGCAAATGGTTCTCATGCGCCCTCTATACTCAAATATAAGCAATTAACTATCGATGACTGATTCCAGTTTCCGACGTGATAGTGTAGATGGCATTGCCAGACAAAATTTTAATAGCGAGTCAAAAGACAAGATGAAAAATGAAATAAACAAATGATCTGCTACCTACTTGACACTGGCGGACCTTCTAAGAAGATACTACCAGAACTTAGTTGGTTGTTTTGCAAAAAGAGATGCCTTCGTCTGATGATCTGCAAGAACAGTGAAACCGGTCACGGACTTTTCGTGTTGCAAAATAACCTACAATTTATATTGATTTTCGTTTCCTATGCTCGAATTACTTACCGCATGCCAGGCAAGATTATTCATTAATATTTAATTGGAAACGTATTGGTTTCCGTCGACCAACTTCCTCATTTAGCACTGGGTGCAATATCTTCTTAGAAGGTCCGCCATTGTTAAGTAGGTAACAGATTATTTATTTATTTCATTAAAGATAAGATGGTCGAGCTTGAAATCTGAAATGAAGCATTCTGCTTTCTTTTTATTTATTTGAATCTATATAACCTTCGGAACCAAACGTAAACTATAAGTAATTGTTTTCTTTTAACTTTCTACCGGTTTTCTTTTGATATTTAACATGGGAAAATTGTATCACTTTAGCGTTACGGGAAATAAAACCCAAATGCAAAAATTGGAAAATTAATCCAAAACGAACAATTTAATATTGGCGCACCCTGTATAATTCTGATGTCACGTATAATAGTGTTCAGCAAACATAGTTTTGCAATAAATAGTTAGTGCTTTTAAAACATAAACTTAAAAACCACAAAACGCTTTATCTTAATTAAATACATATTGGAACAGAACTTATGGTCATACATTATTTTAAATTCCGATATGCGCATACTTAACAAGCAAATCTGAAATAATTGATCCAACATGTGTCCCATCAGTAGTATAAATACAGGCTAATCAGCGCCTCTTTTCCTCCAACATCCTCATTTCCTCACTCGTTCTGGACCACATAGTTTTCTTCGACTAGCCATTTTATCTTTTGCGATAAATCTATCTTGTTTAGTATCAATTAACATTAGATTTTTCTGAGCTGCCTGAATTTCTAAGAATTTTTTAGATAGCATCATTCCCTAAGGCGCAATTTTAAGATTTCTTTACCAGCAGCGATTTCTGGCCGTCCTTATAAATTTTTAGCCGTCCTTATAAATTTTTAGCCATGCGATACATCAAATTAGTGTAGAATTTTACGCAGAATCCGAATCTGCAAATAGGTTTAACATCCGATTACCTCTTACCGTTTTACACACATACCTTCTAGCGAACATGAAAAGATTATTTTTGTTTCTTTCGCGATAAATATATCTTGTTTGGTGTTAATTAATAATAGATTTTTCTCAGCTATTTGAATTTCTAGAAATTTTTTAGATAGCATAATCTCCCAGGGAGCTGCCCGCATTTTAAAAATTTTTTTACCAGCAGCGATTTATGCCCGTCCTTATATTTTTTAGCCGTGCGATACATCAAATTAGTATAGAATTTTATGCAGAATCTGAATCTGCAAATAGATTTAAAATCCGACCATCACTTACCGTTTTACACACATACCCTCTAGTGAACGTATAAAAGATTATTCTTGTTTCTTTCGCGATAAATATATCCTATTGGGTATCAATTAATATCACATTTTTCTAGAGAGTCCAAATCTGTAAATAGATTTGAAATAGGACCTCCCCTTACAAAGTTACATTTTTATACGTGCCAAGCCTTTAAATTTTTGCTCCTCTATATTTAACTCCATTTTTAAAACCTTTTTTCGCTACCTAAGACATATGCTTTAACCAACCATTTCCCTAAAATCTAAAAGCGCTGAAATTTTAGAAATGAACCCTTTATAAGCCATAAGTGTTTGATATTTAAAACCATTGTCAAACAGTAATGTTCTGTTTTTAGAATAGATGGAGAACACCGGTTCTGGGACCACCTCCACCACCCACCACACACCTCCACCGCCCTCCACATCCCACCACACCGTTTCACAACCATCCACATCCCTTCACATTGCACCACGTTTCTCCACATTCCCCCATCCATTTCTTAAAGGGAAACTTGATAAAACGCATAAACTAGGTTTAGAAATTTATTAACTGTAATAATTACAACTAGTACGCTTTGTTAGTCAACCAACATTTTGCAGATTACAAAGACAACAAGATATTGGTTGTCCAGGGAACACCACGTGGAAGTAACACGTACACTCTGTCCACCAGGATAGAAGCAGGAAGGATTTGGAAAAAGGGAAGGTGGGAGAAGAACTTAAAAATTATTGAATCTTAAAACTAATATATATATATATATATATATATATATATATATAATAGGTTTACAAAATGTATAGAAATATAAACAACTATCTTAGACCTATATTTTTATACCTCCATCCATAAGTTAATACACATCTAAGGATAACGTAACGCTTGTCATCTTTGATCGAAAAACTAATTTTATTAATAAGCTGCGTGTATAAATCGCCGACAAGTACTCGATGCCACCCAAATAAAAATCAGATGCTTGGTGACTGTTAACGTCCGGTTCCCTCGTGTACGCCCAAACATATCCCTGCCCATGCGCACCCCTGTCCATGCGCGCCCCTCTCTGTGTGACTGCTATTTCGTGGTGACGTCATAACCTTTTATAAAATAAAGAGTAAAGTAATACTATTCTAAAAATGTTTATTTTGACATTATACATAACAAAATTTAAAAATATTTAATGCCAAGCATGGAGCCATTTAAACTCAATTTTAATACAAAGTTATACACAAAAAACAGTCCTTTTTTTATGTTTGTTTGGAGTGGTTTTAATTTTATCTAATTTTATTTGCAGCTTAATATTTAAATCGACACCCAAGTCTTTCTCCTTTTCTAGCCAATAGTTTGATACATAGAGACCATCGAGATTTTCGAATTGCAAATATGCCGCAGTTTGTCTCTATATATAAAATATCTGATTCCACCGACAACCAGATCCATTCCTTCGTGCAATTCTTACAGCTTGTGACAATCTTTTAATCGCGGCTCTCCCACTATATCCTGCATACGTATCTTGTTACCTTGATCGACTTCATCTTGTCGGTATTCGAGGTAATCCTTATTCTCCCACTCACTGTTGCGTAGTTGCATGTCCACCACTTTTGGGAATATATGCTCCTTATAGGTTGTAGGATTCTCGGTTTTAAATGATCCGAAAGGTTCTTTACTAGGCAAACATACAATGTTTAGCGGAACTCCTTTGCGTGTGGTGTACGCCAAGGTTAAAAAACCCGCATTCCCCTTAGTTTGTCTATGTTATTTATCATTTCGATAAATACGTTTTTAGAATAACCTTTTAAAAAGTATACGGATTTAGTTCCATCCTTTTCCGCAAGGACGTCTACATAACTAGAAGAGTCTTTCTTACTAACCACAAATGCATACAGCTTGTAGAACCTGGATGTATTTAAGTCAGCCCATCAGCACATAAAATAATCTTATAATTCTTTCTCATTTTCTTTAATGAGATGTTCTTGGCCTAACACATCTTTGTATTGTTTGCGTATTGTCGCAGTTTTTCCATGTAGTCCCACTTTCGCCTTTTTGTATCTATTCCAGCTGTCTGTTTTTTTCATTTACAGGGATGACGTTCATAATGGGGCAATTTCATTTAGCGTAAACGGATAGAGTTTACTACCAATATTTACGCGTTTTCGTACAACCTCTGGGCGAATGTTTATCAACCCCAATTCCGAAATGATTTTTCTTTTGGAATTGTATAATATGGTGTTGCAGATTGTGTAAAATATGTACTACCTGCTTTAATGTAGCACTTGTGCAAGATTTTAATTTTATCTTGGCTGTCTTCCTCCTCTACTATCTCCAAATAATTTACACGTAAATAGTTAAAACTAAAAGCCGAAAGCACATACTTTATCAATTTTTCCCTTTCCTCTGGTTTTTTGGACAACCTAATTTTGCAAGCCAGTCAATTTATTTGTATTGCTATTCCCCCAATACACGTACTGTAGTAGGTTATTATACACTAAATAGTTGCTATTTAGTAGCTTGTCCGATAGCTTACTCCACATTTTGGTAAGTGGTACCGAGTACATTGGTGCCTTTAGGAAGTATAACTTACTATCTTCCAATAAGGTTAAACAGTCGTTTAAGGGATTATACACCTGTTCCGCACTGACATGGTTTCCAATTGTACAGTTGTATATTGTCGCTTCCAATCGCGTAATACCATGTTCTTTGGGCAAAGTAGGCGCAATTGTTTCCCTTAAACGTGCATCTGGACAACGTAAAAAATTTAGTATATGATTTTCAAGTTATTTATTAAGACCAGGACTTGTTACCTGACACACAAATTAGTTGTAACTCTTAATTCTTGCACTGGGTTACATCCATGTCAAAAAGATAGTAATAATCTTTTTTGAGTTCGTCTAATATATCTGGTAGTTCTTCTAATAAAGTTTCCAACTTAACATCTGATAGTTCCACTTTGTACGGAGCACATATCTGACTTTGGAATTATTTATTATTGTTTTCGAGTTCCTCTTTTCCGATAATTTCTTTTACTCCCAGGCCCATCTTGTTAGTGCTTTCCAGAGAAAACGGAAGTTTAGCTTTAACACCATGCCTAGCGGAAACAAGTCGGTCGAACTTTCCTCGTAGATAGCTGTTAAATGCACCACAAATTTCTTTTTTTAGGATAAACATCCTTTTGTTTGCAAATGTTTGCTCGGCGTGAAAAAGATCGCAAATTTTAACCAACATTATATTGTCACAAAATAGGAATGTAAATGGTGTGTAGTCCACCAGGTATATAGGTAAAATACCCACTTCGCTATGCTCTCGGTTACCTAGTTTTGACTACCTTTCCAAGGTTGTGGTGACGTCATAGCCTTTTGTAAATAAAGAGCGATGTTATACTGTCTAAAAATTTGTATTGCGACAATATACATAACAAAATTTAAAAATATTTAATGCCAAGCATGGAGCCATTTAAACTTAATTTTAATACAAAGTTATACACAGAAGACAGTCCTTTCTTTATGTTTGTTTGAAGTGGTTTTAATTTTATCTAATTTTATTCCCAGCTTAAAATTTAAATCGATACCCGATTCCTCTATCTCCAATTCTAACCAATAGTTTGATACATAGAGACCGTCTAGGTTTTCGAATTGTAAAATGTACCGAAGTTTGCCTCTATATATAAAGTCTTTGATTCTAACGACAACCAAATCTATTCCTTCGTGTAATTCTTGCAGCTTGCGACAATCTTTTAATCGCGGCTCTCCCACTATATCCTGCATACGTATCTTGTTAGCTTGATCGACTTCTTCTTGTCGGTATTAGAGGGAATCTTTATTCTCTCACTCACTGTTGCGTAGTTGCATGCCCACCATCTTTAGGAATTATTGGGCGTTATAGGTTGTAGGACTCTAGGTTTTAAATGTTTCGGAAGGTTCTGTACTAGGCAAATATACAATGTTTAGCGGAACTCCTTTGCGTGCGGTATACGCCAAGGTTACTTAACGCGCATTCCTTAGTTCGTCTTTGTTATCTGCCAATTTGATAAATACGTTTTTAGAATACCCGTTTAAAATTATTCGGATTTAATACCATCCTTTTCCCAAAGACGCCTACATAACTAAAAGAGTCTTTTTTAGTAACCACAAATGCATACAGCTTGTAGAACCCGGATGTATCTAAGTCAGTCCATCGGCACATAAAATAATCTTTTAATTCTTCCTCATTTTCTCTAATAAGATGTTCTTTGTTTAACACATCTTTCTATTATTAGCGTATTGTCGCAGTGTTTTCCATGTAGTCCAACTTTCGCCTTTTGCATTTATTTCCTCTAATTCCAGCTGTCTGTTTCTTTTACTTACAGCGATGACGTTCATAATGGGGCAATTTCCTTTAACGCAGACGGATAGTGTTTACTACCAATATTTACGCGAGTTATGTATATATATATATATATATATATATATATATATATATATATATTGCTGTGATAAGGGTTTGTTTAAGGGTGCACGACATAGTGAAGGTCACTAGAGAATGAGTAATTAGAATAGGCAGCAGAAAATTGTAGTTATTTTAGGAAATAAGTAAGAAATAGAAGTAGATAGTAAGTAGGCAACACCCTGTGTACAAAGTAGAAATAGTTTTGGGCGACGCAGGAAAGACATAGGAAGACGCATAGTTGGCGTAGGAATGAGAAATACGAGTATTAAACGGATGGTAAAGATTAAATACCCTGTAGATAGTGTTCAGTTGATATAAGTAAAGCGAATAAGAATATTTTTCAGTGGAGCACGCGTATAAATGATAAAGAATAATTAGACACGCATTAAGAAAAGAGTCTCAGACGATTAAGTAATACGGATGTGAAAACAGAGTTTCATGTAGCTAATATAATGCGTATAAAGATCTAACCATTTTGATAAGAGAAATGATTAAAATTGCGTAAATCGCATGTAAACAATGAAAGTTTAAAGTAAAATTGCATCAGTTGTTTATGGAAAGGCGACTATTCTATCAAAATACAGCATGTTGATAAGTGAAGACACCTGCAGGCAGGTGGGCATTATGAACGAACGCAGAGCATTACATCAGAAAATATTCGAAATGGAATTATTTGATTGGTCCGAAGCAAACGACAGGTTCTAGACCACACCACGGATGCAGTGGGGATTCGAAATTATATTAGCAAGCACCGCGATAAGAAAGTCAGTTTTGAACTCAATGAAGGCCCAAGTGCATTGCCAGTAATACTGAATAATACGTAACAAGTGGTACAAAGTGAAATAAATGAGTGTGTATATGAAAATTACCGTTTAAAACGTAAGTAGGATTATTTTATGAATTAATCGTAAACTAAGACATAAAAATAATAGGGCTTCGAGGTCTGAGGAAAATAGGCCAGAATGCTTGATGTTAAGAAAGATTACAATAAAACAATTTAAATGTCGAGGCGAAAAGAAGAACATAATCTTGAAGTATAGGGGTGAACGAATTACAATTTGAAGTCTATGGCAAGAATGATTAAAGTATAAAATTATAATTTAATGGTGTTGGTCCATAATGGTAATAAGTTAAATGGAATCGAAAATTGGGAAGATTAATTTTAATGGAAGCGTCGTCGAAAAAGATAAAACCAGGTCAGATTGTTAGTTATAAGGCATCTGTTTTTCTACAAGAATTTTATTTTATTTTAATATCAAATTGGCTAAATATTATATGCTTGTAAACAAGTCAACAAAGGGTTGAATACGTATTGAAATAATAATAAGAAAACGGATTTAGAATATTCTACATTTGTTGGTAAAGGTAATGAGTTTTCTTTGGTGACTTTGGGTTTTAGTACAAATTAAATGGTTGTTGATAAATGAAATTTATAAAGGTGAATTAATTTGAAAATGTATTGTAAATAACGTCAAAGCTGTACATAAAGCATTAGTTTCATTAAATGTGATCCAAACTCACTGAATTTATAATTACAAATATATGCTAGCCGAGGTCATAAGATTGAGGAGGAGCCACAAATTAAGTAGGGCAGAGATAACCCGCAAAGGCGGTAACTTGTTGAATTTTGTCATTGGTCGATAAAGTTGTTTATGATAAATTCCAGTTGATAGCAACATTAAGAAACAGCTGGAGGAGGAAATAATCACAAGCTGTAGGAAAGATTAAAATGGTGGTTCAATAATTTAATTTAGTATTATAGCAATTAAAATAAATAGGTCGCTCAACGTAAGGACACGTGATATTACAGAAAGAATAGGTCGACCCACTAAAGGGGTATTACAGCAATTAATATGTCGACCCAACGAAGGGGCTCGTAAATTAAACCACAATAAACTGAAATTAAGAGGGGCTCGTAAATTAAACCACAATAAACTGAAATTAAGAGGGGCGAATTAAATTAAAATAAATTTTAAAGTACGATTGTAAGATTTTATATAAATTAATTAAACTAAACCGGGATTTGAAAAGCTTCAATTAACAATAGGGAAATTTGTACAGTAATTTAAAGTTAGATAAATTTTAGTATTTAAAAGTTTAGCATATAAATTTAATAATAATGGACAAGAAAATACGGGAAACACGGGAGGTTTTGAGACAACAAGGAGTAGAGATAGGATCCCAGGAGAGCGTTATAATTCAGGAAACCAGTTCCAGTGAAGAGAGGCGAACTTCACAAGAAAATAAGATGTTGGATATCTTAATGGCATTGAATGAAAAGATGGATAGGAGTGAGCAAGCCATAAATGCAGTTAAAATAAAATGGATGAAAACAATGAGAAATTGGAGGGTAAAATTAAGAATCTTAGTGATGGACTGAAAGAAGCAAACCATAATATCGCGGAGATGAAAGCACAATTGAATGAGAGAGTTGGTAGAGTTTCTGAGGAGATAGACGGTTTATGGGATCATATTTCTTTAATCAAAACGAAACGAGAAGAGTTCGAAAGTGAGTCCAACAATAAAATTAAGAATTTAAATATTAAGTTAAATAAAATTGAAGAAAATTGCGAAACGGAATTCAGATCAATAAATCAAGAGATAAATAATTTAAAAAGCAATCCAATAAACTTTAATAGGGAACCAATTAAGCTAATGCAAACGAATCTTTCAATGGAACAATTTACGAAATTTTACGGGGACGGAAAAGTAAACCCTAAGATATTTCTGAAAAATTTTAAAATGTTGATACAGGGATACACAGATGAATTATTCAAATTAAATTTAATCAGGGCAATATTAAAAGGGAATGCTAAACGATGGTACAATCTAGTTGAGGATGAGATAGAAACGTTTGAACAGTTTGAAAGCAAATTTCTACGTCAATTCTGGAATGACAACCAGCAAAATCGAATTCGAAATGATTTGATTATGGGAAGATACGATTTGGCGAAAGGGATAACGCGAGAATCATATGCGATTGAGAAATTTACTGTAGCGAAGCAATTGGATCCTCCTTTAGAAGATAAAATTATTATAAAGTATTTAGCAAGTCATTTTAATGCGGAAGTAAAGCGATACATAACGACGCAAAACATAGTGGATAGAGACACGTTTATTGATTATTTGCAGAGATATGATGATTTGGAAAATGATGATGAAAGGAAAATAATTTTAGGGATCGACGCACGAATTTCATAAGGAATGATGAGACTAGGAATAATTATCGAAGGAACAGGTATAATTATGATCGCGGAAGAAATTTTAATGGGGAACTATGGAAACTTTAATAATGATTTTAGGCAGAACAGGGATAATGGTCAGACACCAAGGCAACGAATAGAGAGAACGAATCATGAGGGAAACAATGGAGTAATGAATAGACTGGAAAAGGATGATCGACGGACACCAGCAAGAAATATTAATAGTGTGGAATTAAGGAACACGAATTGCACAGATACAGGAAGAATGAGTCAGGCAGGACCTTCGACGCGAGATCAGGATTTTTGAGTACGGACGAACCAAGGAAAATTCTACGGATTAACGGATATGAGCACCAGCGCGAGTTTATTAAATATGAAATGGATAATGAATTAGGAAGACTTGAGAGAAACTTATTACCAATAATTAATTTAAAGGTGGAAAATAAAATGGTTAAAGTATTAATTAATACTGGAGCAGAGGCATCACTTGTAGCGGAAGAATTTGTTAAACGAGAGAAATTGGGGGATAAAGCGATAAAGATAGCAAGGTGTAATTTAATGGCACCAAATAATAAGAGATTTAGTGTAATAAATGAAATGGTAATTCTGAGATGTGAAATGGGGGATAGAATATGGGAAAATGAGTTCATGGTGGTACCTGGACTGAAGATAGATGTTATATTTGGGATGAATATGATAGATAAGTTGGGGTTGAAGATAAATGCGGAATGCAAAGAGATTGAGTGTAATGGGAAATATATTAAATGGTATGAAGAGGGGAATATAGTAATAGAAGATGACTGCGTAAATATTAATCAGTTTAGTGAAGAGATAAATAATGGGGGGAATGAAAGTGAAGAGATTAAGTGTCCAGATGATTTAAAAAATAGGGTGAATGTATTATTGAATAAGCATTCAGAATTAATTGGGTCGAAGTCGAGAATTGCCAAGGGTTATGTGCACAAGTTAGAAGTAATGAATGAGGAACCGTTGAACAATAAGATATATCCTATCCCAGTAGCATATAGGAATAGAGTGAAGGAAGAAATTGAGGAAATGTTACGTGAAGGCATTATAGAAAACTCCAGTACACATTTTGTGAATCCATTAGTCGTCGTGAAGAAAAATGATAATAGCATTAGGTTATGTTTGGATGCAAGAGAGATAAATAAGCGAATGAAGCCGCAATACAATTGTCCACCAACGATGGAAAGCATATTAGCAAGAATAGGTAATAAGAAAATATATAGCAAATTAGACTTAAAGAATTCATTGTGTTTGATTCCATTAGCGCGTGAATCAAGGAAATATACGGGTTTTTCGGTAGAAGGAAAATTATACCAATTTAGGGTGGTCCCGGTTGGTTTGTCCTCGAGCACGGATGCATTAGAGAATGTGATCAAGAATATTTTGGGACTGTATGAGGAATTTAGTATCCACTATAAGGATGAAATATTAATATTTAGTAATAGTGTAGAGGAACAGTATGTACATTTAGAGAGAATATTATTAGAGTTGAATATAGCAGGTTTAAGGTTGAATTTAAGGAAGTGTGAATTTTTCAAAGTAGGGTTAGATTTTTAGGATATAGGATAGATAATAAATATAGGATTGAAAAATATAGATTAAAAGGACCCAGATTTAAGAGTGAAAAAGGGGGAAGTTGAAAATAGATAAATTGAATTGGCCCATGCAAGGACAGATGAATAGATAAAAGGAAATGTAAAATAAATTATGAATAGGTATACATAGAAAAATAGAATAGGATTTGAACATAAGAATAGGCATAGGTAGGAATAGTATAGTATAATAGGACATAGGTATGGGATGAATAAAATGTAAATATGAGTTTAATAATGAAAAGGTTGAATTTCAATATGGAAATAAAAATATAATAATTTCATACCAATGTGAGTTTGAGTTCACGTTGGGCAACAAAAATGGACATTGATGTAAAATTTTATATTTTAATTTGGGGGAATTATGCTGTGATAAGGGTTTGTTTAAGGGTGCACGACATAGTGAAGGTCACTAGAGAATGAGTAATTAGAATAGGCAGCAGAAAATTGTAGTTATTTTAGGAAATAAGTAAGAAATAGAAGTAGATAGTAAGTAGGCAACACCCTGTGTACAAAGTAGAAATAGTTTTGGGCGACGCAGGAAAGACATAGGAAGACGCATAGTTGGCGTAGGAATGAGAAATACGAGTATTAAACGGATGGTAAAGATTAAATACCCTGTAGATAGTGTTCAGTTGATATAAGTAAAGCGAATAAGAATATTTTTCAGTGGGAGCACGCGTATAAATGATAAAGAATAATTAGACACGCATTAAGAAAAGAGTCTCAGACGATTAAGTAATACGGATGTGAAAACAGAGTTTCATGTAGCTAATATAATGCGTATAAAGATCTAACCATTTTGATAAGAGAAATGATTAAAAATTGCGTAAATCGCATGTAAACAATGAAAGTTTAAAGTAAAATTGCATCAGTTGTTTATGGAAAGGCGACTATTCTATCAAAATACAGCATGTTGATAAGTGAAGACACCTGCAGGCAGGTGGGCATTATGAACGAACGCAGAGCATTACATCAGAAAATATTCGAAATGGAATTATTTGATTGGTCCGAAGCAAACGACAGGTTCTAGACCACACCACGGATGCAGTGGGGATTCGAAATTATATTAGCAAGCACCGCGATAAGAAAGTCAGTTTTGAACTCAATGAAGGCCCAAGTGCATTGCCAGTAATACTGAATAATACGTAACAAGTGGTAAAAGTGAAATAAATGAGTGTGTATATGAAAATTACCGTTTAAAACGTAAGTAGGATTATTTTTATGAATTAATCGTAAACTAAGACATAAAAATAATAGGGCTTCGAGGTCTGAGGGAAAATAGGCCAGAATGCTTGATGTTAAGAAAGATTACAATAAAACAATTTAAATGTCGAGGCGAAAGGAAGAACATAATCTTGAAGTATAGGGGTGAACGAATTACAATTTGAAGTCTATGGCAAGAATGATTAAAGTATAAAATTATAATTTAATGGTGTTGGTCCATAATGGTAATAAGTTAAATGGAATCGAAAATTGGGGAAGATTAATTTTAATGGAAGCGTCGTCGCAAAAGATAAAACCAGGTCAGATTGTTAGTTATAAGGCATCTGTTTTTCTACAAGAATTTTATTTTATTTTTAATATCAAATTGGCTAAATATTATATGCTTGTAAACAAGTCAACAAAGGGTTGAATACGTATTGAAATAATAATAAGAAAACGGATTTAGAATATTCTACATTTGTTGGTAAAGGTAATGAGTTTTCTTTGGTGACTTTGGGTTTTTAGTACAAATTAAATGGTTGTTGATAAATGAAATTTATAAAGGTGAATTAATTTGAAAATGTATTGTAAATAACGTCAAAGCTGTACATAAAGCATTAGTTTCATTAAATGTGATCCAAACTCACTGAATTTATAATTACAAATATATGCTAGCCGAGGTCATAAGATTGAGGAGGAGCCACAAATTAAGTAGGGCAGAGATAACCCGCAAAGGCGGTAACTTGTTGAATTTTGTCATTGGTCGATAAAGTTGTTTATGATAAATTCCAGTTGATAGCAACATTAAGAAACAGCTGGAGGAGGAAATAATCACAAGCTGTAGGAAAGATTAAAATGGTGGTTCAATAATTTAATTTAGTATTATAGCAATTAAAATAAATAGGTCGCTCAACGTAAGGACACGTGATATTACAGAAAGAATAGGTCGACCCACTAAAGGGGTATTACAGCAATATATATATATTGAATAATACAATCTAATAATAAATTATTAGAAATTGTTAAATAAATTATAAGTTAATTGCAACAATGTAATAGAAAGATAAGCCAGACAGGTTATTAACAGTTCATGAGAACGGATATGCAATTTTGTATCCGAGAGGACAGTGATACTGCAGGTGGCAGGTCACAGACGGTTAACATACCGCAATTACTTAGAAATAAGATTGTTACAATGTAATAAAGTGTAGAATTAAGAGTAAAGCAGACATGAGATCTGCAAGTTCCCACAGCTATGTGAGGGGGCAGGATAATATAAAAAGCCCGGGAGCTCAAAGCCCTGCAATCAGTCTGAGTACTACAGCTTTTGCATTGTTGTTTATTTTATACAGTTATTCAAAATTCCATGATAATTTCTGTTTTAGAATAAATAAATTTGTTAAGAGTTTAGAAACGTTTTTTAAAAACATCGCTCCAAAAGCCCGAACCTTAACTCGCGTTGTCGTACAACCTCTGGGCGAATGTTTATTAACCCCAATTCCGAAATGATTATTTCTTTTGGAATTGTAGAATATGGTGTTGCAGATTGTGTAAAATATGTACTACCAGTTTTAATGTAGCACTTGCGTAAGATTTTTATTTTACCTTGGCTGTCTTTCTCCTCTACTATCTCCAAATAATTTACAGGTAAATAGTTAAAACTAAAAGCCGAAAGCACATACTTTATCAATTTTTCCCTTTCCTCTGGTTTTTCGGACAACTTAATTTGCAAGCCCGTCAATTTCTTTGTATTGCCATTCCCACAATACACGTACTGTAGCAGGTTATTATACACTAAACAGCAGCTATTTTGTAGCTTGTCCGATAGCTTACTCCACATTTTGGCAAGTGGTACCGAGTACATTGGCGCCTTTAGGAAGTATAACTTCCTATCTTCCAATAAAATTAAACAGTTTTTTAAGGGATTATACACCTGTTCCGCACTGACATGGTTTCCAATTGTACAGTTGTATATTGTCGCTTCCAATCGCGCAATACCACTTTCTCTGACCAAAGCAGACGCAAATGTTTCCCTTAAACGTGCATCTGGACAACGTAAAAAATCTAGTATATGATTTCCAAGTTGTTTATTAACACCAAGACTTATTATTTAACACAAAAAATTTGTTGTATCACTAAATTCTTGCATTGGTTGTTAGCCATGTTAAACAATCGATTCCCACAGTTTTATCGTTGTCAACTATAATATTGCAGTTTTCTTCGTATTCGCCGTTGTAACAAAAGTTATGGTTCGTAGTTAAATAATTACACATCTCCATCTTGCTAAATATGCCAGCAATATATTGAGTTACATCCATGTCAAAAAGATAGTAATAATCTTTTTTGAGTCCGTCTAATATATTTGGTAGTTCTTCCAATAAAGTTTCCAACTTAACATCTGCTAGTTCCACTTTGTACGGAACACATATAGGATTTTGGAATTTTTTATTAATGTTTTCGAGGTCGTTTTTTCCGATAGTTTCTTTTACTCCCAGGCCCATCTTGTTAGTGCTTTCCAGAGAAAACGGAAGCTTAGCTTTAACACCATGCCTAGCGGAAACAAATCGGTCGTAGATAGCTGTTAAATGCACCACACTTTTTTTTAGGATAAACATCCATTTGTTTGCAGATGTTTGCCTCAGCAGCGTCAGAAAGGTCGCAAATTTTAACCTACATTAAATTGCCGCAAAATGGTTCTGTAATTGGTGTGTGTAGTCCACCAGTGAGCATCTGTTCGCCTTCGACATAACAAATATTACCAATATCTGCCACCAGATTATTGTTGCACATATTTTCTGCCAACAGACATAATCCAAATCGCTCATTTGTCGGTTTGACTTTATTCCCAAGAAGTTGAGAAACGTTAATCATCTTGGAGACGCTCATGTTTACTGTTCTAGCTGCTACCGAATACTAAATTGAATACGAAAAATTGCCCCTTTTGTAACCTACAGAGTGGGGGCGTATATTGCCGAAGGTAACCGAATATGTCGGACACCGCCATATCGCTTACATTCTCTTGTTTAGGAACAGTTTTGTTATCCAGCCTAGGTTGGATGTACTAAATTTAATTTAATAAAGGCAAGATACAGGAAACCTACATACCTGTTTCTAAAGAAAAACACACACTCCACTCAGATCTCGTGGCTTAATCCTCGCTTTCGACTCTCGCTCACCTCCGCATTCCCTCTGCGCAGACGCAACTGTCAGCGACGACGGAAGTTAACGTTATTAATTTAAAAATACGCGGTAACCAACCTACAAATTATATCTAAAACTAAAATGCTTCATAGTCAGTTTGGCATGTAACAGGTTAAGATTCATGTCTAATGAATTTCAGTTGCGAAATTTTGTATCCAATTCAAAGAAATGAGCGGAATGTTTAAACAACAATTGAATGGACCATGTTCTAGGGAGTGCCACGGAAACGGAAAAGAAAATAGAAAGTCCCTTGATGTCCACAACTGACAAAGTTTTGGGTATGTACTGAGAGAGCCAAAGGGACGAATTTGTTGTTCGCGTTAAAGTTTGACAAGGTGCCAGTCGAAATTGTCAATCAAAGTCGAGCTCCTACGAAACGCGAAATGCTAAGTCTTGCTATGTCGATTCTTAGAAAACTTTCCTCTCTATGCCAAAATACTATTACAAAGTACCTGGAGTAGCCTACCCGATTGGGACACTCCAGCACCCGATCTCATTTGCCGAAAATGGTATTAGTGGCAACAAAATCTAGAAGCCGTAAAAAGATTTGGATACCGAGGTGTTATACGTTGAACGTACCAAATACATTAGACATACACATGTGTACGTTTGTAGATGCGAGTGAGTCAGCTTGTGCCGCCGTTTTCTATTGGCGATTTATATTTGAAGAGTACGTAACAGTGTCGTTCGTCTACGGAAAAAAAATAGCACCTCGTAAGCAGCTAAGAATACCTTGTTTGGAGTTACAAGCTAAAGTCCTTGGAATACGCTAAGCCAGGCACTGCACAGCCACACCATTAAACCTTCAAAGCGGTTCTTCTGGACAGATTAAAAAACAATCACACATTGGGTGAATTCCGATAGCCGAAAATATAAATCGTTTGTCGCGCATCGTATAGCAGAAATTCTAGAATATTCGAAGGAGGCTGAATGGTTTTGGTGCCAACAGGTCTGAATGTAGCAGATGATGCTACAAAACGGAATTTTCCTTCAAAATCTTATTGTAATAGTCGATGGATTTTTGAATGACAAACTCCACACTCTACCACGACTACCACAGCTTCAAGTCAATACGAGGTCGAGAACGAAATACGCCCTGCTAATGTTGACTATATCACCGCACCCGAGCTGATCACTGAACAGACTAAAGAATTGCTCTGGACTATATCAAAGTACACGTGATAAACAGAGAACAAACAAAGAATCGCAAGAATTTCCAACTAATCTTTTGTGGTACCCAAAAATCAGCACGCTCATTGGTCAAACTAAATTTAGAGATTCTTTTATATTTGAAAATCGAAATAGACAATTACATTGGTTAAAGACATCATTAACGTTTTTCAACACAGGAAGCATAGGAAATGGAAGTGTATAAGTATACTTTCAAATTCCCCGAAAAACATTCGTTAGTGCTCACCATAGCCTAAGAAATCATCTTGCAGGGCTCCCCATAGCCTGCAAAACTTTCAGCGAGCAGCGCTCTCCACAGTCTGCTATACTTCGACACACAGTGCTCTCCATAGCCTGCGTATTCTCCAACGGTGACGCTATCCGCCGCCGTACCAAGAGCACATCACTATAATTCATCAATCAATAGTTAACAAACTACATACGGACGTTAAGCTCCGTTCCATACTTCACCGACAAATCATTATTGTGATTGCGTCCTTCAACTCTACCACCGGGACAACACCCCCGTAGAGCTCCACGGCGACGCACTCGACGAAGCCTAAGCCACCACTACCATGACGCCTTCCGAAAGGTACCGAAGACTTCTGAACCCTCTATAGTTGTATATATTGTCAAGAAAGCTATTACATACCTCGGGGTAAAAATTGACGATAAGTTAAATTGGAAAGCTCACGTGCAGTACGTCAAAAGCAAAGGAAGCGAAATATCAAATAAAATGATGGCGGCGGCAAAAATAAACTGGGGTTTCAGGGGCGAATCGCTGAGGACGGTCTATGCCGAAACAATTGAGCCGGCAATGCTGTACGCAGCATCCGTATAGGCGGAAGGTTGTAAAGTCCGGGAGATGCGTCAACTAACGAGCGTGCAACGTATAACCGCGGTAAAGGCGGCGAGGACATACAGGACCACCTCCACGGAGGCGGTCCTGGTGATCAGTAGGACTCTACCTATCGAATATGTCGTTAGGGAGATTAAAGATAGGAGACTTATAGATATAGGGAAAGAGCGTGAAATTATCGAAGATATTAATCTTGGTAATAGGGACGTTGCAAGAAAGATCGTGGTATCAGAGTTGGGGCACCCGGCCGATATTAGAGGAATCGAGTTTGTCGAAGGTGATCGGGACGCGACGGGTATCAGAATTTACACGGACGGTTCACGTATGGTTGACGGGCAAGCAGGCGCGGCGTTTGTCGTGTTTAAGCAGGAAAGGGAGGTGTTTCGGTTTCAAACCAAACTCGCGAACTGGAGCACTATCTTCCAGTGCGAATTGGTAGCCATACGAGAGGCTATCGATTACGTAATAAATCACACGGGCAGAGACGATTATTATATAATCAGCGACAGTAAATCAGCGCTGACGGCATTAACTAACATGAACACCTCGACAGACTTCCAGGCGGACGTCTGGAAAATAGCGCATACAGCGCTCGAGTTTCGACGATTAAAGTTCTGTTGGGTTAGGTCGCACGATGGTAACGTAGGAAATGATAGGGCTGGCGAATTAGCTAAAGAGGCCGCGACGGGCGACTTTCGGATATCACATTCGTCGATACCGAGGTCTTTAATCAAAAGAAAACTGCGCGAAAAATCAATTCGACAATGGGAAGAGAGGTGGAACAACGCTGCCACGGGCAGGTTGACCCACAAATTCATACCGAGCATAGAAGCCAGAGGTAAGATCGAGGTTAAGCTCGATCACAAAATGGTGCAGTTAATAACAGGGCACGGCGCCCTGAAGGCGTATTTACAAAGGTTCGGTTTAACCAACAGCGACCGCTGCGAATGCGGCGAGGGAGCGGAGAGCGCAGAGCACGTGCTCTTCGACTGCCCGCTTGAGGCGGGAAATCGAGGGTTGGCTGATAGCAAATTAGCTATCCTAGGTCTGGCATGGCCAAAGAGCCTAGAAGAAGTCGGGAAAGTGGTTAACCAGAAGGCGTTCTGGACAGCCTTAAAAGAATTTGCGGGAAGGGTCGCGAGATTAGACAATCAATGACAACCGCGTGTAAAATTCGGTGGGGTTGGTGGGAGGATTGGAAAATTTTAGATTGACTTGGCGTGAGTAAGGATACGAGCATAGATATAACCAAAACCTTATATTAAAAAAAACAACATGATAATTATACCCAAATGTCCAATATGCACGAGAAACTCCCACACCATTAATACAATCACTGCCTATCTTCATAATTATGTGCGGAAAATCGGGGAATCGGGAATAAATAATAACAAATAAACAATAACAAATAAATCAGAAATCCTCATTAAATTAAATGAATAAAATAAACAAAGATAATAAAATAGAGTGAAATTGCGCATCCCCCCAGGACTTGAAAGTGAAGTGATAGTGATAGTGATTGTGATCCCCCCAGAACATTTAATGCATACCCACCAGGACTTTAGCAGTGCATCCCATCTTCCCCTTAGAAGTAAGTTACAGTTAGATGTAGGCAGACGACCAGATCTTTGGATGCTGGAGAATTTTATTATCGAGGTAAGACTTAAATTGTGGCGGCTGTACTCGCACAAGCATTGATTTACATTAATTAGTAGTTTTTGAAATAATTTAACAAGCACGTTTTGTGTGTAATGGCGCTAGCCGACATAATGCTTGTAAGAGTGCACCTGATAAATAGGGTGATGCTTTTGCTATTTTATGCTTAACGCTTATTAGACATTTATTTATATATTTATATAATTATATTTATTTATATTTTATATTTACACTTTATATTTATTAGCATGTATTGTAGTATTTTGTGGCATATTTGTTTTGTTTGACGTTCTGTCGCTATTTTGGTTGCAGTATATATTTGGGAAAGAAGAGTAGATTTGTGAAGATTGTAATCATAATATAAATCATTTAGGGAATGATAGAGAAAGCTAGGGATGGATTTAAATTAGTTAGCTAGATTTTGATAGTTTTAAGACGACCCTTCAGGTCGCACTGGTAAGCAGAGCCGGCGTCTGCTATCCGGTATTACGGATCCCTCCCCCTCTCATTTTTTGTGTCTTGTTGATCGGGCACACTTCAAAGTCAGCGCTAGGGATACCATTATTTAAACCCTGTTTTTAGTTTTTGTTTCAGTTTGTTAGATTTTTAGGTTTGTTAGATTTTTAGGTTTGTTAGATTTTTATTTAGTGTTTTGTTTTGGGTGGATTAACTATGAAGTTAGAATGAATTAGAAGCACGATTATTTTCGCGTTTAAACCCAATGTAGTACCTCCGGGTGGAACATTGGGGACGTGGCCGCAAGTATAGCGGCCCTTATTCAAATTATAATGTATATATTGTCAATTGGTAGTTATTAATTTCATATTATGATTCTTTGTGACTTAACGATGTCCCACAAGTAAAGCACGAAGCCTTCCAAAGAGTTGCAAAGACCGCCGAAGACGTCTGGATCTCTTCAAACTGTAAACATTTTCTAACTACCGTTATTCAAGTTCCTACTAGGCCTCGCAAGCAAATTCCGAAACCTTCCGAGGAGATCCGTAGGCTGCCGTAGCCTTATTCGCCGCGTTCAAACTGTATATAGATTCATTTAATAAGTGTTTAAGTTTATTTTGGTTCCATAAGCTAGCACGAAGCCTTCCGACGAGTTCTGAAGATTATCAAAAATTTCTGAACTACTTCAAGTGTTAAAAGCAGTCAATTTTAACTATTTTATTTTATTTTTCATGTATTTATGAAACTTATAATTATTGTTGCTTATACTTATAAAACAAATAATCAAGCCAAGGCTACATGCTTTCAGACGCCGCCCAACCGAACGATAACACTAATTATGCCTTAGTCGTTGTTACCCCGAAGGATGCTAGGTTGCTACCTGATGCTGCACATTTCTCGAATTATAGCCGTTTAGTTCGAGCCACGGCTTGATTTCTGCGATATATAGCAAAGTTCAAGACGGTTAAAAAATGCTCCGTACAGAAACAACGAGTTCACAACAATGGAAGTATCTGAAGCTGCAATGTTTTTATGTAAGTATGTCCAAAGAGAAGCTTATCCAAAGAAATATCAAGACGTCTGTAACGGTAAAGTGGTAAAATCCGATAGTTCCATCTATAAGTTAAGCCCTTATTTACACGATGGCAGGTTAATGAGGATAATCGGTCGCATTGACGTAGCGTCCATCGTCCCACTTAACATGCGCCGACCTATAATATTGAAAAAAAATCACGGATTTACTATGTTGTTAATAGCATCATTTCATAGAACACTACTACATGGACACCAAGAAACTGTTATTTGCCAAATTGGAGAAAGGTTTTGGGTACCCTGCTTAAGATCCCAGGAACAGTCGATAAAACGGTCTTGTCAACAGTGTAAAGTTATGTCCGCCAAACCAAAACAGCCAGAAATGGGCCCCTTACCATGGCGAAGCTGCTTTTGTTTCTCCATTTACTTATACCGGCCTGGTTTATTTCGGTCCAATGTTGACTATATCACCGCGCCCGAGCTGCACACAGAACAGACTAAAGAATTGCAGTTGACTATATCAAAGTACACGAGCTGGAAATAGAACATACTAAGAATCGCAAGAAATTTCCAACTCATTTTTTTTGTTTTGCCCAAAAATCAGCTCAAACTAAATTTGGAGATTCTTCTACATTTGAAAATCGAAATCCTCAATTCCATTGGTTAAAGACATCATTAACGTTTTTCAACACAGGAAGCATAGGAAATGGAAGTGTATAAATATAATTTCAAGTTCTCCGAAAGACAGGTGGTAGTTGTGCTTTGGCGCTTGAACAAAACACAACGATCGCATAGCTCTCTTCAACTACAACTTAGCTTGGGCTAAAACAAATTATTATTGTACTTTTTAGTACAAATCTTATACGAATTAACATTATTAGAATTAAAACATTGCTCTTCTCAGGGCGATGGACGTGACGAACTCGAAGCGTGCTTCGGTGACGTTTACAGACTTAGACATGTATGCCGAATCTATCAAAGCACGTCGACTACGAGAAGAACAGCACTCCGACACAGAGGCAGAGACAAAACGAACACGCAAGACAGCAGACCACACCACCGAAAAACAATACACGATCGTTCCCGAAGTACCATCCGTTGAGCCGACGAAGATGCCTTTATTCTACACCACAGCAACCTCCAATTCACCATCCACAAGCACAGTAAGACTAACGACTAAAAATCCTACAAATACAAACACAAGACCGACGCGATGAGTAACAGAATCCCGCCCATCTTCATAGCAACATTTTCGGACTTTGTCAAGTACGCCAAAGAGATGAAACGCATAACGAAACGAGACATCAACATACGAGTAACAGGAATAGGTGCACGAATACATGCAGCCGACGCCGACGAGTTTAGATTCGCACAGGACTACCTGAAAAAACACGTCATAGAATTTCACACATACGGACTACAAACTGAACGACAACTCAAGGTAGTAATAAAAGGACTAGCTGCAAACATCACACCCGAGGACGTTACTAATGAACTAGTAGACGAGAATTACAAGATCGAACACGTAAGCAAATTACAATCCAAGGACAAGCAATTCAGTAATACATGGTAACAAACCGACATCACAGACCATCTACGACATACAAGAACTCTTATACTGTCACGGCGTTAAAGTTGCTGCCTTTCAATCGAGGGTGGAGATACCTCAATGCTTTGCATGCCGACGATACGGACATTCAAGCCTAAACTGTGGATACAGACCGCGATGCATTAAGTGCAGTGAAAAACACTACGCATCTGAATGCATCAAGAAACGCGAAACGACACCGACATGTGCTAACTGTAGAGGACCGCACCCCGCAAATTACAGGAACTCTCCAGCCTACTAACAACTACTGGAACAGAAAAAAGACACACCAACCATCAGCACCTATACTTACACAGAACACATCCGACAGCTCCGACACATACGAAGAGGAAGGTTGAACTAGAATCGACCGTAACACACACAAAGACTCATATCGACCTACATGGCTAGGGAACCTGTTATACCGCTTCTCCAGCTGAAGGCACTGTGCGACATCTTCACGACGCTTAATAGATAATCAACAAACACGACAACTGCGACTACTCTCTTGGAACGCCAACGGAATCAAACACAAACTAACTGAACTACGACACTTTCTGACCGAATTTGACATCGACATTGCACTACTTGGGAAAACGAAATTAAACCACAACAACGCACTTAAGACCGCAAATTACACAACTCACAGAAAAAACAGGATCATCGAACCAGGACAAATATCAAGTGGAGGAGTAGCTGTACTTATTCACAGACGAATTACACATCACAAACTAGGCCTCCCGCACACACAGCTAGATGTTGCATGCGTGGAAATCTACGCAGACGAACGAGTATTGAGACTCATTTCTGTATACCGTAGCCCAACCAAAACACTATCTACGCAAGACATCGACAACCTAACACTAGGAGACACCGCTACAATAATCATGGGTGACCTAAACGCTAAACACACTACATGGGGTTCCAGAATAAACAATCGCGACGACTGACGTTCTTCACTCACTCGCTGGGTAAAGACTTCCACATCACTGGATCAGACACACCAACAAGAATACCTCCAAATCCAGATCATCAGCCTAACGTATTAGACATAATACTAGTGAAAATATTCTGTACAACTTCACGACAGAAGTGATAGAAGACTTGAGCTTCGACCATTTACCGATATTAACTACGATTCACACAACGCCACCTACACAAAAGACGACTAACAGCGTGGCATCAACAAACTGGGAGAAGTTCAACGAGTACCTACAACACAAAATAACATCTGGAGACCCGACCGTCGATACACACGAACAAATCGACACAGCCACAGAGTACATCACTAATACGCTACAAGAAGCACTAAATCACAGCACTATGACAAGAATCTGCAACACTAACAGACCACGACTTCCTGACTACTCTTTGCGACATTATCAAACAGAAAAGGAAGTTAGTCCGGAGATGGCAGATAACGAGGGACCCAGCCACCAAAACCCAACTAAACGCAACACAAGCTGCACTCAAAACCCTACTTGACGAACACAATACACAACAGTGGACGGAACATATCAACAATGTTCTCAAGACTGAGGGGAACTTACACCGACTCAACAGAGGAGTCATAAGAAGACATCAACTATCCAACACACCACTACTACGCCCGAGAAAAGGCAAACATATTCGCCACAACACTACAAAAAACATATTTACCGATCCCAGTAACACACCAGCAACATGAAACACAAGTAAACGAAACTATGGACGAAATACTGCAAATGCATCCAGAAGACCACATACCACTTATAACACCAAAAGCCACAAAACAAACAATCTTCAGCAACAGAAACAGAAAATCACCCGGAAAAGACAACATCACAAACCAAGCACTCAAAAACATCACGAAATGCACACTAGCATACATCACGAGACTGTTCAACGGCATACTTCTACAACGACATTATCCCACAGCATGGAAGACTGCAATTACAGTTATGATACACAAAACAGGAAAAACAAGGACACGCCTATCACACGACCGACCGATATCGCTTCTCAGTGCGTTATCAACAATATTTGAACGACTACTACTACAAACACTGAAACATCACCTACGAAACCGACAAGAACAATTTGGCTTCAGAGAAGATCACTACCATACTACAAGTACTACACGTCTTAGACCACATCGCAGAAAACTACAACAAAGTTCACGTCACGACAGCAGTACCTCTGAACATACAAAACGCATTTGACAAGGTTTGGCACAGAGTACTTCTGTACAAACTAGCGGCCATACACTAAATACCACGACAATATATACAGCTACTCGACAGTTACCTCACAGACCGAAAACTACAAGTACGAGTGGACGGACAACTATCACACGAAGTACCTATCACGGCTGGAATTCCGCAAGGTGGATGTTTCTAAGCGGCATTGTTCAACGCCTACATACAAGACATACCGTGCAACGATAACGCTAAATGCAGATTATACGCCGACGCCACTTTATTCATTACTACAGCACGTCACCCCAGACTAGCCACATAAAGATTACAACGCCCGACTGTTTGGGAAGATGGAAAATCCAAATCAACGTGAACAAAACCGAAACCATACTATTCTCACGACACAGACCACACCGACACCCTCCGCCGGCGTTTGAAGGGCAGCAACTCCCGTGGAAGAATACTATCCAATACCTCGCAGTGATTTCACAAACATCTATACGAGACACTCAAAAATCAAAACGAATCAAAGGCTACCCACATCAGATGCTGACATTTAACAACAAGCTATCGACAGAAACACGGACCAGAATTTACAAAATGCACATAAGACCGATCATCACCTACGACTTACAAGCATGGCTGACATACCTATCAAAGACAAACTTACGACGCCTAGAAGCATTCCAGAACATCATCCTTCAACTAATTACCGACGCACGGTGGTTCGTCAGAAACGACTTAAACATTCCCATAGTACACGAACGCCATAAAAACGTATGAAACAATAGACGATTCACTACACCCATCCATACGAGACGTCGCACCACTACAAGGCACGCAACAAACATACAAAAAACTCCCATGCCGACTACTATAGTAGAAACCACGAAAGAAGTCCTCTACGTCATAGGTCTCTTACTCAATTCAAAACATACGTTTAAGATTATTTAAAAGCTTAACTAATGTATATGATAAAGATAGTAATATGTTTGTACGTGTTTTAATTAAAGACATACGTGAACATGTTCATCTGAGAAAACCACAGAGAAGAGTATATGTACGTATGTTTTGAATACTTAACAGGCTATCCTTTAGTAATATAAACGATGCTACATTGACTTAAAATTCTCATCTTAGTTCGTACGAATACAAGTGATGACGCAGACGACTTCTTTTTTATGGTTTCGACTATAGATGTGTAACATAACATCAGGCAAAAGCACACCAGACCGTATCTAGTTGGCTAAATAAAAAAAACGACTAGAACACAACACAAGACACAGACCACTAGGTGGAAAAACAAACACCTAGAACACTCGCACGATAAATGACGATACAGAAAAGACAGCAAAAACTACAAGGTTAGCGCTGACTACTAGACGCACCCTGAGAAGGCAGGATCAACCAGAATAATCCGAAAGACATTCGTTAGTGCTCACCATAGCCTAAGGAATCATCTTGCAGGGCTTCCAACAGCTTGCAAAACTTTTAGCGAGCAGCGCTCCCCATAGTCTGCTATACTTCGACACGCAGTGCTCTCTATAGCCTGCGTATTCTCCGACGCCGTACCTAGGGCATGTCACTATAATTCATCAATCAATAGTTAACAAACTCCGTTCCATACATCACCGACAAATCATTATTGGGATTGCGTCTGTTAAGTCTACCACCGGGACGACACCCCGTAGAGTTCCACGGCGACGCACTAAGCCACCACTACCACGACGCTTTCTGAAGAGTACCGAAAACGTCTGGGCCTCTTAATACTGTAAATAATTTCTAACCATCACTGTTCAAGTTCTTACTGGGTCGCACAAATAAATTCCAAAGCCTTCCAAAGAGTGCCAAAGACGACCGAAGACTTCTGAACCTTCTATACTTGTATATATTAACAATTAGTAGTTTTTAATTTCATATCATAGTTTTTTGTAACTAAACGTTGTCCCACAAATAAAACACGAAGCCTTTCGAAGAGTCCGAAAACGTCTGGACCTCTTCAAACTATAAATATTTTCTAACTACCGTTATTCAAATTGCTACTCGTCCTCACAAGCAACTTCCTAAGCCTTCCGAAAAGATCCGAAGACTACCGAAGCCTTTTAAACCGCTTTTAAACTGTTTATACATTCATTTAATAAGTGTTTAAGTTCATTTTGGTTCCACAAGCATCCACGAAGCCTTGCGAAGAGTTCCGAAGATTACCGAAGACTTCCGAACTACATCAATGTTAAAATCAGTCAATTTTAATTATTTTAATTTTATTTTCATGTATTTATGAAACTTATAATTATTTTTGCTTATACTTATTAATCAAATAATCAAGCCAAGCCTACATGCTTTCAGACGCCGCCCACCTGAACGATAACAGCAGTAGACGATTCAGTAGGGTGACGTAGATAACCAGATTGGTGACTCTTTTTACGTGCCTTACAGTTTGAACCATACATCTAGAGTTAGCGAATGGATTTGTCAACCGATGCTTGCATTCGGTGCATACGAAACCTTATAAAAATACGAGGAGTTCCTAAACGCATAAGGAGTGACAACGGAACCAATTTTGTGGGTATTAAAAACGAATTGAAGAACGTGCCCAATTTTTTGGACATAGACGAAGTTCAGGTAAAGTTATCACAGTTTGGCATTGAATGGTATTTTAATAGTCCTGTCGATCCTAGCATCGATGGAAGTAAGTTGGGAGTATAAAACGGGCCGTGACTATAACATTAAGAGAACGCGCTCCTTGAATTGAAACCAAAAGGAGCAGTTTAATAGAAGCCGTCAAGTAGACCTCTAACTCACGTTCCAGTCAGCCACGAAGAATAAGAACCATTAACGCCTAAACATTTCCTTATTGGACGTATTAACTCTACACATACTTCATACTTCAGGGCCCATCACCGAACGTCCGAGTTGTCTTAGAAAACAGTGGCGAATACGCCAACAACTCAAAATCCTTTTTTCTAAAGGTGGATAACTGAATATTTGCCCATGTTACCTATATAGCCTGCAATGGACGTTTTCAACCAACAACAAATATTATCGTGGAGATCACTAACCGGTGTGATGTTCAAATATGTTCAAAGATGTTCAAAGTGGTTAATTGTATGTTAAAAGGTTTATTTCAGCCCGCGTGATAAGAAAAACGAGCTCGAAAGGGTTCCTGAATAACTTAAGTATTTTAAGGCGCTTTAAAAGTGATGCTTCTGATGATAAACACTTAGTGGTCGAAATACTTGTCTAGTTTTAAAAATATTGTTATATTTGATTTATATGACGGTTTATTATTACCAGTCGTCCTGACCATTGCTTTGGGTTATATGTAGATTAAATTTTTACGGTTGTAGTGTTATAACTATCGTACCACGAAAACTTTTACTTTAATCAACCCTTATTATTACAAAACTTCCCTGCAAATACAGAGTAGCGTTTAAACACGTTCTAATAAAATAACAATTCATACAATAATACAGTTCGCAACTAAATTAAATCCACCCACCCTTCTTTCCTCACCCTTGCTTTCAACAACAAAGAACACCAACAACTCCAAACAGAATCAAAATATCCTTGCATTAACACCGAAGAGCTGGGAGTTTCCATCATTTGATGCTCGAATAAATTTAGGGTGGAACTGGTAGTCTTAGAATATTTGAAATTTCCTAATTACTGAATTTTCAACATAAAAACGTTTTAGTGATTTTGTAATTTAGAAAGGGAATTAATATACAATTAGAAAATTTTAATCGAGAAGGTTTCAGTTATTTAATTTGATTGACGGTTCACGCTTTTCGCTAAGACTAAACCCATACTAACCAAGCGTTTAATATTCTATAAGTCTTGTCGCCCCTAGTCAAAGTCCGCGATTTAGCGAAGGGTGCATCATCCTAGGGGGTGCAATCAAACTTAAGCCGACAATTGTGTGTTCATTACACTTGCCCCAAGCGCAAATCTGGCCAATACAAATTATATCCATGCTATGATGGGGATATGGCATTTAGTGGCGCATACTTTAAGGGCTTATCTTTTGAATTCGACATTTGGTACACGTGGGATTTGAATAATCATGTTTGCTGTATTTTTCTACGTGCAAAACAATAGTTTGGGATACGTGAACTGTAAGATATAAAACTTGCAGTACAAAGTATAATTCTACAATCTTTGAAAGGGTGTACAATGTGAACCGTTTTGTCAAAACTTGTTTAAAATAAAATAAGATTCAAGTAGATTCACTGCAGAGCTTCTGAGGCAACACTGCTACCTTTTTTGTTTCTTAAATTTGTTTGCCCAAAAAAATACAAGTAATATGATACAGTTTTCTAGAAAATTTACTTATTATTACACAATTTGAGTTGCGTACTTTGCACTTTGAAAAGATATAGACGATTTGTAATTTTTTTGACGCATAATGAATTTAATAAATCATCTTGCTACGCTCACCCCCCCCCATGCTCTTAATTAATTATTAAGATTCAATCGTGTAAGTTTTGGTACTTTTAAATAAATTATATAGTTATAAACACCTACGTTTGATGACCTCCTGAGATGGAACCGTTTCAGAGTCGTAATGATCCTGTCTTATTCAAATTTTATAACGTTGTTGCCGGCCAATGATCGCTGTAATGCCCTAAAAGGAAAAGGTAAGCAAAATTCGAACACTACATTGAAGTACGCTGCAACAAATCCAACACTAAGGTGTCCAAGTAATTTCTTCGTCTCAGAACTTTTTCGTCCTTTGCGCGATTGGATTATTCAAATTGGCTGATGTTTTATATCCAATTAGAATAGAGAACGTCGTCATTTGAAGAGTGTGTGTTCACAACACTTCTCCGAGAGCGATAAAAATGCCCATCTGGAATTTTTATCGTATTTATGCGTGTCAAAACCATTTCATGATTACAATATAAACAGTAATATATACAATACAATACGATATATAAATGGATTAGTTCCGAATTTATATATTGTAACGACTTTTGCTTTACAAAAGACTGAAACGTCTTTTTGTTCTATTGTACTGAAAGCACAACTGAAACGTTATTTCTTTTAAATTAAGGCGCTAGTGAACCAAAAGTCTTTCGACATAGCTAGAGGTCTATTCCTGGGTAGAGCAATAAGAAGTGGGGGTAAGTCGAATCCTGTTTGCAAACCAAAGTTAAGCTAAATCAAATAAACGCCACCATGTCCTGAGATAATTACGATAATTTCAAAGCACAGTTCTAAGGGCGGACATGGAAACCCAAAGATAAAATGATCGTCTTCGTTAACAAAAACCTGTCGTAACAAAATAAGACGCAGCTCCTGTAAGAAATTGCAAAGATTAAATAAATAAAAAAGTAGAACCCCATTTGTGTCCTATAAAAGTATATAAAAATAAAAAAATGTATATCCAATATAATATTGGCACCAAATTATTACTCAAAAAAATTTTACTTTTGTGTATTTAGATTTGATCGCATTTGACCAAAATAAAAGCCTTAAATTTGAACTAATTGTTTACTAAAAAAACTCTTTTAAAATATCGGAACTTTTTAACAAGAAAAAAATTGTCATTATCAACTACATCAAAGTTAAAGTCTTGACGTTTTTTAAAACAACCAACTATACTTTAAACATGAACTTATTATAAATATTTGAGTGATAATAATTTATAAGCATAACACACTGAATTACGTTCTAACCTGGGCAGATCTTTTCAGGTAGCTTACAATTACTAGAATCGTACATAACGTGGATTTGAACTTTCATATTTACGTTTAATAATTTATGTATAGATAAAAGCTGATCACAAAAATAGGAATGTTTTGTTTAAATTCCATTACAGTTGCACAAAGCATCTGCTTTCAAGACACCATCTGTCAACTGTGCAAAACAAAAAAATATGACGTCGAAAACATATGTTGAAATTATCGAAGGTTCAAATGGAACAAAGCTTGTTATTATAGAAAGCTAATCTGACAAAATTTTGTTCTGCGGCTTATAAAACCAGTTCAACAATAATTGAAGTTTACACAATTTACATGTTGTAAACATAATAGCAAGTTTACGTGCTCTAATCTTTAAAACACATGCATGAAATATCTTATAACTAATAACGAACCAAAACTGCTTTTGTTGCTTCACGATAAATTGAGATGGAACTTTCGTTCTTCAAACAAAGTTACCAGCCATTTCTAATTAGATACGACTGCATACAAATTACATCCATAATTTCTTAGTAGACAAATTTCTTATTAGACAAATTTCAAATCGACTGTTCCTAAATAACGGTAATTCTAAATTTCTGGATCCTACATGACGAATTCTACATGTTTCATTTTACGTGTCGCGCTAAATAAATTAAATTAGTTCGTAAAATATATACTTTACCAACCGTTAGTAGAAGATATCTCAATAGTGAATAATTAATGCGAAGGTTGCCAGCCTCTAGCCGAAGAGACATCTTAATCAAGCTGTTGCCAGCGGCCGACTAACTTGTCGAAACTAGAACCGAGTGATCGGGACGTTAGAGGCGTGGAATACGAAATAAACAACTAGAGATGCGCTTGGAAATAGCTTTATGTGACACAGATATATTAATATAAGTAGATCAATAAGGAACAATGCACGCTTAGCGCATTATTCTTGTAATTCCATGCAAATAATTATTATTGAAAATAAAAATGTTACAATATAGATTTGATAATTATCCATCAGCTGCAGTACTTGACTACTTATTGGTACTGGCTTGTTGATTGCGCCTGTAGAAACTATTGTATATATGTATTTTGTTTCTTACGTTTCGATAGATTCAATTTGGGACGAGTTGGTTATTGTCAACGTACAAAATAAGTAGGTAAGATTCTAGTCATATCTATTGTAGCAAAAACGTTATTTGAACAAACAACAGTTGTTTACTTTCAAACTAATTATATAACCATTTCCAACAACTCTTAGCTACCATGGAATTCTAAAAACTCTTACAACATTTTACTTCCAGCTAATCGTCAACAATACAATTATTAACTTCTGAAACTACGATGCCATTCTTCTTAATTAAATTAATATCAAAGTCCTACAACTAACTGTCTAAGCATTAATTAGTACTTTATATGCAAAGCACTGTAATTAATTTATATCAAATATGGATATTTATATCAACAAATTTATATCAAATCTTTCAAAGTTTTAAACTAGAAGATATTGTAATCAAAACCTCAATCAGCATGCACTCCAACGTTCACAACGGTAATTTATATAGATATCCAAAACCTCTAGACTATTCTAAAACGTACCAAAAGTATGCAAATAACATCTCTTAAATGCAATGTCAATCAAAACCATCTGAAATATGAGGTGCTGTCGGGACCTATTCATCAACTTTTGTGTACAAACGCTTCGTTTATATTTCCATGTAATAATTATGGTTGGCGGTAGACTATACGACGCTACACCGCCCCTCTCTTACTGTTCTGTCCCAAAAACCTCCGTGACACGGACGTTGGAAGTCCTAGTGGCGGTAAGAACGGTCGAAACTATTTCTGCAGTTCCATTTTGATAGAAGTAGCAGTCAACACTTTTCCTAGCATGCGCCATACCATTTGGATTGTAGCCACACATCAAAATTTGGACCCTGGTTTTCTGCAATAGTACCTCTAGCATACTTTATACCATCCTGGAGTCCAACCCTCTAAAAGACCAGGAAAAGTATTTATGCAAAAAAAGTATTAACAGTTGAAGTGTAACTAATTAACAACAATGAAACTATATGGTAAAACATACGAGATGATATGTAATTGCCCCGATTATCGGGGCCAATAGCATTAGATTTAATGCGACTGATAAATTCCAAGACGAAATCAGGCGTAGCTCCAGAAAAATTAAATCTAGAAACATAGAGAAACAGAGAGTGTGGGAGTCCTAGAACCCTCTGTGACTCGGATGTTGGAAGTCGTTGTGGCGGTAAGAACGGTCGGAACCATTTCTGCAGTTGAATGTTGATAGAAGTAGCAGTCAGTACTCTTCTTAGCAGGTGCCGTACCATTTGGATTGTAGATACACACCAAAATTTAGACTCCGATTTTCTGGAATAGTATCTCTAGCATACTTTATACCATCCCCCAATCCAACCCTTTAAAAAATCAGGAAAGTAATTGTGCAAAAGAAAGTATCAAGAGTAAAAGTGAAACTACCTAACAAAGATGAAGCTATATGGTGAAATATACGGGAAGATATGTAATCGGAGCCAACAGTATTAGATTTAATGCGACTAACAAACTCAAAGACGAAATCGGACGTAGCTCCAGAAAAACTAAATCTAGAAACAGGGAGTGTGGAAGACTGGTGATTGTGTAACGCCTTGGCGTTTAGTTAAATAGAAACTGGATGTTGAAAGTGAAACATGAACCTTAAACGGACAAATTAATATTAATACACCCTGTATAATTCCATGAGTAACAGTGTTTATTAAGTATGATATTTCAATTCTGTTGTTTTTAGAAAATATATTTTCAATTAGGGTAGTTAGTATAATTAAAGCAATAAACAATAAATTTTCTTAAAATAAATTGGTGCAAATTAATAAGATAACTCATTAGTCATTAAATAGTATAAAAGCCTTGTCAATAAAAATCGGAGAAATAAAAGATTTTATATATAATGCAATGTAATGAATACGTAATACAAGAATGTTAAATAAGTATAGTTACATCATGTAATAAAAAAACCACAAAATATAAACTAATGAAATTAATTAATACGTGAAATATGCAGAATCATATCTGAAACAATTAAACGTTCAAGAAAAAATTACACAAGTACATGACTGATATTTAATTAACAGGACAAGAACCTCTATTATTAAGCGTAGATTAAAGTTGATACATTTTATTGCCGGATACTGACTGTAATTAATAAGATTTTTATAGTGGGAGATATGACAAGCAGAAAAACATCTGACTGAAAGAACGAATAAATTATCGGCAAGCAGTTAACGAGTATCATCAGATCGCAGTAATATAAGCGAATAATAAGGGGAGAGTGGAGAAAGTGACAAGTTTAACGAAATTAGCTTCAAGATGTAATTTGGATTAGCGCGAAGGGAAAAATTTATCCAGTACGCAAGCTTTTGCACAACTTCGCTTGCATATTTGGCAAGAATGTTAACTGTGGGTAGAATTTTGAAAACACGTGTGTGTGTGTGTGTCGTGATATAGGGTATAGCTAAAATAAGTGGACTATGTTAAGGCATCATAATTTGAATAACGGCCGCTATACTTGCGGCCACGTCCCCAATGCTCCACCCGGAGGTACTACATTGACTATGTTAAGGCAGCTGTGTTAGTTGGAAAACCCAAAAAAATGGCACAAAAAAGGCTAATGTTGTTGGACATCCTGAAATTAAACAGCAAGTACACTGAGCTCTCCTGTCAAGATTTAATAATTATGCACATTTGGATTGAAAATGTAAATGGTGTAAGCGTTTAGGTAATAAGAAATTAATCAAAGTCAAAGTAATTCTTTTGTTGGACTAAATTAGCGGTGGAATGAGTGTATATTGATTGTACAAGTAAACCTTATTAGTGAAATTATTGTTGGTTAAAGGATAAAAATTTAGTATTTTGAAATGGACAATAAAATAGCATAACGAAGAAGTTGGTATTTAACTGCTTTCTATGCTTGTAATTAACGACATTTCCAGAAATTAGGATATATTGTCAGGCAATTTAATATAAGGAACCGGAAAATTTGGAGTGGAAGCATTAATGATATGTTTGATTTAATGTTCTTCAGGATTTCTCTTAGCAATACTTTGCCAGGTTGAGGTTTAGAAATTAGGTTTCTTGAACATTTGTATTTATATCGTAATTATTTGATGTTTATAAAGCTTAGATATAGGTGGAATGTTATTTGTATTCATTTAGGAACATTTGTGATAGGATATCGAGCTACCTCAGTGATGAAGTCGCATTTAAAAAAGTGCTTGATTTCGAGGGTTTATTCAATTCGACAAAATTTGAGTGTGTTTACGGTATTTTAGGAAACGGTAGGAAAAGTTTAGAAAGTCAAAATCAAAGGAAACCTATGCGGATTAACCGTCTTCGGTGTAGGAGTAATATTAAAGAGATTGTTGAGACTAGACGGTTTGAGATTCCTCACTTATGACAACGAAAAAATCTTTCAAGGTAACATAGTTTGTTTGTATTTCAATTATTATACTATTTTCATTTTTTATTTTTACTATTTTTATTTCTTCCATAGGAACCTACTCTCACACTACTCTAGTTAACCGAAGCGACTTAAACCTTACAGCGTTCCCGTTCTTTCAGGACAAATAAAAATTTATAACATAATGCTCATTTTACCGGTAACAATTGTTTAGTTGAGGATAAAGTGTAATAACAGGCACTGCGCTGTTATATCAAAATGCACATGCTGAAAGTAGAATAAATTTCGAGGAACACCGGAAGGACACGGCAAGAAAACTAACTACTCTAAACCCTGCTTTTTCATTGGTTAACGACATAAAGACTATTTCTACATACCAAACATAGGGAAGAGAGACTAAAAAAGAAGTTGCGTAGTCAGCAATAGGCATTCACTTGTAGCTTCCCATAGCCTAAGTAATCAACTAGCAGCGCTGTCCTATAATCTGCTATCTTCTACAGCACTAGCGGCGCTAGGCTACTGCCCGCTGAATGCTGGCCTTTGTTAGATCATATTTTGATTGAATCTGGGTGTGAATGTGGGCTGCGTAAAATTTGAGTTGAACGTTGGTCTTGGAAATTGTTTGAATTGATTATTAAAATTTGTGTTATTAAAATTTGAGTTATTACTTCGCGGTTGGTTCATTTCTGCGTCAAATGGAGTGAATTTTGGTTGGGTGATTGTATGTCTCGCGGCTTGTATGGTTTTTATTGATGAACAACTTTTATTTGCGTTGAGTTTATATAGTATGTTTTGGTAGTACCTTACGTTTTCTTCTTCTATTATCATATTCATGGCTTCCTCTAAATTTTGGGGATGTTGGAATCTGATTTTATCTGATAGTCGTTCTGGTAGTGCGTTTATATAGGTGTCCAGTGCCATTTCATCGTACATTTTTATCTTTAAAAGTCGTTTATTTTATTTTATTTTATTCCGAATTGTGACGGGGATTTTTCATTCTAAGGTTTATTAGGTCGCTGATAAGGCATTTTATGTTGCGTTAATTGCCAAAATATGCAATGAATATGCGTTTAAAGCCTTCCCACTGTCTAAGTCATCTCGGCTGAATATTAGTATTAATGCCCATCCGATCCGTTTACTTCTTATCAGGGGTAAAAGTAATACATTGCTTGCGTTGTCTCCGGGTTTGTAACAGGTTTTCAAAAATATTTCGTACGCTGTAATAAAATTGGATAGCAAAGCTTGATCCCCGTTAAATTGAGGAATGCTCTCAAGATAAATCTTCATATCTAAACTCATAATTGTTCAGGGTTGTTTCAATAATTAATAGTTACCTTCGGTTTCAGTTAATTTTAAATTATTGTAAAAATTGAGTTTTATTTCGCGGTTTGTACTGTTAATTTTTAGTTTGGTTTGTTAATTTTCAGATTAGATTGTCTTCAGTTATTTAAAGAATCGAGTTACGTAGTTATACGGTGCTATAATTTAAATTAAAGGATTTATGCTCGGTAATGTCTGGTTAGTCGTTGTAGCCTCGAATTCGTATATTTTGTAATTCGTGGAAGTGATCGTCGTCGTGGGTTTGAATTTTCTGAAAGGTTTCTATGTGGATTAATATGCTTGCAATAATTTGCGTTATACTTTGTATGTTTTGGCGTCAGTTACGATCTTATTTTATTCCTGTTGATTAATTGAGTCTGCTTTACTTATCTCTCCTCCGCGGGTGTTTTAATTGATAAGTGTGTAAGATGTTTCTCTGTAATTGTATTGTCTAGTTACCTTGAGTCTAAATATAGAGTTTCCAATTTTTCAGTCTACTGTTTTGTTACAGTAGTTGCATCAAAATCTCCTTTTATAATTATACAATAAATTGTTTAATTACAAAGTTTTAGTCTACTGAAAGATTTTATTTTCAGCCTTGTGATAAATTAATTGCTTAAATGCTTTTGTTATAATTAGATATTTTCGTAAAGAAAATATACAATTATACTTTATGAAGTTGCGATGCGCTTTTTTGAATGAATTTTATTCAGTAATTGTTTCGCTATAATTAGATATATTCGTACTAAATGGTTTTATTCAGTCGGCGATAAATTAAATAAATGGCGTTCTTTACATATACCTCGTTAATTGCTAAAGTATTTAATCATAAAATGTCACGTTTGAATAACAGCTTTTCAGTAATGTGGATATTTATAAGGTTGCGATTGTGAATGGTTTCATTCGCGGCTGGTTGTCGGTAATAATTTGTATCAGAGTCACGGTTTAGATTTACACTTTGTTTCAATTTGTAATGAGTTAATTTAATAATAATTGCAAAGTGCGTTTCTATAATTTATACACTACTGGTGTTTAATTTATAGAAGTGGAATGAAGGTTAAACTTTAAATAATTTGTTTCTATAATTAATCGTTATTGCGTTTTAAGCTTTTGTTGATAATTTGATAAAAAATAGTTGCGTTCTATTTTTGAATTTTAAAATCGTTTTCGTTTTATTTCAATAATTCGTGCGCCAGTTACGTTTTTGTAATAATAATTTGTAATAATTGTACTTCTAAGTTTTCTCGTTTAGATTTTTCTTGCTTTAAAAATAAATTTTCTTAAAATAAATTCTCGTATCTAAAAATAATTCCTCGTAATGGTTGCGTAAATTATTTTCAAAAAATGGCATACATTGCAACAATAATAAAAAAATCTGTACATACCTAAAATAATAATAAATCTTTACTAGCTAATATCAACAAATTTCTAAAAGAATTGATTGGTTTTGAGGAAAATAAACTTACATTATTTTCATCGTCTGTTTCTTTTGTTTTCTGGCTGTGGGCTCGGTTGATTTTGTACTTCGTCCACGTTGTGTTTCTTTGGCTTCGGTCGATGCTTATACCTTTTTCAAATTTGTTTGGTTGGTTTCGCTTGATGCTTGTACCTCTTCCAACTTCGTTTGGGTCCTTCCAGAATTGTGAATTGAAATTCTTGGTAACCAGTCTTCCAATTTTTGGATTCGTAGTGCCCTTCTGGATCCTACTGCTGCGTCAGTTACATTTCGGGCCTTGGGAGCGGTGTTTTTAAAAACTACTTCCAAAAACTTCGTACCAAGTTATCTGTTTATACAGATATTGATATGGAATTTTGACAATCTTGATTAAAAATACTCTAAGTAAAAAAATAATTACAAGTTGAACTAATGTGAGTAGCCTAAGCAAACTGTAATGTTAAGATTGAAATGCTTGAAACTGACTGACTGATCTGGGGCTCCCAGGATATTTATGATATCCCTGCCCCTCACATGTCTGTGGAATGTTGCAGAGCTTATGTCTGCTTATTTCTTAATTCTATTCATGACACAATGTGGCAATTTTACTGCCTAGGTAATCACGGTTCTTAACCGTCTGTGACCTGCCACCTGCAGTATCACTATCGTCTGGAATACAATGTATTGCATCCGTTCTCACAACTGTTAATAATTTTTATTTAATTATTTTTGAATTATATTGTTGCACTTGACTTAATAATTTTCTTAACAATTTCTAATAATTCCTAATAACTTCTATTTTATTATACATACATAGATTGGGGGATACATAACTCGCCTCCACGGGTGGTGCACTGCATCATGACGCCAACGCCCCAACGAGTAGCACGCTGCATCACGACGCCGCCGCTTCCTACATTCACACCACAGCCAGCGGTGCTGAAATCATAGCCTGCTGACGTTTGAAACATGTTAGGCGAACATTTTTTACAAAAATACGCCCTCGTTCGGATGAGCGGTAAAATGTAGATTCCACGTGTATGCTGTCACGCACGTTAAAGAAGCCTACCTTGCTCGGAATAGCAAGAGTTCTGCAAACTTCAAAATTTTCCAGGTTAAAATGCTTACTTCCTGGTCAATGTAATACCTCCGGTTGGAGCATTGAAAAATAAAATGTAGTGTGACGCCGACGACCTCAACAAGAGGTGCCCTTGCATCACCACGCCGACGCCTCCTACATCCACATCTTAGCCAGCGGTGCTTAAATCACAGGCTGCTGATGCCTACGCCTTCACGGATCGTGCGTTACATCACGTCGCCAACGCCCCGACGAGTGGTGCACTGCATCACGACGCCACCGCTTCCTACATCCACACCACACTCAGCGGTGCTAAAATCATAGCCTTCTGACACTGACGCTTCAACAGATGATACGCTGTGCCACAACGCCGACACCCACTACGTTCGATGTCTGCAGTAAGCCACGACGTTTTTCGAAAACCAGCCGCCTCATGGAGTTTGACTAAGACTTATTAACTTGTATATAAATCGAGCCTATAATTGTTTTATCCTGTAAATATGTATTTTTTATAAATAATAGTCAGTAAAAAGATCCAAAACACACACTGTGCCTAAGAATTTAGGCACCGCTTAACAATTACCTGCACCAAGCCATAACGGCGTTAAAAAATTATTTCTAAACAGAAGTTGACTGAGCCAGCATGATTTGTCTTGCCAATTTTTAAAATTTTTGGGTTTTCCATATTTTTGATAAATTTTTATTTGACGAGATGGAGTAAAACGGCACAGTTTCTTACGGTTTAAACCGCGAATTGTTACGTTTTAAAAACGGATTCTTACAGTTTAAAAAATCGATAAACACTTCGCGCAAGCGCAATGAGTAAAGCGGGCGACGCCACTCGCGGAGGGCAGCGCTAACCTTATTACAGATTTCGCGTGGCCAACTGCCAATGACGTCACCAATGCACAAATTATATTGCGTAATAATCAGAAAATTTATATAACTTTAAAGACAATTGATTATATCCGCGAACAAATTAAACTATGAAGTACTCACATAATAGGTCCAGATTCCCACGAAGTACGCCAATCGTCCTTCAGGATAGGTTACGACGGCGTCAGCACGTCCATAAGGGCGGCATGCTGGCCTTTTTTAGGCAGTTAAAGATGGTACTGCTCCGGTGCTGTCGGCGGAACATGGACATCCGGCTCGTCTAGGGTCGTGGAGTACGGTTCGCCAAGGCTACAGATTACCTATCTATGCAGGGAAAGACGGGAACATGGTAAAGGTCGACAAACAAAGACAATCAAGCAAGGAAATCTACATAGGTAAAGATAAGGCACGATACGATACCTGACACGACCACACTCCTTGAAGATCAAAGGCAAACAGCCACGTTCAAGCGTCTACCGGAAACCTCTCCCCACTTTGTCCCTACTCCACTCGCGTCTCGCGATCTGGCGCAACGCACTGTGACGTAACGGAAATACGCGCCCCGAGTCTTTTGAAATTATGGCGCGAAACTCCCGCACATCAAAATTAACCTAAAAACAATGTTTAAGGGCCAATTTGATTGCCACGTAACAAGTTTTGTATTTCTAATAGACTATTTGATGCGGTTCCTGATGTACTGTTGACTATATCACCGCACGCGAGCTGAGCACAGAACAGACTGACAGAATTGCAGTTGACTATATCAAAGTACACGAGCTGGAAATAGAATAAACTAAGAATCACGAAAAATTCCAACTAATTTTTTGTGCTACCCAAAAATCTGTACTTTCATTGGACAAACTAAATTTGGAGATTGTTTTACATTCAAAACTCGAAATACACAATTCTATTGGTTAAAGACAACATTAACGTTTTTCAACACAGGAAGAATAAGAAATGGAAGTGTATAAATAAAATTTTAAATTCTCCGAAAGACATTCGTTATTGCTCACCGTGGCCTAAAGAATCTACTGGCAGTGTTCCCTATAGCCTGCAAAACGTTCAACGAGCAGCACTCTCCATTGCCTGCTATACTTCGAAACGCAGTGCTCTCCATAGCCTGCATATTCTCAGTCAATGACGTTGTCCGCCGCCGCACCTGGGGCACGTCATTATAATTCATTGTAAATAGTATAAAATCTACGTATGGGTGGTAAGGTTCGTTCCATACACCAAGCGAATCGGAAGCAAGCACAGAACGCCCTTCGACGTGCGATCCGTTTAATCCGACCGCACCCAAGGCTTCTATCGCCTCTGCCAGCCATCGCATAGAGATTATATTCAAACCACTTTTTCTGCAAGCACATCCCGAGAAGTGGTTTACTGTGATGTCGTTGACTGCATCTGCCAAGTGTACCTCCGGGACATCACCCCCGTAGAGTTTAACGGCGACTTCCTCAACGAAGCGTAGGGCACCACTTCCACGACGTCTACTGAAAGATGCCGAAGATCACCGAATACGTCTGGGCCTTCCAAAACCTGTAAATATTTTCTAATCATCGCCGTTCAAGTTCCTATTGGACCACACAAATCAATTTCGAAGCATCCGAAGAGTTCCGAAGACAATCGAAGACTTCTGAACCGTCTATAATTGTAAATATTGTATATTAGTAGTTTTTAATTTCAAGTCAACTTAACGTTGTGCCAAAAGTGAAACACGAAGCCTTTTGAAAAATTCTGAAGACCACCGAAGCCGTTTTCACCGCCTTCAGGCTGTATAGACATTCACTTAATAAGTGTTTAAGTTTATTTTGGTTCCACAAGCAAGCACCAAGCCTTCCGAAGAGTTTCGAAGATTACCGAAGACTTCCGAACTACTTCAACTATTAAAAATTATTCAATTTTATTATTTCAAGTTTATTTTCATGTATTTATGAAATTTATAATTATTTTAGCTTGTACTTATTAAACAATTAATCAAGGCAAGCCTACCTGCTTTCAGACGCCTCCCACACGAATGATAACAGTACTTATAACGCTCTCAATTTTTATCAGAAGGATACTTCTATAGATATTAAGAGTTAAGGAAGAAAGTTAGTTCGAATTAGTCGCATCTCCGATACGGGTGAATCCCTGTTTCAAATGGATTATTTAAATATTAATGAAGTAGTGATGCAAAAAATAGAGTTTGAGAAGAATTTGACGCAGTTTAATTGTAAGTAATTAAACAGGGAAAGCACTCGCCTTGTATTCGTTTTAATGGTACGGAGGAGTTCTCTATACATAAACCACAAAAATAAACCAAAACCCAGGAATTCCATTCATTATGGATGAACAACTATTATTCTGGTAAAGTACGTGTCGATCTGTTTCCAAAGCTTGCTTTGATGGAGTGACCACCCTGACAGCCCACAACAATAGAAAAACTTAATCTAGTGCACTTTGTCACTACCACGAACCACTCGATACAATGTAACAAATAAAAATACGTCACTCAGTAACACATACTTTACTGGCATGAAACTGACGCTGTTCAAAACATATTCATTCAAGAAAATTTTTCCAAATAGTTTTTAGTTCAAAGCCCTTTGTATAAGAAAGCGATTTCAAGACAAGGGACAGGAAAATATATTGATGTAACGCAAAGTTCAAATGATACTGAAGCGAACAGACGTTAATGTTTGCGGGGAATCCCATGCGACTAGACCGAATTAATTACCGTCAACCAATGACGAAACTCCCTAGGCTCACTTGGAGGCGAATTGAACTACACGTTTATATTTTACAGGCGTATAAAGTAGGTTCAACTACGAGGTACCTGAAATGCTTTTGTACAAAGTTGAGGGTTTGAAAATTGAATTCCATCCGAGTTTCAGATTTGAACGGATTTGGATTATGTGACGCATACATAATTTAGGTCTTTAGGGATAGATCTCGAAGATGAGATGACTTGATGTCGAATTATATTTTATTGAAAATTCCTTACAAATCGAAATTTTAAATATAGCACAAGCATGTAGGTTTTTGTAATTTCATTTTGATATTTATATTTTAGTAAGGGCTATGAGCAATTTGCCAGATTTTTTATCAAACTACTAACAGCTTCTAAATACAAACGAATTTAAATTAAAGATTTTTGAAAAGAAACGTAATAAATGCATTTTGCCAGTACAATTTATGTGTAAATATTGTTAAAATACAAGATTCAGTTAGTTCCCACCTGAAATATTTTAAAGATACATTTTAGTTACTGTTTCATTTAGCAATTAACAAACAATTTAATGAATAGTAAATTTATAGCCTGTAGGCAGCATGCTGCTATAGGTTAGTCTAGAATATAATAATTTATTATTTATAGCGATTAACCTTCAAAATACCCTTGTGTATTTAGTGTTTGTAATATAAAATAAATTAAACGATTCAGTAATTTATTACTTGGCTTTGTTTATTGACAGACAGACAGGCATACAAAAGCGTTTATTTTTTATATAATACCTAGGCCAAAGTCCCATACTTATATGTATTGCACAGCTGTTTATGTTTAAGGTGTTTTTCTTATTTCTATGGTTGATGTACTTAAATATAGAGATAAAAGAAAGAAGATACGCTACGGCAGAAGTTTCTAGTCTTCGGAGTACTAGGAGCCAGGAAAACAAGTGCAGATCGTATCTAAATGTTACGAACTTACAATCCCCGGCTGAAATCCTAAACAACGCAACCTTAACCTAAGCTAAACCCTATCATGCTTTTTCATCTCCCGACCATCGGCAGTCGGAAACCAGGAACTAAGTTGGCGAGCTGACCTACGACACATGTACCCCGAGCATCGGCAGCAGAAAATCAGGTATACATGTGTAGATCCTAAACTACCTATCCTATCTGGCCCTATTCCTGACTATGGACTTTAAACCCTTACAAAGGAAACGGACGTACGACTCACTCCCCAGATCCATATCCCTTAATGTCATACTGATTAACCTCCAACATTTCCTTGAATTCATTAAATCCCTTACTGAAAATCACATTTCCACAGCCCTGGTACAAGAACCTCACCTGATTAATAACAAGATCTCATAACTTCCCCCATATGCTAAATTATACAGCCATCTTGCCCCATCAGATCCTATCCTTACTTCAGTCATTATTATTACAAATCTGACAATAGATATCTCCTACACACTATCCCCTTCCACAAACCTGACAACCACAATAGAAATCCATTGGAAAACCGGCTCTTTGTTTCTAATTTTCTCCTACTTTCAATACGGAAAAGACATTAACATACACCTACAACAAATCGACAACGCACTTAACATAATAGGACACCAAACCACAATCAGCTGCCCGGACGCCAACGCCAGATCGACCCTGTTGTTTAACGACAGCACAGACGAAAGAGGCACCCTACTTGAAGATCTTATCCTCCAGCACAACCTGCAAATCCTAAACACCCCCACAGCTCAACATGGGAATTATATACTCAACAATCCAATATAGATGTCACACTAGTCCCCCATCCGCCGCCAATATCATCACCACCTGGAAAGTATCCCATATAATCCAAACCAGCGATCACAATCCTATAACATTCAAAATACTACCAAATCTTCCACCACGAACTTTCTTTAAAACCCCATCCTACAATACACAGAAAGCCAATTGGCAACAATTCCTAACAAACTTAAATAAAATTACCCCTAGCTTCCATTCCAACACATACGAAAGAACCGATCTCAACTCCTTCGCCACCACCAAAATTACAAACATCTACACCGCCACCAAAAACACCATCCCGCATAAATACTACACGCAAAGATCGAACGCATGGTGGACATCTGAACTAAACACTAAAAGACAAGACCAAATGCAACACCAACTACAGAACGCTAAAGGTAGACATTACAACAACGTAGACAGACTCACACAAGAATACAAAACAGCACAGAACGAATATAAAACTCTAATCACAACAACCAAAAAACAATACTACATGGACATAATCAAAGAACACGACAGCAACTCTTGGAAGACATACCGGAAACTGTTAAAACCATCTCCTAACCACATACTATCCACACCCTCCAACCAAATTGACCCCTAATTTCAAAATACCTTAACCACCCTCCTAGACACAGTCATCCTTTCCACCATCCCAGACGTATCAACACATGAACACCAAAGAATAATAAACTGGAATAATACACCACCAGATAACACATCTGACTATAATTTAGACATAGATTCGTTAGACCTAATAGTTAAAAACCTCGATCTTAAAAAAGCTCCTGGATCAGATCAAATTTCCAATATTATTATCGAAAAATCCTGGCCCATCATAAAAGATTCCATGATACAACTTATCCTTAAATGCCTCAAATCAGGTACATTCACAAACGTCCTTAAAAAAGCATCCATCACTCTCATATTAAAACCCGGTAAATCCCTAGAAGATCCTAAATCATACCGTCTAATAGCACTGTTCCCGACAATTAATAAAATCGTAGAATGCATCCTTATTCAAAAAATTAGCTCCCATGTAAACAAAAACTCGTTCTTTTCAGAAAATCAACATGGCTTCCGCCCCGGACACAGTGCCGAAGATACCATCCGATCCCTTATCACCACTATTCAAACATCCCCCTCCAAATATGTGATAGCCATTTTCCTTGACTTCCAAGCTACCTTTGATTTCCTCTGGTGGCCGAAAATCCTATCATAAATTAAAAAATCCAATATTCTTCGTAGTATATACCAAATCCTAAAATCTTATCTACGTTCACGAACTGCAACCCTTAGCTCCAATTACTTCTCCGTCACAAACTCCCTATTCCAGGGCTATCCGCAAGCATCAGTCCTCTCACCTACATTATGGAACCTCTCCGTAAATCCCCTCCAAGACCTAGACATCCCTAATATCTCAACATTTGCCTATGCCGAAGCCCTTACCTCCCTTATACACGGAAACTTCCGAAGATTCTTATCAAACACCGCCCGCATTCTAATCCAATATATTGAATCCTGGTGCCTACTGAATAAACAACCCTTATCACAGCCAAATCAAAAATCCTCTTATTAAAAGGCCACCTTTAATGAACCCCTACAATCCACATATTTAATACACTCCTAACTCTATTCGAACCAACTAAGTACCTTGGCATTCAAATAAAATCCCGACTCAAAATGCACGCTCACCTATTATATCTCCGATTCAAAACAAAATCAATCGTAAACAGTATATATCAATCCATACCAAAATCCACAAAACTGACTCGTCCCACTCGTAAATTGCATGCTTCAGCAAATAATTATACCTATCCTAAGCTATGCAATTCATTCCTGGTACCCGTTAACAACACTCCATTCCCGCAGAAACCTAAATCCAATTATAATACCTCTCTATTATTTACTACAAGAGCATTCACAACCTCCTCCACCTCTGAATTATACACTGACACACTGAAACAACCACCTCTAAACATCCTGCTCCAATCCAAAGTCCAAATCCGCAACCTCAAGAACAAAAGACAAATACAATTACATGACCGCACCCTTCTACCCGCAGAATACGAAACAATGACAGGGACAAACATAATAAACTTAATAAATGATTCACTAATATACACATGGCAAAACCAATGGGACAACGACACCACCGGCAGACACACACACGACACTTTCCCGAAAATCACGGATATTCCCGACCATATCTCCTACTCCAACCGATCCACGATTCAATTCCTGATAGGTCACGGCAAATTTCGACAGAAATTACATTTCTTCCAATTAATCCCCTCTCCTTACTGCCCGTGCTGTAATCAAAATATTCCCGGAACCCCCCACCACCTAATATACTTATGCCCCAACTCCGTCTCTAACCAAACCTACTTAAAACACGCGATCTCACTAGATCCTTTTGTCCTATTACCCAGTATAAATTTCCTAGTAACAAACTATATGATTTGCAGAATGATCAAGGTGTCACTTCGTAACGCGATTACCAACGCAGTTGTCTTGTTATTGTCATTCCAACCGCTGGCTGTAGTGGTAACCTCAAATTGTTTGAAATGCGTTGCCCAAGGCGACTTTCCTTCAAAGGTAGATGGTTTAAATTTGAACATCAGTAGCGATGGTTCATTTCCCTCGACAATCTTAGAATCTTAGGTGTGCTTGTATTACTGGAGTTGAGGGATTGGGTGTTTGTATTGTTAAGGAATTAATTTGTATTTCCATCTGCAGCAACTTGTCTTTGTTTCAAATGTTTGTAAACAGCCGGAAAATTGGGCTTCCAGCTATTCCGGGATTTTGTAGTTTCATGTATAAACTATTCTCTTAATTGGTTATAGTTTTTCATTGATTTTTGCTCAACCGCTTTTACGTTCTGATCTGGATTTTACCCGGTTTTGTAGCTTCCTGTATAAACTCCTGTTTCGATCGATCAACAGCTTTCGCATTCTGTTCCAATTTTTCCATATTTTCATTTAACTTTGCTACCAGACTCGCTAAGTTAACTAAAATCTAAAACGACGAGTTTATAGTAAAATTAAATAGTCAATACCTTGATTTAGGCATCCGTTAAATTGTTATACGGTACGACCGCGTATAATTGATTCTAGATTACTTCCATCTAAAGACTTGTTGAAATAGTGTATTCTATTATTTGATAAAGCTTAAGTCGAGTTTTCTAATTTTTTTGTTGGTATGTTGATAACGCGAGGATCGAAGCTCGAATTCTTATTACTTAAACAATTTCAATTTGATTCAGGAGCTCGTCCTTAGATGTATTTTTTAAATTACTTACTTCAAGAGCAATGTACGTTTTTTTAATAAGAAGTGTAGATCCTGACTGCATCGGTGAGTTCTCCTGCGTTATTAATATTAGTTAGACTCTCTTTTTAACTCTGAGCTGGAGGCCAAATTGCTTGTTATGTAGGCCGATTATTCTTTGACGTAGATCAACTGCTCATGCGTGTAGACCGCTGCTGTTATTATAGTTGTAGCATGGTTGTTGCTGACTACCGCGGCAATGCTGTGCTGATCCGCTTTCGATAGCTGGCAAGATAAGTATCCCGATACATGTATGTGACTTGTTTTCTTTTTTTTTACTTAACCCATCTGCTTATACGAAAGTACCAGCATTATTCTTTTTTACTGGTTATATTTATTGCAAGCTACGAAATGCGTACTTCATGGAACAGTTACTGAATTTGTCCATAGAGTAAATTTTTTTTTAAATAGTAACCTTATTTAATTTTTTTGCCGTTGAGATAGAAATTTCTATTTTTTTTTATTGTAAATAGAAAGTGGTTGACGATGTATTTTTTGTGTTGCTAGCCCCCCGCCGCATTGGTAGTTAGCCCGGTATTCCTATCTGACCCGTACGCTGCATAACGTAGCATAAATTTTGACGCCCTGGCGTGGGGCTCCGATTTTTTTTGATTAACTTTTGCTCCGAGTTTGTTTTAGTTTTAACTTTGGCTCCGATTTTGTCATCAGAAAGTATTACTGACTATTTCACGTGTATGACGGCTCTGTTCCAGTGGTATGGATTTTTCAAGGAGGATGATCAATTGTCCATTGTGCTTCGTAACCTCGCTCCATTCTATCGAGCTCATCTGCCTACCGTCCGCTCTTTACAAGAGTTAAACGACCAATGTCTGAAATTAAAACCGACAAAGATTCTGGCCGATAATTCCGAATCGTCTAGTCAAGAACCACGTACTGTTACTGCTGAACCAGGTCTTGCTTATAAGCCTACTATTATTGAGGAAAATACTTTTACTTCACATGGCCGTGTTGTTAAGGTTTCCTCTACGCCTACGGGTAGATCCGATACTTCTTCCGTACTTTCTACTGCTCTTCTTCCTAGTTCTACTACTATTCGTCAGGTTGTATGCTTTAATTGCAACAAACCTGGTCATGTTTCGACACGTTGTACTCGTGCTAAAGTACTCCATTGCTACGGTTGCTGGCATAAGGGAGTTACTCTCCACAACTGTCCCAACTGTCATACTGCTACTAATAGGTCTTCGAATCATACTTCCAATTCTGTTCTCACCTCCAGGTGCTTAATTTCTTCTGCTTCTCCCTCTACGATCTCTTCTGTACCTCATCCAGGTCATCACGCTACCACTATCAATACATACTCTTCTTGGGTAAATATAGCTTCGAACAAAATTTCTTCCGTCTCTAGTTCTACATCCTTTGCTACACCTTCTTCTGCTCGTCTTACTACCATCAACTCGTACCCTATTCAGCCATATGGGCCGCTGAACTGTAATATTGATTTATACGTCTATCCTGTCTTTACTTACCAAACTTCTACTAACAAGAACCAAATTTCTTCTGTCCTTCGCGAATCAAAAGATGATCAAATGGATCCTACGTTTTCACTTTCACCCCAAACTGTGCATCTACCATCCTTATAACTCATGCTGCGAATTAGTGACTTGCAGCTATCTTCTCAAGGGTTTGTTCCCGCTTTCTTGAATAATTCTACCCAAGAAATTCCTGTTGTGTCTGCAAACACAAATGTCGCTTAAGCGACGATTACTTCTAATTCAGTCAGCGAAGGTTCTGTTGAAGTCCACGAATCTGTATCTTTAATGCCTCTTCCCGTTTTTGTCAAAATTTTACTTGTTCCTACTTTCCTAAATGCTTCAACTAGACAAATTTCTGTCGTGCCGGCAATAACAGCAGTAGCTGAAGTGAAGATACTTTCAAATACGGATAGAGAAGGTCCTGTGGAAGTTAGTGAACCAGTATATGTGATGCCTGTTGCTGAGGTCGTCAAAGCTTTACCTGATCCTGTTTCGTTATCTACTATTGTGAAGGGATTAGTTCCTATTGTGGCTGAAGTTTTGTCCGTTCCTACTCCGTTGTCGGACGTTGATGAAACGCTACCCTGCTTTTACTCATTTTTCTGATATTGACAAAATTCTTTCTGATTGTGTTTCTTTATCTAATGCTAATTAACTTCTACTTGCTTCTGTTTTTTTAGCTAAGGTTAACCAACTTCTAGCTGATGTTCCCTTATCTACTGTTGTTGAAGTTCTCCCTGATGCTGTTTGTTTTTTGTAAGGTTGACGAAATTCTACCTGCTTCTGATCTTTTATGTAATGTTACCGAAGTGTTATCGTATTTTGCTCCTTTTCAAAGGTTGATGTTCCTACAGCCAATGCTGTTCTCTTTCCTAACTGTGATACTGCTAATCTTTCATCTAACATCGATAAATTTTATCCGCTTCTGTCTCTTTCTCTAACGTAACTGAAATGTGCTCCGCTTGTATTTCTTTTCGTAAGGTTGATTCTCGTACAGCTCATACTTTTTCCATTTCTACCGTTGTCTTTTATACCACCATAGACAACCACTACTATCTCCACCCTCGCCACCATTTTCTCAACCTTGTGCTACAACTCCTACATCCCCTGCTGTTCCTATTTGGCAGAAAACTGCCCAACAGAGGCAGACATTATTCTATACTCTTTCCAAACCTTAAGATGTATGTCGGCGAAGCCCTAATGTCTTTGATCTCGTTTCGTTTTATTTTTCCTAATGTCTTTGATCTCGTTTCGTTTTATTTTTGGCGGCGTAAATGCCTTAAGACCAATATCTAGTCTTCGTGCCCCAGATTCTTATGCCGACTTTGCTCTCTTTAAGTTTTGATTTCTCGACTTTAAGTTTGCTTTTTATTTGCTTCCCTGTTTGCTGGGTTTTCTTTCTTTTTCTACACACGTGTGGGTCCGGAAGTAGAGTAGTCCCGTGGTACAACCTACATGTCGTAAAAGGGTACTACAGCGGTCCAACACATACACACGCGCTCACTTTGTACACGCACACTACTTACACACACACACACACAGTTTATACACACGCGCACCCACATACACACATACACTCACCTACTCATACATCAACAGCACACACACACACACACACACACACACACACACACACACACACATACATAATTACACTGGGATTCTGTTTTATTTACTTTTGTACGATTCTTAGGGTTTTTTGTGGTTCTTGTACTTGTACTTGTTGGTGTTACTCTTTCTGGTTCTTTTTTATTTTTTCCTCGTTTCTGTCGTTTTACATTTCTAGCCTTTTTCCTGCGGCTGGTTTTATTTTCTGTCGGTCTTCGTGCCGACTTCATATATTTTTCGATCCACTTCTTGTGGTAGGTGCTTTCTAGTCTGTTTTTCTTTTCTTCGGAAACTACGACTTAGTCGACTTTAGATCTAGTTAGCTATTCTTTTCTTTGGTTCTTCGGTTGTTGAGACTCTTGATTACCACAGTTTCTAGTACATCGTTTCTTTTACCACCGTTCTTCCTCTTTTCCTCTCGTTCTCCCATGTTGTTTCTTTGCATACTTGAGGCTTGACCTTTGGGCCCTGTTTTGGCTTGTACTGTTGGTTTTCTTTCTCGTTCCTTTGTTTTTGCAAAAAACAATTTCTTCTCGTGAGGTTGAAGACTATACTGTTTCTTCTGAGAAACACCCGTTCTTTGACGACTCTGCAGTGTCGATGGCGTTTCATCATAGTCGTCGTTGATGGCTTATTACCCGTCTCTTTTTCTTTTGGTTCGTCCAGTACTTTGGTTCTTCGAGCTGGAGAGAGTTCTTTTTTTGGGGCGTGTCTTTCTTTTTTTCTTTATCTTGGTTCCTTTTGTTTTCGTAACGAATTTTCTTTTAGTTTTTAAGCATTTTTTTTTGTGTACTACTTACTCCCACACTTTTGCTTTCTTACCCCCACCTTCTAATTTTCCTAAGGGGGGGATTACGTTCATTTACTGTCGGCGAATTAAAAGCAACATCCTGAATATTTTATTTTTCTGCAATAAATACGTTTTTTAATAATTCTCAACTTAAATCTATTTACTCTAAAACGACGAGTTTATGCTAAAATTAATTAGTCAATACCTTGTTTTAGGTATCCGTTAACTTGTTATACAGTACAACCGCGTCTAATTGATTCTAGATTACTTCCATTTGAAGCCTCGTTGAAATAGTGTATTCTATTATTTGATTAACGCTTGAGTCAAGTTTTCTAATCTCCTTGTTGGTATGTTGATAACGCCAGGATCGAAGCTCGAATTCTTATTATTCAACAATTTCAATTTGATTTTGGAACTCGTCCTTGATGTATTTTCTAAATTACTTACTTCAAGAGCGATGCACGTTTTTTTATAAGAAGTGTAGATCTTGACTGCATCGGTGAGTTCTCCTGTCTTATTAATATTAGTAAGACTCTCTTTTTAGCTCTTAGCTGGAGGCCAAATTGCTTGTTATGTAGACCGATTATTCTTTGACGTAGATCAACTGTTCTTGCGTGCAGACCGCTGTTGTGCTGTTGTTGCTGACTACCGCGGCGATGCTGTGCTGATCCGATTTCGATGGATGACAAGATAAGTATCTCGACACATGTATGTGACTTGTTTTCTTTTTTTAACATACCTAGGAATAAACCCAATGCGCATCGTGCTGACGAACAAAACACTTTTTTAAAAAAAAAAACCCACTTGAAAATTAGATACGCTAATGTTTCTTATGGTAAAATCCGTACTAGAAAGGTTCTAAATTTAATGCTTTTTTTTACTTAACCTTTCTGCTTATACGAAAGTATCAGCATTATTCTTTTTTAATGGTTAGATTTATTGCATGTTAGCTACGAAATGCCCACTTCGTGGAACAATTATTGAATTTGTCCATAGATTTAAATTGTTTTTTTAATAGTAACCCTATTTAATTTTTTTTTGCTGTTCAGTTTTTATTTTTTTAAATTGTAAATAGAAAGTCGTTGGCGATGTATTTTTTTTTGTGTTACTAGGACACACCTCCCATCCCTCTCCGCATTGGTAGTTAGCCCGGTATTTCTATCTAACCCGTACTCTGCATAACGTAGCATCCTAATAAAGGCTTAAGTATTCAGTTACGTAAAATTTTATTACATTACTAGTGATGTAATGCACTGACAGTTATAAAAAATTTTGACGTTACATAAAGTCAAAAATACATTTAAAGTTTGACATTTCGTAACGAGGTTAGATAAAATTATATTCGTCTGGAATACCGATAAATAGCCTTAGATAAGTAGTTTCAGTAAAAACGTAGTTTGTAATATAGGAGTTAAAACACGACTCTCGTGTACTCAAGACATATCCCAGTGATCCTTTATCTACTACTTCTATAAAATCAAATTACTTCGATTTACGTAACGTGAAATAATGTGACTACGATAACATCATGCGTTATTTATCCAACGTGATGGAACGTGTGCAAATGTGAGGTGAATATTCCACCCTAAAATTGTTAGTTAAATTCTTGTAAACTCTTAGAAATTTCTAAAAGATACAACAAATAAGCCATTTTAAAAATTCGCTTTAATTACGTATCTGTAAGATTTTGCATTGAGGTTTCTATTTAAAATAGCATTGTTATTTCTTTCAACCTCGACACAGAAAGTTGCACGTAGAACATAACAACCCATTTTATTTTCTGAATTGATTGATTGTTTAGAAGCATATGCAATATAAAATATGTATCAGTAAGCGCCAGACAGTAATAATGCACCCCTAACATCTGGGTGGCGTTGCCCGAAAGGCGACACAAGACCAGCACGCGTAGCCTCAAGGGCCGCAATACAACCCCTACACGAATCGGACGATAGGGATTCAATAAACCGCATTTTAATTTGATGGATTAATATCTAAATTCGTGCACAATGTTTAACTTAAATATTTGTATTACACTTCTTACTTAATGAGAACGAAGACTGCGATTGCTATATTGCAGAAAAAAGGAAAATACAAGAAACCGCACGATACGTATTGGTTAGACTCTCGACCTCTAAGATAATTGGATAGTTGTCACAGATTGAAAATCGGTAGACATCAATTGTTTAGTTGTCTTCATAGAAAATAATAAAGAAAGATGAAAATATTTTTTGTTATCAACCAATTGTTTGGTTTGATGCTCCTTTTCTAACCTTCTTACTTTGCGCCAGTTGCTTCATGCTAAAATCCAATTTCTGAAAGATTTTCAAGTTCTCGTCTATCTACGAAATTTTCCCCATCTACCTTCTCTTCCATTTTCGATGATACCAGTACTGGATGGCGTAAGTGATGGCCATCAGTAATCTCTCTTATTTTTATTCCTTTTCCAAAGTAGATAATGTTATTTAAATGCGTTTTAGCACCAAGCACCTTTAATTTGAAATCCTGTCTATCCAATTTCTACTCTGAAAGTTTATCTTCATTCTCTCTATTTCCCCCATAGTCCATGCTTTACAATCATACAATACTACACTCTAAACAAATGTTCTTGCCCTATATGTATTAATTTTTGATAGGAAAAAATTGTCTACATGGAAGAATGTTTTTTCGCTAGTGCTATTTAACACTTTATACCCCCCTCCCCTCATTCTTTACAAATCTACATACTAAATAAAAAAATTTCCCGAGACCAATAAATCTGTTCAGGCAATGTTTATCTATTATCTCTATCACAAGTGATCCTTTTGTTTTGTTTTGATTTATTTTCAATTTGTAGCACTTCCTTGAAACTGAATTCATACTAAGTGACCACTTTCTAGATTGATTGTGCTATTGGCTAAGAGTACTATGTTACTATCTTAGCACTGATACTTTTTGCCCATACGGTTTCTACAGTATTCACTTATTCCCGAATTTCCTTAGTTGATTTCCCTTGTATTACCTGAAAGGCAAGCGTGATATGGAGCATCCTAGTGTGATAATTTTTTTAATCAGCTGTTGTGTTGATTAGGTGGCTTCATAGCATAGTTGGTATGCGTGTGACTACTACGCCCAAGGTCCCGGGTTCAAATTCCGACACAGGCCGCTTCAAAAATGTTAGGCGAGCATTTTTCACAAAAATACCCCTACGTTCGGGAGAAAGGTTAAAATGGAGGTCCTGTGTGTGTATTGTCACGCACTTGCTTGGAACAGTCTTTTGAGTTCATATCTTATCAAAGCCAAGTTGACTCCTCATAAGTACTTTTTATTCTTTTGTAAAAAGTACTAATTGGAATCTTCAGTGCATGCGAAGTTAGGAAGTTCTCACATCAGCTGTCGGACCTTTTAAAATGGCTTAGTGGTTCAGTATGCGTCTGACTACTAAGCGCGAGATCCTGGGTTTGAATTCCGACAGGGTTCGCTTGAAAAATGTTAGGCAAGTATTTTTCACAAGAATACTCCCTCGTTCGGTTGAGAAATAAAATGAAGGTCCCGTGTGTGAGTATTGTCACGCACGTTAAAGATTACTACCATGCTTAGATTAGCACCGATTTGACAAAATTCAGAAATTTTCAGGTAAATAAAGCTTGCTTCCTGGCAAATCTAGTATTTTCGGGTAGAGCATTGGAAAATAAAAATATTGTCGAATCTGGTCCTCTTAGGGTCATCTTTCAAAGCCGTCGGATTGACATTTCGCGGTATCGATGAATACTATGCAAGAAGTTTCTTTATTGCGGGCCTTTAATCAGATTAACGGTTCTGTTGTTTCCTTGATTGCCATCATGCAACCTAACTTTAAATCCCAAAACTCAAGTGTCGTGTACGCTATCCACCAGACGTCCCATTGAAGATCTGTTCAGGTGCTCATATTTGCTAGAGCAGTTAAGAACGTTTTGATATCCCTAATGATAGAGCACCCGCTTGTGCCCGAATTGTTGACGACGTACTCTATAGCTTCCATTATAGATACCAACTAGCACAAAGGATTGTGCTCCAATCCGCAAGTTTAGTTTGGAATCAGAACACGTTCCTCTCCTCCTTGACGGATAAAGGACACAAGCAAAACTACCCGGACAGAGATATAAAAGTATCATTTTTATTTAAGATGTGTTAATTTTGAAGTTAGAATAATTAGAAGCACGTTTATATTTTCGCGTTTGAACCCAGTGTAGTGGAGCATTGGGGACGTAGCCGCAAGCATAACGGCCCTTAATTAAATTATAATATAAAAGTATCATCACTTCTCGGACCGAGGTTCTGCCTCGGAGACGGGAAACCAATCTTCTGGAATTCCAAGAATTCCGCTCTTGATGACCAGAAGCAACAAGATCAAAGCATCAACCCGACTTCGAAACAACCCAACTCTCTAATATGTAGAATTTGCATGCCCCTACATATTTTCAACCCCGTCTCTAACAAACAATAACTAAAAGTAGTAGTATAAGTTAATCTTAAGTAGTAGAATAGGGAATTTCTTTTCTTTTTACTAACGCTAAATTTTAAAAACCAAACTTACACATACTTGAAACAAATAATACAACAAACAAATCCTCTCCTCTAAAAGGACCTAGTTTTTTATGTAATAGTATAAGTTTAAACATGTACAAAATTATACCAATTCAATCCAACCTTATGGCAACCTGGGCAAGCATAACACAAATTAACATTTCAAACACACTTCAAGTACATCTGCTAAGCATTCTTCCCCGAAGACTGAATTTCCAGCTGCCAATGGTTCTAGTACTGGGGGTGTAAGGCGGATACCAATAACACACAAACACACACACAATCACTCAAACACACAAAACACTTTCCAAACACTGTACAAATACAAACACCTATTCACACACCCTTACATTGCCTTTTCAACATCTGGATTTCCGGTTGCCAATGGTCCGAACTGACAAGGCAATATTCGTTAAGCGTTCTTCCTTGACAACTGGGATATCCGGGTGCCGATGGTCCTTGTGCTACAGGTGGAACGTATCACGGATATCAACATCACTTACACAACACACATACACACAACACACACACACATAACCCACGCTCTTAAGACACACATACACACACACACACTCACAAACACACACACCTTACTCATGGTTACTTTCTCAAACGCTGTACAAACACAAATGCCTATTCACACACTTACATAGCCTTTTCAACATCTGGATTTTCTGCTGCCAGTGGTTCAGATTGACTAGGCAATATCCGTTAAGCATTCTTCCTTGACGACTGGGATTTCCGACTGCTGATGGTCTTTGTCCTAGAGGTGAAACGTAACACGGATATCAACGTCACATACACAACACACACACACACGCACCACGCACACACACACATAACCCACCCTCTTAAGACACACATACACACACACACACACTTTACTTATGGTTACTTTCCCAAACGCTGTACAAACACATTACAATTTGAATAAGGGCCGCTATAAGTATAAGTATAAGTGTAAGTAAAAGTGTAAGTATAACAACCTAAAATCTAATAAACCTAACAAACTCTAACAATCTAACAAACCTAAAAATCTGACAAATTGAAACAAAAACTAAAAACAAAAACTAAAAACAGGGTTTAAATAATGGTATCCCTAGCGCTTACCTTGGAGTGTACCCGATCAACAAGACACAAGCAAAAATGAGAGGGGGAGGGATCCGTAATACCGGATAGCAGACGCCGGCGCTGCTTGCCAGTGCGACCTGAAGGGTTGTCTTAAAACTATCCAAATTTAGCTAACTAATTTAAATCCATCCCTAGCTTTCCCTATCATTCCCTAACTGATGTATATTATGATTACAATCTTCACAATTTTACGTAACACGGATATCAACATCACATACACAACACATATACACACAACACACACACACACACACACACACACGCACCACGCACACACACACAACACACACACACACACAACCCACCCTCTTAAGACACACATACATACACACACACACTTTACTCATGGTTACTTTCTCAAACTCTGTACAAACACATTATAATTTGAATAAGGGCCGCTATAAGTATAAGTATAAGTGTAAGTATAAGTATAAGTGTAAGTATAAGTATAACAATAATTATATAAATATATAAATAAATGTCTAATAAGCGTTAAGCATATAGCAGTGCACAAAATAGCAAAAGCATCACCTTATTTATCAGGTGCACTCGCACAAGCATTATGTCGGCTAGCGCCATTACGCACAAAACGTGCTTGTTAAATTATTTCAAAACTACTAATTAATGTAAATCAATGCTTGTGCGAGTACAGCCGCCACAATTTAAGTCTTACCTCGATAATAAAATTCTCTAGCATCCGAAGATCTGGTCGTCTGCCTACATCTAACTGTAACTTACTTCTAAGAGGAAGATGGGGTGCACTGCTAAAGTCCTGGTGGGTATGCACTAAATGCCCTGGGGGGATCACAATCACTATCACTTCACTTTCAAGCCCTAGGGGGGATGCGCGGTTTCACTCTATTTTATTATCTTTGTTTATTTTATTGATTTAATTTAAGGAGGGTTTTTGATTTATTTGTTATTGTTTCTTTGTTATTATTTATTTCGGATTTCTCGATTTTCCGCACATAATTATGAAGATAGGCAGGGATTGTATCAATGGTGTGAGGGTTTCTGGTGCATATTGGACATTTGGGTATAATTATCATGTTTTGTTTTGTTTTTTTTTAATATCAGGTTTTGGTTATATCTATGCTCGTATCCTTACTCACGCTAAGTCAATCTAAAATTTTCCAATTCTCCCACCAACCCCACCGAATTTTACACGCGGTTGTCATTGTCTAATCTCGCGACCCTTCCCGCAAATTCTTTTAAGGCTGTCCAGAACGCCTTCTGGTTGACCACTTACCCGACTTCCCCTAGGCTCTTTGGCCATGCCAGACCTAGGATAGCTAGTTTGCTATCAGCCAACCCTCGATTTCCCGCCTCAAGCGGGCAGTCGAAGAGCACGTGCTCTGCGCTATCCGCGCCTCGCCGCATTCGCAGCGGTCGCTGTTGGTTAAACCAAACCTCTGTAAATACGCCTTCAGGGCGCCGTGCCCTGTTATCAACTGCACCATTTTGTGATCGCTATGAATTTGTGGGTCAACCTGCCCGTGGCAGCGTTGTTTCACCTCTCTTCCCATTGTTGAATTGACTTTTCGCGCAGTTTCCTTTTAATATGGGACCTCGGTATCGTCGAATGTGATATCCGAAAGTCGCCCGTCGCGGCCTCTTTAGCTAATTCATCAGCCCAATCATTTCCTACGTTACCATCGTGTGTACAAACACAAATGCCTATTCACACACTTACATTGGCTTTTCAACATCTGGATTTCCTGCTGCCAATGGTCCAGATTGACTAAGCAATATCCGTTGAGCGTTTTTCCTTGACGACTGGGATTTCCGGCTGCCGATGGTCCTGGTCCTAAAGGGGGATACCAACATCACATACACACAAGCCTCACACACACATACACACACACACACACATACCCCTTACACACGGTTACTTCTGGGAGGAAGCCAGGTCTGCTTAAATTTCAGGTAGCAGACTAGTGAAACGTTGGAACAAATAAATAAATAAATAAGACCCTTTCCTCCTTATATACAACAAACGCCGCTCCTGCCTGCCCAATCGTTCATTCGCAAGTCACCTGTCTATACCCTGACCCCCCGATGTGTTTTCATCACCTTCAACAAACTTAATCTTCTTGAGATTAGCCGGGAGCCCTAATTCAGAAACTACAATTTTTCTCACAGCATCCCTAATTCCAAGATCAAGACTTTCAACGACTCCCCGTCCTTTCTCTGTTTTTACAAATCTCCGTTCTCTAATCTCCCTGACGACGAATTCGAATTCGAAAATCATACTAATCCCCAAGGCCGGCTCCGTTGATGTGGTCTTGTACGCCCTCGCCACCTTGACCGCTGTTATGCGCTGAACGATCATCAAATGCCAAGTTTCATTGACCTTACAACCCTCTGCCAAAACATCGTCGGGTCGATTGCTCCTGCGTATACTGTCCTTAAAACTTTGCTTTTGAATCCCCAATATATTTTTACTTTTTTTTTATTTATTCTAACCTTACAATTAGTCTGCTACCTAAAAATTACAGCAAACCCGTTACTCCTAAGAAATCTAACAGAATTTTTTGCTACCTTAAATTATATTAGTTAGTTATATATTATTTGCGTTTGGAAATACTCGTGTGTGTGTGTGTTTGTGTCTGTGCGCGCGTGTGGGTGCGTGTGTGTGTGTTTCTGTTTGTGGTAATGTCCTTGGGACTGCTTTCCTTCCCAGCTTCCGACCGTCGGCAGCCGGAAATCAGAAACCGAGAAGTTCGCATTCCTGTACGTGTCCTGGCCGTCGGCAGCCGGAAACCAGGGGAACCACGTACAGTCCCTGGTGTGTATGTGTGCACGTGTGGGTATATATGTGTCGTATGCGTGTGCGTATTTTTACTGCCGTCATCATTCTGTTCGATATCTCGCTGCCCTTGGTTTTGACAACTCCGCATGCGCTTTCCAATTCAAATTGTTATCTACTTTGACGCCGAGTTATGTGATGGCTTCCTTAAACGGGATCTTCTCCCCTCCTAGCTCCAGCCTAAGGGACGATGTTCCGGTTTCGTTCTGAAATAAAGCGCCTTCGACTTCGACGTGTTGAATTTCAACTTAATCTCCTGTAACCATTCGCGCAACTTGCTCAACGCCTCGCTCGATTTCGTTTGCATCTCCATGAATAATCTTGACCTGATAATCAAAAGCGTATCATCCTCAAATCCAACAATAGTGCACATCCTTTGTGTAATTTGACCCTAAAGATGCTTTCATATAACAACTTCCGCAGAATGTGGAACCGAGAATGACCCTGGCAAGCATCCTCTTTCTATTCGCGATAGAATTTCCCTCGGAATTTCGACCTGTAGTAGAATTTGCCGTAAAATTATCCACAATACTGTAATTTAGAAGACCGTGACAAAATTTTATCAAAATGTATATCTGGAAGCCATGACTACTTTATCGACATTTATTGAATTGCATATTCAAAGCCATTTCTCATACATACAGTCCCATTAAAATAAATTGAGTCATCCATGTTGCTCTTATAATCACAACAACCAACAAAACTTTCAATTAATGCAGTTCAAACCTCCCCACGGCTATAGCGTTTTGAGGTAACTCTCCCATATAAATCAAAACATTGGCATAATGTCGATGCAATCGGCAAGGGAACAGTTTATCCTAAGGGACAATGTTTATTACAAGAGCTTTCAACATGCAATGCTCGCAAAGCTTTCGCATTTTTTATCTGCAATCAATAACCCAGATATAATTTGTGCATAACCAATCATTATTCGTTTTAGTTAAACAACGAGGCTAATTAAATTTTCCTCTTACTGCCTTAATTACGGTGTACAAATAAGCCTTCAGCAATAAAGTAAAAGTATGGAAAATTATTAGCCCTTATATTAAAAAAGGAAATTGGGCGTGTTAAGAAGTAAATTGATTCAACGCTGTTTTATTTTTATTTGCACGTTAAAGCACTAGTCAATTTGTACAGATTTGTTGTGTTTGCTTATGATGTTTGATGCAGAAGCATGACCTGTGAAGCTTGCTCTGTTCCACGGTAAACGTTTGTTTTTAATCTTACTCAAATATATTTACGTATATTTAATAATTTTCAGTTAATTATTGAAAGGCAATGTTGGGGGTTGAACAGTTTGTAGTTCGGCTTAATTAAGGGTCTTTTAGACAAATTGGTAGTGCAGTATTGAGCTGCTAAAAGGTAGTAAACAATACACCTTGTATGCAAACCTGGTTTTTCTATTAATAGAATGGGTTTCGCGTAATGATTATGTGACTAGTATACATCGATTTAAAATACTACTCTATTTTAAAATGATTGATAGTTCAGGAAATATGGGAATTTATTTTCGATTGTATGGCGGTGGTAGGAGTGTGTACCAGTGAAGTCGTTCCGAGGGTACTAGAAAAGCGTAGGCGCCAGGGAAGGACAAATAATATGTACCAGGCGACTGACGGTATCTAGCAGAACACACTACTCAACATATAAATCACACAAGCAAAAGAAACATATATTTAAAATACTGACAATTAATATGCGCTCCTATAATTAGTTATTCACAAGATCAACATATGTGCGTGTACTACGTTGTATCGAATATATATTCTGTAGCACTAGTTTTGAAGAAATCACATCTATGCAATGTGGATCTGTGATATTTGATTTTTGTATTCGATATAGTTATATCTGAAAGAAACAATTCCACAATGGAACAGGAAATTATGACCATTTAAATAACTTAAATGCACTACCCAGAAATATTTAATAACAATATACACTCTGAAAACGTATTTAAAAAGGAACCAGTCGTTTGTGTTGCCTAATCCATAGGCGGATTATATCCTTTCAGTTGTTAAAATTAGGATAGCGTTTGCGTAAATCCGGTCACGAGGTGACGCGCAAGGCGTATCAGCTGTTCTTTACGTGCACGGTACAGATAGCCAAGCCGGCCATTGTAGTTTAAGATGTAACCAAGACTGCAACTTATACAGATGGGGTCACGAGTTCGTGACAAATGGGGCCTCAGAATAGGCGTGTCGAGATAGACGCAGGAGAGCTGGTCGTCTTGGGGGTACATAAGAATGGTCATTCCTGTGACTCCGGCAAGGCACTAGACCACGCTTCCTTTTAAAAATGGTTCGAGGAGTCGGTATTTGTTAACGGTGCGACCGCATTATTCAAGTAATTTAATACTAATACAAAATATCTTTATTTCCTTAGCGCATGAAGTAATCATAGATGTATATGTATAGAGATTGGGGCAACTGTCATTAACGAAGAACGTACAGCTTTTGTTCGATGTTTTTTGGCATCAAACTTGTAAGCAGGATCCGGAAAATGTGCATCGCAGTTCGATAACAAGGGGTAACGTCTTCATTAAGAACAGGTATATCAAAACTTTCAGATCTTATGTTTGTCAGACTTTTAAAAGTGCTCACATAAAATTTTAATAGAAGATTGCTTAATCATGCTAAATTTTGTGCACGAATAATAACGTGAAATATGATTGTTAGGAAGTACTAATAAGGTAATTTTGAAAAACACGCGGTGTATACATGTGTTTAAAGTATTGTGATTCTAAAGTCCACTTCCTGTTTTTTAAAAAGTTCATTACAGATGTCTAATCTTTAATGTCATTAATCATTTCTATATCTGAATAAGTTTGAAATTTTATTTACTTAAATTACCTGCATGTGATTCAAGTTTTCTATAAAGAATATTAACTAAAATTGATGTGATATACATGTAAACCAATACACAGATCTGTCCATTGGGTATCAGAAATCTTGTTTTGAAATATTATTAAATTATAAGAAAAACCAGAATTCAATTTTATTATTTTGTATTTGTAACCATATTTAAAAAGAAAAAAACGAAAAGAGAGAAACTATATTCAATTACATTTTTGGACTCAAGTTTTTTTATTCCATGCACAATTAATTTTAATTAGAATATTTTAGAAAAAATAAATTTTTTGAATAATAAAATTAGACGAATGCTGAAGTAATTTAAAAACACAGATATGTTACAATTGATTTATTCTAGATGTCCATTTTTAATTCAAATACCTTTGGTGTGGTAATCTCAAGATTATCCACTCATAATTACTAGTATGCTTTTTTATTAAAAAGCACAAACAGTGTCTTTTTAATAGAAAATTTATTGTGTACTTTTTCTTTCAGGATCATCGAGATTGAAGAGATTGTAAGTATGTTCCAGAGGTTTCCAGATGTGTTAGTTCATTAAGTTGTAAGTTTTTTATGGTGCTTATATCCCATGAGTTTCTGTATCTTCTCATAGGAGTATTGAATTTCTTGTGTTATCCATATAGATACAGTGGCGCTCAATTTCCCTTTTTCTTTTTATGTAAGCTTATTGTAGAATTTATACCATCCCCACGCCCTTTCTCATTGCTCACCCTTGGGGTAATTCTCAGACTTACCCGCGAACAAGTAAAAAAGGATAAAGCTTCACTTGTATCCAACGAGTGGAGGCGAAAAGTGTTTCAACGTTCAGCGACGTAGTCTAGAAAAAGAAAATAAAAACGAGGAAGAAAAAGAAGAAATTGACCGGGATCAATCGGCGAGTGGGCGGGGTATTATACCTACAAAAAAATATTAAGGGAGATCTGAAATAAAAACACTCACTCACGCACAATCAAACATTTACAAACTAAAAACCTTAAATTAAAAAAAAACCAAAATTATATACAAAACACAATAGTACCAAAAATGAACAATTCGTAGGTACACAATATACATATTTAGGAATAAAAAAAGAATCATTTTTAACATGGCGAGCTGCAGTTTTTAGGTCACCCACTATATTAATCTTCAAACAAAAAAAAGGAACAAAATTACCCCACTAAAAATCACAGCTCGAAATCAGCATTGTAAGCACGGAATTCTATACATAAAATTTCCTAATAAAGAATTCAGTAAACATTATAATATCTTTGCACATACAAACAACCAGTCATTTTACCACCAACAAGGTGATGCGTCCGTAAGACCCGTGTACATATATTGTTTCTAACAACTACCGGGTACCCATATAAGAAAATTAGTGTATAAACACTCACCCTTGAGTCACCACCGTCGGGTTGGCTCCTACCGTCTGTAAAAACGATGCGAAACAGAGGTGCGCGTGAACCCGCCTTGGGGTGGTCCCCCCATCACAACAGGGGCGACCATTCATGGTGGCTTTAAGGGCTACCGAAAGAAGCTATAGTAATTATAAATAAAATTAATTTATTGTCTTCGAAAAGTACAATTTTATAAAACCCATAAATACACACCACGCTGTAAAGCGTGTGCGAACTTTTCATACAAAAAAGCCGAAACGACCAACCATTCAACACGTGTTTTCGTTGTGTAGATTGAAAAGCAAGTAAATATTAACTTCGTTTCACTAATGACCAGAGCTCAAAGTAATATTGTTGTTAAGGAAATAAAACTGGAAAAACACGGTTTATTGGAATAATACACGGCTTTAATTCCACGAAGCTTTCAATGGAAAACACAAGAATCAATTATCAGATACCTATACCCTATTCACGTTAAATATGGGATGACGTCATAATTTAAATAAATGCTGCGTTGTCATGGTTAAGTTATTTTATGTGTATTTCCTGATCAGAGTAATCATTTCTTGTGCGCGCGAATCCAAATGTTTAGGCATTCTAAATGTCAAATACTCGAAACTTGCAATGTTAAAGTGTTTTAGTACTGAAAAAAACTGTTTTATTTAGCAAATATGAAATACAAACGATTTACTACAAAACTAAACAATAACAATAAAATGGGAATGTCAAGGTAATAGAAGTAAAAAATTTTGCAACACCGAACAGAACTGGAAACTGATATACACTAAATTTTAACATCATTAAACCTACGTTCTTAGTTACGTTCACATTTTACAATCGCTAGCACTTTGTTACTGTTTTTGCCACCATCCCATATTTAACGTGAATAGGGCATAGAACCAGTTATCGCCTGTTTAATTTTGGCATAAACTGTACGTCGAGGAATTCTTAGAAGGAGTATTTATTATTAATTAGGTTCCAGGATGTAACAATAGGAATCGAATTTATATAAATAGACAAATGAATTAACACGTGAAAGGATTATTTTAATTTACGGAATTAATTTTCGTTTTAACGCCAACAGGAATTTGAGGTTGAAAATTATTACGACCTGCGTATTTCTTATTAACAGAAAAAATGTACGGATGTTCAAAATAAACGTAACACGTGTTAATAAGCACAAATAGAACAAATACATGTATATCCAAGACCAATAGTTCAATTAATAAAAACATAATAAGAATCTTTAGAAGAACAAATAAGAACAATGTGTATATGATATATATATATATATATATATATATATATATATATATATTGCTATGATAATAGGGTAGTTTTAGGAGTAGGTTAAGTCATGGGGTTTGTACGTATAAATTAAAACAACTTCCACATTAAGAAAGGCACACAACATTCCCAGAAATTTGATAAGAGTGAATCGGATCACCATACATATTGTTGATTGAGAGTCAATGTAATAAAATACAGTGGATTAAATGCATGAGAACATAAAGAGGTTTATAAAGTAATTTACAAGTAATGATATTTTAAAACGCAACAAATTTGCAGTCAAAATCATAATCGATTCTGGATAACCTAGAATAAAATTGGCATGGCCAAGATAGTAACAATTGAATTAAAAATATCATCATACACGCATTCTAAATAATTCATTATAAAAATAAAAATCGTTACGTGACAATGGAAGGAATCACATTTGTTCAAAAATCCAATATTCTGTAGAAATAAATCAAAACCAGGCGATTCAATTTAGACGATAAAATTTAACAAACATCAGAATACGTGAGTTAATAAAAGCCAAAACTTGAAATTCTCAAGGCATACATTGAAAGATTTAAACTAAATAATTGGTACAAAATCTCAATGGTATGCAAGATAAGAAAGTATCGTCCCAGAATGTAAATAAGCCAATGAAATCAGGTGGAAGTAGGGCTTATATATTACGATAGTGACAGATTTAGACGACAGTTTAGTCTATATTCAAACTGAAGCCAGATAATTGCAGCAATGTAATGATTAAAATTACGTAACCATCTAAAAATCAAATAAAAAAGTTAAAAAGTGCGAGAATTTTGTCAAAACAATAACCTGTAAAATAACAAAACAGCGATTAATTAAAATCATTTACAAACAATAAAATAGGGTTATAACACTTTAATTTTAGCTTTTAAAGATTTAATAATATTGGTAAAATTCAAGTTGAAGAACAATTTCCGATTGAATGCCAATTTGAATATTTGAATTTTGGGCTTAAACTTGAACACTCAAACTTTAGAGTTTAAAAATGAAAATATTCTAATTTGCGAAACAGAGGTGCGCGTGAACCCGCTGGGTGGTCCCCCATCACAACAGGGGTGACCATTCATGGTGGCTTTAAGGGCTACCGAAAGAAGCTATAGTAATTATAAATAAAATTAATTTATTGTCTTCGAAAAGTACAATTTTATAAAACCCATAAATACACACCACGCTGTAAAGCGTGTGCGAACTTTTCATACAAAAAAGTACAGTATCACCTAGCTCACAATTTCAGGATGCCCTCGTGGCTGAATTTGAGTCACTTGCCAATAATTCCTTTTTACTCTGTTTAATTTAAGACTCATTAAACCCACTTTTTTCTTAAATATAACTTTTGGCTATGGAAAAAGGCAGTTGAGCCGGATCTCCTCCGTGTCGACTGTTGTTAAAACTTGCGATGTCAGGTGAAATGACACGAAGACACAAATTGTGAGCTAGGTGATACTGTACTTCCCATAAGGTGTCTGTGTTAAATTTTACAACTTTGCTACTCCTGTCCTGATGAGCCCCAATTAGGGCGAAACGCGTCGACAGGATGCCCTCGTTGCTGAATTTGAGTCACTTGCCAATAATTCCTTTTTACTCTATATATATATATATATATATATATATATATATATATATATATATATTGTTGTGGAATTTCCACAACCCTGTATATAGAAAAGAAAAAATTATTTACGCACAAAATTTACTTTAATTTATTTAGGGAAAACGGACGAGTATTAACGTATTTTTATATTTAATAATTGGAATGTTAGAATTATATAAAGAAAAAACAGTTTTACAGCAAATAGAAGTTCAAGGATACCCATAATTAACCATAAGTTATTTGAATTCAACACATATAAGCATAAGAGAACGTGCTGTGTAAGAAAACCAATAACGCCAAGGCAAATGTATTCGTTTTATACAGATACCAAGAAGCAGAAAGTCCAAGAAGTTGTTATGTTCAAACGTTCGATGATTAACAAAAACACCTGCGTTTTAAAAGGTTACGTTCGACGAAGTCGAGCGTGTGTTAAGATAGGATTTCATAAAAAATATTTTCAACCGTCAGTTTGGTATAAGCAACAAGGCTAACAAACATCTTAAAGAGCGAGGTAAATGGACAATCGGTTATATACAACAGATAGAGACAGATATAAAAACGTTGGGATTGAAAAGCACGTACCATATACACGTGGAGTTGAGCTAAGATGTCATCAATATCGATTTTCTGTAATTCAAGTGGGGTTTTGAACGAGACAGCAGACATGCATGAGACTGAGATAAATAGAGTTTAGGCGGAGTTTCTGACGGCAGAGAATTTTGTCATTGGTCGAAAGTCAATAGTGTTAGAAACGAATGCACACGCGAAGGTTGTAAGAGAATTCGAAGTATACAACAAACACGGCGGGAAAAATTTTCATAATCAACCGACGGTTACATTCAAAATTTGTAGAAACGGTGAAATGCGTCCACGAGGGGGTTGGAAAAATGATTTAAATACCGGAGATTTAATATTCAAGCTCTCTTTTCATTTACGTCGATAAAAGTGCCGAATACCGATTCAAAATACAATAATAAAGCTTTTGTGAGTGTTTTATGTAATATTTCGGTAAATAGAGTGGTTGCTAGTATAAACCGTAGTAGCGGACCTCTAATTATTGACGTGGAGTACGAGTAGTGCATTTTAAATTAATAAAGGTCCGGCTACTACAATACAAAGCAAAAATCAATAAATGGAAACATGATATATGGGGGTAACCAGAGCTGGTAATCTATTGTGTGTGCATGATATGGATGGTAAAGGCCTATGGATTCGACAAGCAGTATAGTCAATGGTATCAACGCTAAGAGGTTTTTATGGTAACCATCTCCAATGAGAATGAAGACTAAAGAATTCTCCGGGTATTTATTTGAAATTTCTGTTGTTGTGTAAACATTTGTGAAATTTTGTGCTGTGTGGTTGACGTTTTTGGTGGCATATTTATGGTTGCAGAAATTTATTGTAAAAGATACATGTACTGAACTATCTATTGATGTTTAAATATTGAAAAAGGGTGTATTTAAACCATGCAAATTTTTAGTCAGGATAAAATTTGAATTGTAAAGGGTAAACGGGTCTGTAATTTTTGGTTTTAATTTATGCAAGGTTTAAAAGGCATATACAAACTAAACTGGGTTATTATGAGCTCACCATACTCCAGTGTGAAGTCAGTTTAGGGTAACATGTGAGGGGCCCATCTACTCAGATCTCATTGAAGTTTAAAATTTATGAGAAAATTCAGAAACTTTAAAACATACCATAATTGGAGTTTTATAATTATTGTATCTAACTGTTTTTAACACATGTGAATATAATTTATCTGTTAATAGCTGTAAATAAAAGGTTGTATGGTTATTGTATTATTTGGTGATTTTATTGAATGGTGTGTGAGAGTGAAAGAGGTATGGTTGTAAATTTAGGTATTCGAGAAGAGGCACAGCTAAGCTATCCAGAGAAGCTGAAGGAGTGTGAGGGGGAAATAAAAGGGTAAGAAATTTAAAAATCTTTATTTTGTTTTTTGAAAAATTTTATGACGGCCCAGTGAAGGCTCGATGTTAAAACCTTAATCTCCGACTTCCACGGCAATTTTATGACGCCCAATTCGTGGGGCTCGTATGAGTTAGATGAAGGATCGATGTAAAACCTTAGTCCTTGACTTCCACGGCTATATATATATATATATATATATATATATATATATATATATATATTGCTGTGAAACCTTTTGAATTACCTGGTCCGTTGACTTTCTTCTGTTAATCGCCTCGGCTGCTCCTCATCATAACTTTCATCCTCATTCATAAAAAAAACAAACACATTCCTACCACAAACATCAACGTTAACTCTATTTACATCAATATTCACAATACATTAAAATTTCAAAATTAAAATTCAGCATAAATTTTAATATCAGAAAATTTCAAGATTAAATTTGTTATCATTTTAAAGTGCATCCAGAATTAAAGTCCTTGTAGGATGCCTACTAATTACTATAACAATATATGCAGACCGGAGTCTGAGTACAAAGGGAGCATCTACCACCCCTTTACTTTAATTAACCAGGTTCGTCTAATTGAGCTCAAAGACATACCCAAATTTTCATCATAATCCAGAACATCAATACAAAATACCCCTTTCTACTTAAACAAGCAAATTTCACCTTAAAATTAAAATTTTATTGTTAGTACAATCTCACTACTGTCCATTTTAAGTAAATCAATTATAAAGTTATTCAACACACACCAAAATATCAAAGTTCGAACAAAATAGTATAATTTACCTGAAGGTTACTGCACTCGTAGCTTCAATGTACATCGTCCCTTTATTAATCACACCATTCCAACTGGGTTATATTTACGGCTTCTAATTCTCAACGCTTTTAAAATTTTCTCCATCACCATTTATTTAAAGTTGTTTCAGGGCTTTTCCGGAACTCATCTGTGTATATCTGAACCTTGTTTTGTGGATCCAGTCATGTTTACGACCATTTAATTCTTGTATCTTCTTTTCTAAGTGCACTAAAGTATATTCATTGTAGCACGTAAAGAACAAGCTGTTTTACATCACACAAATATTCGAGCAACCTGTTTAAATTATTTAATCAAAACCGGAAAACTAAAAAGCACTGTTTAACGCGTTGAATCAAGTCGCAGATCTAAGAGAGCTTCTTCTTATTCACCTGGGTATATATATAGGTTAGTCTGTCTGTCGGTCGAGTCCCCAAAACGGCCAATTCTAAAGAATTTCGCATGCTATGTTCCCATTCCGCAGCTCGGCATGCAATTTTTACGAATTTTGCCTTCGCCCCAGTTAAATCTCAGAAATTTCGACACGGCTTGCAACGTCTGGAAATCACTAACTAAATTTTATACAGAAATGTTATTTTTACCTCTCAATTTTGCCTTTTCTTTTCACCCAATCGCAACCCCGTGACGTTGCTCCACTCACGCCTGTTTACTATATGTGTCTCGGTCTTGAGCATATTATCTGTCTCTATCTACCCTGTTCTTATTGGTGCAAATTGATATTCTTTATTATCGATTATTTTAGTCCACGCGGACTGTTATCTGGGTTAAATAACCCCGTATCTAGTCTTCCTGTAAATATTAAGCCACGGTTTCTCCAACATTCTCTGAAACCATTTGTTATCTGCAAAATTTACGCAGAATGAGCTTTTTTAAAATACGCACGTGTTTAAACATCATAACACTTCTACGATTTGCTTTTGATTGGGTTTTACAAGTTTCTATAGATATTATATGTTACTAACGGTTCAATTAACTTCAATTAAAATTAATACCCTTTAATTTTTAGTGACTCCTAATCAAATATTAATTATTATCTGTACGTTTTGTTTAATACCGGTTACTTAAAATAGAGTTAATTAATATAAATTTTGCACGTAATTTCTCTTTGTTTCTTTACTAGGAATAATTAAATTACATGTAGAGCTTTTAATACTGCTTCCTTTTTATAGCAAGCGTCTTGTAGATGATTTAAATCTTTTATGTTGAATGAAACGAATGAATTTTTATGCTTCACGGTTTTTTAATAAAGCGTACCTTTTCCCAAAGCTCCTACACTGTGATTAAAATTATTTGATGTGATTATTTAATTTTCTACCCTGGTCTAAATATGAGTAAATATATATATATATATATATATATGATATATATATATGGTAACAGCTGTGACAACGCTCCGCTTTTATGCGTCGCTAAAAAGTGCTGCGACACAGATTGTAAAACTTAAATTGTTGACTTGATTTCATTGGAAGGGTGGCTAAACTACGCGCACTTAGGCCTCAATATGGGCCCATTGTGCTACCTTCTCATACCTGGTCCGCAATCACTCAGCCATCCTAGCTTACAGACGAACCTGAGTTTATCGGTCCAGGGCGTGTTACTAATTCTGGCGGTGTCCGGCCAGAAGTCACCTAACATGGATCCTCGGAGGTTGGCGAGTGCGGGCAGGTGCACAGAATGTGTTCTGCCGTCTCCTCCGTTGACAACTGCGACAGGTTGAATTCTCTGAAAACCCAATCTGTGCATATGCTTCTTTATCTTGCAATGCCCCGTCAAAATACCTACTAAAAGTCGTAGTTTTTCCGTCGGTAAACCTATGCAAAGTTTTCCATATTTAGTCGAAGGAAACTTGATGAACATTTTGCCTGTCGGCAATGTGTTTCTTTGCCCACCTTTCGCAGTGGCGATGGTAGGTTCTCGGTCTTATCATAGTAAATAGCACAGATGACGAAAGAGAGACCGATGGCTCAGGTCCGACAAAACTCTGAGTCGATCTTTGTCTCGTTAAAGCGTCAGCCTGCTCATTACCGTATTTACCTGGTGACCCTTGATCCAGGCCAGCTCGAGGATATTAGAGTAAGAAATTCGTTCCAGAGAGTGGACTGAAGTACCGCCTGTGAGGGGAAATAAGGGTTAAGACTTTAAAATCTTTATTTTGTTTTTGAAAAATTTTATGACGGCCCAGTGAACGCTAAGAGGTTTTATGGTAACCATCTCCAATGAGAATGAAGACTAAAGAATTCTCCGGGTATTTATTTGAAATTTCTGTTGTTGTGTAAACATTTGTGAAATTTTGTGCTGTGTGGTTGACGTTTTTGGTGGCATATTTATGGTTGCAGAAATTTATTGTAAAAGATACATGTACTGAACTATCTATTGATGTTTAAATATTGAAAAAGGGTGTATTTAAACCATGCAAATTTTTAGTCAGGATAAAATTTGAATTGTAAAGGGTAAACGGGTCTGTAATTTTTGGTTTTAATTTATGCAAGGTTTAAAAGGCATATACAAACTAAACTGGGTTATTATGAGCTCACCATACTCCAGTGTGAAGTCAGTTTAGGGTAACATGTGAGGGGCCCATCTACTCAGATCTCATTGAAGTTTAAAATTTATTAGAAAATTCAGAAACTTTAAAACATACCATAATTGGAGTTTTATAATTATTGTATCTAACTGTTTTTAACACATGTGAATATAATTTATCTGTTAATAGCTGTAAATAAAAGGTTGTATGGTTATTGTATTATTTGGTGATTTTATTGAATGGTGTGTGAGAGTGAAAGAGGTATGGTTGTAAATTTAGGTATTCGAGAAGAGGCACAGCTAAGCTATCCAGAGAAGCTGAAGGAGTGTGAGGGGGAAATAAAAGGGTAAGAAATTTAAAAATCTTTATTTTGTTTTTTGAAAAATTTTATGACGGCCCAGTGAAGGCTCGATGTTAAAACCTTAATCTCCGACTTCCACGGCAATTTTATGACGCCCAATTCGTGGGGCTCGTATGAGTTAGATGAAGGATCGATGTAAAACCTTAGTCCTTGACTTCCACGGCTATATATATATATATATATATATATATATATATATATATATATTGCTGTGAAACCTTTTGAATTACCTGGTCCGTTGACTTTCTTCTGTTAATCGCCTCGGCTGCTCCTCATCATAACTTTCATCCTCATTCATAAAAAAAACAAACACATTCCTACCACAAACATCAACGTTAACTCTATTTACATCAATATTCACAATACATTAAAATTTCAAAATTAAAATTCAGCATAAATTTTAATATCAGAAAATTTCAAGATTAAATTTGTTATCATTTTAAAGTGCATCCAGAATTAAAGTCCTTGTAGGATGCCTACTAATTACTATAACAATATATGCAGACCGGAGTCTGAGTACAAAGGGAGCATCTACCACCCCTTTACGTTAATTAACCAGGGTCTTCTAATTGAGCTCAAAGACATACCCAAAATTTCATCATAATCCAGAACATCAATACAAAATACCCCTTTCTACTTAAACAAGCAAATTTCACCTTAAAATTAAAATTTTATTGTTAGTACAATCTCACTACTGTCCATTTTAAGTAAATCAATTATAAAGTTATTCAACACACACCAAAATATCAAAGTTCGAACAAAATAGTATAATTTACCTGAAGGTTACTGCACTCGTAGCTTCATTGTACATCGTCCCTTTATTAATCACACCATTCCAACTGGGTTATATTTACGGCTTCTAATTCTCAACGCTTTTAAAATTTTCTCCATCACCATTTATTTAAAGTTGTTTCAGGGCTTTTCCGGAACTCATCTGTGTATATCTGAACCTTGTTTTGTGGATCCAGTCATGTTTACGACCATTTAATTCTTGTATCTTCTTTTCTAAGTGCACTAAAGTATATTCATTGTAGCACGTAAAGAACAAGCTGTTTTACATCACACAAATATTCGAGCAACCTGTTTAAATTATTTAATCAAAACCGGAAAACTAAAAAGCACTGTTTAACGCGTTGAATCAAGTCGCAGATCTAAGAGAGCTTCTTCTTATTCACCTGGGTATATATATAGGTTAGTCTGTCTGTCGGTCGAGTCCCCAAAACGGCCAATTCTAAAGAATTTCGCATGCTATGTTCCCATTCCGCAGCTCGGCATGCAATTTTTACGAATTTTGCCTTCGCCCCAGTTAAATCTCAGAAATTTCGACACGGCTTGCAACGTCTGGAAATCACTAACTAAATTTTATACAGAAATGTTATTTTTACCTCTCAATTTTGCCTTTTCTTTTCACCCAATCGCAACCCCGTGACGTTGCTCCACTCACGCCTGTTTACTATATGTGTCTCGGTCTTGAGCATATTATCTGTCTCTATCTACCCTGTTCTTATTGGTGCAAATTGATATTCTTTATTATCGATTATTTTAGTCCACGCGGACTGTTATCTGGGTTAAATAACCCCGTATCTAGTCTTCCTGTAAATATTAAGCCACGGTTTCTCCAACATTCTCTGAAACCATTTGTTATCTGCAAAATTTACGCAGAATGAGCTTTTTTTAAAAATACGCACGTGTTTAAACATCATAACACTTCTACGATTTGCATTTTATTGGGTTTTTACAAGTTTCTATAGATATTATATGTTACTAACGGTTCAATTAACTTCAATTAAAATTAATACCCTTTAATTTTTAGTGACTCCTAATCAAATATTAATTATTATCTGTACGTTTTGTTTAATACCGGTTACTTAAAATAGAGTTAATTAATATAAATTTTGCACGTAATTTCTCTTTGTTTCTTTACTAGGAATAATTAAATTACATGTAGAGCTTTTTAATACTGCTTCCTTTTTTATAGCAAGCGTCTTGTAGATGATTTAAATCTTTTATGTTGAATGAAACGAATGAATTTTTATGCTTCACGGTTTTTTAATAAAGCGTACCTTTTCCCAAAGCTCCTACACTGTGATTAAAATTATTTGATGTGATTATTTAATTTTCTACCCTGGTCTAAATATGAGTAATATATATATATATATATATATATATATATATATATATATTGCTGTGACAACGCTCCGCTTTTATGCGTCGCTAAAAAAGTGCTGCGACACAGATTGTAAAACTTAAAATTGTTGACTTGATTTCATTGGAAGGGTGGCTAAACTACGCGCACTTAGGCCTCAATATGGGCCCATTGTGCTACCTTCTCATACCTGGTCCGCAATCACTCAGCCATCCTAGCTTACAGACGAACCTGAGTTTATCGGTCCAGGGCGTGTTACTAATTCTGGCGGTGTCCGGCCAGAAGTCACCTAACATGGATCCTCGGAGGTTGGCGAGTGCCGGGCAGGTGCACAGAATGTGTTCTGCCGTCTCCTCCCGTTGACAACTGCGACAGGTTGAATTCTCTGAAAAACCCAATCTGTGCATATGCTTCTTTATCTTGCAATGCCCCGTCAAAATACCTACTAAAAGTCGTAGTTTTTCCGTCGGTAAACCTATGCAAAGTTTTCCATATTTAGTCGAAGGAAACTTGATGAACATTTTTGCCTGTCGGCAATGTGTTTCCTTTGCCCACCTTTCGCAGTGGCGATGGTAGGTTCTCGGTCTTATCATAGTAAATAGCACAGATGACGAAAGAGAGACCGATGGCTCAGGTCCGACAAAACTCTGAGTCGATCTTTGTCTCGTTAAAGCGTCAGCCTGCTCATTACCGTATTTACCTGAGTGACCCTTGATCCAGGCCAGCTCGAGGATATTAGAGTAAGAAATTCGTTCAAGAGTGAGATGGCACTGAAGTACCGCCTCTGAAAGGATCTTCTTAGTTTTTAGGGCCATTAAAGCTGATCTGCTATCTGTGGATATGCGTATAGTTTTATTTTGAATACCTTTCCAAAATAAAACTGGCACTTTGCGTCATCGCTGTGCCTTCTACTTAGAAAACAGTTGCATGTGTTCCCAACGCTATACTTTCGTAAAGGTCTAGGTCATCTGAAAAGATGCCTGCCCCTTATACTTTCTTTCGTTCCCGTCTCCCTTATTGTTCTACAATCCCTTAACTTTTAGTCTTAGTGTCGCTCTTAGAACCACCTGCTCCACATGCAGGTTTAGCGGAAAGAGGCCCAAGATGGCTTCCAAGGGTGCAATTGGTGTGGATTTCATTGCGCCCGTGATACTAAGACAGGCTAGTCTTTGTATGTGCGTAAGCTCTTTAGCTGCATTAATTTGTCTGGTTCGTGGCCACCAAACAAGAGCTCCATAGCATAGCATAGGTCGTACTGCTGCAGTGTATAGCCAAAGGACAGCCTTTGGTGAAAGTTCCCAAAGTTTACCCATGGCCCGTCTGCATTGCCAAAACACTACGCTAGCTTTTGTAGCTTTTACTTGTAAGTGATTAGCCCATTTCAGTTTCTTATCAAGTATAATACCCAAATACTTGACTTCCTCTGAGAGGGTTAAGTATGTTTAAAAAAGTGATGGTAATCTGGTTACCGTTAATTTTCTTTTGCTGGTAAACAGGACTAACGAAGTCTTGTTTGGATTTATGGTCAAGGAGTTTTCCACACACCATTGATCAATTAGCCTTAATGCTGTTTGCATTAAGTTGCACAGCACTTGCTCATATTTGCCAACTACTACGGTAGCAAGGTCATCAGCATACCCCACCGCGTAGAAGCCGGCCTCATTAAGACGATGTAGCAGGTTGTCTACTACTAGATTCCATAGTAGTGGTGACAATACGGCACCTTGAGGACAGCCCTTAGCTACCGCCCTGCACAAGGAAGTGGTTCCCATACAGACACGTACTTCACGACAGCGTAGGTACTGTTGGATTAACTGCCTGAGGGTGTTATCCACTTCGTGTTCTCTCATAACTTTATCAATTCTATCAAAGGTGGTTTTACTAAACGCGCCTTCAATATCTATAAACACGCCTAAAGCTGACATGTTGTTCTTGAGGGATTTCACGATCCGCCATACCACAGCGTGTAGGGCAGACTCTGTAGACCTCCCTGATATATAGGCATGTTGGTTTGGATGAAAAAGATAGTACTGCCCAATCCCTTCCTTGATATCAATGTCGCACAGCCTTTCCAGTGTCTTTAACAAAAAGGAAGTTAGACTGATTGGACGATAGGATTTGGCAAGGAGTAGTCCTTCCGTCCCGGTTTGGGAATGAAGACCACCCTGACCCTCCTTTAGCTTATGGGAATATATCCGAACGCAATACAGCTTCTGAACAGCCTCACTAGGTGAGGAAGCAGCCTCTCCAGACCCCTCCGCAGTAGGGCTGGAAAGATGCCATTCAATCCTGGGGACTTAAAAGGTTAAAAGGTTAAAATTGCCTATTTTACTTTTTCTTCTTCACCACCCGGTTAGCTACTTCCCAGTCTGTCTCCTCTGAGGCCGGTCTGGGAGCATCTATCCTGGTGATAGTTGATAAGGGTACATTTCCTGGGAAGTGTATGTCTAGTAGTAATTTCGATGTCTTTTCCTCGTTGCTGGTAAACGAGGCATCCGCACGTTTGAGACAACATGGTTGCTAGCGCGGATCCTTAGACAGGATTCTACTTATTCGAGACGCTTCTTTGGCAGACTCAACTGAGTTACAGAAGGTCTTCCATGAGTCTCTTGGTCGTTTTCTTATTGAAGCTTTGTATAGCCTTTGGTGATTTTTATAATTCTCCCAGTCGACCATACTTTTGCTATTTTTTGCCCTATTGATAAGTCGGTTCACGGTTTTCTTCAGCTTCTGAAGCTCGCTGCACCATCACGGAGCGTTGGAACGAGTAGAAGCTTGTAACGGGCATTTTTACAGCCTAACCTTTTTACCCCTTTTTTCCCAATTCGTAATTACATTTCTGCCTATATTGTATGCAATTTAACTCGCGGGTATTACTTTTAAAAGATGGTTTAAATGAAGATTCGTTTTCATTAATAAATACATTGCAATGAATGAATTTTAAATAGAATTATTCGTAACTCGTTTTCCAACTTAGTGAAAATTACAAACCGCTTGGAATTAATGATAAATTGCTATTCGTATAAATGTTGTTCCTTATGTGGATATACGAGTCTAAATATAAACAGATAAGAAGTGAAGTTCTGATTACCTTTGAAAGAGGTATTCTTTTAGATGTAACGTGTTGGATTGACAAGAAGTGCGGTTGTAATAACAACGAGTTGTTATGAACAGATGCGTAGTCGGTTTTTGTTCTTGGTTCCGGTATATTAAGTACTTTGAGTGATACGCGTTGCTTTGCTGATTGTGTCTTTAGTTGTTTTTCGTGTACAATAAAAGGTTTACGGGACATTGACTAAGTGATTACGCGTTGCACGACAAATTGTTTTTGTTGCTTTTCTGTTAGAAATAAAAGTTGTAGAACTTGGAAAACCCGACCGCACGTGGTTGTTTTTACGGAAGATTGATTTAGTGATACCGTCGCTTTACTAATTGTGTTTTTTTGTGGATTTGTCTTGCTATAGTTGAACTGTGTGCGATCTAGTTTTCGTGGCCTCCTTTTCTTATCAGAGTAGTGCATACTTTGGTTTATTCAAACACAGTTTTAAAACTTGAGTGTTTCTAAAAATGGTGATACAGTTGTAGCAGATTTAGTAGAAAAAAAAAGAGGTTACTTCTTATGAACAGTTATCCCATTCACTTGTAAAGACAGTTGGTACTGTAGTTCCTGAATTTTCTAACCCCAACGAATCTAAAATAGATCTTTGCTTACGCGAATTTGGTTATGCAAAAGCATTAGCTTTTCCTTTGTTACCATAGGTAGCAAATAAAACGCTTCGCGTTACGGTTAGTTTAATGCATTACGTCGTGCCTTGAAAGTCCGTGATTCTAAATTTGTATTACTATTTTTCTTTACAATTTGTGTTACAAAATCTTTCAAAATTATTGTCTCAGGAAATAGAATTAACAAGAGATTTATCGATGTTACGTAGTTCCACCAGCATGATAATGTCTGCTGCTAACACCAGTGAAATACGTAGGCGTGATTAGTGTAAAGTGTGAGAAATTCCATCCACACCCTCACAGTCAAGGGTGCAGTGCTTCGTTAGTGCAGAACATCGGGAATCCCACATTCAATTGCGAGGAAGCGTTGCTGAAGGACCGTTTGTAAGTTGAACTATTTCCTACTTGTTTTTACTTTAAATACCTGTCCGTTGATTTGCCATACCGTTGGCGTTCTGATACCTTTTACCATAGACTTGCATGCTATTTTAAATAAAAGAAAAAAAAAGAAAAATCAATACTACTGGACTACTCATATTGATTGTGTTTACTTAATTATATTTTATTAAAATTTTGTCTGCTTTATGTCTAATTGGTGTGTGAGGAAACGTTTCTGCTACTCCCCAATATTACCTCACTTTGTACTAAAGATTTGTTATATTGCTTTTAACGTTGTTATATTATATAGATTATCCCAACAGTTTTTTTTATTCTACAAAGTACTGAACAATTTATACTTGATCCGTATGCTATGCTTTTTCTTTGTTTCAGGTTTGCAGGACTAATTTTTTTTTCAGGTTTACTATTTTAATTTTGCTATTGCAGGTACTGTTACTAATTCCTTACAGCCGCGTCCCTTATAGGTTGGTCTGCTTTCTACAGTCCCCACCCCTACTCTCCGATTGAGCCCGGTCCTTTCTTTGTTTTTCTTTGTGTTACGTACGGCCACGAGCCAACGTAGCATAAATCTGACGAACCAACGTGGCTGCCCCGATAATAACGTCGCAAGCTTTTCGAACCGGGCATGCCTGGTCAACGAACTCTACAATGGAAAATTGAATGAACGCAATATCTGCCTGTAACTCCTCTACGGTATTTAGATTGGACGTGTGTTGCGGTGTGTAAAGCCGTTTTTTCAGGCAGTTCAATAAACCGCTCTATCTGTCGCTCTAGGAAATTGTTGACTTACCTTCTTTTCTAACTTTGCCTTGCCTGGCTAGCTTAACGGAAATGTTGGAATTTATAAAATGAAATTTTACACAACAATATCACAAAGCATTTATACAGTATGAAATATTTTCTCTCATACAAATCATATAGAACAGTTATATCGTTTCTTTCAAACATCAAAAAATTTCTAAGTTTACTGAATTATAAAAGTGTTCCTTACTTTATTTTAAATTTACAGAACTGAATTTCTTCACTTATGGACAGTTAACCTGATTATGATTCTCATGCATATAAGGTTTGTTTCAGCCAAATAATCCTTGATAGATAATCTATTAACAGGTCAGGGTGTTTCGAACTCTAAACACAAACTTTCTTAGTAAAGAACCTAATAAAAAATTAAATGATTAGGACATATTCTATCTTAACTAAGTGACAAAATTTAAATATCAGTAACAATGTTTAAAAAAATTATATTTGCAAAATACACAAAGTGTTTTTCCAATTAAATATCTTTGGCTTTTTGGCTTTATTTTTAAAATGACGTTTAGAATACGCTTACAAGATGATGCATAAAGTCTCCATTTAGAAACAGCAGTTACCAATTTTTATATTTGCTTAAATCTTATTCTCAATTATTTAATAAAATTTTTAAATAACGTTATATTGAAGAGTCTTCCCTCTTCGTTGTATTTAATTACATTTAATAATTTCAATTTTTTATGCAGGTTACGTTTAAAACATCACTTCTTTATTCATTGGTACATTGTAATTATTAAATTAAGATATGTGTAATGCATATTTCAAATATCATCTTCGCGAAGCAGCAGCTCGCGATTTGATCAAAATAACATTTCGCGATGGAATTCATGAATAAATGTTTTTAACAGACGCTTCTATTTCTATACAAAATTATATATTTTCTAGAATGTAATTCTATTCTAAATAATACACGCCTATCTTACGTACTTTTCTGGCAAATCCTCATTAGCGTTCAAATTGTCGCGTCTTATTACTTCGTTAGTGTCGATTTATAGTAATGACGCGCGCTGCTTCGTTTTTGTTTAACACTCAAGGTTATTGTGACGTCGCATACTATTCCAGTAATTACAAAAGGTATTAAATAACTTTTATCAATTTTTATTACATTAAGATTTTTTTATTGTTTCGAACGCTTCGTAGAATAAACGTTTATTTATTATTAAGTTCAACGAAGTTCACGTATTTTTTTCAATTTCTCTCGAACTTTCAAGAACGAAGTTATGATAAACACAGGGTAATTAATTTAATTTTTAATTTCATTTTAATGCAAAGAACGTGCATTTCTATAAAAAATATTTGCTTTCACGGCAAAACGTGTTTAATACTCAAAATTAAGACAAAAATTATTTATTTATATACACAGAAAGTGCACTAACAAATAGCTTTTGTATTTATTTTAAAATAATCGATTTGCATTCGCATTTAATGTGTTTTAAGGTATCTAAAAAAATAATTCTTTTTACTATGCTGCTTACATTATTTGCTAAGTATTTACTTTGCCTGGCTAGCTCAACATAGTTGACGGAGTTTTCAACATGAAATCAAACACAGCAATATCACAAAGCATTTTTATATAATATGGAATATTTTCTCTCATACAGACATTTACAACATCCTTTCTTTCAAACATAAAATAATTTCTAAAAAGTACTTAATATATAGAAAAGTTTTGTTCCTTACCTTATATTTTATATTTACGAAACTAAATTTATTCTTATGGATGGTTTACCTGGTTATGTTTATTGCCACGCTTGTAAGGTTTATTTGGCCAAAAATCCTTGACAGATAATCTATTAAAAGATCAGAGTATTCGAACTCTGAGCACAAATTCTCCTGGTAAACTTTTTACAAAAAACAATATTATATGATTATCTTAAACTAGATACAAATAGTCTAATATCAGTTACAAATAAATCTAAAATTAATACTTGCAGAATCCACAAAAGCGCTCCTTGTAATTAAAATTTTCTTATTTCTAATTGATGTCCAAATCAGCTTACAAGATTAAAATCTTGGTTTTAAACAGCAGTTAACAAAGTACAATTTTAATTAAATCTTTCTTTCGATTATTCAACAAAATTTTTAAAATAGCTTTATATTGAAGAATGTCGCCTCTTCATCCTAATTAATAAATGCTTTCTTTATATGCTTTAAATTAACTAAATCCAAAAGCTACTCGAAAAATGTGGAACATTATGATGGAAGGATTTTCGGAAAAATTAATTAGCGTCTAAACTCCCGTACTTTATTCCACGTAATATCATTCCAGTTATTTGTGACGTGTGCTATCAGTCCTTGTTTAACACATATACTATTGTTGTGGCGTCGCATACTACTGCAAAAAAGTCTGATATTTCTTGGAATTTTTCGGTTTATTTTCAATGTTCAAGCTGCTGCTTGAAACAAATGTTTATTTATTAATGATATGTACGTAGCTTTAAATCCCAAGGACTCATCCTTATATATTCTAGAAAATTCTTTATTTAGAATAAATTGCTATCATCCTCGCGTTAATTAATTTAAACTTTAGTTGCTTTTTAATGCAAAAGAGGTTGCGTTTTGATAGTAAATCTTTGCTTTCGTGGTTCCGTACACAAAATTAATATGAAAATTGAGGTTTAAAATACACGTTGAGTATAGTTTGTTAAGCTAAAAGCGTAAAGCTGTACTATTCTATGCTATTTACAGCAAATGTTGTCAAAAGTGAATTCACGGACCAGTTTTCAATTTTGGAATCGCTAGTGCCCTTCTGGAATGCGTTCCAACTGCGCCAGATAGATTTTGAGCTTTTGGGAGCTTCTTCTTAAAAACATTTATTTCCCAAAACACTTCTATCAAATTTATTTTTATACAGTAATTACAAAATGGTTTATTTCTTGTATAACAACTTGTACGTTATGTTCATTAACGTGACTTAATTTAGTTGATACAAAATATTCACAGTTAATACTTTAATAATTACCAATGAGTAGCTTAAACTACCAACAATGTTAAAGTTATGAAGTTCGAAGACTAACTGACTATCAGGGGCTGCTCACAGTATTTATAGAATCCCTGCATCCCGTGGGAAAGTGCAGTTCTCACGTCTGCTATTCTTGATAAACATATTGACTTATTCTAAGTAATCTTAATTAAGACTGCTTTATTCCAGTTCATTGTGTCTGCACCTGCAGTATCAGGTTGCGTCTGGAATACAAAGTAGTTGCTTCCGTTATCTTGTCTGATATGAACTTTGATTAACCTTCAATATTATAACCTTTCATTAATACATTGTAACGTACTATTACTAAGACTAATATATGCGTTTAATTTTATATTCACATTAATATAGGGGATATGTAACTTCCACAAACTTAAACAACGTGAAAGTCGTAGAAATGCTGCTGTAGCAAATTTATAGAATCTGTTGGTATGCAAATTCCACATTTGCCATGCTCTTCATTTTCGTACTCTATTATTTTTAAATAGCTTCGCTATATGCCTTTACACAAACCGCGAAAAAAGTTTTTTAGGTTATATTTTAGGATTAACCAACATATAAGTCGATTCATGAAATGTGGATCCGGTACATTCACTGGATACTTGAGGTATATTTTTCGAATGCGGTTTATTTCAACCGCTCAAGTCCTCGAAAGCTTCGATACCTACCTGTGTGTATCGGTACAATTTTCCTAAACGCCTTGTTACCTATTCGAGCCGAATTCACATAAAACTCGGTTCGTACGAGCTCGTGTCCATTTCTAATTTTCTTACTACATTAATATTACATAATTTGCATTTCACATTATAATCTATCCACCAGTTGACACGTTTACAGTTGTACTTCGTTAAACATTGAAAATTTTAATAGTTTTAGAGGAATATAATATAAAACGATCGTGTTTTAAACGAAGCGCTTATATATCAAAAGTTTTGAATTGATAATTGCAGCGTTAGAGGGTGGTTTGTGATTGATGAGTACATTGTTTAGATACGTTCCATGGGGGCATTACGGCCCGACCGGTTGGTGTAGTGTTTACACATGGAAGTAGCGTGACCTGCCGGGACTGCGATAGCGTAAATTGCCGTTTTGCAATTGCACGGGGTTAATTTTAATTGTACCAAATTAAAGCATATATTTGGCATTCGTTTTAATTGTTGAACAATTTCTGTTTCGCAGGGAAAACCTTTCTCTAAAATATATGTTTATAACCTTTTGAAGTTGCTAAGAAATTACAGAAATGATTATTGTATGTTACACTCTAATCTTTAATTGACGTATTAGGTAGTAAAAGCTGCAGTGGCGGTTTGAATTACGGAACAATGGGGCAATTACACCACTTAAATTAACCCGTAACTGCTGTTCTCCGGTCAATTTGACCATTGCATTATTTCAAATTTAAATAACGCGGTTAATTCTCTAGTGGCGTATTCATCCGTCAGTGTATTTTCTTACGTTCTGAATGTCAGTCGACTGATATACCCGCAGTTGTGTGGTCGTGTTATTTGTCAAGATATTAATCAATTCTGTTTCCTACCGGTCAATTTGACCGGATGCAGTAAGTACGTTACACATTTTTATTTTGTTATTATTATTATTTTATTTTGTTATTTTATTTTAGGTTGTTTTATTATGGAATCACGCCCCGGTACATCTAAGCGAGTAAAAGATAACCGACAAAGACTATGAAGAGACGGTTATGAAATGGTTTGAAGAGGTTGACGACGACACTTTACCGGATAATGATGAATTAGAAAGTGACTTAGAATCTGACTGCGAATTTGTCATAGAAAGTGAGCATGACTCCGATTCGATTGAAGAAGACAGTGAAAGTGATAACAAAGACATCGGAAGAGAGAATGAAAATGAGCATAGCGACGAAGCCAGCGAAACTAGTAATGAAAATGTAACTGCAGCCAACAGAAAACTATATTTTGGAAAAATAAATTTTCTTGGACTGCTGAACCAAGTAAGCCGAAAAGGAAAACTCAAAACGCAACATTATATCTCAGCGGCCTGGTTTACGAGGACATGCTAGACTAGAGAGTACAACTCCAGAAGAAATGTGGAATTTACTTATGGACAACAATATTTTATCTGAAGTTTTGCATTGGACTAATACTCGAATTGAAAGAGAAAGAAAAATACAAAAAACAATATCACAAAGCATTTTTATATAATATGGAATATTTTCTCTCATACAGACATTTACAACATCCTTTCTTTCAAACATAAAATAATTTCTAAAAAGTACTTAATATATAGAAAAGTTTTGTTCCTTACCTTATATTTTATATTTACGAAACTAAATTTATTCTTATGGATGGTTTACCTGGTTATGTTTATTGCCACGCTTGTAAGGTTTATTTGGCCAAAAATCCTTGACAGATAATCTATTAAAAGATCAGAGTATTCGAACTCTGAGCACAAATTCTCCTGGTAAACTTTTTACAAAAAACAATATTATATGATTATCTTAAACTAGATACAAATAGTCTAATATCAGTTACAAATAAATCTAAAATTAATACTTGCAGAATCCACAAAAGCGCTCCTTGTAATTAAAATTTTCTTATTTCTAATTGATGTCCAAATCAGCTTACAAGATTAAAATCTTGGTTTTAAACAGCAGTTAACAAAGTACAATTTTAATTAAATCTTTCTTTCGATTATTCAACAAAATTTTTAAAATAGCTTTATATTGAAGAATGTCGCCTCTTCATCCTAATTAATAAATGCTTTCTTTATATGCTTTAAATTAACTAAATCCAAAAGCTACTCGAAAAATGTGGAACATTATGATGGAAGGATTTTCGGAAAAATTAATTAGCGTCTAAACTCCCGTACTTTATTCCACGTAATATCATTCCATTTATTTGTGACGTGTGCTATCAGTCCTTGTTTAACACATATACTATTGTTGTGGCGTCGCATACTAATGCAAAAAAGTCTTATATTTCTTGGAATTTTTCGGTTTATTTTCAATGTTCAAGCTGCTGCTTGAAACAAATGTTTATTTATTAATGATATGTACGTAGCTTTAAATCCCAAGGACTCATCCTTATATATTCTAGAAAATTCTTTATTTAGAATAAATTGCTATCATCCTCGCGTTAATTAATTTAAACTTTAGTTGCTTTTTAATGCAAAAGAGGTTGCGTTTTGATAGTAAATCTTTGCTTTCGTGGTTCCGTACACAAAATTAATATGAAAATTGAGGTTTAAAATACACGTTGAGTATAGTTTGTTAAGCTAAAAGCGTAAAGCTGTACTATTCTATGCTATTTACAGCAAATGTTGTCAAAAGTGAATTCACGGACCAGTTTTTCAATTTTGGAATCGCTAGTGCCCTTCTGGAATGCGTTCCAACTGCGCCAGATAGATTTTGAGCTTTTGGGAGCTTCTTCTTAAAAACATTTATTTCCCAAAAACACTTCTATCAAATTTATTTTTATACAGTAATTACAAAAATGGTTTATTTCTTGTATAACAACTTGTACGTTATGTTCATTAACGTGACTTAATTTAGTTGATACAAAATATTCACAGTTAATACTTTAATAATTACCAATGAGTAGCTTAAACTACCAACAATGTTAAAGTTATGAAGTTCGAAGACTAACTGACTATCAGGGGCTGCTCACAGTATTTATAGAATCCCTGCATCCCGTGGGAAAGTGCAGTTCTCACGTCTGCTATTCTTGATAAACATATTGACTTATTCTAAGTAATCTTAATTAAGACTGCTTTATTACAGTTCATTGTGTCTGCACCTGCAGTATCAGGTTGCGTCTGGAATACAAAGTAGTTGCTTCCGTTATCTTGTCTGATATGAACTTTGATTAACCTTCAATATTATAACCTTTCATTAATACATTGTAACGTACTATTACTAAGACTAATATATGCGTTTAATTTTATATTCACATTAATATAGGGGATATGTAACTTCCACAAACTTAAACAACGTGAAAGTCGTAGAAATGCTGCTGTAGCAAATTTATAGAATCTGTTGGTATGCAAATTCCACATTTGCCATGCTCTTCATTTTCGTACTCTATTATTTTTAAATAGCTTCGCTATATGCCTTTACACAAACCGCGAAAAAAGTTTTTTAGGTTATATTTTAGGATTAACCAACATATAAGTCGATTCATGAAATGTGGATCCGGTACATTCACTGGATACTTGAGGTATATTTTTCGAATGCGGTTTATTTCAACCGCTCAAGTCCTCGAAAGCTTCGATACCTACCTGTGTGTATCGGTACAATTTTCCTAAACGCCTTGTTACCTATTCGAGCCGAATTCACATAAAACTCGGTTCGTACGAGCTCGTGTCCATTTCTAATTTTCTTACTACATTAATATTACATAATTTGCATTTCACATTATAATCTATCCACCAGTTGACACGTTTACAGTTGTACTTCGTTAAACATTGAAAATTTTTAATAGTTTTAGAGGGAATATAATATAAAACGATCGTGTTTTAAACGAAGCGCTTATATATCAAAAGTTTTGAATTGATAATTGCAGCGTTAGAGGGTGGTTTGTGATTGATGAGTACATTGTTTAGATACGTTCCATGGGGGCATTACGGCCCGACCGGTTGGTGTAGTGTTTACACATGGAAGTAGCGTGACCTGCCGGGACTGCGATAGCGTAAATTGCCGTTTTGCAATTGCACGGGGTTAATTTTTAATTGTACCAAATTAAAGCATATATTTGGCATTCGTTTTAATTGTTGAACAATTTCTGTTTCGCAGGGAAAACCTTTCTCTAAAATATATGTTTATAACCTTTTGAAGTTGCTAAGAAATTACAGAAATGATTATTGTATGTTACACTCTAATCTTTAATTGACGTATTAGGTAGTAAAAGCTGCAGTGGCGGTTTGAATTACGGAACAATGGGGCAATTACACCACTTAAATTAACCCGTAACTGCTGTTCTCCGGTCAATTTGACCATTGCATTATTTCAAATTTAAATAACGCGGTTAATTCTCTAGTGGCGTATTCATCCGTCAGTGTATTTTCTTACGTTCTGAATGTCAGTCGACTGATATACCCGCAGTTGTGTGGTCGTGTTATTTGTCAAGATATTAATCAATTCTGTTTCCTACCGGTCAATTTGACCGGATGCAGTAAGTACGTTACACATTTTTATTTTGTTATTATTATTATTTTATTTTGTTATTTTATTTTAGGTTGTTTTATTATGGAATCACGCCCCGGTACATCTAAGCGAGTAAAAGATAACCGACAAAGACTATGAAGAGACGGTTATGAAATGGTTTGAAGAGGTTGACGACGACACTTTACCGGATAATGATGAATTAGAAAGTGACTTAGAATCTGACTGCGAATTTGTCATAGAAAGTGAGCATGACTCCGATTCGATTGAAGAAGACAGTGAAAGTGATAACAAAGACATCGGAAGAGAGAATGAAAATGAGCATAGCGACGAAGCCAGCGAAACTAGTAATGAAAATGTAACTGCAGCCAACAGAAAACTATATTTTGGAAAAAATAAATTTTCTTGGACTGCTGAACCAAGTAAGCCGAAAAGGAAAACTCAAAAACGCAACATTATATCTCAGCGGCCTGGTTTACGAGGACATGCTAGACTAGAGAGTACAACTCCAGAAGAAATGTGGAATTTACTTATGGACAACAATATTTTATCTGAAGTTTTGCATTGGACTAATACTCGAATTGAAAGAGAAAGAGAAAAATACAAAAAACAAAATCGTCCAGAACTAAAAGTATTGGATATAATTGAACTAAAGGCTTTTCTAGGATTGCTCTATTTTTCTGCTGCATTCAAATCAAATCATGAAGATGTAAATGCAATTTTTGCAACTGATGGTTCAGGAAGGGACATTTTTCGAGCAGTTATGAGTAAATGTCGCTTCCTTTTTTTGCTTAGTACCTTGAGATTCGACGATCCTCAAACCAGAAAAGAACGCAAAATACTGGATCCTACAGCACCAATATCCTTTATATTTGAATTTTTTGTAAAAAATTGTCAGGAACTTTACTGTGTGAGAGAAAGTGCAACGATCGATGAAATGCTGGTAAGTTTTCGTGGTAGATGCAAGTTCCGGATGTACATGCCAAATAAACCATGTAAATATGGATACCTAGTACTACAGTGCAGGGACATTGCATAAGATCGTCGTTCAAGTTTCAAATTATTCGTTGAAGCAGCTAAGATTGGTTTGTCCAAGCTATATATAATATCGTAATACATTCGTATTTTGTTTTTAGGCGAAAATTAGTTTTATTAACAGTATCTTACGATACGTCGGAGCATCGCCGAGAATTATTTCTTAACAGCTTTCTACAAGCTTCTTTTACCTTTTTGCATGTGTTTGTTCGAATTTTCCCAGCTATTCAATTGCAGCTTATGCTAAGTGCATCCATTGTAAAACATTTTTTGAACTTGTAATTTGTGTGGGATGTTATTTATATACCTGCGTCGGTATACCATAGCAAGAATTAATGAAATGCAAAAGAAATGCTAAGTGCAATAACAGTGTTATCGCGTAAGACAATGTTTGTTAATTTAATTGAGAGTAGTTCGTTTGTTCATGAAAAATTGATAGGTTAGGTCGGCGACGCTGACCAAACCTATTAATTTTTCCTGCTATCTAACCTAAGTCCATGCAAGTCCAACTAACCCAACCTAACTCCAGACAACACCAACCAACCTAAGTCCAAACAATCTAAGCCATTCTTCCACATCAGTAGGTAAGGTACCTTCATACGAGCACAAAAAGTGCAATTTTTACATGTATTTTCTTATGAAAAAATTTAAGGTTCATTTTGCACTTTTTTGTACCAAGCATTGAAATCCCCATAAGGAGGATCTTAAGATCAATTCAGGTCACCTTTAAACCAACACCCACGACGGAGGAGTTCATTACATTCAGTTTTTAAGAATAGCATAACACCAAACTATATAAAATTTTATTGACGATAATACATTTACAATCAATATTCTACATTTCCAATAAGTATTATATTTCCTCTTGCACCATAATTTAATAATGTCCAACAGGTAGTGTTGCATACGAACCAGGAAGTAAGTGGCGTCTATTATCATGCAGTCCTGGGGTAATCTTCTTCTGAGCGATGTTGCGGACTGATGCTTGGATGATTGAATTAGATTCTGCGTTACAAATAATTCCTTGTAATCTTCTATACAGTTGACATAATCCTCAAACGTAATTCTATTCTTTATTACTGATATTTTAATCCCTTTAATTTTCTTGGTAGCACCAAAGTCTCGGATGCCAAGTGATTCTTTCTCTTCTCGTAAGAAATCAGCTTCTTCATCCTCGGCTGTCTTAAGAATTCTCATCGCATACATCTTTGATCGTAATCCAATAAAATCTGTTATAAGTCGGTCATTACTTTCGTTGTTTATCATACCCATACTATTTTGTAAAATGGCAGAATTCCATAATTGTTGTTAGCAGAATAGTCAGAAGTATCGAAACGTTGCTGACAGTCCCGCTTCATAGTTTCATAAGGATCTTGATTTATTATTTTATAAATTAGGCTATCTGTATCTGCGTAACGAACTCGGCACCCATCTTCAAAAACTGCGATCATATATCCATAGCGAAAATCCTAGATTGTCAACTTGGCCATGTCCAGAATGCACATACTAACATATGTAGGTTTATTAAAATATATTTCAGATTTAAGAATTTCCACTGCCACAAGGTTTTCATTAAAGATTGACATTTTTGAATAGCGCGTCGGATATACGAGCTTCGGCTCCATATCTGCCGTCTCAGTTTTGCACAAGCTGTACTTTGCAATGTGTTTTCGCATGTTCTCCATCGTTTTCCCAAGGACTGCATTGTTCGTTAGCTTGAACAGGGTCTTCTCAAATTCATTCCTTACTCGTTTCCGAAGTTCAGTATTGAGGTCAATGTAAGATTTTAGCCAGCAGCTTTGTTTAAATTTTAGCACTCGATGAATTGCAGAAAATTTAAATCCATTTTCGAAAGCTTGTTTCAGATTTCTATAATGGATTACATATCTTCTTTAGCATTTAATGTAGCCATTAATTTGGTACTTTCAGTTTTCGATACAGGCGGTTTTCTAGTCTTCGGATCAATGTGCTCCGGACAGAATGGAATGTCTTTATGTAAATCATGAACAGATTCCAGATACTCCAAATAAACTTCCAAGATATAACCTTCGTTCGAATTATCAAGAACTGATGTTACATCGATGTTGGTGTCCACCCATTCAAATCCTCCAGGCTAACTATTAAACGCGGAGAGTGGGGGGATTCGCCTACATACCAAAAAGAAACAAAAAACACATCGCCCACGATTATTTATTAACAAATAAAAATAAATAACGGATTCTGTACAAACAAGTAAGAGCAATAAATTAAGCGATACTATTTCAAAGCAAACAGTTAGGTAATATGAACAATTTAGTACATTAGATACGAAGTGCGCATCTCGTATTTACACAAAATAAAATTAATCAGTAGTAAATAAACCTGTGCGAGCTTTTGTCAAGCATTTTTAAAGTTTCATCTAATACTTTTTGTAAAATAACTAATTAGTAGGAAAGAATTAACGTGTGGGAGCTTTTGTCAGACATCTTTTAAATCGTACATGGTACCGTTTGTAAAATAAACCAATCAGTACAAAGGAATAAGCGTGTGTCTGTCCTATATGTTTAACACAGGTAAATCACACATGTAGAGCGATAATATCGATTAGCAGCAACGAATAATAGTTCTACAATGTGACGTTTCTTGTCACATAACTATACCAAACTTTGATACGGAATATCCCATTGATACACACAAAAGAAAACAAGTTGCATTCCTGTAAGTGTCCGGATACTTAGCTTTAAACCCGTCGGGGGTGAGTCAACACAGAAACGCCGCGGTATTCAGGATTCATTCACCATGTCATCGTAACTACAGCAACGATCTACGGACAAAAGCAGTTGGTCTACAGAAAGGAAAAACCTATTTGGCCTCCAGCTAAAGAAAAGCAATCCACGCAAGACACCTACTTGTCGAACAGAAAATAAATAGACGTGCATTGCTTTTGAAATACGGTGACGAATAATGTAGAAAATATGTCAACGCACAAGCTGTAGAAGCAAATTTAAGATTGGTTCAAATAACAGGAATTCGAACCGCAAATGCTCGCTTATCGAAGCGCGATTAAAACTGGAAACCCGGGTTTTGTCGGATAGTGTGCGACCTTATTTCAACAAGTCTTTACATTGAAACTATAGAGAAAACCATTATAGGCGGTCGTAATGTATACCAAGATAACGGGTACCTGAAACAGGATATATCTATTTAGTTGTTGCATGAACTTGTCGTTTCAAAGCAACTAGATTTAAGTTGAAAAATTTATTCAAGAGTGTGTATTAATTATGTTGAAGGATTTAACCATAGAAACAGAATTTATTCGAGCGGGTATTGAATTTGTAAGGGAGTAATTACTTTATGCTGAAAATAAAAGTAACAATTTTCTAAAAAATCCTAGAAATAGGTAACAAAGGTACAAAACGTTTAGCAATTTTCAATGTTAATAAAATTATACGCTTAACGTACCTTATAACCTTTATAGTAAATTTGCGTCCGCTTTAATCTGTTGTTCTTACTTCAAAAAATTTTACTAAAATTCCTACTTGAAATTAGAGAGTTATTGCAAACTTATTCCAAGCAGACTTTATTAAAAGAATTTTCAAATAAAGTATGCTTTTTTAAAAGTTTGCATCCAATCTAAAGGAGTGTTAGTGCAAGTGTTTTTTCATTTACCCTTTATTCTGATATATATGTTTAGTATTCTATATCTATAGGTTATGTTTTAAAAATGAATAAAGAATTAATCTCTTTTGTGATAAGGTGACCTACAATACATGTTTAACTATATTGGAAAAAATCAAAAAAATTGTATTCACACAAAGATGAACCCTTTTTTATTATTTGAGTCTTTCATTTCCCACTGATTCGATAACATTTGTATGTGTTGTCAAAATGTTTTCACAGAATACTTTTCGAGTTTACTTCAAGACACTGTTTTTATTTCTTTCCAAGCATATAGAATATCTGTGTTCCTAAGGATTTTTACAGATTACTTCTAGCAAAAGCATTACAAAACAGCATACTCGTATTTAGAGCGTTGATGTTTTATATCTTTTTCGTCGTATAAACTTGGACATTATATTTCTACATTTAATTACGGAAACAACATTACAAAAAACCATTTATTTCGCTATATTTATACAAAAAGCAGACAATTAAATGTAAGTTTGTGCGTTAGGCATTTGGCATATGTCAAAATTAAGGTGCCTTAAATAAAAGCATTCCCTGCCTGTATTTAAATTAAATAAAGATGTCCTGTATTTTAATAAAGTACAAACATTAAAGGTGTAATTGCGCATGTGTGAATGTCAAATAAGAGAAAACTTTATTAAAAAATTGGTAAAATGACGTTGCAATAACTCTCTAGTGTTTTAGGCGGTAAACATAAATTATACACGCGATTGATAATATCAACGTTCACCACATGATTGAAATTTGAAGTATATACGTATACATAATATAAATTGCAAACCTTTGAATTATGAATAAATCACCTAGTTTGATTTCCTGGGCATTTTTAACTTGCCTAAAGTACAACATGAGGAACATTAAATAGGACTAGAAAAAATATTCGGTATAAGAAGTAAGTTATAATATCACGCCTCCTTTACACTAAACAAGACGAAAAACTGATTATTAATGGGTTCATAAAGACACTACGTGAAAATATAATTAAGAACGTTTACTTACTCAATGTGAGATAGAAGTGAAGGGACAATGGAGTATCTACTCGTGCGTTTTTCGGCCCGAAAAGTTCGAGCCGGCCCGAGTCGTTTGGCCCGGCCCGGCTCGAAAAAAGATAGGCACCGCCCGGGCCCGGCCCGAATAAAGTAGTCAACGACCCGGCCCGGATTCGAGCCCGAAATCGGGCCGGGTCCGGGCCGGGCCGGCCCGAAAGCCCGAGCCCGAGTCCATTCCTATCACATCGATTTACTGGTGCAGATGCTATAATAGCAGTAATCAGATGTGTCCTCGCTGCTTCTTCGAGAACATGGACGTATTTCGAGAGCATAATTTTCCATCTTCCAACAAAAGAATATAAGTGTATAAGAATTGGACCTACCTCTGGCATAGGGCCAGGGTATAGAGCGTAGGTTCGGGTTTTTGTATCATTTTTGACTATTTGAAAAGCATTTTGTTCTTATTCTGCATGGTGATACGAGGGTCGTTCAATAAGTCCTTAGAAAAAAGTAGAAAAAACATTTTTTTGGGTATATTTTTTTTATTTTCCTCATAATCTCCTTTCAGATCTATACATTTTTCTAAACGTTTCTCCAAATTTTTTAAGTCGTTCAAAAAATAGAATTTTGGAAGCTCCTGAAAATAGGCATTTGTTTGGGCGATGACCTCCTCGTTAGACGTAACTTTGTCCGCCAAGTCATTTCTTCAAGTTGTGAAATAAGAAAAAGTCACCGGGAACCAAATCTGGCGAATACGGTGGATTTTGTAATAATTGGAACTTTAATTCCATAATTTTGGGCATCGCAACTGCGCAGGTGCGCACCCGTGCATTGTCTTTATGAAAGAGGATCTTTTTCCATTTCAAATGAGGACTTTTTCTTTGATTTCTTCGCTCAGACGGTTCAATAACGACGCATAATACTCTCCTGTTATCGTCTTTCCCTTTACCAAGTAATCGATGTATCGTGTATCCCAAAAGACCGTGACCATAACCTTGCAGGCCTTGCCGTTTCGGCTTCTTTGGAGCCCGTTTGCCTTCAAAAATTCACTATTTTGACTGTTCTTTTGTCTTTAGAGTGTAGTGATGTATTCATGTTTTGTCGTCAGTTATGTATCGACGCAGAAAATCTTCAGGATTGCGGCGGTAAAGCGCCAAAACAGCCTCAGAGTCGACTACACGATTGCGTTTAATGACTACTGTAAGCAAACGCGGCACCCATCTTGCCAAAAATTTTTGCAGCCAGTTTTTTGTGCAAAATTGAAGCGACTGTGTCTTGCGATATGCCTGTGCCTCAACCATTTCGCGCACTTTTATTCGTCGATCATTTAAAATTATGTTGTGGATTTTGTCAATCATTTCGGGAGTAGACACTTCCACAGGGCGTCCAGGACGATGTTCTTCTTTTGCGGATGTACGGCCACGTTTAAACTCATTCACGCAGTTGTAAACAGTTGCAAACACAGACGCATATGTGCCATGAACTTCATCCAACTCAGCTTTGATTTCTTTCGCCGTTAACTCTTTTAAATACAAGTGTTTAATCACTGCCCGAAACTCATTTTTATCATTGTTATAATCAAATGAAAGTTTTTACTTCAATCAACAACAAAAATGAAACTACTTGATGGATACTGCTGAAACTCTAACAGCTGACTAGTTAAGAGTGCTGCTTACTGTGAAAAAGTTATTTTAGGTACTACGAGCGCCATCTCTTGGATTATCTAAGGATTTATTGAACGACCCTCGTACCTATTAAAATTAATTTACAGGAAAAACATCTAACATATAATATGCATCCCTATTTTCAATCTCTACTACAACGAGTTCAAACATAACAACACACACCCGTAAATTATTTATGCTTCCTTTCGGTTGTTGTAACTTAAGCACTTTAACTTTTAAATTTATGTCTACATCCTTTTTTACCAAGTAATTAGGTATGTACAGTATGTCCAAATTTTCAATCTGCAAATATAAACGACCTGTTGCTAAATCGAGTTTACTGGAGTGAATACAGCTCATTAAGCGGTACATGATTTCATTTTAGAAAATATGCCTCCTTATATACTTTACTATGTTGGACTTATGTCGGATGTATGTCACAGGTATGTCGGATGTGTCGGAGGTATGTCGTACGGATGCTAGAGGAGGGAGGACGAGAATGTAGGAAGGTGAGTAGGTAAGGTATATTCGTACGAGCACAAAAAGTGCAATTTTTATATGTATTTTCTTAAGGAAAAATTTAAGGTTCATTTTTCATTTTTTTGTACCAAACATTTAAATACCCATAAGAAGGCTCTTAGGATCAATTCAGGTCACTTTTCAACCAACGCCCAGGACGGAGGTGTCTATTACATTCAGTTTTTAAGAATAGGATAACACTAAACTATATAAAATTTTATTGAGGATAATATATTTACAATCAATATTCTACAGTTGCCATAAGTATTGTATTTTCTCTTGCGCCATAATTAAATAATATCCAACAGGTACTGTTGCATACAAACCAGGAGTGGCGTTTATAATCATGCGGGCTTAGGGTAATCTTCTCCTGAGCGGTGGTGTGGACCTGATGCTTAGATGATTGAATTAGATTCTGCATTACAAATACTTCCTTGTAATCTTCTATACAGTCGACATAATCGTCAAACGTAATTTTATTCTGTATTACTGATCTTTTAATCCCTTTAATTTTCTTTCTAATTCCAAAGTCTCGGATGCCAGGTGATTCTTCATCTTCTCGTAAGAGTTCAGCTTTTTCTTCCTCGGCTGTCTTAAGAATCCTCGTCGCATACATCTTTGATGGCAACCCAATAAAATCTTACATAAATCGCCCATTGCTTTCGTCTTTCATCATACCCAATACTTTTTTGTTAATTAGCGGAATTCCATAATTGTTGTTAGCAGAATAGTCAGAAGTATCGAAACGTTGCTGACAGTCCCGCTTTATAGTTTCATAAGGATCCTAATTTATTATTTTATAAATTAAGCTATCTGTATCTGCGTAAAGAACTCGGCACCCATCTCCAAAGGCTGCGTTCATATATCCATAGTGAAATGGCAGATTGTCAACTTGGCCATGTCGAGAAAGCACATACCAACATATATAGGTTTATTAAAATATATTTCAGATTTAAGAAGTTCCACTGCCACAAGGTTTTCATCAAAGATTGACATTTTTGAATAGCGCGTTGGATATACGAGCTTCGGCTCCATATCTGCCGTCTCAGTTTTGCACAAGCTTTACTTTGCAATGTTTTCGCTTGTTCTCCATCGTTTTCCCAAAACTGCATTGTACATTAGCTTGAACAAATTTTTCTCAAATTCATTCCTTGCCCGTTCTCGAAGTTCAGTATTGAGGTCAATGTAAGATTTTAGCCAGCAGCTTTGTTAAAATTTTAGCACTTGCTGAATTGCAGAAAATTGAAGTCCATTTTCTAAAGCTTGTTTCAGATTTCTATAATGGATTACATATCTTCTTTGGCATTTAATGTAGCCATTAATTTGGTACTTTCAGTTTTTGATACAGGCGGTTTTCTAGTCTTCGGATCAATGTGCTCCGGACAGAATGGAATGTCTTTATGTAAATCATGAATAGATTCCGGATACTCCAAATAAACTTCCAAGATATAACCTTCGTTCGTATTATCAAGAACTGATGTTACATCGATGTTGCTGCCCACCCATTCACATCCTCCATAGAGCAAGTACGAGCTGGCTCATCGCCCATCCATATTAATTATTAACGCCATAGTACATAAGATGCACATCGGGGTTGGAAGGATCATACGTTGGTAAATATTTATTATTCGCCGATGCACGCGGTTCCGAACACACTTGACTAAATCCTCCTCGTGTACCTTTCTCAATAAATTACAGCTGATCAATGTCAGTTAATAACTCAAGTTCCTGCTGTGTATGCTTCAACATTGCATTCCACGTAAACCCTGGAAAAGTATAGTAGTGGGCGGAGTCTAGTCCATAAGTTAAATGACAACTTGCACGAAACTGTTCAAATACTTCAGCCAATAGCATCACATTGGTCTTGAGATATAAGTCAGAGTACTGTCCCAGGTTTTGAATATTAAATGCATTCCACACTTATCGTGCATGCGCATACTGCTTCTTAGTAATTCCTCTACCTTCCAGCATGTTGCAGAATTTCTGTTGACTAGGTAGTGAAGTGTAACTAAGCTTTTCAAAAGAATCTATGAATTCGTATGGGTATACACCTTTTTTAGTTAGTAATTCAAACTTTTCGTTATTCAAACCAAAAATTCTGTAATAACGGATATTCGTTTAGATATGAAGCTAATATTTCTAAAAATGAGCTCATAAAGCGGAAGCTATCAATGAATCTGTAGTTGATCAAGTTTTCAGGAATATATTTTGTGAAGGAGATATATTTTTACTTTGTCACTGGTAACATTTCTACACGACCATTCAAATCAACGACAATATTTTTAATTAATGACTATCGTAAGAGTTTTCTTCGACTAGCCATATGCACCTTTCCAACCACCAACATTCTGCTACTAGTCAGGCGTGTGGATGGGCGGGTGCTCGTGGGCGGGTGTCCTAGTCCTAATTGTTTTGTAAAAACGTACTCTTCAGTGCAGAAAATAAAAAAGTTCGGGACCATAACCATTTAGTGCCGACTAATAATTATAGAGGACCGGCGCATGACAGCTGTAATATCACATACCAAGATTCTTATACGATTCCAATAATTTTCCACAACTTAAGTGACTACGATAGTCATTACATAATTAAAAGTATTGCCGTTGATTTGAATGGTCGTGTAGAAGTGTTACCAGTAACAAAGGAAAAATATATCTCCTTCACAAAATATATATCGGAAAACTTGGTCAACTATAGATTTATTGATAGCTTCCGCTTTATGAGCTCATCTTTAGAAACATTGGCTTCATATCTAAATGAACATTCGTTATTAAGAAAAAAAATTTCTGGTTTGAATAATTAGATTGTTACTTTGTATTGTATAAATGAATAAAGAAATAAGCAGACATGAGCTCTGCATTTCCCACAAGCAATGTGATGGGCAGGGACAACCTAAATACCCTGGAGAGCTCACTATAGTCAGTCAGTCTTGAGCCTAACAACTTTAGCATTGTTGATTGTTCAGGCTACTCGCCCTAATTTAGTTCATTTAATCGTAATTTCAACTTAAAATATTTTTTATACGGTACTTGTGAATTAAACTTAAATTGAAATTCAGTTTAAATAAATTTGTTAGAAGAGTTTTTGGAAGAAGACTTTTTTTAAAAGGCAGCTCCCAAAGGCCAAAACCTAACTGGCGCAGTCAAAACGGATCCAGAAGGGCACTAGGAAATCCAAATTTGAGGAAATGGTGGTCTGGAATATCAGTTCTTAATCTGGAAGAACAAATAACAAAATTTGGACAAGGTACAAAATCGACCAAGCCCAAAGAAGCAAATTTGGACAAGGTACAAAATCTACCTAACCTAAAGAAACAAACTTGGACAAGGTACAAAATCAACCAAGCCCAAAGAAGGAAAACAGATGAAATTGGCAATAAAAATTATTTAAGTTCATTTATCCTAACCTTTTTTTTTCTGCAATTATTAATATTGGCTAGTAAGAATTTTATGTACAAATTTTATTATCGCAATTTATTATTTTTACGCAACTCTTTTATTGCAACAATTATTACTGAAACAATTCGATACTCATCATATTTTTGTATTGTATAAATGAATAAAGAAATAAGCAGACATGAGCTCTGCATTTCCCACAAGCAATGTGATGGGCAAGGACAACCTAAATACCCTGGAAAGCTCACGATAGTCAGTCAGTCGTGAGCCTCACAACTTTAGCATTGTTGGTTGTTCAGGCTACTCGCCCTAATTTAGTTCATTTAATCGTAATTTCAACTTAAAATATTTTTTATACGGTACTTGTAAATTAAATTTAAATTGAAATTCAGTTTAAATAAATTTGTTAGAAGAGTTTTTGGAAGAAGACTTTTTTTAAAAGGCAGCTCCCAAAGGCCAAAACCTAACTGGCGCAGTCAAAACGGATCCAGAAAGGCACTAGGAAATCTGAATTTGAGGAACTGGTGGTCTGGAATATCAATTCTTAATCTGGAAGAACAAATAACAAAATTTGGACAAGGTACAAAATCGACCAAGACCAAGGAAACAAATTTGGACAAGGTACAAAATCTACCAAGTCCAAAGAAACAAACTTGGACTAGGTACAAAATCAACCAAGCCCAAAGAAGGAAAACAGATGAAATTGGCAATAAAAATTATTTAAGTTCATTTATCCTAACCGTTTTTTTTGCAATTATTAATATTGGCTAGTAAAAATTTTATGTACAAATTTTATTATCGCAATTTATTATTTTTACCATTTCTAAAAGAATTTACTCAGGTAACCTATTTTAACAAGAGAATTATAAAGACGCATTTATGTGCACAAATTATTACAAATTATCACGACAAATGAAACGATTTATTTAGCAAGTCTGAAACTTTAATATATAAATAGAACGCAATTCTTTTATTACAACAATTATTACTGAAGCAATTCGATACTCATCACATTTTTATAAAGCTCTATAATTAAATATCTTCAGCACGGTAGTTATAATTTTATAAAAAAACGTTTATGCACTTTATTGAAACAAAACTATTTACTCATCGCAAAGACTAAAACAACATAATTCAGAAAACCTGAAATTTTTTTAATCAGTCATTTTTAAGGCAACGAAATTGTATAATTATGAAGAAGCATTCGCGCACTTATTAATGCAAACCTACGAGACAATTATAGCAACTTTATTACTGCCACATTTAATTACTCAGCAAGTCTGAAATAAAAATGTACAATTATAACGCAGTTATTGCAAGAGATTATTACTAACATAAAATCACTCAGAAAAAACCTGAAACTTAATCCGCATCAATTGTAACATCTGCAAAGCTTATATATATATATATATATATATATATATATATATATATATACAGTAATTCTTTAAATAACCATATATAAATCAAACCGAAAAGTAATTCTCGATTTATACAAAAACCTGATACAAATTAGAACTGAAGGCGACCATTAATTATTATAACAACCATGAATTCCAATATGAAGTTTTACCTTGAAAGTATTCTCTAACATAACGGAGATCGAGCACTATTGGTTATTTTTATAACCGCGTGCGAGATATTTTTAAAAACCTTTTATAAACCAAGAGACAGCGAACGCAATGTTTTTCTTTTACACCTAATAATCAGTAAACTGACCGAAAAGGCATTAACACTAATTGCCAGCCGAGATGATTTGATCAAATAGGACGATTTCAAACGGATTTTATTAACCACTGCGAATTATGCGATAAAACTAAATCCGACAGAACACCCCGAAAAGTACCCTTAATGTTAACTAAAACACCCGATAAACCATTTCAAAAATTACATGCAGACACTCTAGTAGTAGAAGCACAAAACTTTTTAACAATTTAAACGCATTCGCCAAAGTAGGCCAAGCGAAACCCATTATTTCAAAAAATAGTATCGACGTAACCCAAGGATTCTTACAATATTTTACATTTTATGGCACACCCGAATCAATAACTTTGGATAATGGAAGCGAATTCAGAAACGAAACAATACAAAATACACTTAAACTTCACAAAATAAAAATTTATTTTATAACCGAAAATCACCCAGAGTCAGATGGACTAATCGAGAGATTATACCTAGCATTATTAGAACGAATCAGATTATTAAGATTAACTTATATGAAAGAACACATCACTAATTGAATGTCATACGCACTAATTGCTTACAAAAACACAATCCACTCATTAACAAATTTTACACCCCTAGAATTAACATTAGGACAATCAGATTCCCGTAACCCTTACGATATACACTACAACAAAGAAGTATATCAACAGTATGCTAAAAACCATAAAGAAAAATTAAAAATAACTTATGAAAATGTAAAAAATAAATTAGATAACGACAAAGAACGTATTATAACAACCCGCGATAAGAATGCCGATATAAATAAATTTTCGGTAGAAAAACTTTCAAAGTAAAAGACACAAAACAGCCCCCAGAAATTTAGGTCCGTTTAAAATCAAAAAGATATCAGACAAAAATGTAGCCGTAGTAGACAACGGAAAAATAGTAAAATGTGTTCATTTAAAAAACATAAAATACCATGTAATTTCAGATGGACAGCCATCACTCTTGTCGTCAATATTCACCCAGGTAGAACAGACAACGAGATATTAGTTGAAGACATTAAAAACAACCCCGGTATACTACCAGTAAAATTGGGAAGTATGCAAAATACAATAGATTATTGGACATTTGCGCAGAAATTTGATTTAAAAGAATTAAAACAAGAGTTTTATATAATCAGAGACAACTATTACAGACTGAAACAATCAATGGACACAGCCAAATTCGGAAAAGAATACGCAACAGAAATGCTTAATTACAACAGTATAATAGAAAATATTTTAAAGAACATAGAAGATAAATTTAATAGATTAGTACCAACAGATCAAATCACAAGACGAAAAAGAGGACTTTTTAACGGACTAGGTAATATTGTAAAAGCTATCACAGACAATTTGCACAACCAAGATGCAAAACGATATGACAACGCCATACAACACTCAATTGTAAACCAAAATAACATAAAAACCATTGCTAGAAACCAAATATCTTTAACCCAGTCAACTATTATAAAATTTAATGATACGTTAAGAAAGATAGTAAAAAACTAAGACAGTATAACCAATAGAATACAAATCTTTGAAAGTAACATGCAAGTAACATGTTAGGAATGCGAGATTTAATCAGATTTAACACGATATTTACTAAAATAATATCAACCCTTACTGTAATCCAACAAATTTTAGCTACATTAGAAAACTCTGTAACATTTGCAAAACTAAACGGATTATACTCTAGTATTGTAGAACCAATTGACTAATTAAATGAATTATTAATAATTAGATCACTTATAATTAACAGTAAACTACCATTTGAAGTAGTAGAATCAAACATACTAATATTTGAAAAAATAGCCATAGTGAAAGGTTATGTCAAGATTAACAAAATCACATTTTTAATAAAAAATCCCCATAGTAAAAAATAACACTTATAATTATTATCATTTATTTGCTTCCCCATGAAAGTTACTAGCTGGTATCAAGTTATTATCCCTAAAACCAAGTTCCTTTCTATAAATGAACTAAGGTATGGCTACACGAACGAAAAATGCAAAGAAGTAGCACCAAGCCAATATTAATGACAATCATTAATGACAACAGCTATTCAAGCAGATACCCCTTGTAAAGTACAATTGTTAGGATTCTCAAATCAATACAACAATTGTGAAGCAAAACCAGTACAAATCACCAACATGAAAATTCAAAAAGTGACGGAAAACAAATGGATTGCTGTATTTACACAAGAAGTAATAGCAACCGCCCATTGCAACCAAGATGAAAACACTCTAGCATTCACTGGAAGTAAAGTAATCACCATTAAAGAAGATTGTTATCTAAAATTGAAAAAGACCCAACAGTAACAAAGAAATTCGCAAATTTGCCGGAACTACAGTTCAAGATTACACAACCCGAAGACGATGGAATTAGCAAAAATCAATGCAACTAGAACACTTAAACCTAGATGATCTCAACCAAGCCATGATGTTAATGGACAATTACAAAGAACACTTAAGCGAGTTAAAAGTGCCAAATTACATTATGATAACATAAGTGTTTGGACAATTTTATTAATTATTATAATCATTTTACTAACTATGTACTTATTGTACAAAATGTATCTTAGATATAAAAATAAAGAAAGAAAGTTTAGCCATAAGAAACAAGCAAAAGGGTAAATAAAGAAACAGTAAATGTACCTTTAGGGACAATGAATTTTTAAAATTAAGCAAAACCCTTAATTTTCATCTACGTTGGTAGGAATTACATATCCCCCAAATCAAATATATGTATAATTAAATGGAGTTATTGAATTTTAAGTTAACTTGCAACATTGTTTAATTCAAGGATAGAGAATAAAAGGATAATCGAAGTCAGACAAAATACATGAAAACGGATGTGAATACATTGTATTCCAGACGCAACGTGGCACTGCAGGTGCAAGTTACAGTAGGTTTTAAACCGCAATTACTAGAATTAAGGTTGCTAGTTTGCATTGTATAAATGAATAAATAAATAAGCAGACATGAGCTCTGCATTTCCCACAAACAATGTAAAGTGCAGGGACAACATAAATATTCTGGAAAGCTTACGATAGTCAGTCAGTCTTAAGCCTCACAACTTTAGCATTGTTGATTGTTCAGGCTACTCGCCTTAATTTAGTTCATTTAATAGTAATTTCAACTTAGAATATTTTTTTATACAGTACTTATAAATTAAATTTTAATTGTAATTCAGTTTAAATAAATTTGTTAGAAGAGTTTTTGGAAATTTTTTTAAAAAGACAGCTCCCAAAGGCCAAAATTTAACTAGCGTTAATGGCAAGAAATTTCTGTTCCCTTGAACTTTGTCCTGACATTGTTAAATAAATTTTCTTATAACTATTTAAAAACTTATAACGTTTATCTACATGCACTTTCTTTCTTGAAATTAGTATCATTTAACTACGGAAATGGAAATTCCTATGGTTATTCTACCCAGATTCTGAATGATGGGTGAAAAAATTTTAAACAACTTTATAATGATAAATTAGACTATAGTAACTTTTTGGTAAATTTATACCATTACCGAATAAATCCCAGTTTTGAAAAGGGGTTCACCTGTTTCGCAATTACCCTGCAAATTCTATATTTAACACGTGCAAAATACTCAACTTTCAGTTTATCGTCAGTTTACTTTAGTATTGCGAGCGACGTCTATTCGAGCCTCTTTCCCATGCATGCAATCTCATTAAAATAAACCAAATCGTCCATTCCTCTTGTAATCACAATAATCAACAAAACTTTCAATTAATACAGTTCGACCCTCCCTTTAGTATTTTGAGGTAACTCTCCCATAAAAATCAAAACATTGGCATTATGCCCATGTAATTCGCAAGGGAGCACGACCAGTTATCCTAAGGGATCGTATTATTAGACGAGTGTACCAAGTATAGCAATAAGGTTTTTAAATTTGCAATTAGTTCACATATAAAATTAATTTGCAGTCAATCGTTTGGTTTTGCTTAAACAGCGCAAGCACAATTAATTCGCCATTAATGTAATCACAATGGAAATAAGTCATCAACAGCCAAAAAAACAAGGTTCATATGCATTCTTATAACAAACCGGAAAATTAGGTGTATAGGAGTTCATGTTTTTATTTGTATGCTAACAAATAGGCCTACTAAAATATTTTATGATTTTTTGAAGGCTAGCTGAATAGTACTGTAACTATTTTCATGACAACTAAATTATAAAATTATTTTTATTACCAAACAGTGTTACATTTTTTATAAGTTACACAAAATTACGTAATATTTAAATTTGAAACCGGTAAAGATAAAACGAAAACTGTACCTCAATTTCAGATAATAATAATATCGCAATTAAACTCTAATGCACGTGTAGTTGTAATTCAAATAACTTCCATAATCGAGCTTCTTTAAAATAGTCTAAGGTTGGGCTTAATCTATCAGCAAATTCCTTTGCACACCTCCTGCACGAGAGACCTAAGGGAAAGATAAAAGATAAAGGATGTGTGACGTTCCTTTAAAATGTTTGTAATCATATTTTAATAGTTTCTCTACTAGTAAATTCCATCATAGGGTTAGGCAATTTCATTTAAGAAATATAATTTTTAGACTAATTGCATTTCTGATCTACGGTAGAATTATTTTTGTATATCATTGTTCATACCCAAAGTTGTCAAATTCATTATGGTAGTTTTAAAGGTTAGAAATTATAACATGGCTACTTTGTATAAAATTATAGTGCTGCGATTCATTTGTTTTGATTAATAATGTGTACTCCTGATGTCTACGACCTCATCGTCTGAGTATAAAAACGTTCATAGGCCGTTTTGTGCTGGCTCAAATAAATAAAAAAGCACCTTTTCTAGTTTAGTTAGACTTTCTGTAAGTTAAGTTAATTAGATAAAGAAAACCAGACAAACGTACCTTCAATTTGCAGTCTTAATTCATCTGTCCAAAGTTTTCGGAAACGATATCAAATTATTTTATGGAGGGAAAAATTTTTGTAGCCTCCAAAGAAACAACATGTAACTTGAGTAGGTTAGTCTACCTTGAAGGAAAGGTATCAAACACTCTGCTAGTGGATGATACAGTTTGGATAATACCCAACCAAGTTGATTATTTTTAATTATAGGAATACCTTGGTTCCACTAATTTAACAACTACGTAATGGACATGAGCATGTTGAAAATAGCTAGCTTCTTTTGAAGTCACTTAGAAATAAATGCTTTTGTGGTGTTTGAGGTGTTTACAGGCAACAATTGATTATCAGGTATTTATGAAAACCTCCGAAACTATACTCGAGAGGATTTGTAAATAAATGGGCATTTTGAATTCATTGGATGAACTGATAAGACATGTATGTCTATGTGATTAGGTTAAGAATTTAGTAACTTTTGGTGTCTCTGATTTTTAATATTTGCTTAAGAATGTCTATCATGTATTTGTAATGAAAACGTAAGTGCATTATATAACACAAATATACATACTTACATAATATTTCTTAAAACCGTACAACGAAGTAGTTGGAAATTAAAATTTATATAAAAGATGCAGAAATAGATTGAGTGCCGGGATTTAACGTAACAAGCCCCAGAAAAAAATAACAAAGGTTGCCAAAACTTTAGATTAGGAAAGTGATTTTGGCTTAAAATTCTCATGAGAAATTGTTAAGTGCACTAATAGACTTGTTTAAATCTGCGAACTGTAAGGAAGGATTCTAAAACAAAGTGTTAAATGACCTGAATTTGCAATCACGCCTCTAGGTAATTGCAAAATAATTTATTATGACAGAGCTGGAACTATACTTTCACATTAATTGAAAAAGAAAACATATAAAGAAAGTCTTTAAATTATTCCACGACTGTGCCTTCAACTATATAGTTGAAGTGCACTTAACGATCTCTCATGCGAATTTTAATCCAAAATCACTTTCCTAATTTCAGGTTTTGGCAAACTTTTGTTATTTTCTTTCTGGGTTTGTTACGTTAAATCCCTGCAATCAATCTATTTCTGCATCCTTCATATAAATTGTAATTTCCAACTACTCCGTTGTACGGTTTTAAGAAATAGTATGTAAGTATGTACATGTTATTTAGATTTTAAAATTTTACATCCATATTGGCTTGAATGGGTATTACCATGTTGTGTTATATGCAAAATGACGCTTTTGTTTTCGTCACGTTATCACAGGTCGATTATGTTTGATTTTTTCTCTGTAGATATTCATTTTTTATACTATGTTAACTAACGGTTTGTAAATAAATTTCTTACCAAGGTTTTCAATTTTTCTTTCTGTTGACCAATCCCACTCTACAACGTTTTGAGTTAGCATAGCATCCAATTGCGTTGGGATTTCGATTTTACTCTTATTGTTTGTTCGGTGTGGGCGATTTTCTATACATGCTTTTTTTTTGTCTGCACGGAATGTTGTAACATAAAATTTGGCATATCCAACGTGGGGTCGCAATTTTCGAAACCTTTTCTGTTGTACTTAAAATTTGCCCTATTGCTAAAACCGTTCTTTTTACTTAAGAGTTTGTTTTCGATTTTTGGAACCTCTATTCTTACTCAACGTTTGCTCCTAAATTCTTCTGTACATACACCGTTTCGTCCTGGTAAAAAATTTTCTTTGTTGCATTCATTTTATTGTTCCTTGTCTGATACTTGGTGATGTACTGTAGATTTTTCTTTATGCCGAGTTACCAGAAATGTGTTTCCGATGGCAATTCGAGTTTTTGAAAACACTGGTGCCCTAACCTATTAATGATCATTACTACCCATTTTTTTTTTGTTTCAATTGGATTTCAATTTTTTATTCGGGTATATCTTAACTTGTGTTGGCTTCAATATTCTTTTATTGAGATACATACATGTAAACCATTTGTGAGAAACTAAGCTCCAGTGCGAATTAACTTCTCGTGCCTTTGATTCTAAGGTCAACGGAGACGAGCCACACAGATCTGTGGAGTGTGTTTATCGCCGGAAACGCGAAGAGGCATTCCTTCCTATTGCTATTGAAGTCTACTTCGCTACCAATCATGCAGCAGTCACAACTTCTATACAAGAGCTTCAACAATGCCTTACTGAATGGTGATAAATCTTCACGCATTAGTTCCCTGTAGCACCACACACGGTGTGGCTGTAGTAAGATACCTCCAACAGAAGCAGAACGCCAAATCCGTTGGAAATTACTCTATACTTTGGACAATCTCTGCACTTTCGAAACTAAAATAAAAACATTCAGTCCCGCTACTCTTTCAGCAGCTGTTTCTAGTCGTTCTCACGCTTTTACTGGTGAACCAGATTTTGCTTATATCCACTACGATTGGAAAAAACAGTTTTACTTTACGCGACCGAACTGCTAAGATCCCTTCTATACCTACTCTCATGTCAAATATTTCTTCTATTGCTTCTTCGGTTCCTATTCCTATGACTACATCGACGAGTCAGGTCACAGGCTTCAATTGCGACCAACCTGGTTATGTGTCTACACGCTGTAATCGTTCTCAAGTACTTCATTGCTATGGTTGGGGGCATAAGTAATTTACTCGACGCAACTGCCCGAACTGTTATCCTATTACTAGTAGGAACCAAATTCCTTCTGTTTCTAGTTCTACGTTCTCTTCTGTACCTCATCCCGGTCACCCTACTCCTACCAAGACATACCCTTCTTCGGCAAATATGGCTTCGCACAATACTCCTCTCTCAGCTCTAAGAACAAAATTTTCTTTATCTCTAGTTCTACGTCCTCCTCTGTATCTTCTCCTGGTCGTCCTACTACCACCACAGCATACCCTTGTAAGCCATATGAACCTTCGATCTATAATATTAATTTCTACGGCTACCACGTTCCTACTTACCGAAAATCCCCTAATAAGAACAAAATATCTTCTATACTTAGCTATTCAAACAATGATCAAACGGGTCATACGTATTCACTTTCACCCCAGGTTGTGCCTCCTCCACGATTTCAGCACATACTTCAAACTAGTGGCTTACTGGCAGCAACTCAAAAGTTTGATCCAACTGTCTTAAATGATTCTACCAAAGAAATTCCTGTCGTGTCTTCAATAACAGATGTAGTTGAGGTGACGATAACTTATAGTTCTGACAGAATAGGTCCTGTTGAAGTTAGTGAACCCATATCTATAAGGCCTATTGCTGTTGTTGTCAAAGTTTCATCTGATGCTATTCCTGTATCTGTTGTTCAAGAAACAATTCTTATTGTGGCAGAAGGTGTGCACTATTTTGGTCTTCTATCTAATGTTGATGAAGGTATACCTGATTGTGTTCCTTTATCTAATGTGGATGAAATTATACCCAATTTTGTTCCTTTATCTAATGTGGATGAAATTCTTTCAGATTCTGTTCCTTTATCTAGCATTGACCAAGCTCTATCTGTCTCCGTTCCTTTATCTAACATAACTGAAATGTTATCTGATTCTGTTTTTTTTCCTAACGTTGATAGTTTGGCAGCCCATGCTGTTCCTTTTTCTAACGTTGACTTTCTTACAACCAGTACCAAAAGCAAACAGGTTTTTTCCATAACGAATAATGACTTTCCTAAACCACAACCACCCCTTCAACCGCGCGATACAACTACCACATCCCTTGTTAATCCTGTTTAGCGGAAAGCAGCCCAACAAATACTACTCCTTGTTTTGATAACTCAACCAACGAAACCGGTTAACCCAGGAAATAAGAGGCAGAAAATGTTCTATGTTGATTCAGCACCTGAAGATGCAGGTCGGCGAAACCCTAATGTGCTTGAGCTTGCTTCATTTTCCTTCTGAACGACGCCGACATCTTAAGTTCCATTAGTAGTTCTCTGAGTCCCCAATTTATATGCTGATTTTGCCTTTTCTTAGACTTGATTTCTGGATTTTACTTTTCTTGTTTTCTAAATTATTTTCTTGTTCCGATTGATTTTCCTTCTTTTCTTTCGATAGTCCGTACGATCTACCTGTCGTAAGAGGCTACTAAAGCGGTCCAACACACACACACACACACACACACATTTTTCTGGTCGTTCATTCTTTTCTTCAGTATTATTTTCTTCTGTCAGTTTCGGTGCTGCCTTCTTATGGTTTCTTATTTTTAGTTTTACTTCTCTGTTCCTTTTGATCCACTTTCCTTTCTCTTTCCTAATGCTGGGTTTCTTACTGTTAGTTCTCATAATGACTTCATTAAATTTTTCGATCCACTTCTTTTCTTTTTTTCAGAAACTACAACTTGGTTGACTTTTCGACCTAGTTAGCTATTTTTTTTTTGTTGTTTGTTTAGTACGATTCTTTGTTACTACAGCTTGAACTACTTCAATATTTCTATTCAGCATTCTCATTGTTCCCTTTGAAGCTTGACAGTCATTGTCTAGCTTTGGATTTTGTACTATTGATTTTCCTCCGCGTTCGTTTTCTTACTTTTAGTTTTCGCAAGAAACCAATTTCTTTTCTCAAGGTTGAAAACGTTACTACTTCTTTACTAAAGATATTCGTCTTTCGACGACTTTTGCAGTGTTAGGCCACTTCATCTTTGTCCAGTTTTGAGCTAGCACGGTATTCAATTCTTTTTGGAATCCTATTCTACCCTTCTGCTTTGTTGAGGTATTCAGTGTGGACGATTTTCTTTACTTACTTTACTACTTTCTTTCTTGTCTGCACCGAATACCTAGAAACTCCTGCAAGATTAGGTAGCGTTTAAAATACTTTCCGATTAAGACATGGTTTACATACGTAGCATTCTGTAACCCTCTTCAAGTATTTACATCACCCGTCCTCCTGAGTTAGTCGGCAACTTTTTTTAGTACAGTCGAGGTTTCCGGTATTTTATTGAATCAGGATTTTGAGTGGAGTACTTCACCGAGATTTTTTGTGGAGAACCGACTAGATTTTCCAGTCTCAAAACTGAACGTAACAGTCAAAAAAAGAATGAGGCATATAGGTTCTCCTCCGCAGCAATAAATGCAGCAGCAAACTACTTCAAGGTACCCATTCCAAATTTTTCTGTACTCCCAAAGAAGTTAAGCAAAAACAATTAATTTTCTTTGATTTACGACGGTTACGCGAGCATAGGCGGCTCCGTGGCGTAGTTGGTATGTGTATGACTACTACGCCTAAGGTCCCGAGTTCGAATCTCGACACGGTCCGCTTGAAAAATGTTAGACGAGCATTTTTCACAAAAATTCGCCCTCGTTCGGATGAGAGGTTAAATGGAGGTCCCGTGTGTGAGTGTTGTCATGCATGTTAAAGATCCCTACTTTGCTTGCAACAACAATGATTTGGCAAAATTCAAAAATTCCCAGGTAAAAAAACTCGCTTCCTTGCCAATGTACTACCTTCGGGTGGAGCATTGGAAAATAAAATGTAGGGTATGTGAAGGGGGTAAACAGCCAGCGGCTGCCAAGTTCCCCCAGCACTACCTACCTTGCTTGAAACAGCAAGGGTTCGGCAAAATTCCAAATTTTCCAAGTAAAAGAAAACTCGCTTCCTGGCCAATGTAGTACCTTCGGGTGGAGCATTGGAAAATCACATGTAAGGTACTAGTACTTTACTCTTGTGATGCAGTGTTGAAACTAAGTTTTGAAAATGATAAAAATATGAAAAGATGAAAGACCTATCGAAGAATCTCACATAACTTGACAGAACTATTGCAAAACTGTAGGAATATACAAAAAAAGTAGACTGAAAATTGCGGTGTATTGGTACTTTATTCTTGTGATGCGATGCTGAAGTTGAACTTCGAAAACGATAAAAATATGAAAAAATGACGGAACTATTGAAGAAGCCCACCAAAACTCGTCAGAATTAATGTAGAACTATACGAATATACTAAAAACTAGGTTAAAAATGCGGCATACTGGTAATTTATTCTTGTGGTGCGGTGTCAACGTTGGTTTCGAAAATGAGAAAAATATAAAAAGATGCCGTTACTACCGAAAAAACCCACCTAGATCGCCAGAAAAATTATTGAACTATAGAAATATACCAAAAACTAGGGTAAAAATACGTCGTATAGGTACATTGCTCTTGTGGAGCGGTCCAAAGTTAAGTTTCGAAAATAATAAAAATATGAAAAAAAGCCAAAAATATTGATGATGTTCTCTAATTCGTTAGAACTATATAGAACTATATGAATATATAAAAAACTAGTTTAAGAGTAGACTGAAAAATGCGGCATACTTGTAACTTACTTTTGTGATGCGATGCAGCAGTTTACCTTCGAAAATGATAAAAATATGCAAACAGGCCGGAATTACTGAAGAAACCCTAGCTTGTCAGAACTACTATATAAGTATAGAAACATATCAAAAACTAGGTTAAGCAATGCGACATACTGAAACTTTACTCTTGTGATACGGTGTTGAAGTTGTAACATATTGAATTCTATGGTCCTAACTTTTGTAATCGCTTCTACTCGTTACAGTTCTGTGGTATCTGATTTCATTATTTAGCTATATTATATCACAAGAAACAATTCTGTGATAGAAACAAACCTTATTATCATCTAATTCGCTTTGAATTTATATTAATATTCAATTGTAACAAATACTTTAGTTTTGTTCCAAAAACTGAACGTCTCATAATAAGTTATAAATAAGTCACGTGTGTTGCTTAATTTATAGGTGGACTGTATCCATTTTTAAGAATAACTAAGTTACTATAGCGCTTGTGGAAAGTGTCATGAGGTGACGCTTCAGACAGATCACCTGTTTGTTATATTGATAGTATCGAGGAGAACGCGACCATTTTTGTGCTTGTACAACGGTAACATGGCGTTTGAAGAAAAGATGTTGGCACTTTTACGTGCCAGCTGGTGCTTAAGAATTACCATATAAGTCGACGGAAGGTTCATGGTCGTCTTAGAGGGGGGGGGTGTTAAAGTTTTCCCGGGCTTTATTAATACGGCCTAAATATTCAATGAAGTAACAACGTGGTTACCTAACCACGGTATCCATTAACGGTGAGATAATAATTTTTTAGTAATTTTTAAGCTAAAAGAACCTTTGACTTTGTAGCGCATCGTTTCATTATAAAAAAATTTTTGTAACAGGAAGTATTTGAGATCGCTCAGATGATGTCGGTTTGGTAGAAAGTTATTACGTTATGATGTCATCCGTTATTTTCGGAAATCCCATGGGCAAGATTTTGTTGGCAAGATGAAGCCCTAAGCGTTTGGTTTGAAATTTTTAAACTGGAGTTTTACATGTACGAAAACCAGGTATTTAAAACACTCATTGGCGTAGGCGTCGATTCCTGATGAGTGTTTGTATTTTTTTTGTGTCAGTTATGGTTGGAGGTTTATTATCACGATTATGAACTTTTGAAAATGTCTGTACAGTTATTAAAGATATTAAATTTTATGAGAGTATTAATATTGCATTTAGGATTTAATATAAACGGTCGTAGAAATAACAACGCTCTAGTAATCGTTTGTCAGATTTTTTTGTTAAATGTTGAAATTTAAAAAGAAAAGGAAACCTTGCTCTTTCGAATTAAATCAAACTATTTTGTGAGACATGTGATATATGCAGGTGGTCTTGTAAAAAGTTAGTAAAGTTCACTTTCACTTCAATGTCCATTTATGGTATGCTTGATAGATAGTAAATTAGCTGTGTTATTCCAGTACCACGTCAATCTGATAAATTTTGATTTATATAATTTTATGCTATTTGAACACCTTTTTTTATAGCAAATACTACACTCGAGGTTTATTTGAAACTTATGTGAACCAATCTAACAGATCTGTCAATTAAGGTCATTAAAACTTTTTGTTTTTCAAAATAGTTTTAAATGTCAGAAGTTAAAGAGAAAATTTAAAAATCTCAGACGTATGCTTATTTCAAGCCCCACCGTTGGGCTGTCATAAATATGCAGTGAACTACCTGGGAAACAAGTCCTAAATCATCGTGCCCCACACCATCGTGTCCCACACTTTGGGCCTTATAAAAATGCAGTGGTTTCCTCGGAAGCCGGCCCCACTTTTTGGTTGTCATAAATAAAATACTTGCTGAAAAATAAAATTCAACTCTACTAATTTTCCACTGAAATAAACTTTTTAATCCCAGCTTTGATTACTACACGTTCTAGTTGAGTATCTTTGGAAGATGCTTCCGAAACTCACATTTCACGGCAAACTCTGCTCACGACTTCTTCGGAGATACTCACCACAGCTACTCCATCTCTCATTAATCTTTATACCTAATAATAAAAAAAATAAACAAATAATTCGACAAAACATACAACCCTTTTATTCTAACAAGATAAAAATTTAATTCACACCATTTCAATATGTACAATAGGGATCTACACGAAGCATTTTTTTATAACCTTAATCGTTATCAAAAGAAATCAACTTAATATATCCCCGACTTAATACTCCTCTACATTTCATTATGTTAGCTTAAAGTAGATGGGCCTATCCTAAAACCTTAATTTACTTTCTCCTGGTCTATGGTGAACTCAGTATAAACCTTGTGATATTTGTGTGTTCAAACTTTAGCACTAAAAATTAAACAAAAGACCCGTTTACCTCTTACATCAGAAATATAATTATTCAAGCATTTACACCTTCAGATTTATAATAAAAAATTGTCCTTTACTTATGTCAATAAATTAATTTTCAGTTCATAAATAATATTTCCATCAAATAAAACACAAATCACTAACAGTATAAATAAATCCACACTAGCACAACAGTTTCAATAAAAAAAAATCGTTACCCGGAGAGTATACTGCTTCCAGATCAACACCCATGTAGATGCCTTCCACACGACTGCACGTACCAGGATCACTCCATGTTGCAGGTTTCCATTTTTAACAGCAATTCCATCGCCAACTCGTTGTTCATCCCAATCATGAACAATTCCTGCCGCTCCAGATCCAAATATCACACTTCTTTCAAGCAATGTGCATCAAGCACCATCGTTCAATTTGTAAATAAATCTATACTTATGAGACATTCTGCTTCGATTACAACCATTTACTACGGCTCTTTCCTTTTTAAATTAACTTGCACTTTACTTGTGCATTAAACACTTATAAATCTTAAATCGGACTTTACTTGTCAAGTGGTTTAAAGCTAGGATGTTCTTCTTGTAGACTTCGGAAATGAGAGAGCAAATGCCACCTCCAGCACCGCTTATATATTATCCACCCCTTCCCCTTTAGTTGTCTGTATATTTGGTATCTAATTCCTGTAACTTTGTAAACCGTCACTCAATTCTGCAAAATCTAGCTGCACGTAAACACAACGCTTTTTAAAAACTCAGAAATCGACAACATAATAATTCTTTATCACGAAAACTGTTTAACAACAACTAAGCGTTCAAATATTCCATGAAATTTTTCCCTTTCCGTTAAATTCACTCAAATACAATTACGCCTATCGTGTGCGCGTTCATCTAATTATCTCTCTTTTAGTCACATAATCACATCTCTCAGCCTTGTCTATATTTCCTACCTAGAGTGTCTACGTCATTTGTGCTTTTTTGGTATCTCTTTCCGTCTTGTTTTCTGTCTTGTTTGTCGCCCCTCTATAACGATATTGTGCACGGTTATTTTTCCCATACTTTCTGTGTGCCTTGAAAAATCGATACCGTCCACAAACATGTTGTATCTGCGTCCCCCTTATTGCCTTTTAAAGTATATTTGTCTAACACGCGCTTGAAAAATGTTTGTCACTTAAACACCTGCTATCTTTCAGCTTCCTCTGTTACGAATTACACATAGTCTGTCTCATGATTGTATCGATCTGTTTTGAACTAATAAATTGCTGTTATTAATCTTGCATTGTCCGTTAACACAAACTACCTCGAATTATTTTCAACGTACACTGACTGTTACCAGAAGCGTTTATCTACCCCAATCGTCTGTTCTATGAAGTCCTTGATGGTTTTAACGTGTTTTACAATGTAGCGTTCTTCGAAAGCTTTGAACTTATGCTATATTAAATAAATGTACCGTGTGTAAATTATTGATTTTTATACTGAAAAGCGTTAATCCTATTAATAAATGTGCACGATTTTCAACCTTGTCGTCGATCTTAATTGTTATCCTTGTCTTAAATTAACGTATACAAATTAATCCTACATTATAAATTGTAATTTAATCCCAATCTAATTATTGAAGCGTTTTAAATAAATTATTGATTTTTATGTTCAGGGTTCAGGGTACCTACAAATAAATAACTTCTTGACCTATTTTCACCCACTTAAGCTTACCCAATCACAGTAATATATGGAAAGAAAGAAAAGAAAAGAATTACTTTAAATTATATTTTTGGTTCAAAGCAACAAATCTTTTATTTATGAGTATTTAAAGTTAATAATATTACAATGTGAGAATATAATTTTTAGGTAATGAAACGTGAGGGACACACAAGCAGAGTATATTACATAAGCGATGTAAGTTACTTCATTCTGATATTCATGTATAGATACAACACCTTTAGTTTGGTAGTTCCATGATGATTAATTCATGGATAATGTCGTTTTTTTATTAAGACGAAAACTGTGTCTTTTGATTAAATTTTATTGTGTGACTTTTTTTCAGGATCATTGCAGCAGGAGTCGAAGTACATACATTTGAGAGGTTTCCAGAGGTATTATTTTATATAACTTGTTTGCTTTTGATAGTCACTATAGCCTGTGAGTTTCTGCATCTTGTCATAGGATACTTTAGTTTTTTTATTGCCTATATAGATGCGGTGGCACTCAAATCCCCTTTCATTTTTGATTCCTGTGTATAGTTGAACTTACCTTGCATCCACGCCCAATCTCATTGCTCACCCTTGGAGCAATTCCCAGACTAAACCGTGAATATTGTGTAGGTCGTGAGTCTATAGGAAGCGATAACAGTAAGGATAAGTTTTAGTCACATAACATCAGTAAAAATCGCCCCACTGACGCCCTACGTCAAAACAGTTGCCCTAGTGTGCCTGACCCACCAAAAGAAAAAAAATAGTTACAAAGTTAGTTTCGAAAATTATAAGAATATGAAAAGATGCCGTTACTACTGAAGAAACCCGCCTAGGTCGTCAGAAAAATTATAGAATATAGGAATTACCAAAAACCAGGGTATAAAATGCGTCGTACAGTGCTCTTGTGAAGCGGTCCCAAAGTTAAGTTTCGAAAATGATAAAAACATGCAAAGAAGCCAAAAGTATTTATGACGCCCCCTAATTCGTTAGAACTATTTAGAACTACATCAATATATCAAAAACTAGCTTAAGAGTCGACAGAAAAATGCAGCATAATGGTACCTTACTTTTGTTATGCGACGCTGAAGTTTAGCTTCTAAAATGATAAAAATATGAAAAAAGGCCGAAACTACTGAAGAAACCCTAGCTTCTCAAAACTATTATATAAGTATAGAAATATATCAAAAACTAGGTTAAAAAATGCGGCATACTAAAACTTTAATCTTGTAGTGCGGTGTAAAATTTAGTTTCAAAAATGATTAGAATATGAGAAGATGCCGTTACTACTGAAGAAACTCATCTAGGTCGTCAGAAAAATTATAGAACTATAGGAATATACCAAAAACTAGGTTAAGAAATGCGTCGAATAGGTAAATTGCTCTTGTGCAGTGGTCCAAAGTTAAGCTTCGAAAATGATAAAAATAGGAAAAGAAGCCAAAAGTATTTATGACGCCCCCTAATTCGTTAGAACTATATAGAACTATATGAATATATCAAAAACTAGCTTACGAGGAGACAGAAAAATGCGGCATACTGGGACCTTATTTTTGTTATGCGACGCTGAAGTTCAGCTTCGAAAATGATAAGAATATGAAAAAAGACCGAAACTACTGAAGAAACCCTAGCTCGTCGGAACTATTATAGAAGTATAGGGATATACCAAAAACTAGGTTAAGAAATTCGGCGTACTGCTACTTTACTATTGCGGAGCGGTGCTAAAGCTTGTTTCGAAAATGATGAAATTATGAAAAGATACCGTTATTATTAAAGAAACTCACTTAGCTCGTCACAACAATAAGAATATACCAAAAATTGTGCTAAAAATGCGTCGTTTGGTATTTTGCTCTTGTGGAGCGGTGGGGAAATTAAACTTCAAAAATGATAAAAATATAAAAAAGAGCCCGAAGTATTGATAAAGGCTTCTAATTCGTTAGAATTATTGTAGAACATAAGAATATATCAGAATCTAGGTTAAAAGATGTGGCATACTTTTATTTTACTCTTGTGGTGCTATGGTAAAGTTATTTTCCAAAATGATAAAAATATAAAAAGATGCAGCAACTATTGAAGAAAATCACATAACTCGTCAGAACTATTGTAGAACTATAGTAATATACTAAAAACTAGGTTAAGAAATGTAGTATACTAGTACTAAACAATTGTGGTGCGGTGCTGAAATTAAGTTTCGAAAATGATAAAAATATGAGGAGGCGGAACTATTGATGAAACCCAACCAACCTTGTCAGGACTATTGTAAAATTTTAAGAATATACCAAAAATTAGGTTAAAAATGCGGCGTACTGGTACTTTACTCTTGTGATGCAATGCTAAAGTTAGGTTTCGAAAATGATAAATATATGAGAAGAGGCCGAAAATATTGATGAAGCCTACCTAAATCGTTAAAACTATAGGAATCTACCAAAACCTAGTTTAAGAAATGCTGCGAAACTTTACTCTTGTGGTGCGGTGCTAAAGTTAAGCTTTGAAAATGATAAAAATAAGAAGATGTCGAAACTGCTAAAGAAATCCCATCTAGTTTGTCAGAAATATTATAAAATTATAGGAATATACCAAAAACTAGGTTAAAAATGTGTCGTATTTTATTTTGCTCTTGTGGAAAGGTGCCGAGAAAATGTTTTCAAAATGATAAAAATATGCAAAAAAGGTCTGAACTATTGATGAAACCCGCCTAACTTGTTAGAACTACTGTAGAATTTACCAAAAACTAGGTTAAGAAATGCGTCGTATTGGAAGTTTGGTCTAGTATAGCGGTGCCGAAGGTTTCAAAAATGATAAAATATGCAAATAAAGACGGAATTATTGATGAAACTCACCTAAATCGTTAGAACTCTTACAGAACTATTTGAATCTACCAAAAACTAGGTTAAGAAATGCTGCGAAACTTTACTCTTGTGGTGCGGTGCTAAAGTTAAGCTTTGAAAATGATATGGAACTACTAAAGAAACCCACCTAGCTTGTGAGAAATATTACAGAACCATAAGAATATACCAAAAACTAGGTTAAAAATGCGTCGTATTGGTACTTTGCTTTTGTGGAGCGGTGCCGAAGTAAAGCTTCGAAATTGAAAAAATTCTGAAAACAGGTCGGAACTATTGATGAAGCCCACCTAAAGGATTAAAGGTACTGTAGAACTATAGGAATATTGCAAAAACTAGGTTAAAAATGCCTTGCTATTGTGGAGCCGTGCCGAAGTTAAGTTTCGAAAATGATAAAAGTATGCAAAAAAAAGCCGGAACTATTGATTAAGCCCATCTAAATCGTTAAAACTACTGGGAGAACTATACGAATATACAAAAAAACAGATTAAGAAATGCTGTGAAGCTTTACTCTTGTGGTACAATGCGGAAGTAAAGCTTTGACAATGATAAAAATAAGAGCAGATGCCGGAACTACTGAATAAATCCACCTGGCTTGTCTGAAATGTTATAGAACTATAGGAATATACCAAAAGCTAGATTAAAATGCGTCGTATTAGTATTTTGCTTTTGCGGAACGGTGTCGAAGTTAAGTTTCAAAAATGATAAAAATATGAAAAAAGGATGTAATTGTAGGTAAAACCCACCCAATTCGTTAGAACGATTGTAGAACAACAGGAATATACCAAAAATTAGGTTAATAAATGCGGAGTATTGGCACTTTACTCTTGTGGTGCGGTGGTGAAGTTAAATTTCAATTATGATAAAAACATGAAAGGATGCCGAAACTATTCATGAAGCCCACCCGAGTCGTCACAATTTTTGTAAAACTATAGGAGTGTACCAAAAACTAAGTTAAAATGCAGCATACTGGTAACTTATTCTATTGGTGCGGTAATAAAGTTAGTTTCGAAAATGATAAAAATATGAGAAAAGCTCCGAAATAGTCTTCAGAGCTATTGTAGAACTATAGGAATCTACAAAAAGTAGATTGAAAAATGCGACATACTAGTCTTGTGGTGCTGTGCTGCAGTTAAGTTTAGAAAACGATAAAAATATGATAAGCGTTGGAGCTATAGATGAGCTTGCTCGTCAGAACTATTGTAGAACTATAGCAATATACCAAAAACTAGGTTAGGAGATGCGGAGTACTGGTACTTTACTCTTGTAGTGCGGTGCTGAAGTTAAGTTTTGAAAATAATAAAAATATGAAAAGCGCCGAAGCTATCGATGAAACCCACCTAAACAATTGTAGAATTTTAGGAGTATACGGAACTTTTGTAAGAGGTGCCTAGAAATCCAGCCATCGACTTGAGTAATACGAAAAAGAAGAAGTTTGTCAATGGGAGGTTAAAATGGGCTGGGTTAGTTCTCCAACAAGTTGTAAAATGACTCAAACAACAAAAAATTGTTAGTCTACCAAAAATTCTAATTGATAATAAAATCACCCATCTGAATTCACGCGCAAATAAGTGTAAGAAATTAATATATTAATGATAATCTTTTTGTTAAGCAAAGAGAAGAAAAATATTCTCTAAGAAGGTAGAGAGGCGTGAGTTCGCAAGGTACCGACCAGAAAAAGTTTCTCATTAATAAAAAGTGACAACTTTTTAGTACTAATTTCGATTCAACGACGTCTAGTTCATAAGAGGATAAGGTTATTGAAAGTATTTATTTAAGTGAATCTAACCATTACTTGGTTCAGAAGAGAACAATGGTACATCATGTTTTTCTTTTACGAATTACGCGAGTTATGTATCCCCCAATGTTTATATATATTATAAAATAGAATCTAATAGGAAATTATTAGAAATCATTAAAAATTATTAAGTCAAGTACAACGATGTAATTCAAGGAAAAATATAAAAAGTGTATTAATAGTTCATGAGAACGGATGCGATACAATGTATTCCAGACGATAGTGATACTACTGGTGACAGGTTACAGACGGTTAAGATACCGTGATTATCTAGAAAGTAAGATTATTACAATATATTAATGAATAGAATTAAGAATAAGCAGACATGAGCTCTGAAAGGTCGCACAGAATTGTGAGGGGCAGGGACTACATAAATACCCCGGGAGCTCCAACACCAGTCAGTCAGTCAAAGTATGTCAGCTATAACATTGCAGTTTGCTTAGGCTACTCACAATATTAGTGCAATTAATTATTTTATTTCGACTTACAGTAATTTTAATCAAGATTGTCAAAATTCTATATTAATGTCTGATTAACTAATAAAAATTTGTTACAAGTATTGGAACTAGTTTTTAAAAACACCGCTCCCAAGGCCCGAAACATATAAATAGGGGCATTTAGACAACACTGCATTTGATGGATTGAAACATTATCTAAAATTGTTGCGTCCAAGAAAAGAGGCGTCGCCGTGGATCAATGTAATAAGCGTAAGACTACGGATCCCAAGGTCCTGGGTTCGAATCCCGACACGGTCGACTGCTTGAAAAATGGCAGATGAGCATTTTTCACAAAAATTACGCCCTCGTTCGGATGAGAGGTTAAATGGAGGTCCCGTGTATGAGTATTGTTACGCACGTTAAAGATCCCTACCTTGCCTGGAACGGCAAGGATTCGGCAAAATTCTAAATTTCCAGGCAACAAAAAACTCGCCTCCTGGCCAATATAGCACCTTCGGGTGGAGCATTGGAAATGTAAATGAACTGTCCAAGAAAAGAGTATGAAGTCGGTTATAATAATAGAGCATCGATAAGAACTAAAAAAAGAATCAGAATTTGAAGTGAGGTTGTAGTTTTCGAATGAGCGATAGGAAACAGGCGAGAGGCGAAGCCACCCTTCGCTTTTATTACGACAGACAGGGCTATTCTATCATAATGCTAGACTTATGTTTTAAAAATTTTACTCCGCACTAGTCTGTTTTTCGCTACTTTTGGGTCACGGAAAAACCGAAGAATGTACGGACTCCTCTTCGTATAGTAACGTTGCTTTGTTAATTTTCTTGATAATTATTACATATAAGAAGCTAAAATTTCAATTAGTTTTCAAGAAAATAATTCCATGAATTTAGGACGCACTTATGTTTGACATTTCAAGATTTCTCCAACGCTCAAGGTTTACAGTTTCAACACAATACATAAATATCTATTAATAACCAAGCGATAATAAAAGGTATGGCGGTTAGAAATCATAAACTAAGTTTACTTAAGATGGCGGCGGCCTCTTATCTTACATGATAAGACCCAAGATATCCTCTATGAATTACAACGTTCACTTCTCATCTCCTATTTGCTTTACGCAAACACAAACTGACGATGGAGAACCTGTTCCGTGCTATGCTAGATGGTCGTTTAAATACGACCACCAAATCAAGGCTGGGGCCGCTAAGTGACACAAAAATGTCTTACATAACCGAAAAACTACTTAACTCATGATAAGGATACGTTTCTGCTTTCACCTTTAGATTAGAAAAAAATAAATTGTTCTATTCTGTTCCGTTTTATATTGTAAAGGCAGATGTGATGTAGTAAATATGATATCGGTGCGCCCAGGACAAAGGGTGTGTACATAGGACACTAAAGTAAACACGTTTTAGTTTTGTCGTTTGTATATCAGCTGCAATTTGGGGTAATATTCTGTCCGCACCTCTTCTGGATCGTATGTGTGCGAAATAAGGACCGAAATCGTTTCAGTATGTGGAAAGATAAAATATTGTTGAAATGGATGCATTAGCGAGATATATACTGGCCCGCTTTTGAGCGACGGGATGTAATGATGTATAGGTAGATAGATAAGCATGTATGAAAAAAAAACGTATTAAATTTGTTGGAAAATGTATTATTTTGGCTTAGGTTTCGGAACATCAAACGAATGATAGCAAAAGTGCATGGGAGTAAATTGTTTTATTGTATCGTACATTAATTAATCCTAGTTTAAAACTGAAAGCTCCACAGTTAATATTCTTCCTATGACGTTCTTCTTAAAATTATACGAAGTTCAAATATAAAGGGCAAGGCCCATCCTAGATGACATCATCTAAAAAGTTTAACACTATACTAAATACAAAGGTAAGCCAGAAGAAAAAATCATGGGGTTTACATTCTAACTTTCTAAGTAGGAAAGATACGAGGTAGCAAATATAACATCCTAAAAAAGAAAAAAAAAGTTTCCCGTTAAAAGCGGGCTGTCATTTTTCAGGGATAAACATACAACTAAACCATAAATGCCAAAAACAAGTAAATAAGTATCAATTTATATAATTTAAAATATTTTTTAAGTGGGCGAGTTACGTTTCGGGCCTTGGGAGCGGTCTTTTTAAAAACTTCTTCCAAAACTTCTTGTAACAAGTTTTATTTATTAAACAGATATTAAATATGAAATTTTGACAAACTGATTAAAATACTCTAAGTCGACATAAGACAATAGTTGAATTAGTACTAAGGCGAGTAGCCTAAGCAAACGGCAATGCTAAAGCTGAAATACTCGAAACTGACTAATTGGCTTAGGGCTCCCAGGGTATTTATGTTGTCCCTGCCCCTCACATGTCTGTGGGAACTTGCAGAGCTCATGTCTGCTTATTTCTTAATTCTATTCATTATACAATGTAACAATCTTAATCTCTAAGTAATCACGGTTTCTTAACCGTCTGTGACCTGCACCTGCAGTATCACTTACGTCTGGAATACAATGTATTACATCCGTTCTCACAACTTGCTGTGAAGTTTTAATAACCTTTCTGATTTATCCTTGAATTTACAATGTTGCATATAACGTAAGTTTCTTTATTATTTTCTAATAATTTCTATTTATTTGTACATATATTGATTGGGGGGATACGTAACTCCTCCCGACGGAAATAAACATTAAGGTTTTCTGTGCTTAATTTTTAAAATTCATTGTCTCTAAAGGTACATTTATTATTTCTTTATTTACCTTTGTTTCCTTATGTCTAAAATTTCTTTCTTTATTCTTATATCTAAGATACATTTTGTAAAGTACATACATGATTGATAAAATGATTAAAATGATTAATAATACAATGGTCTGCTAATTTCTTAATTCTATTCATTATACAATGTAACAATCTTAATTTCTAAGTAATCGCGGTTTCTTAACCGTCTGTGACCTGTCACCTGCAGTATCACTTACGTCTGAAATACGATGTATTACATCCGTTCTCACAACTTGCTGTAAAGTTTTAATAACCTTTCTGATTTATCCTTGAATTTACAATGTTGCATATAACTTAAGTTTCTTTATTATTTTCTAATAATTTCTATTTATTTGTAGATATATTGATTGGGGGGATACGTAACTCCTCCCGACGGAAATAAAAATTAAGGTTTTCTTTGCTTAATTTTTAAAATTCATTGTCCCTAAGGGTACATTTATTATTTCTTTATTTACATTTGTTTCCTTATGTCTAAAATTTCTTTCTTTATTCTTATATCTAAGATACATTTTGTAAAATACATACATGATTGATAAAATGATTAAAATGATTAATAATACAATGGTCTGCTAATTTCTTAATTCTATTCATTATACAATGTAACAATCTTAATTTCTAAGTAATCGCGGTTTCTTAACCGTCTGTGACCTGTCACCTGCAGTATCACTTACGTCTGAAATACAATGTATTACATCCGTTCTCACAACTTGCTGTAAAGTTTTAATAACCTTTCTGATTTATCCTTGAATTTACAATGTTGCATATAACTTAAGTTTCTTTATTATTTTCTAATAATTTCTATTTATTTGTAGATATATTGATTGGGGGGATACGTAACTCCTCCCGACGGAAATAAAAATTAAGGTTTTCTTTGCTTAATTTTTAAAATTCATTGTCCCTAAGGGTACATTTATTATTTCTTTATTTACATTTGTTTCCTTATGTCTAAAATTTCTTTCTTTATTCTTATATCTAAGATACATTTTGTAAAATACATACATGATTGATAAAATGATTAAAATGATTAATAATACAATGGTCTGCTAATTTCTTAATTCTATTGATTTTACAATGTAACAATCTTAATTTCTAAGTAATCGCGGTTTCTTAAACGTCTGTGACCTGCACCTGCAGTATCACTTACGTGTGGAATACAATTTATTACATCCGTTCTCACAACTTGTTTATAAACTTTTAATAACTTCTTCATATTTATCCTTGAAATACAATGTTGCATCTAACTTAAGTTTTCTTTATAATTTTCTAATAATTCCTAATAAATTCTATTTTGTTATACATATATAGATTGGGGTATACGTAACTCCTCCCGACGTAAATAAAAAATTAAGGTTTTCTTAGCAAATTTCTTAAAATTTATTGTTTAAAATTCATTGTCCCTAAGGGTGCATCTCTTGTTTCTTTATTTACCTTTGTCTTCTTATGTCTAAAATTTTTTTCTTTATTTTTATATCTAAGATACATTTTGTATAATACATACATGATTAATAAATTGATTAAAATGATTAATACAATTGTCCAAACGTTTATATTATCGTAGTGTAATTTTGGCACTTTTAACTCACTCAATTGTTCTTTATAATTGTTCATTAGTTTTATGAAGGAGTTGAGATCGTCCAAGTCTAGGTGTTCTAGTTGCATGGGTTTCTTGATTATTTCTTCGTCTTCAGGTTGTGTTATTTTGAATTGTAGTTCCGGTAAATTGGCGAATTTCTTGGTTACTGTGAGGTCTTGATATACTCTGATGATTTCGTCCTTCAATTTTAAATAACAGTCTTCCTTAATGGTGATTACTTTGCTTCCGGTTAATGCTAAATTGTTGCAATGTGCGGTTGCTATTACTTCTCTTGAAAATGCAGCAATCCATTTGTTTTCTGTAACTTTTTGAATCTTCATATTGGTGATTTGTACTGGTTTGGCTTCACAGTTGTCGTAATGGTTTGGAAATCTTAGTAATTGTACTTCGCAAGGGTGTCTTCTTGAATAGTTGTTGTTGTTAATGATAGGCATAAATATTGATTTGGTGTTACTTCGTTACATTTTTCGTTTGTGTAACCACATCTGAGTGCATTTAAGGATAGGAACTTAGTTTTGGGGACGATAACTTGATACATGCTAGCAATTTTCATTGGAAAAGCAAATAAATGATAGAGAAAAGTGCTCAAAACGGGATCTCCATTTTATTTTTATTAATTAAAAAATTGAAAACAACTAAAACTATTTTTTAAAAGCACGCAATAGTTACTTGATAATGTTTTGCGCCATTTAAGTTTTATTTCCAGGAAATATTATTATAAATTAGTAAGAAACAAAATATTTTACAAAACCTTACATTTCGGAAATTCTAAAAAAAGTTGCCTAAAGTGGACCCCTTCGAAAAATAATGGAAATTACACAAATGAATGTAAGAAGGATTAAATCACTTAAAACATGATTAAGTTAAAAGTAAATTATAAGGTATTTAATAGTGGTATAGTACAGTACAGAGATTACATTTTTAACGGCAAAAATCATATAGATAAATGTTTTTTTCTGCCCCAGCACAGTCCACATGGGCCCACTGTGAGCACATCATGTACATCACCCAAAGTTCCCTTCCTCAGAAAATCTTCTGTCACAGAATATGCACAAAGCATCATTTTTTGATGGCGTTACTCCTGGTTGACGGTAAGGGTGATGGCTGTCCATCTGAAATTACAGGATGTCTTAAGTTTTTTAAATGAATGTATTTTATTATCTTGCCGTTGTCTACTAAGGTTATATTTTTGTCTGATATTTTTTTTATTTTGAACGGGCCTAAGTTTCTTGGTGCCGTTGTGTGTCTTTTACTTCAAAAGTTTTTCTCTTACACGGTTTATTCTATTGAAAATTTATTTGAGTCGGTATTCTTATTGCGGGTTGTGGTGATACGTTCCTTGTCGTTATCTAATTTATCTTTTACCTTATCGTAAGTTATTTTTAATTTCTCATTATGGTCTTTAGCATATTGCTGATATATTTCTTTGTTATAATGTATGTCGTAAGGGTTGCGGGAATCTGAATTCCCTAATGTTAGTTATAGGGGTGTAAAATTTGTTGATGAGTGGATTGTATTGTTGTAAGCGATTAGTGCGTATGACATAAAATTGGTGATGTGCTCTTTCTTGTAAGTTAATCTAATAGGGTTAAATATAATCTTTCAATTAGTTCGTTTGATTCAAGGTGGTTTTCGGTTTTAAAATACATTTTTATTTTGTGGAGTTCTAAGGTGTTTTGTATCGTTCTATTTTAAATTCGCTTCCATTATCTAAAGGTATGGTTTCGGGTGTGCCATATAATGTAAAATGTTGTAAAAATCCTTGGGGCACGTCAATGTTCTTTTAGATGTGATAGGTATCGCTTGACCTAGTTTGGTGAATGCATCTACAATCGTTAAAAAGTTTTGTGCTTCTCCTACTAGAGTATCGGCATGTAATTTTTGAAAGGGTTTGTTAGGTGTTTTGGTTAACATTAAGGGTATTTTTGAGGATGTTCTGTCGTATTTTGCTTTATCGCATAGTTCACATTGGTTAATAAAATTTGTGGTAAACTTTTTAATATCTTTAAAATAGTATCGTCTTATAAAGTTGCTTTAATGTCTCGCTTTTGTCTAGTTGAATTTAAAAATGTGCCTTTCGTTGTCTTTCAAATACTTCTCTTAATCTTTCTGTGTTCTATCAGTAATGTTGAATATATTATGATGTCGTCTAGGTACACAAGATATTCTCCGTTGTGTATTCTTCGTAAAATGTTGTCCATGACTCGTTGAAAAGTGGTGGATGTGTTCTTCAGTGCAAATGGCATTCGTTTATATTTGTAGTATCCTCTAGGGGTGCTAAATGCGGTTTTCGCTGTCTTTCTCGTCTATTTCTACTTGGTGATATTCTGAGGCGAGGTCTAATGTTGAAAAAACTGACACTTTTCTAATTTGTCTCGCGGCTTGTTTAGTTTTTATTGGTGAATAGCTTTTATTCGCGTTAGGGTTAGATAGTCTGTTTCGATAAAACATGGCGTTTTCTTCTTCTATGATCATATTCATTTCTTCTTCTAAATTTTGGGGATGTTGAAACTTTATGTTATCTGATAGTCGTTTTGATAATGCGTTTACATAGGTGTCCAGTGCCATTTCGTCATACATTTTTGTCTTTAGTAGGCGGATATTTTGGTCGGGTTCTTCAATTTTTAGTTTTGTCAGAATTAAACTTCTTAGGTTTTGGTATTTCATTTCGAATTGATATGGGAATTGGTTACTTTCCATTCTAAGGTTTATTAGATCGCGGATAAGACATTTGATGTTCTTTTGGCCTTCGAAATATGCTATCAATATGCGTTTAAAATTCCACTGTTCTAAATTGTCTTGACTGGCTATTAGCTTAGTGCCCTTTCGGTCAGTTTACTTATTATTAAGCGTAAAAGTGAAACATTGTTTTTGTTATCTCCTGATTTGTAAAAGCTTTTCAAAAATATTTCACACGCGGTAATGTAGTTACCTAAGAGAGCTTGATCTCCGTTAAATTGAGGTATACTTTTGAAGTAAATTTTCATATCTGAACTCATGGTCTTTAAGGATTGTTCTAATAAATTAATGGTTATTTTCCGTTTTAATTAATTTTAAGTTTTTGTATAAATTGAGATTTATTTCTCGATTTGGTTTGTTAATTTTTAGTTTGAATCTTGTTGGGTTATTTAAAGAATCGTTTTACTTATTTTTTTATACGGTGTTATAATTTAATTGAGGAATGTGTGTTTGGTTATGTCTGGTTAATTTTGTAGCTCTGGATTTGTATTTTTATAATTCACGGATGTTATGGTTATCGCGGGTTGTAATTTTTGAAATGTTTTTATGTGGATAATAATTTTTTGCAGTAATTACGTTATACTTTGTTTGTTTTGCGCCAGTTACGATTTTTTATTTCAGTCCTGTTGAGTAATTAGTTAAGTGTCTGCTTTAATTATCTCGTCTCCGTAGGTATTGTATTGATAAGTGCATATAATGCTTCCTTTCAATTGTATTGTTTCGTTATCTTAAATGTTTAATTATAGAGTTGCAAGTTTTCAGTCAACCGTTTCGTTACAGTAGTTGCATCAATGTTTTCTTTATAATTTATACAATAAAATTGTCTAAATTATAAGTTTTAAGTCTCCTGAAAGGTTTTATTTTCAGTTTTGGTGATAAATGAATTGCGTCTTTTACATTTAATTACTTCGTGCTGAAGTATTTAATCATAAAATATGTCACGTTTGAATGAATCTTTTAGTAATGTAGATATTTAATTATAGCTTTTTATAAAGTTGGGAGTATGGGAATCGCGTTTTAAATTTGCACGCTTTGTTTCAACTTGTAATGAGTTACTTTTAATAGTAAATTGAAAGATGTTTCTACAATTATACACTAAGGTGTTTAATTATAGAAATTGATGAAGGTTAAACTTTGAATAAATCGTTTCTATAAGAATTGCGTTTTATACATTAACCTTTCAGTAATAAAATGGTAAAATTAATTTGTTCTATTTTTATGTTTCAGACTTGCTGAATTGAATTCGTTTTTGTTTCGTATTAATAATAATTCGTAATAATAATTTGTACTAATTTGCGCATGTAAATGCGTCTTTTCTGGGTCTTTTGTTGCAAAATAGTTTCTCTTAATAAAAATAATTTTTCTAAATAAATAAGTAAATTAATTTCATAAATAGCGATAATTGCAATAATAAAAAAAAATCTGTACATACATAAAAACAAAAATTTTTCTCTTACTAGCTAGCATCAATAAATTTGTAAAAAAAATAATTGGTTTAGGAAAATGAACTTACATAATTTTCATTGTCAATTTTTTTTGTTTTCTGGCTGTGGGCTTGGTCTATTTTTGTACCTTGTCCACGTTTGTTTCTTTGGGCTCGGTCGATTCTTGTACCTCGTCCAAATTTGTTTGATTGGGTTTGGTCGATTCTTGTACCTCGTCCAACTTTGCTTAAGTTCTTCCAGATTGGTAATTGAAATTCTTGGTCACCAGTTCTCCGATATTTAGATTCATAGTGCCTTTCTGTATCCGTACGATTGCGCCACTTACGTTTCGGGCTTTGGGAGCGGTTTTTTTTAAATCTTCTTTTAAAAATTTTTTTGTAAAAAATTTTATTTATTAAACAGATATTAAATATGGAATTTTGACAAACTTATTAAAATACTCTAAGTCGAAATAAGATAATAGTTGAATTAATATTAGGGCGAGTAGTCTAAGCAAACGGCAATGTTAAAGCTTAAATACTCAAGACTGACTGATGGTCTTGGGGCTCCCGTGTTATTTATGTTGTCCCTGCCCCTCTCATGTCTGTGGGAACTTGCAGAGTTCATGTCTGCTTATTTCTTAATTCTATTCATGATACAATGTAACAATCTTAATTTCTAAATAATCGCGGTTTCTTAACTGTCTGCACCTACCTGCACCTACAGTATCACTTACGTCTGGAATACAATGTATTACATCTTTTTCATATTTATCCTTGAGATACAATGTTGCATCTAACTTAAGTTTTCTTTCTAATTCTCTAATAATTCCTAATAAATTCTATTTTGTTATACATATATAGCTTGGGGGACACGTAACTGGAGTTGTAACTTTTTTTGTGTATTGTTTATCGTTCTAATTCTTTTTGAATCATAGTTCGGTGCTTGTGGAAATGAGAATGGAATGACTAAATTTTTGAAGATGCCCTTTGCAGCCAAAATATGGTCCGTTATTATTTTTAAATAATGTTTTTTTCTGTGAGGAACGGTACCGTGGCTGCCAAGAAAATGTTTCCAAAAATTTAGTCTGTCCATTTTCATCCATCTACACCCAGAAATACGATATAAAAAGAATTGGAAACACAAAACAAAGCACAAAAAGTTACAACATCTGCAAAGGAGAAAACACTTTTTATACTGTTCTTTGTTATGATACCTTTTTATTGTGTTTCTGTGTGTGTGTGTGTGTGTAGCTGAAAATAAACAGGCTTAATTTTTGAAAAATGTTTTATTTTGGTCCGTCTGTATTTTTGCATGTTCGACAAGTTTTTGCGAAATATTTTCTTCCATGCGTGTTTTTGAATGTGTGTGTGTTTGTGTGTGTGTGTGTGTGTGTGTGTGTGTGTGTGTGTGTGAGTGTGAGTGTGCGTGTGGCTGTGCGTGTGCGTGTGCCTGTGCGTGTGCGTGTGCGTGTGCGTGTTCGTGTAAGTGCTCGTGTGCGTGTGCGTGCGGGTGCGCGTGCGCGTGCACGTGCGTGTGTGTATTTGTGTATGTGTGTATGTGCTGAATTTTGAAAATGCTCACGGCATCCAAAATATTGTCTTTTATTATTTTCTAAGAATGCTTTCTTCTGTATGAAACAGTGTTGTGGATGCCAATGGGGCGTTTGTAAAAATTTAGCGTGTCTATTCTCATCAACGCACACCCAAAAATACAATACAAAAAGTATTAAAACAAAAACAAAACACAAAAAGTTGACTTCTGCAGCTCATTGTTAATACTCAATATAAATGAGTTCATTGAAAAAAATCAAACGTGTGAATTAAGACAATGCATGAATTCCGTATCCTTATGTGATTCGTTGACGATGATTGTTGTGGATAGCAGTGCACTAACTCTGGACGGTCGATCCAAATATTTTCTAGATTTTATCTTGGCCAATGCTCGAGACGATGAAAGACCATATCTCGCTGTTAGTGTTTTGGATTTAAATTAAAAGGATTGTTAGTTTTAGGTGCTTCCCGCACAATTATTAGTATGCCTGAATGGAAAATTCTCCCTATTCTTTCCTTACCTCTTAATCCATCTGGAACCATCAACTGTACTGAGGCCAACGGCCAGTCTTATGAAGTCTTGGGATCCCTTAGCATATCCATTTCGGTAGAATTAAAACACATTTTAATTAATGCTTTAGTTGTCCCTTCTGTCGCGCAGACACTGATACTTGAAATCGTTTTTTGGAAAGCCATGGGTGTGGTTCCTGATTTGCGTAGTGGGCAATAGCTTTTTGGTGCTACTGTCTATTGACTCCATTAATACTTTTGGTGATCTTAACGTTACTCAGCGGTCGGAATTATCTAAAGTAATTGATCAGGCCTTTTTTTCAGACAAAACTACTCTCTTAGGTTGTACGAGTTTAATTGAACATGAGATTAAAGCTACTGCCGAACCGATCAAACAACGGTGCCACTGGCTACTGTCTATTGACTCCATTAATACTTTTGGCGATCTTAACGTTACTCAACAGTCGGAATTATCTAAAGTAATTGATCAGGGTTTTTTTTCATGAAACTACTCCATTAGGTTGTACAAGTTTAATTGAACATCAGATAAAAACTACTGCCGAACCGATCAAACAAAGATATTACCAGCTTTTTCCGAGTTATGACAGTAAAGAGCTGGATGGTATGTTAAAAAATAATGTGGAGGAACCTATAATCGTCCATGGTCAAGTCCTATTGTTCTTGTGCCTAAGAAAGGTGGTACTTATCGCTTCTGTATTGATTTTCGAAAAGTCAATAGCGTGACTGAAAAAGATTCTTATCCTATCCCTTATATTTCCACGACTTTAGACCGTCTACGTGATGTAACACTTCTTACTAGGTACAACATCCGTTCTGCCTTCTGGCAGATCCTTCTTTCTGCTGATTTAAAACACGTTACCGCTTTGACGGTACCAGGTCAAGGTTTGTTTAAGTTTACTAAAATACCTTTTGAATCCATGGCGCTCCTGTTACGTTTCAGCGTCTTATCGATCGTGTGCTGGGAGCCGACCTTAAACCGTATTACTTTGCATATCTCGATGATTTAATACTTGCTACTCCTACATTCGAAAAGCACTTAGAAGTACTATAGAAAATACTTCTTCTATTGAATTCTGCCGGTCTTACTTCTAGTAAAGGTAAACGCAATTTTATCGTTTTGAATCCACAAGAAGGTCGTGCTGATCCGGAAAATTGTTTTGCTTTTCTTTGCCTACGTCCTTCTACTACTGTCACTGATGTTTATTACAGCCCCGCCGCGCCTGTACCCGAGACACTACGTCAGTTGATAGCAATGCTAGACAATTGTAAAAATGATGCGCAATTTATAGATGACGTCACACAATATGCGAATTATTGCTACACAATTAAACGGTTATGCAAATTTTAAAGAAAACCCCCACGAGGTACTCACGTGAACATGTAGGGCTTCTTGCAGAATTACTCCATGATGGTCGGCGGCGGCTTTGCTAATCTTTCTCGGGCGTCGGCTGCTTCGCTGATCTTTCTCGGGCGTGGATAATTTGTCGGCCCTGGTCGAATCCAAATTTAAATATCTTCTTTCTATATGTAGGGAACGACAGGAACTGGTTTATAAGGTTCGATAGTCCAGAGAAGGCAAAAAGGGACCTACATAACAAAAAAAGATACGATAAGACACAAAAGACAACATCACTTGTTCACATCTCGGAGGCTAGTTACACACGTCCCCGGAATTCCACCACTTCCTTCTTGGTCCACCGCGTCAGCGCAAATCTCGCGCAACGCACTATCTGAAGTAACGGAAATACGCGCACAAGTTTTTTTAAATTCATTGCAGCGAAATCCTTACAAATTATAACTTATAAGAATGTTTACGGCCGATTTCGGCACGTAACATGCTCGATGCCTCGTGGGAATTGCTAGTTGGCATAGTCGCTTCATACCTAAGTTTTCTTCGGTTACTGCTTCGGCGCCGTTATAATTCAACAAGTTGGGACGTGGAAAAGGTCATTAGCTATATTAGTTGCTCTTTGAAGAAAGCCGAACGTCGCTATAGTGTAATCGAGAAGGCATATTTAGCTGTTCTTTGGGTTATGGAAAGGTTTTGACTTTATGTTGAAGGCAGTTGTTTTACGTTCATCACCAACCACCATTCTCTAGTCTGTCTCAATAGTTTTCAGAGTTCAGCTGGTGATTTAATTCGTTAGCCCATTAGACTTTAATAATATGATTTTACTATTCTCCATTGTAAAAATATAGACCATGTCGTCCCTGATACCCTTTCCCGGACCGTTTGTTTACTTGAATCTATTTCTATTTCTGCTATTATTTCCCTTGATGTTGCCATTCCTACTCCTGATCCCTGGCATAATATTATGCTCCAAAAAATCTTCCAATCTCCTAGACGCTATCCTTACTGGTTCGTGGTGAACCATATCCTTTTCCGTCGCTACAAAACTTCTAACCCTGCCAATTTCCAGAACGATTGAAAAATCGTCGTAGTTTCTGAACAGCGTAATCGTTTGATTTCCCTTTACCACGATCGGCCTACTGCTGGTCACTAGCGTGACTAAAATTTCCACTCGTCTCGTTCGGACCTACTAACCTAGGCTTTGAGCTGACGTCGCTCGTTACATCCGACGTTGTCTTGTTTGTGCTGTTCACAAGTTGAAGAGATACATCCTCCTGGCTTCTTAGCTCCTAGGTCCAAACCATCCTATCTTTGGCAGCTTATATCATATGATATTGTAGGTCCTTTTCCACGCACGATCAAATGTCATTCTTATATATATGTAGTGGCTGACTATTTTAGTAAATTCCCTTTTTTCTTTCCTTGACGTAAAGCCACTGCACACTCTGTTTCTAAAATCCTGGACGAACAAGTCTTCTTACTTTTTAGCGTTCCACGATATTTGATCACGGATAACGGATCATAATGTTGTAGTCGTCAACTCACCTCCTTAGGTGCCCGTTACCACACCAAAGTTCTCTTTACTACTCGTTATCATTCTCAAGCCAATCCTGCAGAACGCTTTAAAACCACGGTTGCTGCCTATGTTCTTGACGACCAACGCCATTGGGATGTTAATCTTCCTAAAATTCTTAGTTCCATCTGTACTTCCAAACATGAAATCACTTTCTTTGCTTTATTTGGTCGTGAACATATCCTTTCCGACGATTATTTCGGACAATAGTCCGAGATACACAACATGAATGTTCCTAATCCTAAACATCCCTCACATCGGCTGCCTAACTGAGCTGACCTAAAATAATAAAGCTGTAGCGGAGCCGTATATTCAAATAAGTAGACTGGCTTGTTTAGTTGTTTAAGCCACCACCCTTCCTTGTTATGCGTTTGATTGGTTGAAGATAACGACGTGCATATTCAGTGTGCGAGAAGTATCTTACTTAACATTCCATTCCCATGAAACGCATAATATAACTATTTCTAAAGTCCCGATTAAGGTGGGAATTCCAACCGCAATTATATAATGCGTCACAACCTACTTAATTCTGCAAGAACAGTCTCTTAAAATGATTATTAACATAAAATAGTTGTGGCGTGATAATTGTGTTAAAGCTTTGAAAAATAAAGAAATTTTTTGTACGAGAATTTATATTACAGGGAAAACTTGTATTTTAAATAGTGTCTTTAGGCACCCACATGGTTTTTAAACCGTATAAATCTTTGCGATACTAGGAAACAGAAATAAGTAACTACCCGATCATCAGATTATGACATTGGAGCGCACAAGAATCTTGTTTGCCTCTACCTCGACCGTATCAAATTAGTCGCGAGTATTAGACTCGTAAACTTAAAACTGATACTTAAATTCACTTTAGTACTAAATACAAGAATTATTTTTTTTTAGCTTACACATAGGTGCTTACAAAATATCTCAAAACATTTAAAACACCGGATTACTAGCAATATAAAAGCAAAATATGTTGTAGCAAAAAAATTTTACCTTAACATGCTAACCAGTAATACTGCATTAACAATAAGTAAATTTTTTAATCTTTAACAACCAAAATTCACAGCTATCATGATTGGCTTTAACGTAAATCCAGCGGATGGCAGTGGCTAAACAAAGCTAGACAAAGGTTCCCACACTAGGCTGCTCTGTGGCGTAGTTGGTATGCATGTGACTATTATGTCCAAGGTCCCAGGTTTGAATTCCGACACGGTCCCTTTGAAAAATATTAGACGAGCATTTTTCACAAAAATACGCCCTCGTTCGGATGAGAGGTAAAACGAATGTTCCGTGTGTGGGAAAAAATTAAAATTAAAAAAGGGAAGCTTCGTAGCGACTAAGTAGAATAGAGAAGAAGAAAAAGGGCTTACATTGAGCAAAAGCGACAGATGAAACGGTGAATAACAAAGCACTGCTCGACCAGCCAAAATATAGTCAGCAGTGCGGAGTGGGGAAGAACCCCGCTTATATGATTGACTCTTGTCTCGGGACTAACACAAGTACAACGGAAGAAAAATTTAGGTTGAAACGGAGATGCTCTATACTACCACGTCGATAATTAAAAATAACTAAGCTCCAGATGAGACCTAGACAGATATCTTCGTAATGGGCTTATCCACTACCATAAGAAAATCAGACAAAAGAAAAAACGACAACTAAAATATACCCACACAGTAATTTCAGAAACAGTAACTACCTTACATGTGATTTTCCAATGCTCCATCCGAAGGTACTACATTGGCCAGGAAGCGAGTTTTTTACTTGGAAAATTTGGAATTTTGCTGAGCCCTTGCTGTTCCTTTAACGTGCATGACAATACTCACACACGGATCTCCATTTTACCTCTCAACCGAACGAGGGTGTATTTTTGTGAAAAATGCTCGCCAAATATTTTTCAAACGGACGGTGTCGGGATTCGAACCCGGGACCTTGGGCGTAGTAGTCACACACATACCACGACGCCACGGAGCCGCCGAAACAGTAACGACCACAGACACACTGAAATAATTACACGATATACAGTTGTTCATGAATAGAAGTAGAAGAAGTTTCAATATAGCGAAAAAACAATAAGAGATTAACGCTGAAAACGACAAAAAAGATGACAGCGCCTCACCAACACGTTCAGGAAAAACAGAAAAAATGTACAAACATCTATATGATACAAAAAACAGTTGATCACGGAATTTGTAAAGAATGATTGAGATATTTGCGAAAGAAAACACGTCAAATAGAAATTCTTCGTATTCACAACTGTTGAAATCGACTTTTTACTATAGAAGCACAGGTGGCGATTCTATATATAGCTAGGTGTAGTACAGGTCCTAAAGATTCACTGAGTTGTTCAAAGATATGTCAACCACGACAAAAGAATGCAGCAGGTTATGTAATAATAAGAATAGTAGGGAAATAAAAATAAAAATTTTAGAAAAATGAAAATTATTTAAGTACAGTAGCAAATAAATTTTTTAAAAACTAAAAATGAGAGAACTATAAAATTACGGGATGAGTGAAATATCTGAGAAATGAAAAGGTTGGAAAGGATTTAAGGTTTAAGGGTACGATACATTTATATACATATGTTCAATTCAAATCATGGTTGAGAAGACAAGGTATATAATTAATTATAGGTAAGAACACAGCTATTACTGTTTGTTAATTGTATTGAATAAAAAGAAAAGATTTTAGATCATTAATATGCCATCGTTCTAAAATTTACCATAGAAATCATGTAATTTATAAGGTAAATCAGAAACTATATGATATAGTTTACATGTAATATAAAATTGTATTAGATAAGGAATGATTTGGTTCCATTTTTAATTTTAAAACTCAAAGGTAATGTTATTTAAGTGCACATGTACGTAATTCATAATAGTGTGGTTTAGGTAAAGTCAGACAAAAAAAAAACAGATAGTAACAACTGTATTTATTTACTATTTAAAACAAATTTAAAAAAAGATTTTTTTGTGGAAAACAAGATTCAGTCACGTCACCTGTGAAAGGTGAAAAGTTAAGTAACTTTGATACATACAATTAGAAACTAAAAGGTTATTTAATTAAAGATAAAGATAACCAACGTGTTTTTTTCATAAAAAACACTATCAGATATTTGTTTAAAGTTAAATGATTATACAAATTTCATAAAGGCGGATACAATTTGGAAAGTTTCTTAGATAAAAGGTTTTTTCATTAAACATTCGAATATGTAAATTTAGGTTAGGTTATGTTTCCGACGAGTTTTTAAGTTAAATTCCTGTTTTTAAAATTAAACCAATACTTTTTAGACAAAATGTTCAGGCTTTTCAAGTTTTTTTGAAATTATAAGAAAGGTTACTTTTCAAATGATATACATAAGACAGGAATCAAAGCTTAGTTTCTTTAAACAATGTGTTTTACTAATTGGTATATTTATAGTGAAAATAGAATACTAACAAATTGCTTACCACAGCATTAACGGATTTTTATGTATATGCAGTACATAATTTAATACACAAATAGTATAGGAAAATGATTCTAAATTATGAGTTTTTAATTAAAATAAAAATCGCAATCGCCATCTTAAGTTAGCGTAGTAATGAACCAAATTAATTTGTTACTTTTTAATTTAATTTTTTTTAATTCTTCTAAAGTAGAAAAGTGCTAGTCATGAGAAATGTAATTAAGTACATTATAAATAGAACCGCGCATTTTAGGCACCAAATTATTACTTGTTAATTAAACAGGAATAAATGTAATATAATTGATCGCATTACCATACAGAAGGCGTAATAATATTGCACAAATTTTAGAATGCGAAATGAATAGTTAACTAAATTAATATATTAAGTGTACCCTTTGTCCTTAAAGATATTTAAGTTAAAGTACAACAAATTACTAAGTAATAGTATTACGACAATTTGCGCACAGGAAATATTACTGTCCAATGTTCCTCCACCTGTGCGCCTGGCCGTATAAGTTTTAGTTGCATATCTATTTTCAATTGAAGTGTAGTTTGTTGTTGACCTACAAGATTAAAACAAGGAGCAAATAGATATTCTAGGTTAACAAGGAAAGGTAAAGATTACATATGCAATTTCACAGTAATAAAGCGCATCAGTTATCACTGGTCCTTCAGATACAGTAGTTTAGTGTATTCTACCGTCATGGTGGGTGGCTTATTGATTTTTTCGAGCCACCATCCTTCGTTGTTATACGTTCTGATTGGTTAAAGCAAGGACTTACATTATTCTAAGCCTGGGGAATATCTAATTTAGCATTCGATTCCCACGAAATACATAATAAAACTATGTTTAAAAGTCCTGAGCAGGCTGGGAACTCAGTACATTCCTGATCCTAAACATCCTTCACGTCGGCTGCCTAACTGAGCTGACCTAAAATAATAAAGCTGTAGCGGAGCTGTATATTCAAATAAGTAGAAATTGAAATGGTTTTAAATTAAAACGGAAGTAAATTTACAAATGCGAAATTGAACGTAACATTGTTTAATTATATTTAAATCTGTTCCATATATTGAACATATTTATACCAAAACTAGCAAATCAGTTTAACGAATTTAATACAAAAATAACTTTATAAGATATCATAACCTTAAATTTCATTTTCTTTAAAATATAAGAGAGCACAATCTTTTAAATCAAGAAACACTATATATAAAATTAATGTTTTGATCCCTGAATTTAGTTTTCTATCTCTGTTATAACTTAATCCAATAAGTTAATCAAAATGTACACAGCACATAAAACAACCTTATTCTAGTTGCAACAGCAAATACCTTCTATTTATTTTAAAAACAAGCATATATTTGCAATGTAAATATCAAAAATACCACTGGCGGATTTTTTATAACATAATAATTTGTTTGGTGTCGTTTCCTTCTTAAATGTATTATAAGTATTGTATCTTGCTCCATTTACTTTATCATATTTTATCGGCGAGTTACATATCTGCTATATTAATATGTATTTAAAATTAATGTTATAATTATACCTTAGATATAGAATGATACATTGTATGGAAGAATGTAATGTAACAAATGTCAACAAAGTTTATACTAGAAATAGAATAGGAAATGACTACTTTGTAACACAGACGCAAGTTGATATAATTAGATAAGGAAAAATGAACTCCTAACAAACAGACTTATTTATAATTACCTAGAAAGACATTATACGATTATCAAAAACAGCATAAAAACAATACTGTCGTTTCCCACAGAACAATGTGAGACCGAAGGCTTCATGTTAAATGTAAAAAGCTCATCTAGTCAGTCAGTCTTCAAACTTCTTAATTTTAACATTGTTAGGTGTTCAAGCTACTCACTAAATTATTGATTAATTTAAATATTAACTTGTAATATTTTCAATTGAATTTACTTTGTGCTTAAAGAAGTCTATTTTAATGAAACAGGTCATTTTTGTAAATAACTATATAAAATAAATTTGATAGTTGTGTTGTTGGAAATAAACTTTTTAAAAAGGAGCTCCCAAGGGTTTAAAATCTATCTGGCGAGGTTTAAAAATTATTGTAAATTAATTCAACACGTTTGCAATTTCTTCATAAATTAATTAGTGGAATAACAGTTGGAAGACGCTCAAGTTTCTAATAATTTTTATACCATTATTAAATTAATTATAATGAATATTGCACTAACAAAGTACGAAGGGTTTTTCAATTGCCAGTTGTAAAATAATCTGGTTGAATATTTTTATTCCTTCACAAAATTAAAATATTCAAAAGTAGTAGTTAAAACATATAAGTTCCATTTAAAAACAGTTCACGGAATTTTTTTAATCGCTGGACAAGTAAATCAAGAAAAGAACGTTTCCGAGTGTCGGTTAATCTGATGGGGAAAGCGCGCAGTCAATCACAACAAGGTATTGGTGTACGGTTTTTCGAATGTTGTTTTAGCATAAAATAGCGAACAATCTTGATTTGTATATTGTGGTTTTAATTAATTATGACACTTATTGAAATCGCGAAACCAGATGTATAGGTATGAATTGGAGAACGACGTTGATTATTTCGTGACCTCGAGACCTTTTAAAATAGAAATTAAAGGGAGTGTTAGGGATTGCGCTCTTCTTCTTTGTTTGCTGTTTACGAGTCCTAATAATAAAAATTTTAAAAGTTAATTTAAGAGTTTGTATTTTAGGTTATGAAATAAACACTTTTCAGTCTTAAGGCATTATAAAAACTTTTATTACAAAATCTTAATATCTGTTAAAATTTGATTCTTCTAGTTCCCTGAATACATTTTCTAAATATCCGGAATTTCTCTAGAATCTTCATATAAATGAAGTTGTAACAATTTTTTTTTGACGATTTAAAAATTTATAAATTTAATTATAAAATACACTGCACAATTTATTCAAATAAACAATTAATTTTGTAGTATTAATAAATGCTCAGATCAGTACCGCATGGCCCAATCACGAGGCGTATATTAATTTATAATAATAGTATAAACTTTATTCGTAAACGTTGGTCATTAGAATAGCATTTCAAACGTCAGACAATTCTTGTGCCTTGTACGCATCCCGTTAGGTAGGGTCAGGCGACCTCAAGCATTCACTTCGGTGACACATACCATGGTTCAGATTTTGCTTCGAGCTTGCGACTTGCGAATCGCCATAGACATGGCAGCGTAATCGGGTGCTGAAAACACTTGATTTTAGTTGTTTCTGATAATGGTAAGCAAGAAAATTGTTATTATAGTAGATTAAATGATCTTATTGTAGCGTTCACGACTGTACGGATTATTGATTTTTAATCTCACGATTGTACAAATTATTAATTTTAATCTCACGAACTTACAAATTACCAATTTTAATTTTACTAATTCAAGATTTATAAGGTTACAAAATTACAGTTCAGATGTGATTTTTTAATTTTTCAGTTTACCGTTAAATAATATTGCTTTAACATAAGTTAAAGAGGAGCCGAAAATGATGTACTTTGGATAGCCCGTTTAATGGATTGGTTTTGAGTTTCAATTTGCTACAATAAATTGTACAACAACTTGATGAAAATGGTTTCCTATAATGGTCTAGTTTAATACGCAGTAATACATTTAATTCGTAATTAGTTCAGAAGAAGAAGATTAAGCTTACGCTCTGTAAGCACAGATGTGGAAAGTTTGCTGAAGTCACTTGTTTGTCGAAGAATTGCAGGCTAATACATGTGGTTTCGACAAGGTATTTGTTTCAATAAAGTTCAAAGTACCAGTTGCCAAGACAAGCGTTTTTCTAAGAACTTGACCTGACAACAGCTGTTTGTATAACTTGACAGCGAGGCGAATAATTGAAACTAACATGGTAGCGTTTAACGACTTTTGTTTTACAAAGTAATTGTGAGAACTTTTGTTGTTTGAATTTCACTACAATATAAAGTTTTGCTTACATTTGATACTACTACAAATAATTAAGATTACTAATCTCTTTATTTAATCCTAAAGAGTATTTTATTTAAATTTAGTGACAAAGTAACTATGAGAACTAATTTTATTTAACTTTGAATACATAACACATATTTGGAAATCAAGGTAACAGATCTGTGTAGTTTGGGTAATTAATTTAAAAGCTTCACGGTCATGTTTGATACATTACTAATATTTTGATTCATAGTAGAGACAATAATAAATTTCGTATTTAAATATCTGCATCTAAAAGATTAGACCACATTATTGATGTATATTTTGTATATAAAATTTTTATCACAAAAGAGTTAAATTTAATTAAAGAACTATAATATAATTTAATTGAACAACTGTTCTATTTTGGACAAATGAGTCCAAAGGTAGTGTTATTTGAGTTAAAAGGTAGAAGTATAAATATATATGTATATATATATATATATATATATATATATATATATAAAATTAGTAATATTGACTGTTTTTATAATGTATAAGCAAAATATATATTGGGGATACAGTCAGATTGGGCATGGATTTAATATAAACTTCTTATAACCATTTCAAGCTTTCGAAAATGTTTATTATCTTCATCAGGATACTAAAAGTTTATAATTTAACATTTATATGATAAAATTATATAGGTTACTTACGATTATAAAGTTTACAATTATATAAACATTAAATGACATCTATATGACATGGACAGGTTTTTGTTCATACGCGTACATTTAAAAGTTTCTTATAAGTATATGCAAAATGAAAGTTAAAGTTAATGTAGTAAAGATATTAATTAAATAAAGTAACATAGTTATTATAGGTCTTGATAAAAATAAAAATAGAAACTAAAAAGTGTTATACTAGTTTTTAAAAATTAAAGCTAATCGTATTGTACCAAAGGTGTTATAAATTTGTATAGTGTGATAGTTTTATATAAGTTTGGAATTATTTTTATTCTTTATTATTGTTATAAGATATGAATAAATATTGTTTAAATTTTGTGTGTCTGTTTTTTTATTTATAGGATTTTCTTCGAGAGCAATCGCGATCATTTCAAGAAATAAGCGTTTTTTATAGCTAGTTTCTCTGAATATAATTCTGGTGTCATCATAATTCATAGTGTGACCTGTATCAATTACATGAGAAGCTAACGCGCATGTTTGTTTGTTCAGATTGCAATCACTTTTGTGTGAGGTTAGTCTTATAGATAACCAATTTGATGTCTGTCCAACATACCTACCATTACAGTTACGACAGGGTATACTGTAGACTACTCCTGACTGTCGGGGTGTAGGTGTGTGGTCTTTAAGACTACTATATAATACCCTATCTAAAGTTATAATTGGTTTTTTGAAAAGTTTGATGTTTTAAAGATCCTTAAAAAGATGTTTTATTTTATCTGTAAGTTTATCAATGTACGGAAGTGGAATAAACATTGTAGGAGACGTGGAGCTGGTATTAGTGTCTGTAGTATTGTTGGAGTAAGTGTTGATTAGTGTGGTATTTTTTCTTGTGGTGGTGTTGAAAATTAGTTTGTTGATTAGAGGTTTCTGAGTATTAAAAGGTTTTTGTATCGTAGGGTAGGGTGTGTAACAGATTCAATTTTTCGTTTTAGGCCTAGAACTGTGTTTATTTTCATGTTTGACGGATGAAATGAGTAATAATTCAAATACCTACCAGAAGATATAGGTTTGCGATACCAGTCTGTGATTAATACATTATCAGTACGTAACACTTTCATATCTAAAAAGGTACTGAGTAATTGGATTCTTTTCTATGGTAAATTGTATGGCAGGATTGTAACTATTAAATACTTGAAGTATGTATTCTTCGCTATCAGAAGGTACACAACAAATCAAATCATCGACGTACTTTTGATAAATGGAAATTGGAAATGAAATTTGGTGATGCGGTCGTTTAGTAGATCATCCATAACATATTGTGCGATTATGGGAGACACGCTGGCTCCCATGGAGTACCTAATATTTGTTTATAAAATTGGTTATTGAATGAAAAATACGTTGTATCAAATAAAAATCTATTAGCTTAAGAAAATTTGTTTTGTAATTTGACAATTATTTTGAATATTCTCCCAATGTGATTCAATGCTGCCTTTGGCCAAGTCTACTGAAATATTGCTGAATAACGAAATAACATCTAAACTAATGATAACAAAACCTTGGGGTATCTCAAAGTTATTGATGAAAGTTGCAAACTGAAAAGAGTCTTGGACATAATACGGATTAGAGGTATTGTATGATGCTGTAAGGATATTAGTGACTATTTCAGATATTTTAGAATTGGGTGCAGATATGGATGAAATTATGGGCCGAAGGAAAAGTACAGGCTTATGAATTTTCGATAGTCCGTAAAATTTAGGTGAGATGGAATTGTAGATCATTAATTGTGAAGCTTCGTTAGGATTTAGATTCTTATTTTTCTTGAGTTCTGTTATAATTTTATTAGACTTTTGTTGGATAGTACTAGTTGGGTCATTATTAATAGGAATATAATATTTACGGTCTTTGACAATTTCGTTGGCCATTTCATTATATTGAGTTTTATGTAACAATACAGAAACGTTACCTTTATCTGATTTCGTTAAAATTAATTCCTTATGATTATTCATGAAAATTGATGATTTGATTAATAACTTTCTAAATTTAGTATATGATTTTGGTGAATTGTGAGTGAAGTTAGTTATAATATTGGTGGCACGTGCAAGTAAGACATTTTTTGATCTGTATTAACATTAGATATTATTGATTCTACATCTGCCAGTAATTTTGGTAGATTTATATCACTGGTTATAAGAAGTTTATATTAAATCCATGCCCAATCTGACTGTATCCCCAATATTTATTTTGCTTATATATATATATATATATATATATATATATATATATATATATTGCTATGTTCCCTAAATTATTCGCGCCCCATCATTTGGGCGACCATATTTATATTGCTATGTATAAACAAGAATTGGAAATCTCAATCTCCGACGTTGGGCTGTCTTATTTCTATTGCTATAAACTCCCTCCAGGACTTAACTGGATTTTATCTTAAACCTACCTTGTCGATCAATAACAAAATTTGATATGTTACCGCCTTACTCGTTATCAATTTCGTATTCAACTTATAGCTCCTCCTTGATTGTTTAAATTATCAAATCACTCAAATCATCAATCAAATTATCAATTTACGCAATTTTTAATCTCCTTTCTTATTAAAAATGGTTAACCATTTTGTACGCTTTACGCTATGCCTCATGAAGCTCTATTTCTTATCTCCGTATTAACCTAATTGTTTGGAACTCTTTTGAATGCGTGTTTAATTACACTTTATTATGTTTACTTACAAAATACGCGTGCTTCCACTGAAAAATATCATTACTCGCCTTACCTAAAATAAATAAAACTTTATCTACAGGGTATTAAATAATTACTATTTACTTAATGCATGTCTTCCTTATTCCTACGCTAACTATGCGTCTTCCTGTGTCTATTTGCGTCGCTTAAAACTATTTATACTTTATATACAGGGTGTTGACTGCTTACTATTTACAAACTATCTCCATTTCTCAATTATTTACTAAATAAATGCAGTTTTCTGCTTCCTGTGATGATTTCTCATTCCTAAACAACCTTTACTATAAAGTACACCCTTAAACAACCCCTTATCACAACAATATATATATATATATATATATAATTATATAGTGAATAAGGTGAAATATTAACTTAGACTTTTGCAAAGCCCAAATAATCATTTCAAATCGAGCTAGTAATTGAAAGATGGAAAATATAAGGTCTTGGATAGGACTTGAACCTGTATCCTGGTTTTGCGGGAACCATGCATTTACCAATTACGCCACCGAGACCGATGACGACAATTGGAAAATTTACAAATTTAAATCGTGTACACAACTATACATAAACCTAACTTTTAATTACGTTTGGCATTTTTGTCAATCATATCTGACATTGGCAAAACCAGGATACAGGTTCAAGTACTGTTCAAGATCTTATATTTTTCATCTTTCAATTACTAGCTCGATTTGAAATGATCATTTGGGATTTGCATAAAAGTCTAAGTTATTATTTCATCTTATTCACTGTAATACGATAGTATTTATCAACGTAATTAACTACCTAAAATATTTATATATTTAATACTTGGCTTATAGCCATAATTTTGAACGTAGCTTCCTGTCTATAATTGACATAAGTTAAAAACTTGACAATGTCAGATATGATTGACAAAAATGCCAAATGTAATTGAAAGTTAGATTTATGTATAGTTGTGTACGCAATTTAAATTTGTAAATTTCCCAATTGTCGTCATCGATCTCGGTGGCGTAATTGGTAAACGCGAGTTATGTAATCCCCCATTTATTATATATATATAAAACTAATAATTAAGAAGTTATTAGAAATATTAGAAAATGCGCTAAGTGATGTGCAACGCATGGTTCCGGCAAAACCAGGATACAGGTTCAAGTCCTGTCCAAGACCTTATATTTTCCATCTTTCAATTACTAGTTCGATTTGAAATGATAATTTGGGCTTTGCATAAAAGTCTAAGTTATTATTTCATCATATTCACTGACAGATAATCTATTAAAAAGTCAGAGTTTTCAAACTCCAATCACAAATTTTCCTGGTAAAATACTTTATAAAAAAATTATTAAAACTATCTTAAACTAGATATAAATACTCCAATATTAGTTAAAAATAAATCTAAAAGTAATACTTGCAGAATCCACAAAAATATTGCTCGTAATGTCGTAATTAAATATCTTATTTTAAATTGATGTCCAAATTAGTTTACAAGATTTTCCATATTTAACATCCTCGTTTCAAACAGCAGTTATCAAAGTACATTTTTGGTTAAATCTTTTTTTTAATAAAATTTTTAAAATAGTGTTATATTGAAGAATTTTCCCTTTTAATTGTAATTAATAAATTCTATTTTTAATGTAATTTGCATTTAAAAACATTACTTCTATATACTTTGTAACATAATAATTATTAAATTAAGGTATGCTTACTGCATACTTCAAATATCATCTTCGCCATATCATCTTTGCGATCGAATTTATGAATCCAATCAATCGAATGAATGAATGAATCCTTGTTTTTAATAAACACTTCCTAATATACACGATTATCTAATTTCCAGAACCTACTAGAATGTGTATGGAACATTATGATGCAAGAATCGCAGAAAAACTCATTAGCGTCTAAAATCAGGGTGTAATTACCTCGTAATCTTATTCCCGTTATTTGTTACGCGCGCGTTTCACATATATACGATCCTTGTGGTGTCGCATACTAATGCTCGAGATAATCATCTATATCGGACATTTCTTGGATTTTGTGGGTTTTTCGTGTTCCAGCCGCTTCTCGCAACAAATGTTTTATTAGATTTACGTAGTTCTAAATTTAGATGACTCATCTCTTTATATTCCTAATATTCTAAAAAAAAATTTTATTTAAAATAAATTTCTGTAATCCACGGTTTTTAATGCAAAAGGTGTTGCATTTTATAGAAAATATTTGCTTTCGTGTTTCATTACACAAAATTTATTAAAATTGAGGTTATTGAATACACGTTAATCACTTATTTTATCTTAAAACGATCGATTTGCGTTTGCATTTAAATGTGTTTTGCGGTATCTTACAATTAATTATTTTCACATTATACAACTTATGTTACTTGCTATTTATTTACAATATGCGTATACCATAAAAAAGATTATTTATACACGCGAAATTGAATTTTTTGATTGTACATCAATGAATAAAAGTACGCTTATATTGTACAGGTCGTAGTCATGGATTTACGGAAATTTGTATTTTTCGGATTATATTATATATATTATATATATATATATATATATATATATATATTGTTGTGGATTTAAAGGGTAAATAGGTGCAGACAATGAAATTTTAGCAACCGTGTATATAGAAATAGGAGCAAATTATTTACGCGCCAAATTAATTAATTCATATAGTAAAAACGAACGATTATCAGGGTATTTTTCTATATTTAAATTGGAATGTTAAAATTACAGAAGGGAAGAAAAACTTTAAAGCATATAAAAACTCAAGGATGCGCATAATTGGTCATAATTACTTATAATGCAGGAAAGCATGAAGGGAGCGTGCTTGCAAAGAAAATCAATAATTTCTAACGCAAATGTATTCAGTTTTAAAAGCCAACGTTTGTTATACAAATACGCCGAAGGGAGAATCTAGGAATTGTTATTTTTAAACCGTCGATAATTTCAAGAAACACCTGTTGGTTAAATGTTACGTTTAGAGAATATTAAACGAACGTTAATATAGAATTCCATAGAAATTGTTTTCAACGGTCAATTTGTATAAGCAGCTACAATAACAAATATCTTGAGGAGTGAGTGGAATGAACAATCGATAATGTAAGACAGATAGAGAAGCAGATAAAGCAAGCGTTAGATAGAGGTCACGTAAGATATGCACGTGCAAAGGCGAAGGACGTCTACAATATCGGTTTTCTGTAACTTAAGAGGGGTTTGAAAGGAGACAACAGATATGCGTAAAACAGAGATAGACAGCTAAGAGGTGGCGCGTCCGAACGGGGGAAAATTCTATCATTGGTTGATAGTCAGCCGTTTTTGGAAAGTGCGCGTTCGTGACGGTGGTAAACTAAATTCTAGATAACAACACGACGAAAGTGGGAATTTTGCAGAAGTTAGTGTTCGTTGCATTAAAATTTTTAGGAAACGGCTTCGAAAACAAGCTGTCACTTGAAACTGGTTCCACTGGGGGGTTTGGAATAAATATAAATAAGCGAACGAGGATATTAAAGCTCTCATTTTTTTTACTTAGATCTGAATGCGGGTTCAGACTTATAAGAATAGTAGTAAACGCTATTATCAATTATAAATGTTCAGTAAAGTTGCGTTAACATCCTATAAGAAACTATAAAAACTGTAGTAGCGGACCGCTAGTTAAAAAAAGTGATTGCACGAGTTAGTGCTTATTTAAAAAAAGGTACCGTTACTACGACAAAGTTAGTAAATGGATGGATGATATTTGGGGTAAGCAGAACTGAAAGCAATTTGTATGCGTGAAATATTTGATACGGAATGTTACTGTTGAAACGAAGCTAATACCTTGCGAAGAACAGGAATGGTAGCGGAGATATTAGATGGTGGGGATCTGTGGATCCTGGCCTCAGCGTAGTAGATGAACACATCGCCAAGGGTTTCTGGTAACCATCTCCAGCGGTGACGAGGAGTGAGGATGTCTCCAGGTAATAAATTTGAAATTTCTGTTTTTATATAAACATTTGTGGATATTTTTGTGTTTGACTTATTGGTGGCATATTTATTGTTTTAAAAACTTGTTTAAAAAGGTACATGTGCAGCACAATTTAATAATCTTGAGTATTGAAAAAGGGTTTATTGATGATATATAAAAATTTATTCAGGCTATAAATTGTGGTTGTTAGGAGTAAACGGGTCTGTAAATTTGTTTAAAATAATGCAAGGTTTAAAAAAGCATTTACAAAAACTGGGTTATAATGAGCTCACAATACACCAGTATGAAGTCAAATTAGGGCTACATGTGGGTCCCATCTACTCATATCTACTCGAATTTGTTTAAAATAATTTAAAAATAAAGGACTTTAAAACATTCAATAAATTGAGCTGGTAGTAATTGTACCAAACTGTTTGTACTCATGTGTAAATAATTTATCTGTTAATATGTGTAAATAAAAGGTTGTATGGTTGTTGCATTATTTTGGTAATTTCATTTGAAAAATAGTACGTAAAAATAGGTATTCAAGAAGAGACCGATTGCTCAGCTAACCAGGGTGAGCAGAGAAATTCGAAGGCGTCCAAAAAAAAGGGTAAAAATTTTTTTTTTTAATTTGTTTTTGAAAATTTTATGTTGGCCCAGGAGGGCTCGAGAGTTCCCTGAGAATCCTCAGCAATATATATATATATATATATATATATTTATATATATATTGCTGTGATAAGGGGTTGTTTAAGGGTGTATTGTATAGCAAAGGTCGTGCAAGAACCATAAATTACCATAAGAAGCAGAAAACTGCATTTATGTAGTGGATAATTTAATAATTCTTATATTATGTAAATAGTAAGCATTTAACACCCTGTATATAGAGCATAATTAGTTTTAAGCGACGCAAATAAACACATCTTACAACAATAGGACGCATATTTAGCATAGAAATAGGTAATTCATACATTAGGTAGATAACAAATATCTAACACCCGGTAT